>OU830598.1:74380245-75630245 GCA_917563855.2 Limnephilus lunatus
GAATTAATAGAACTTGAAATCTCAAAACAAATCGATAACCTTAAAGACAAATCTGCAAATGGCTCAAATAACATAAGCAATAACACGATTAGGTCAATTAAAAACGTCTAATTATTCCATTACATTACATTTTCAACAACTGCGTCAGACACAGCATTTACTCCAATAATTTTAAACTCGCTCACATCATTTCAATACATAAATTTAGATCCCAATGTAAAACAGATAATTACAAATCAATAACCTTATGTTCAAATTTATCCAAGATCTTCGAAAAGTGTTTAAAACGACAAATTATGAACTTTCTAGAATCTAATGTAATCTTATCAGCTAATCAATATGGCTTTAGAACCAACCTGTTTACCGATGATGCTGACTTTAGTTTGACCAAACACATAAACTCTGGCCTAGACTCTAACACTAAAACTCTAACTATTTTCGTAGACCTCATGAAAGCGTTTAAAAACGTGTGACAGTCAACTATGGAATTCTATGAACGAAAATCTCTAACGTTGGTATTAAAAATAATAATCTCATGTTATTAAAAAGCAATATATTAAACCACCAACAACACACGAAAACAGGATCAATCTTAAGACCTTATGATTTAGCGAAACATGGTATTCCTCAAGGAATTGTCTTGGGGCCACTACTCTTTCTGATTTACATCGTTGGTCTATGTAATATTGTAATACCTGGAAAAACTCTATTTTACCGATGACACTGGAATTACGGTTCAAGGTAAAATACAAGCAGTAAAGCCAACAAACGCATTGCAACAAGATGACGACAAGGTGACAAGTCAAAGATTGGCTAGATAGAAATCTTCTCAGTTTAAATTATGATAAAAACAATTTTTATTCCCTTTTTTAATTCCCAAAGGTCATCACGTAAAAAAAATCTGAACCTGAAGTTCCATAATGTTGTTTATAAATCTGCGACATGTTCAAACTGCGAAGATGTGAAATGAGTAAAATGTGTCAAGTACTTAGGTGTAACTATAGACTGCCAACTCAAATGGACTCACCATATAGAAACAAAAAACAATAAATTCAGACACCTAAATTATGTACTCAAACGTATGAGCAATATTGTCAATATAAGAACCGTGAAACTTGTTTAAGATGCATTTTATCCATTTCCTGTAATCATAGTCGCTAATATTATCTTCAATGATCAATTTGTTTTGTTATCTTACATGACAGGATCCCATGACTTTTAAGCTTTTAATGATGGTGTCCCGATTAGTCAAGATTTCATCGCAAAGTTCTATTAGTTGCGTCGGCAGTTCTATTATATTATTTGGTAGCTCGTGCTCTGCAAACATACATATTATGCTTTACGAGCATTACATTTAACAGTTTCTCTCCAAATGCATAGAGAATATAATAGCGAATAAAAAATATTTAATGTTTTTATACTGTTATTACTTATTCCCTTTCATTAGTAAGTTGTTATTTAATATTATGTTACTTGTAATGTAATAAATAAATACTTTTATCCACTTTACTCTCCTTGTCTACGATATAAATGTACAAGCTGGTATCAAAATAAAAAGGAAATAAATACCTTACCCAAATTGTATTTGATATTGTCTCTAGATGTTAATTGATCTGTTTCCACACATTTCGAGGAAGCCGCTTCTTTTTTCGACATAATAGATCTTTTCTATAAAAACACTGTGTTTTTAATAGTAAGTACATATAAATAATGTATCAATTTAGGAGCAAAAATTAAACATTTATATATTTACGTATTTAGTTCCAATGTTCAGTTTTAAAGAATGTTTCCAAACGGACGAAGAAATCGAAGAGTTCTGTAATCAATACGATACATAATTATACATTAATAAACATTTAAGAGACAATGGAGATCGAGAATTTAAAAATAAGTTGGCTATCTTTTTTACCTTCGCTCCACACGGGGGGCCTCGATGAAAATATCTTCACTTAAGGCCTACGTCATCTTTGGGGATGCTGAGTGGAGGGTCTTTTTAGGAAATGAAAGAAAGGTTCTGTGTAGGAAAATGGTATGAGGGGAGGGTGGCAATCTGGAGGTCGGTGTGTCCAGAAATGATGAACGTATGAATCCATACCTCCCACTGCAGTGCAAGGCGATGGGTCAGAAGAATCCGGCTGGAGAGGTCAAAAGGTCTCACTCAACCAGTTTCTTCGACATGTGGCAGAGTTGTTGATTATCCAATAAATGGTTCCCGGGGCGGCGGTATCGATACCCGCCTCCCAAATTGAAAATTTTTCTCCCCAAAAATCTGTATGTAGAATGCCGAATGTAATTAATCACTAAATTTGATGAACTCGTCAGTGGCATAGAAAGCTAACATTCATTGTTGCCCTGTATATTTTTTCTTTTTTATGGTACGTTTCCTTTTTAGGTACGTCAAAACAATTTTTGTGGGTTTTTGTCATAATAATACAAAGGTGATAGTCCAAGAGCCCGTGACGATCAGACCTTCGTTATTTTATAAAACCTGAAAGTTTCTTTGTGTATGTACCTAATACAGGTAAATACGATCCCCGACGAAGTTTGGATCACCGTGGATTTGAAAGATATTATATTAATTAATTATAATTGTACTTACGTTAAAGAATAAAAGCTGATTTTATATTTGTTACTTGAGGAACTATCAACACACGTTTTCTCAGTTATCAGACAGTTTCGATGGTTCCTTCACCTTGTCAGACACATTAAAAGTCTACCGTAGTGGGGGCGCGATATATACATGCAAGCGGGTGGGAGTGAAATAGTGCGAAATTTCGACGCTAGCAGACTATTAACTTGTAAGCAAAATGCTTTTGAAATTCAGGTGCAATTTTATACATCTTTTTTACCTGCTATCTTTCAAGGCCACCGTGATCCAAACTTCGCAGTCGGGGATCATATTTACTTGTATTAGGGACGTACATAGAGAAACTTTCAGGTTTTATAAAATAACGAAGGCCTGATCGTCACAGGCTCTTGCTCTATGATGAAATACAGAAAATTTAAAGATGTCAGGCTGTGCACTGTGCAACTAAATGTATGGACAGCAATAGGGAGAGAGGGAGCCAAGTGAGGCAGGTACATTACAGGTGTGTTGGGGACCGTTCTGGACGAGGAGTTCCTCTTGACAACGTGCAACTCCCGCCCACGGCTGGAGAGGGTACATCTGTGGGGCACTTTCGGCAGATGGTTGACGCAAGGATGTGAGGAGGGAATCAAGGGTGGCGTGTTTATTATAGGAGTGTTGGGAACAGTCCTGGACGAGGAGTTCCTCTTGAAAATGTTCAGTTCTCGCCCCTGGCTAGAGAGGGTGCATCTGTGGGGCACTTTCGGCTGGTCTGTGACGGAGGGATGCGGGAAGGGAATCAAGGGTCGCGTGTTTATTACAGGAGTGTTGGGAACAGTCCTGGACGAGGAGTTCCTCTTGATAATGTTCAACTCCCCCCCCTGGCTTAAGAGGGTGCATCCGTGGGGCACTTTTGGCTGGTGGGTGACGGAGGGATGCGGGAAGGTAATCAAAGGTGGCGTGTATATTACAGCGGTGTTGGGAACAGTCCTGGACGAGAAGTTTCTCTTGACAATGTTCAGCTCTCGCCCCTGGCTAGAGAGGGTGCACCCATGGGGCACTTTCGGCAGATGGTTGAAGGAGGGACGTGGGGAGGGAATCAAGGATGGCGTGTATATTTTGGGAACAGTCCTGGACGTGGAGTTCTCCTTGAAGGTGTGCAGCTCGCGCGCCCGGCTGGTTTTAGTGCTCCTGGGGACCAGTATGGGCAGCATACTTCCTGAAAGATCTCAGGAATATTAGTACGCAGTAGTTTTTATTGTTAGTTTTTTTCATTTTTTTATTGTTACTAATTTTGTTGTTAGTTTTTTTCCACTCATAATAAAAGTGTTATATCGTTAACTGACGATGACGACCGGCGTGGTCTAGGAGTAAGGCTCTTGACTCGCAATCCGAAGGGATTGAATCCCGGCGTGGGAAAATAAATTTTATTTCATGAATTTGTGTTCTTTCACAATTAATTCAAATAAAATAATTTATGATATATTTGTGGCACGTTCCTGGGTGGAATATACTCTCAGTATCGCCCTGGTATAAGACCACCATTCAGAATTGAAACAAAGCTTGAAATGGCTTAAGCCATGTTTGGTGACCAAATCTAAATATCCAGATACTTCCAACTTCCTCTTCCCCATCTCCTCCACTACCATCAGCCTCACATCAAACCCCAATTGGGGATGCCAGACGGGAGCAGCTGAGGTTCTTGTGAGGTATTCACATAAAAATACATGTATATATTATTCAATTAAAATTTTTAATTTGGATAGTTTGGTTTTTATCCTCTGTCTCATAATATTTTTGAGCGTTTATGGACAATATTTGCAGAGGTTTAAATTCTATAGGCAGAATAAATATTACACATTAATCAATTTCAGATTTAGAAATCACCCAGCACACAAGATGCATTAGCTAAATTCACTTCAACATTATGTACGATGCTTTACATTTAGATAAAGTCAAAAATGTGCTAGAATATTTATCGACCACAGGAAGGCGTTGGACAATATTTGGTACTAGAAACTA
The DNA here is from genome assembly GCA_917563855.2 of Limnephilus lunatus. Taxonomy (NCBI): domain Eukaryota; kingdom Metazoa; phylum Arthropoda; class Insecta; order Trichoptera; family Limnephilidae; genus Limnephilus; species Limnephilus lunatus. The sequence goes on from OU830598.1 coordinate 74,384,834, forward strand.
ATAAAGAAATTGATTAAAATTGGTTCAAGAGACAACGTTAAAAGTTGCAGAGAATACTACATTCTACATCCCGAGTGTGATTGAGATGACAAGATACGCCCACTCGCTTTCACTAAGACGAATACGGGATTTTTTATGAGACATAATCCTTATTATATTAATGTATTGCGTGTAATGGAAATACTTTCTCATCACACACGATGGAATTTTGGCACTCATTTACGCAATTTGGTTAGAGATAGCACACGACCTCACCCGTGACAGTTTGTTACTAAAACTACTAAGGGCGGCTTGCACCAACTATCGCTAATTTTATCTTAAATTGTATTTAACTAAACGTATTTAAGTCACTAAATACATTTAATATAAATGTGTTTAAATTCGTCTTGCACCACGCAGTTCGAGTTGGTATTTTTTGACAGAACTTATTCGCTAAACGTGTTTAACTCGGTTAAATAGCCGTTTTTGGGTATTTAACTTTGACAGTTCTTTAAATGCACGACTTAAATTTTGTGGTGCAAGACGCCAAGTCAACTAAAATCAAATAATGTGTTTAACTTGATATACCAAATTTAACTTTTGGTGCAAGCCGCCCTAAATCTAAAGTACGACAATTACCGTGTCCAACGCTTGCCACTTTTGAGATCTCTACAGCATTGTAATGTCATTGAGAAAAACAAATTATTTAGTTTTAAACATCAGGTTTCCTTACTTCTGCTCATGTTGGTCAGTGATGACGTCATATTTTTATTGCAAAATGAAATTTTATACGACTTATAACAAAAATTAAAAGAATTATTAATAAAAATATATCTTCTCTCCAAAATATAACACGTACAAAACAAGAATGAAGAAAATAATTGACATATTTCATAAAAATAGGTTTGCTTCAATCTGAAAAAAGAACATCAGAATTTATTCTTATTTAGCTACTTGTGGTTTATTTACAGTTTGGCAATTAAGTGTAGAAAATGAATTATGGCGCTACGATCGTTTTCTAGGTTTTAAATGGCAACACCAAGATGGCTCATAAGACAATGAATGTGTGTTTTAAAAAACACTTATATTTTCAAAAACACTTGTACTTATATTTTCAAAAATTTGAAAAAAAATCTATAATTGATAGAAGTAAAATTAAACAACAAAACAAGTTTTAAGTGGGCGTTTATTTAGATATAAAAACGTAGGTACTTACAAATTTGAGTCTATTAATTCAACATCCGACACATAATTATTGTCTTCGTCCTCGTGTGATTCTTCTTCTTCCGTATCTTCATCTTCATCTAAATGTATTATCAGTTCATCGATATCATCATATTTAGTACTGCCTAGTGAAAAATATTCTGAATCAATTTTCATCACGTATTTGCAACATTTTTTCCAATCATCAGCACTTATGCTACTACATATTATTATTATTATGCCCATTTTCCGTTTTCCCGGTGTTTCAAATTTTCCATCTGCCTTTTCCCCTTCCTTGACGATCTTACCGTTGATTCACATTTACCTGTGTATGAAAAACATCATTAAAATTATTATTATAGAAGGTAGTTAAAAAAAAACACACTAGAAAATATTCATTCAGAAAGAAAGGAAGAGAAAAATTTTAAAAAAAGTTGCATATATTTTTTGTTTAAATTGAGTTTTCCCTTTTTCCTGTGGCCTCATAAGAACTGTCAAATGGAAGTGACAAATTCGGATTTGTAAGCATAACCTCAAATCAGATTGTAATGATTATAATCGCTCGAAAATTGGCATAAATCCTGTAATACTAATGAAATTTATTGTGATGTAAAGAACAATTAGTTATTAATTCTGTAATTCTAAAACAGATTCAAACTCAAAAGCGTAATTTACATATTGGTTGTATAGATTATTAAAAGGCTAACGATAGTGTCCCGCACTCATGGCTGATAAATGTTTTAAATATATACAAAATTAACCCAATTATTATTATCTTTTTGGAAAAAATTGTCTTTTTGGAATACCGATTTGCTTGTAAATTTGAAAGATATGAAAATTGTAGTACCGGGAATTTCAATAAAAAGAGGGATTTTTAAGGAGACTCATTGAGTCCTCTTTGGTTTTGTTTAGCATTAAATCCTCTATCTAAAATGTTAATTAAAAGCAAGTTTGGAATAAAAATTAAAGGTAATACAAGAGAGAGCAATATAATTTCATATTTTTATTTATGGATGATTTAACATTATTTTCGAATTCTGAACCAAATTTATGGATGATTTATATTATTATTATATGGATGATTTAACATTATTTTCGAATTCTAAACCAAATTTAGAGAAAATGATTAAAGCAGTTAAAATTTTTTCAGATGATATTAAAATGACTTTTGGTTTAAATAAATGTAGAACGATCCATATAGAGAAAGGTAAAATTGTAGATGGAGACGAGGGGACAAGTATATTTAGAAACTTCAAAATTGAAAGTATGAAAGGGGATGGGGTTTATAAATATTTAGAATATCAGCAATCAAATAGATTAGATCATACTAGTGTATTAAAAATGATATTAGGATTAAATTTAAAACTAGGATCAGAAAATTTTTTAAATGCAATTAATCTGCTAAAAATTTAGTAAAGGCAATAAATACTTGGACAATACCTCTATTAACTTATTCATTTGGCATAATTAAATGGTCCAATACAGATTTCGATAGCTTAGAACGATTAATTAGAACTACGTTAACAAAGTTTAATTGCCATCATCCAAATTCAGCTATAGAACGAATTAATTTACCTAGAAATTTAGGAGGTAGAGGTAAAGTCAAAATAACATCTTTAAAACATAATAAGGTAGAAATGCTAAGAATTTTTTTCCACAGGAAAGCTGATAGTTCAGAAATGCACAAAATAATTTGCATGGCAGATAGAAATATCTCGCCATTAAATTCATACGACGAGAATGCCAGCATTCCTATAAATACCAACCAGGAATTATTAGATTCCTTATTAAATAAAATTCTTCACGCAAAATACTTCAACTATCTCAACCAAACATATGTTGACGAATTTTCGTCAAACAAATAGTTGAGTATTGGAGAGTTGAGCGCAGAAATAGAAAGATTTATGCTTGCCATTCAAGACAGAGGCATTAATACTAAAAATTATAGGAAGCATATCATCAAAGATACACATGATGACCTCCGTAGTCCAGTGGCTAAGACTCTTGACTCACAATCCGGAGGTCGCGGGTTCGAACCCGGCGTGCGCAAATAAATTTTATTTGATTAATTTGTGTTATTTCACAATTAATTCATTTAAAAATAATATATAGTATATTTGCGGCACGTTCCAGAGTGGAAGATACTATCAGTATCGCCCTGGTGTAAGACCACCATTCAGAATTGAAACGTTGCTTGAAAATGGCTTTAGCCGTGTTTGGTGACCAGATCTGAATAGCCAGGTACTTCCCAACCTTCCTCTTCCCCACCTCCTTCCCCTCCCCACTACCTTCAGCCTCACAAAATACCCCGATTGGGGATACCATAGTCTCACTGGCTCCAGACGGGAGCAGTTAAGATTCTTGTGAAATATTTACTGTAAAAAAAAAAAAAAACACATCAAATTGATGATTTATGTAGAAAATGTTTGGCTTTTCCGGAAACTATAGAACATATTATTTCGGGATGTTCTGTATTAGCGCCGTCCGAGTATACATTTAGACACAATCAAGGTTTAAAAATAATTCACCAAAGTTTGGTTATTAAACATAACTTGATTGACTGCCGTAATGTACCACATTGTGAATATGAACCAAATTCATTTTTAGAAAATGAATTTTATAAAATTTATTACGATAAAACTATTCTAACAGACAGAACAATTAGTCATAATAGATCCGATATAGTTTTACATGACAAAAATAAAAAAAATAACTTATATCATTTATGTCGCTATTCCAAATTCTTGTAATATTCATAAAACTGTTTCTGGAAAAATTAGAAAATATACAGAATTAGGAAATGAGATTAAAAGAATTTGGCATTCTCAGAATATAAAAATATAAACATTTGTTATTTCGGCTACTGGCATTATACCTAGCTCTCTCATTCAAAATTTAGGCGTATTAAATTTTTCTAAGAATTTATATATAAAAATGCAAAAGTCAGTCATTTTAATTACATGTAGGATTACTATAGATTTTTTAAATATTTATATTGAGGGATCAGTAGGATTTATCGGTCGAGTTAGGATTTTATCAGAGCCGAACCCTCTGATATGAAAATATCTGGAGTCGGTGAAATATTTTCCCATTATGTTTCTGGTGGATTGAGGTATTGTTCTTGTATTTTTTTGTATTTATTATACTTATATAGTGCACTTACATTGCGTGGATTTACTAGATTTTTGGAAAAGTGTGTGGAAGGGTTTAGTCTTTCATTTGGGAAAGATTTAACCCGGACATACAATCTCGAGCACTATTTTAAAAACTATACTACGTACAAGCCATTTCTTTAGTTCGTTTGTAAACATCTACCAAATAACATAGGAGCTTCTTCGCGCGATAATCGGCTAGATAACTTCTCTTGCACCACTACGTATTGATTTGTTCATTTTTATTCAATTAAATAATGCACAGGCAAACCATGAAAAAAATAATTATTAAATGAGTGATCTTCAGTGCGTTCTACACGAATTTAAGAGAGTAAATCGTATGACAGCCAACAGCCATACGAAACGTCATAAACAAAGCAAGTCATTCGGTGTTGACATAGTAAAGAAAAAAAATTGTTCCAATTTAATAAATTTCTAGACTTAGTTTCCACACTGTAGCTCTAAGTTTCTAGGTAAGTACGAACACTAATATTATGTTTTAAATTAACATACGTCAGTGCAGGCGGCTAAAAGAGTATCAATGGTAGAGTCATTTGGGGTGAAGTAAACCACAAAATCGCGCTAAACTATTGTGAATGTTATTGGTTTATCACGTCGGCCGAACCGATGTCTCTCTATATACTCGTTATTATTTACGCAGAATTATAATAATAGCTCGCTGTCTGTTAAAAATTATAAAAAATCCCTTAATTTTTTTTTTATGTATGTGAGTTTACTGCGCAAAGAGAAAACCACAACTGTCAAAATTTAGAACTTTGCAGACGACCAAAGAAATTCCTGGCGGTTCCTGGCCATCGAGACGAAAAGTTTTGAATATAAATTATAAAACTGTTTAATAATGCTTTATTTATTTATCTACATAAATAAATATATTTTTAAAAAAGTTGATTCTTTAAAAAATTTTCTTCAATACTTCCAATGTAATTGCGATTACATGGAAATATCAAAAGGGTTAATAATATTTGTATGACATGTGTTGTTAAGATTCTGTCTACATTATGCAAACAAATAAATATTATATAATATTCATAAAATAACTTCATCATCAATTATTTTTCAATCAGCTGCCATCTTTGAAATGTTCTTACCACAATATATTTGTGACTCGTTTTTATCATCAATTCATATACTAAACTAGAGTTTCTGGCATACGTTGCAATGCCACTTAATAAAGAAATTGTTTGACCCTGCGTATCCTTTCCCATTCATCCCGTTCCCCTTCCGCCTCCCCTTCCTCTCCCGCGTCCCCATATGTCCCCATAGGGGTGTTCGTGTAACATAACGTATGTCCCATTTTCGACTTTTGACATTTAGTGTGTAAGAAAGAGAGGCAGCATTATATGTTTATGACCAAAAGCAAAACAATCAGCGCATTGACATTTGTGTTTTTGAATTTTTGGAATTCACTCACTACTCAGTATTATACTAATCACAATATTCTTGCAGCTCTTTAAAAAGATGAGAACTCGTTCCGTACAAAATGTATGAGGAAAAGAATTTTCTTCATAATTATTTTATTCGTGAATTATTCCGATGTTTTAATAGCTATTCTAATATTCGGGACGGAGACAAATACAACAAATCATAGATCATAAAAGTCGGTCCAGCCGTTCTCGGGTTATAAATGGTGTAACTAACAAATTTTATTTGTCCTAATAATTGAACATACGATTCAAAGGATTTTGCAAATAAATAAAAATCAGATTTGTACATCTGATTTGGCAAAACTGATGGCTTCCCGTTTGGGGGGGGGGGGGGTTAGGAGGGCAGGCCAACACCTGATGCGCCTTCAGTGCAAGCTGGTTTACAATGCAATCGTTTGGTTTATTTATAGTGCAAGCAGTTTGAACTTGCTAGACTTGGTCTGGAACGAGTGTGTCCGTAAACTGTTTCTAGGGCTATCTGAATGAGTGACAACAATAATTTCGAGCAAGCACCGTTGCTCGATTTTTATTTAAGATTTAGGTAGGTGCGCCAGAAACTTTAAAAAAACTTCAACGTGCCTGTGGAGACTGTATTTTGTCAAGTCCACGACTCGATTGAAGATGAACCTCATTGCAAAAGACCTTCAACAGCAAGAAATGATAAAAAATTCTAAAGAATCCATTCTAATCGTCCGGGTCATTTTTTTTTCGAAATTTTATTGTATTCTTTTTTTCTAAATCCCATCGTTTCATCAATCACATTTACCAGCAAACCTGACCATCGTGGTTGTGTTTAATCACCTCACCGATACAGCATTGCTTGCACACATTGCACTTCCCTACCGTTACTTGTGAAATCGTATGGAGCGAAGACATTTTGTTTGGTTAAATCCCAAAACTTGGTAAAATCCCAATTTTGTATTCCCATTTACCGGTGAAACCTGGTTACCATTATCGTATTCGTTATCCTGATTAACTTCCTCACAGATACAATATTGCTTGCCCTAACTTTTTGTGTGAAATAGTGTAGCGCGAAGATATTCTGTTTGAAAAAACTTGATTAAAACCAAAGGTGATATTCTCATTTTCCAGTAATCCTAGCCATAATGATTTTGTTTAGCCACCCCGTTAATACAGCGTTGCACTGCCCTAACGTTACGTGTAAAATAGTGTGGAGCAAAGGCTTTCTGTTTTTATGGCACTTCCACTATAATAATTCCTCTCCTATATGCCCGAGCAGGAAAACTGCATTCGATGCATTCGATTTTTATGTTACGGCTTTGCAACAGGAAAATTAAAAACGTTTTCCAGCTCGATGTTTTAATTAGTGAACCCGTGTAGCGGGTTTGCGAGATTCGAGGACGGTTATATAAAAAAATATAATAGATATTTCTCAGCTTGAACGGCTTGAACAATCTTGTCGTAAAATATGGTGTTCCTACCTTTCAAAGTTAAACACACTTTCTAGACTTTTTTCTACCAGGCGAATAATTGTTATGCTTATTTATTTATTTATTAAAAATCTCTCAGGGCCTCTGTCATCTTTGGGTATGCTGTGTGGAAGATCTTTTTAGGGAAGGGAAGGAGAGGAAGTTTTGGGAAGGAAAAAGGTACGAGGACTGAGTTGGAATCTGGGGTCAATACGTCCAGAAGTAAGAGATGTATGAATCCACCCCTCGCAATGCGGTACAATGCGATGGGTCGAGAGAGTCCGGTTGGGGATTAGTAGTCTTTCCCGAACGGGCCGCCATGCAGTAGGTGAGGAAATGCATTCGCCACCATGACCTAGACGAACATCATCTGGACACTCCTGCTATATCACCAAAAGTAGTGAACCACTTCGGGTGATCTATCCCTCTAAAACTTCCCTTTTTTCCTATCCCTAAAAATTCCTTCCACACAGCATCCCCAAAGATGACATAGGCCTTGAAGGAAATTGTTTTCCTCAGGGCCTGAATGAAGCTAATATAAAAAAATTAACTACTTAATTTTGTTCGTCTTTCGTTTGCACGAAAATATAAAATAGAAAAGTATTATCTGCTATATTAAAACCGCCCTACAGTGTAAGGAGTATTCTCGCTAAAATCACATAAATAACACGGATAAAATTACAATAGCTCCGCATGAGATAAGGATATAGAACACAGCGTGTGGCATTTCAAGCCTTCTTTCCAAAAGTGATTTCGACCAATAATACCCTTCTCGGATAAATTGCTTTATTTACTAACGGAAAAGCGAAATGTTATTTTTTCGCAAAGATTTCCTCCGACCGGTCTCCAATCACTCGTTAACTAACCTCTCTTGTAAAAGCCACTGAAATTTATTCCATTTAAAGCAGTCGCTCACCATTTTTTATGGTCCCAGAGGATTCGAGATCGACATTAATTATTTTGGGGGGTATTTTAATTTTCAGAAAGCGCGTTAATCTATTTCATTGCTAGTTCGTGATTTTTGGCCATGCGCGCTTTCTAGCACCGCTTTAATATGTTTTAGGTTTTCACTATCAGGACAGGTACGGGTAGGTATGTGTACCACCGCTCCGGGAACCATATATTGGATAACCAACACCCCTGTCATAGATCACTCGTTTCGTGACTTGGCAGAGGTGTCCGGGTTCATGGGATGAGGTTTGTCTAGGTCTTGAGGACGAATTAATTTGCCCAACTATTTCGTGCCGGGCCGGATTGGGAGAAGCTGGTTAATGGAGACCTAACCTAGACCTCTCCAGCTGGACTCTCTCTCGATCCATCGCCTAGCACCGCAGTGGGACGGACGGATTCATACGCCCGTCACTCCTGGAGATATTTCCCCCAGCCTATCAGACCTTCCAACCCACCCCTCATACATATTTCCTTATTTCCTAAAAAGACTCTCCACACAGCATTCGCAAAGGTGACATAGGCCCTGAGAGATTTTTTTTCTTCATCGCCTTCTTTGTAGAGCTAATGTTAAAAAAAAATTTAAAAACCATCTGTGTTCTACAAATTTTATTTGGTTTTCTTTGTTTTTCGCAAGCACATGCAACATGCTCATTACATACGCATTAGGCGTACGAACGAAGGATGTTTATTTTCGCTGAATGGAACATACATTCACCAGGAACACTGACGACGATAAAATACTTTGCAGGACACCAATTTACAGGAGGAAGTAGATGAGTGTGCTGATGTAATTACTCGCTTTCGCGAATACCTTCTTTTATCCAAAATCAATGAAAATTGAACCATTTTTAAATGCATTTATTTGATTTTCAATTTGGTTTTCGTGGACGAATAATTGGATACAAATCTTGAAAGCTTAAATAAAGATAGACTCGTCGATGACAATGCATTCCATACACTTTTGGTAGCACCCTCCAAATTAAAAAAAATATATATAAAAAATGAATCCGGATTTGTGACGCAACGTTAATGTTTTTGAGGAAAATTATTAAAAACATCTTTGATTTCGTGATTATTTGAAAAAAGTTTGTGCTATATAAAGTTACATGAAACTAACGAGTACAAAAAATTGAAAAATCCTTTATTTATTACATTTTTTGTTTGAAACCGGTCGTAGACCCCTTGCTCCTTTGTGCTGTTTTGTGGGAGAAAGCTTTCGGACTGATAAAAGTAGAAATCGTCAATGCATTCGCCCGATTCTCCTGATTTTTCTCAATCAGATTTTCACACAGTTCTGTTTCCTCTGTATTCAACTATATCCGAGAAAACTCTTTTTAAATTAGACCTGATGATGTACTGACCTCAAAACCACCGGATTCCTTTATTTTCATTGCCGGAATTGAAAAACTCTCTTATTTTAAAGTTTATTGCAAACAATGTAGAATAATGATTGTGGCATGTGTTTGTTTTATGAAAATAAGATTCCAAACTGCTCCCAATCGTCTTATACTATGGAATTACCTATTGGAGTATGTTCGCATATTGTGAGACTGACGGAAGTGTGAGGGGGTGGAGACGGGGAAAAGAATAGTTCCAAAGACAAGGCTCAAAGACAGCTCTCTGTTTGGTTTTTATTTAAGTATGTGATTTGATTAAAATACAATATAATAATGATGTAATAAGGCGCACCGTTTTGGTGTATCAATCTCATATTTTATTCAATCCCTTTCAAATATTAGAAACAGTAGGACGCTTCGGCCACAAGCTGTAATTCCATGAGTTTGCAAATTTGAAGAGGGAAATTCAGTCTTGAAAAAACAAAGTATAAAAGATGGAGATGATAAAACAGGAATCTACAGATATGGCTCAGGTAAATGGTTACTACGGTAAAACAGGAATCTACTAACATTGGATATTAAATAAAACCACAGAGTCATCTGTGAACAATATTAATTGCTGGTATTATTGAGCAAAATCTGTTTATTATAATTATTATTTTGTTCAGACCTTAAATTAAAGAAATGACATTCATGAATTTACTGAGGGTTTGAGGAAATTTCTGGGGCCATTTGACAATTAAGAAATTATATTAAAAACTTCGTCGAAGTAAGAGCTTCAGTAGGGACAGCTTCCATTTACGTTACCGTGTCGACTCTCAGTTAGTCAACAATGATAGTCCTCGTCATGTTGAGTTGTATGGTTCAAATGTAATTGATTAGTAGAATTTGTAAATTCCAGTGTCGCATTAACTGGAGTATTAACCGGACATCGAAAATCTAACTTCGTGATTACGAATCGTATTATTCTATTGAATAATCGTTTAGTCTTTCGAATATGCATACAACAAAACTAATCAGTGGATAGAACAACAAAATTGATACTTAGCTAGTAATCATGGTTCGTAGCGCATGTTTACCCGATGACGTTATATAAAACTGTGTTTGCCCCAACGCTATTTCGCGTTCATAAATTGAATAAACCTTCATTTCGAAATGCCACACGTTTCAATTCCTCTGACGATTTCCTAGTTCTCTTATTCTAGCCATTCTCGCACTGTGTAATAAATAACGATTCTAAAATATGAAAAATAATTAAACATACTAAAAAATGTCAGTTGTCTGTGATGGTGTTCGTGATGTAAAATAATGCTCAAAATTATTCACTTTAATTTTATTTATTTTTAAATTGAGCTTTTGTGGAAATTAAGCGATAAAGTAGGCAAGTACCAACATTATTTTCGGTGAATAAAAATTTCTATATTTGAAAAGTGTATTTCTTTTGTTCAAATATTTAACAAATATAAATCTGTATCACCAATGATTTTTAAAGATTACTTACAGTGTTATTCAAAAGGTAAATCTGGCATTAATATCTATTAATATCCTAGCGACTGTAAGGTTGAAATTTAAGAATCCGACTCCGAGTACAACTATGACGCCGCGCCATATGGAAACCATCTGTAAACGTGAAGTTTGTGACTAAGCTAAAATTGTAATATAATCGAATTAAAGTGTAGCTAATAATGCCAAAGGATGGTTTTTAACTGCTACTTTATTTTATTATTATTATCGTATTTTTTCCTTTTTTTGATAGGCAATTTGGAAGCAAAATTTTTCAACTTCAAATTATAATTTGCCGTGATTTTTCAACGGGGTTTTCAGTATCACATTTTATCTCTTTCTAACGTAGATAATATTACATGTTGAAATAAATACATATAATATTTATTTTTCTAGTGGCATTTTTCGGATTTTAACGGAACTTTTTGAAAAAAAAAAAATAATAATAATAATCCCAAAATGAATGATAGAGACCGTTTTGTCCGCTGGAGTCTTGAGTGCTCTGATGCAGTTTTGTATTGATATTATAACTATTCCATTTGGCGTTAATACAAAAACATACACTTCGTCACAATCAATAACGCTATCCACAACGTATCCACAACTGATAACGCTGTCCACAACGCACACTGTAACGCTATCCAAAACGTTGACTAGAGAAGGACGACGCGCAAATTAGCATAATAAGCCAAAAATAGATATCGATATTCTTCCGTTTTTCACCAACTCTTAACATGAGCCAGTGATGATCTTGATCAAATACCTAATCGATTCATTTGCCTTTTGAATAACATGCCCGTAGGCACTTTCCTACAATTTAATCTAGTTTTTTTTTCTCAACAATCACCTAAACATACCCAGTATACTTATTGTATATTATTGAAGTGGCAAAGAAATCACTTGATTGTAATTAACTATGGAACAGGTATCCACGTACACACCGACTCGTATAAGCAGATAATTCCATACACGTAAAAACATAATGATTAATTTTTGCAATATTGTCAGCAGTGACGTGGGTCTGTAGATAAAGCACGGGTCCCTAATCCAACATCGTTACTGTGTTTATTAAATATCCTTTTAAGTGAATCTACCGTCCCGGAAGCCCGACCACGGGCTTTTAATAAAATTGAATAATCCTTCTAATCTAATTTATGTCCCTTCTCTAAATCGTTACGAAATGGAACGACAACCTTTTGTGTGAAATATTATGACATTATGTAGATCTCTCACTGTGAATTAAGAAATATTTCAGCTTCAAAATACTACGAATAGCCGAACTTCAAAATACTACGAAATCTTGAACATTTTGTAAATATTTTATTATTTTTTTCATGATCGCCATCATAGAAAAGCGAAGAAAACTAAAAAAAATGATACCTACTTAATCGCTTATCTGATATGATTTATATTTAGATAATATCAGTTTCAACTTTGTCAATTAAAAGTTCATTGAACGTTAATACTTTTAAGCATTGCGCAAGGAATACACACGTCACGCAAGCATGCACCAACGACCTACATTAGAATGTTGATGAGTTTTTGTGAGTTCATCTACATATATATAAATTGTGACCACCATGTTCGTGTCAACTCCTTTTTTATATATATTTTTTTTATTGTTTTTATTATTAACCAATACATATAATATACAATTAAACAAAATATATATAATATACAATATTGGTGGTAACAATACCTCCCTAAATGAGAAATTCTCGTGTTTAGAGAGGGAGCACTATCAGATTGACAGTACTATACATACTTGACAGTTGTTACAATTTGGATGTACGTAGAACTACTTTTTTTAAATATATATAATGAATAATAAGTTGAATAATAATTTTGAAATTTTTTTTTTTTGTGCAAAATGGTAAATTTTTTTACAATGAAAATATAAGTTGGCATTTTTTTGGTGTACATAAACATAATGTGAATTTTCATACATAGAGAAAATATAAGTTGACGTTTTTTTGTTCAGAATGGAAATATAAGTTGGCACCTCGTAATACATACCTAAATCTAATAAATAGTAAAATCTCTTTTAAGTTTTTGTTTAAAAATTTCATAATTCCTTTCGGATTGTATTTCTTTGGGGAGTTCGTTAAAGCATTGTATGGCTGAGTATGTGTAATGATGTTGGGCTGTTGTTGTATTAAGTTTAGGGATTATTATTTGTCCTAAGGTTCTCGGCCTGGTGCTAAATGACTTTGTTGTTAGTTTATCTTTGTGGATTTGAAGTAATGCATTTTTTTGATAAATTTTATTTAGTGGTAATACTTTGAATTCATCGAATAATTTTTGGGTTGAATAGTCTAATTTTTTCTTTAGAATAATTTTGACGAGTCTTCTATGTACTATTTCTAGTGGGGTGAAGTTGGTTTTATACGCTCCTCCCCAGCCTATTATTCCGTATTATAGAACTGATTGGGCTAATGCATAGTAAACCTTTAGTAGCATCGATTTTTGTAGAATATTTCTTAGTTTGAGGAATACGTAATAATGTTTACGTATTTTTTTTACAGTTTGTGCAATATGTTCTGTCCATTTAACATGTTGATCTATAATTATGCCTAAATATTTAATATTACTTTTTTGAGATTTTTGAGCATTTAGGTGAATTGCAGTTGTCCGTATAATTATTACAATATACTATATATTAACTCCACACAAGAGACCCTGAGGAAAATATTTTCAATCGGGGCCCCTACCGTCTTTGAGGGTGCTGTGTGGAGGGCGTTTTAAGGAAAGGAAGAAGGAAAATTCTGGGAAGGAAAAAGGAAAGAGGGGTTGGTTGGATTTGAGGGTCAGGTAAGGCAATGGGTCGGCAATGAGAGAATCCAGCTGAAGAAGTCAAAGGATCTCCCGCAACGGCCTCTTCCGATCCGGCCTACCACCCACGCATAGTGCGCGATAGATGCAGCCGTTGTCAGTACCTAAACAGACCTCGTATAAAGAACCCCCTAGATACCCACAAGTGTTCTATTTGTATACTAGTTTCAAAAGCATTTTCAATCGTTCATATTCCAATAATATTTCCCAATGCATCTGATTTTTCTATACAGCACTGGTGATGGTTCATCAATTTCAATTCATTCATTGATTGAAACATTTGAACCCGACTCCGGTAACTATTCAACCATTGAATTATTGGACGCAGAAATAGGCATTGAGCAGATGGTCTGGTTTCGTCCCGAGTTTCCCTAGGTAAACTGACACCGAATGGATGAACTTATAATTAAAGCTGTGTACGAGCTCACTTAGACGTTAGTACAGCGGTGCAGGTCTTTGTGAATACGTCAATACCCTCTGCCTCGCTTTGAAAGGAATGAATTCATTAGTTTAGTCGTATTCATGGTCAAAGTACTCGACTCAGCCAAAGGCGTTACGATAAAATGCTACTTTTCCACAAAGGTTTGTGGGACTTGTTAGAGTGCATTTTGAAATTGACGACTAACCAAAGCAAGAAAGACATTTTTTATTGTTTAATATATCTACGTGTATTTTAAAAGCTCTGAATTTAAATTCTGAAACAATTGTATTCAAAGGATAGTCTAAATTCTAAATGTAGAAAACAATATTAATAAATCTAAACGAAACATGAAACACGACCGATTGGTATTTTCTGTGCCCTTTTTTATTTATTATTATCTAATTATATTTATTTTATCTCATTACCCATACAAAACGGGTGTGAATTTAGTAGAAAAAAACAGTTGACAATAATAACGGTATTTCAAACATATTTCAAAAAACATCCTTATTTACTCGATTTTACTTTAAATTTTACTCGTATTTCATATTATTTGCTACTTGGAATGAATGTCTTTGTTATTCTCGTGAATATCTGTATGTTGCATGTTAACTGTTTACGGTTCATTTGTTTACCTAGAAAATTGTGTAATTTCCCAAGAGGGATATTATTTTCATTTTGCCCTGTAGTCGCTGAACAATTTTCTTTTACTTTCGCAGCGGAAACTATGTACGTGATCATATACTTCCTCGTATTAAACAATTTAATATACTAATATACTTCTCTACTGCATTTCATATTTGAATTGCAAACTAGGTACATTATTACCTATTGAATACTTATTTGAATAAAATTAATTCTTTTTGTTTATTCCGCGTGATTATTTTTTGCGATTTTAGTGGGTAGATTTTCAAAATTATGATTGTCGTCAGTCTTTTTTAAATTTCTTAGGACGGGTGACGGGTCGCTTAAAAAAAATTGACAGAATCATCAAATATTTTAAGTTAAGTTTCACGTTCTATGTAAGTTTTATTCGAGTTCTGTGATTATTTCAGTTTTATGAAGCAACCGGCCTGTAATGATATAATAACAGAACTTGAATAGAACTTACACAATTTTTTTAAACAACCCGTCAAATCATTTATGATAATTTTATTTATTTTCTTTGCAACAAGAACATAGAGATTTTTTTTTTTACAGTGAATACCGCACAAGAATCTCAACTGCTCCCGTCTGGAGCCAACGAGACTCAGGGGCGTGCACAGAGTTTTTGATCAGGGTAGGCAGTACAATTTTCCATATTCTATCAGATAATTTCAGAATTAAAGTACGACAAACGTTTTTGAACCGAGAATTAGCATTTATGAAAGATAACTATTTGATAGAAGTACATAACAACAAATGTTTTTGTCGTCACCGATTGCAATTTGCTAATTTTGTTCTAGAAAGCACTGCTTAATACTAACAAAAAAAACCCCATAGAAGCAAATTCAAAACGACAGTTCTACTCTATGCTTTGTGCATTTTGTAAACATTGAATTATGTCTTGTATGAAGTTAGCTCTAGTCAGAAAAAAATCCTGCTTAGACTTCATTTTAGTGAGGCAGTCGGAGGGCGCGCGTTTAGTTTCTAGCTAGTTACAATTTATTCCGCGTTTATAGTATGCCGTTTGATGTGGCGCTCGCGTACTTTCGGTTGCTCAGCCTTTTCGCGCTTATTTTTGAAAGTGTATTTATTTATAGCAATAATTAATAAATTATGATATTATTTACATGCTTATGTTTTACAAAAACGGCAGGGTAGGCAGTGCTTATGTGCCTATATGGAGTGCACGCCCCTGCCGGAGACTATGGCATCCCCATTGGGGTATGTTGTGAGGCTGAAGGTAGTGGGGAGGGGAAGGAGGTGGGGAAGAGGAAGGTTGGGGAGTACCTGGCTATTCAGATCTGGTCACCAAACACGGCTAAAGCCATTTTCAAGCAACGTTTCAATTCTGAATGGTGGTCTTACACCAGGGCGATACTGATAGTATCTTCCACTCTATACAGAGATATACTAAACAAGAATGAAAACGTAGATAAATTTATCGCTGTCTATTTTTTATCCCCTTGATGTTTCTGCGTTTTCCCGGTTTTTAATGATGAATGAACCACTTGCTGCATTTTTCGTCTGAAGATAAGTACTTATTCCAGTTTTTTTTATAATAACTTATGTATTCCAAAAAAAAACTGAGTATGTATTTTCGAATACGGTTAAAAAGATTTTTTTTAAATCCGTTCAGAAAAAATCTTCATGCAAGTTGTGATATTAAATATCTTACGCGTACAATTAACTGTTTTAGGGCTAGAAATATGGATTTAGGTAGATATATTTTTTTTTAAAATATTTAATTGATACGGAGTATAATTCCTGTCAGAGTAATGTAACTTGTGTCGTGATGGAGGCCTTAGCCAACCGAGGAACTGTGCACAAGACGCCTGGTTGGGACCCAGACGCGATGCCAACTCGGCCACTGACCGGTTTGGTTTTTTAGTTTTGTTTATTATTAACGAATATTATTTCTTCTGTTAATTTATGAAAAAAATATATTCTTAGTTATTCTTAGTTGTGTTACCCAAAGTTTGAGAGACATAAAAATATTTATTTATATTTATTTTTATTATTAGTTTTGGTGCAATGAAAAGGGATTGCAAGTTTTCCGATGAATTTTATAAGTGCTAATAAATGATTTATCAAACCAGAATAGGAGAAACGTTATTTTCTCAGATTTCAGTTTGCTAAACAAATACTTACTTTGAAAATTTGTCATTATTTAATACATTCCGTTTCTTCATGGAAAACGCTTGCATTGCTCAATGTTGAAAAGTATCATCTAATAATGATATGCAATATTTTGTTGTGCATAACAAAACTTGGATATTCGTAATGCGGTTTGGGATCAGTTCTTATTTGTCCAACAGACCATTTTAGTTTTTGTTCAATCTCCACTTTAAAAATAAAAATAAAGTATTCAAAAAGATAGTTAATCACTTAACCAAGAATTATTTAAACTAATGAGACCTTTACCTTTACGGAAATAGCTTTATCTTAAACACTTATCATAATGTTTTATTGAAATAATGAAAGAAAACCTTCTCCTTCTGTAAAATTTTCTAATCGCCTGTTGGACAAATACGAACAAAGGCGACGAATTATGTACATTATACATAATAGTCTCCTTCTACATCGTAAGAGCATTTTAGCAGTTGGGTTCTATTTTCAAGGAAAATAAATTTGATTTACGTTAAATATTTTAATATTAGCGAGTTTCCGGCATGCTTTACAATGCTACTTATATAAAGAAATTGTTTCTCCTTGAGTGTTCTTTCCCATTCATCCCCATTCCCCTTTCACCTACCCTCCCTCTTTCCCCTCCCCTTTCCCGCATTCTCCCGTACCGCGAACCTCCCTCTCGCGTTCCCTTCCCCCTCCCACGTTCTCCTCGCTAACCATTCTACCTCCCCTTTCCACCATCCCCGCCTTCCCGCCCGGCAGCCGAATTACATGAAATACACACATTCTTCAAACTCCTCGCACGCCACCTATTGCAATTTTTTAATGAAAATATATAGAAACCTTCGCGGGCGTGTGCACAACAATCACCAAATTTTCATCGAAATCGGATTTTATTTATTTATTTATTTGAGACACAAACAGGATATTTACAAAACATTTTTGCAGGTAATATAAAATAAATTCTAATAAAATATAAATATCCCTAGACTAATGTGTCTGCAGTTATAACATTTGCGTATTCACAGAAGCAACATGAAAAACAATGTAAGTATTATTTATAGTTAACTTAAAAACTAAAATACAAAATTTGAAAACTAAAATACAAAATATTGAAAACTAAAATACAAAACTTGAAATACATAATAAAAATATGAAATATTTATGAAGAGATTATTGAGAAGTAATGAAACAAAATCTTTTTTTTTTTTTAGGTGCACTATTAACAAGATTATTCACTGAAGCAATCACAAGAAAAACAATGTGAAATATTTATGAAGTAATTATTGAAAAGTAATGGAACAAAAGCATTTATTTATTTATTTTATTTTTTATTTTTTTTTATTAGTTGCACAAATCATGGAGATATTTTTTGAAGCTAGTTATATTATTTACAAAAATATCTATGATGGTGTGTATTTTAACAAGATCGTTGTATGATCGAGACATTCTAGATATAGGATTAAAATATCCAGTATTATTGGAAGAAATTTCGGTCCAAAATATGTTAAGGTTTCTGGTAGATTTGGGCCTGGTGTATAACTTGATTTGATTGACTAAGTTACTATCTACACGATTATTCACAATTTTATAAAGCATTAAAAGGTCATTTATGTTTCGTCTTTTAACTAGACTCTCTAATTTGAAATGTTTAAGTCTTTGTTCGTACCCGTCTAAAAGATGGTAGACACCTGATCGATAAGACAAAATCCGTGTGAATTTTCTTTGGACTGATTCGAGTCTAGATATCTGTGTAATATAATGTGGATTCCAAACTGATGACCCGTACTCCAGAACATTACGGATTAAGGAATTGAATAGAATTATTAAACTATTAGAATTCTTGAACAGTTTGGTTGATCTTACACTAAAACCGAGTGATTTATTTGATTTACTCACAATGTATTCAATGTGTTGGTTGAACGTTAGTTTGTTATCGAATATAATTCCTAAATCTTTTATTGATTCAACTGTTTCTAGATTGTGACCACATATGCTATATGAATACAGAGTTTTGTTGGTGTTCTTGGTGAAATTAATAACTTTGCACTTAGCTTTATTCAGTTCCATTTCATTGTCAACACACCAGGCAGATATT
This sequence comes from Limnephilus lunatus, assembly GCA_917563855.2. Taxonomy (NCBI): domain Eukaryota; kingdom Metazoa; phylum Arthropoda; class Insecta; order Trichoptera; family Limnephilidae; genus Limnephilus; species Limnephilus lunatus. The sequence continues at coordinate 74,403,957 of OU830598.1, forward strand.
GTGTTAAGGTCTTGTTGTAAAAGTTCACAATCTTCAATAGATTTAATTGCTTTATATAATTTTAGGTCGTCAGCATATAGAGAAAAATTACAGCGGAGTTTGTATGTAAGGTCGTTAATAAATATTAAGAAAAGCAAGGGTCCAAGGTGAGATCCTTGTGGTACGCCCGACGTAACTAATATTGCGGAAGAGTTAAAACCGTTAACAGTAACTAATTGACTTCTATGTGATAAATATGATTCTAACCAACGAAGCAGATTTCCCTGAATGCCAATTTTATCCAGTTTATACATTAAGATACGGTGACTAACTTTGTCGAAGGCCTTGCTGAAATCAGTGTGCACGGCATCTACTTGCGTTTTATTATTCATAGATTTACACAGAAAGTCCATATACTCAAGCAAATTAGTATTTGTGGATCTTTTAGCAACAAAGCCATGTTGGAAAGGACTAAGTATATGTGATACATGATTAAAAATGGTTTTATATACAATGGACTCGAATATTTTTCCAAAACAAGATAAAAGGCTGATAGGGCGGTAGTTAGTTACATCATTTTTACTGCCAGATTTGTGGATCGGAATGACGTGGGCAACCTTCCACAAATCAGGAAATACCCCATACTTCAGACTTTTGAAGAATATTTTGTGTACTGGTACTGCAAGTTGGTCTGCACAATTTCGAATAAATAGTGGGAGGAATTCCATCTGAGCCGGAACCCTTATTGATATCAAGAGTATTCAATTTCGCTTTAACCTCATCTAGAGTTATTTTGATATGAGACAATGGATAATTATAGAGTTGGGAAGGAAGTTTAGAGTCACTTTTAGAATTAGATGGTGAGCTAAAAACAGAAGAGAAGTAAGTAGATAAGAGTTCACATGTATCTTATTTTATTTTATTTTATTTATTTATTTATTTTTTTTTTTATTTAGTAAAAGATTATACATTTATATACATTATTTAAGACATTTTTTGACTGCCCAACTAGGAGGATTCCCGTTTTAGGACAGTCAAATTAGGATGCGTATTAACATACGGAACATGGTCTGTAAATAATATTAAAAAAAAAAACAAAACAAAAATAAAAGATTAAAACAAAGTGACTGTTCTTTGTTTAGCAAAGTTTTTTAAAAAATAATATTAATTACGTAGGTAGGTACTTAATTACAGAGGATTTAAACATATAGAACAAACGTGTAAGCATTGCATATCATAGTCCTACACAGATGGGTTGTATAAAATAAAATAAAAAAGAGAAGAGAAAGAATTAAAAAATAATAATAATAATAGTAATAACCAATTGATACAGAAAAGATAACTGTGCTTTGCTTATCATAGTTATTTAAATTATCATAAAAGTAATATATACATACTTAAAAGTAAATTATTAAAACATTATCGTATCTTGTGTTTGCATTTCAAATAATACCTAGTCCTACATACACATTTTATACAAATGAGAACTAGAAAGAGAACAGAAACAATAAAATGAATCAAACATTTAATAGATGGTTATTACTGTTGGTTGATTAGTATAGAATTAAAATAATAGGTATAATGTGTACTTTTAACTGGTGTTGCATTGCATAAGCCTATTAACATATTTTGTATAAATATAAATAACAAAGAGAAGAAATAGAAAAAAAAATAAATTAAATTAAACATAATATTAACGTAATAGGTAGGTACATATATACACATAATGATAAATATTAGAACATAAAGGTGTCTTACCATTTATCTTCACCATTTGTTGCTGATTTGTCGTGGAGATGCATGATTTTGGGGAGAGAATTAGAAATTCTTTTCGAATTAATGAGGGTTGAGAGATTTTTGATACTGTCAGGGAGAGAATTTTCTATTGAATCTACATGGGTTTTAAGGCAGGAACGTATAGATACTTTTACTCGAGCTCTCAAGATGGAAAAACTCTCATAGTCACATTGATTTTTGTATTTTTTCCATTTCTTTCTAAACTTTTCTTTTTCTCTGAGTTGGTGGATCAAAGCACTGCTGAACCAAATTGGAAACTTATTATTCCTGATTCTTAAGCGTGGAGTGTGTTTTTCAATTGATAGCCATAACAAGTTATAAAAATGTAGTACGGAGTCATTACAATCCAGGGTGTCAAGATCGTCCCAGTTATTGAGTGATAACATTTCATTGCATTTAATGTAATCCGTTTTTTGAAGTTATATTTGATGTGATCTGGATTGGTGGGTAGGGGTCTGCACTTGGAAATTAAAAAATCGAATTCAATGGGAGGATGATAGGAGTCAACTTTGGATAACACATGTGAAGCAATTTGAATGTTGAGGTTATGGTTGAAAAACACTAAATCTAAAATTTGATCTATATTATTAGAGACGTGATTGAATTGATTAAGTCCAGTCAAATTTTGGAAGTCCAGTAGAGATATTGATTTTTGGCTATTATGAAAGACTGGTCTGGTAAGAGTTACATTGGCATTGGATAAATGGTATAGGAAATAATTGCATGACTCCAAATCTCACTATTATACTATTGTATAAATAAACCATCGCGTGTATGCGTACATCAAATCCCCAAAGTTTCATCGTAGTCGGATGAATGGTATGGGAACTCATAAGGCTGAATTCAGACGTTTCATTTATCGTTCATTTCGTGATTTCATTAAGGCCTCTTTCCCTCGAAATGACCCGTATGACCACGTGATGAAACGAAAGTGATAAGAGACAGTTCCGAATGAAGATTCCGAATGAGAATTCGAACAATGTTGGATTGCTTCATTCGGCACTGTTCACTCGCAACCGGAATTAACATCACGTGACGCGAATGATGTGTGTGAACACTCAAGTGAACAGTCTTTCACTCGCGAATTAGTCTGCCAAGAATGTTCTGGCGTGGCCGGAGCGGCATAAACGTCAAAATGCTCGGTTTAGAAATCGTTATTTCACCCTTACTATCATAGTGAAAAATATGATCTAAAATCTAAACGGTATTGGAAAGAGAAAATAACGCTCTATATATTCAATCTAACAATTAACCACAAAATAATACGAATGTACACTTTTACGGAACCAAAGTTTCCGATCGTAATTTGAAAAATTAATAAAATTATGAAACTTTGTGATTTTTTAATGAATTATTTTTCTATGAAATGACAAAAAAGTGAGGTGACAAAAACGTTTTTAATTCATTCGTCTAACAAAATAAGTGTGTGCTTTTATTTTTTTTTTGTTACCTCTAGATAATTGTAGTTAGAAAAAAGCAAGGAGAGCCATTGTTAAAACTTTGAAAAGTTTACATTAAAAATTATTCTATTTAAAAAATTACATGGTTATTTCTAATGATAAATTTTGGAAGCATATTTTATCACCTTTTGAAACCAATTTTTCAGTTTTTGGATACGTTAATAAATATTCCATTTATATGTATTTTATTGCAAGCCGAGGCCTATTTTGGAATAAAAAAAAATTTCATTTTGCAAAAATACTGGTAGATATCAGTTTTCAGGTTATTATTTAACCATATTATGATCATCTTATGGTGTTGATATTTATTTACTGTTAACAAGAATCGCCAATTTCTTGTAATTTAGTTCAAAGTTATCAGAAATGTCAATTTGAAATCGTAAATATTCCCGAATTAGCCGTCAGCGCCGACCGACGCGTGCGACAGCACTCGACGACTTTGTAGTGAGAATGTCGACTGAACCGAATGAACCGTCTGAACCCGCGGTAAAACGAAAATGGAACATTTCATCGAGTAAACCTTCTTCCGAGTTAAACGTCTGAATTTGCCTTAGGTGACCAACAAATAAACATTCATTTTTACATATAAAGATTATTTTTGGTCTTGCTTGAGGAGTTTGCTATTTTCAATCATTTTGAGTACAGAAACACATTATTGCTAAAATATACTCATTTGTATATAAATCAAGAAACAAATTATTTGCTCGTACTAGGACAAACTTTCCTAAAAGCCATGAAAGAATAGGTTAGTTTTGTTATTTAACCTATGTAAACTCGGTGTGAATAATATTTTTTTTTAAATATTAGTAATCTAACTTATATATAAGACCATTGTTAGAACGGTATTGGCATATGGATGTGAGGCGCTGACACTGACGGTAAAGATGGCTGAAATGCTGGATACTTTTGAAAGAAAAGTGCTGAGAAGAATATGTGGACCCGTAAAAGAGGGCGGACAGTGGCGCATCCGGCACAATACAGAATTGTATGACATATATAAGGCCCCTAGCATCTCAGCACATATGAGACTCCTCAGGCTGAGATGGGCTGGGCATGTACAGAGAATGCCGGATACACGCGTCCCAAAAAGAATTTTGACTGGACACCCAGGTGGAAAGAGAAAAGTGGGAAGACCCAGACTGAGGTGGGAAGACGAGGTAAGAGGGGATGCAGCACAGCTTCTCCAGGTACCAAACTGGAAGTCAGCCGCTGAGGACAGGACGAGTTGGAGGCGACTGTTGCAGGAGGCCAAGGCTCGATATGGGCTGTAGCGCCATCGAAGAAGAAGAATCTAACTTATTGAAAGAATGTCACGCCTTTATTACATGTAATATATTATGTTTTTTTATAAATGCTCTGTGTTTAATTTTCCTCCATAGAAATAATTATATAGCGTAGTAAAATGAAAATGGATATAAAATATTTTGACATTTTCCCGTTTCTTCTACAATCACAATACAACGAAATAGTACCTTCTAAAAACGACACACACGTAATTCGTAACCAATAAAAACTTCTGGGTGACGCAAACTTCATAGTATCAAAGTTTTGCACTAGAATATTGAAAAACTTGTCAAAATAGTCGGCATGTCTTTTTGTTCATTTGATATGGCAGGTGCGAAATTTCTGATTTTCTTGTTTTTGTACTGTACATGTACAAATATTTTTCCTTTGATGAAAACCCTCTCTCCATCGGCAAAGTTATCTTTTCCACCGAAAAAAATGAAGTCTACGATTTCTGAAACAATTCAAGTTGTATACCTCAAAATGCCTTACAAACGATTTTCACAAAAAGATATGGAATAAAAAAAGACCCATCAATAAACTTTTCGAGACTATTAAACTCGAGTTAGAGCAAGGCTCCAGAATAAATTATATTATATTTTATTTTGTAGTTTCTAGATTGGACAGAAAGAATATTGTTCTAATGGAATTTCGAGTTCTGACGAAACTTTGGCCTAGAGAGATATGGAATGAAATTAAGCTTAAAAGAAAGGAAATTAAATTGATAGTTAATATTGGTCATCTTAAATACATCCAACTAGGGATGAGAAAAATCATCGATTAAAAATAGATTTTTTTCCAACGAAAATCAATTTTATTAAGCGATTTTAATTTTCTAAAGAATCGATTAATTAGTAATCGATTATTTTTGCACTGCCGATTTTTTCATTTGCAGCCCTGCTACGCTTAGTCATTAGTCTGGAATCCGGAGCGCGAACCTCTATGATGTTTATAAACAAAACAAGACATTATCAACATCTGTGTGTCTACGATGACATTTCTTTTGTACTTTGAAAGCTGTTTGGTTGAAGTTTCTGTAATTCTTCGGAACAAACGTCAACGGTTAATACGCACTTTTTTTATAAAACTTTTAGATTCTTCTTAATTACCATAAAATACAACCATTTGCATTGGGGGAGGTTGAAAATGTTACATTTTTAATTTTAGTTACGTAAATTGAAAATTTTCTCTAGCACTGTCAAATCACTCTGTTTGCAATATTATTGTTATTTTAATATGTTGGTATTACTGATATTTTACATTGCACTGGCTGTATAAGATAACGAGTGGCTAGAAAATTAGTTATACCCACGGACGTACAAAATATATGGACATGCCCTTACGTGTTAAAAAACGTGTTATTTCCCCCTCCCATTGGAACCATTTTTCGGAACCGGCTGGGCGTGTCCGGACCAATGTCGTGCTCTCGTCGTACATTTTACTCGCGGACGCTGTATGTCTATGAAACACATACTTAGACAATGAAGAAGACTTGGCGAATCACAAGTCTCTTTCCTCTCTTCGCCCCGCCATAGTTGGTTTTTACCCCTCATCTGTAAGTTCTCGTCTAGTTATTTGTATGTCTATGGTTATACCACCAATTTGTGTGAATTAGGTAAGCACTAATTTGGTTAGAAACATTGTTTGGAATAAAAACTAGATAAATCCTGGGGTGTTTCTTTTTTAAGAATTGATGTTTAACTATTTTTTTTGTCAATAAAAGTAAGAGGTTAGGTTGGGTTTGCAGGTTAGGTTAGGTTACCTTGGGTTTAGTAGGATTTTTGGAGATGGCTGGCAACGGTTAATATGCACTTTTTTTGAAAAAATCTTTTGATTCACCTTAATTACATTAAAAGGCAACTATTTGCATTGGGGGAAGTGGAAAATATTTCATTCTAAATTTCGATTACGTAAAATTAAAATTAGCTTTCGTCTTGTGAGATTGTACGCCATTAGTTATTAGCTCATTCGCTCATTATTTTAATATCGGTAATTATTTTTTTATAAATAATACATTCACTTTTGTATCAAAAACCGTGTTACACAAGCCTAGCGTAGCCGTTAAATTACTTGAAAACTGGGATGTTTTTCTTGCCTTGACGCGAGTAGGCGTTATAAAGGGGCACTTTCTTTTGAATCACAAACCATGTTACACAAACCTAGCGTAGCCGCTAAACTACTTGAAAACTGGGATGTTTTTCTTGCCTTGACGCGAGTAGGCGTTATAAAAGGGCACTTTCTTTTGAATCACAAACCATGTTACACAAACCTAGCGTAGCCGCTAAACTACGTGAAAACTGGGATGTTTTTCTTGCCTTGACGCGAGTAGGCGTTATAAAGGGGCACTTTCTTTTGAATCACAAACCATGTTACACAAACCTAGCGTAGCCGCTAAACTACTTGAAAACTGGGATGTTTTTCTCACCCCTCGCCTCCTTTAGGTACTATTAAATATTTTTTTAAAAAAGTGAAAATCAATGGTTTCTAGCCGTAGGTTTTTCGGTTACGCGCCTTTGAATATATTGCCATGAAGTCAGTTACGGTATGATGTAGCCTTCCATATAGTATCAGTAATACCAACATAATAAAATGACAATAATCATTACAAATTGCATATGGTGAAGCGTTGTCTAAATACGAAAGCAAATTTTCAATTTACGTAACTAAAATTAAAAATGTAACATTTTCAGCCTCCCCCAATGCAAATAGTTGTCTTTTATGGTAATTAAGAAGAATCTAAAGGTTTTATAAAAAAAAGTGCGTATTAACCGTTGACGTTTGTTCCGAATATTTACCGAAGTTTCTAATCAAACTTGTCACTAGATGAAGTCCACAGAGTCAACGAACAATTTTTAATTTTTGTTGATTATTTAAAAAAAAAATATTCTGCTGTAAAACTTACAATTTCTGTTGAAATTTTTTTTAATTAATAAAACTGAGATTAAAGATTTTTTCCGCGTTTATTTTAATTTAACTAATTTGGGGAAAAATCTATTATTATATCCAAATTTTCAAGAAAAAACGTCACATCCCTACATCCAAACAAAGAAAGACTTTACTTCTGGTTTATAACTTATAAGCAAACGGTGCGGCGGCGCGGCGTGTCGTGTTATGTCAATATTCTAAACTCGAACAATCACCCGGAAATAAGATTATTATAAAATATATTCTCTTTTCCAATAACTCTTTAACTTCTTTACCTTATTCTTATAATCCAAAATACCAACATAAACTCTCTTATTGTAGAAGAATCTGTGTGCATAGTATTAATTAGTGAATATTTTCAACCAATAGGTACTAATGAATGAAATCCGAAAACTTTAAACTTCACCCGCCATAACACAGGGTCATCCCTAGCATGGAGGGTGAAATATCATAAATAAACTATATGTATTTTCGATTTTTCATGTATTAAATAAATAAATAAAATAAAATATCATGTGTTAAAAAAAATCATATATAAGGACCACAAAGCAGGAAGATAATATTGTTGCCAACCTCCCACTTTATCAGAGTGAGTGAATAATTTTACAGATAATCCTCTGTCACACGGGGAGTCATGTGAAAAGGGTTTATTTAACGTTTCCTTGCTTTCCCCCGTTTTTAAGAACATCGCGGAGGGTAAAGGGGGACTTAGACTATGGTGTTTGAGTTTTTAAATTCTCAGTCAAAATACTGTGATAATATTTCGTGAATCAACTCACCCACATTGCTATATATATTATTATGCAAGTTTAAACCTATAATTTTTCCCTGAAATTCCTTCAACGCAAGGCCTCAAGTTTCCAAATTTTACTTCTCAACCGACATGTAATAATGGAATAATGATTGAATGTTTCGGGGTTTCCCGAAGCATTAATTGGTTCTATATAAAATTAAACAAGTTTCTACGGTATTGCATCAATAATTTTACTCATTTGTGAATAAATTGAATGATTAACTTAACTTTTTTTAACGGAAAAAATAAATGAACCTATCGTCGATCGTTTATTAAATCAATTGCATTGTTAAATGAAGTTAAATGGCCTATTGTTAATATTTTGTCACACAGTTAACAGAGTCAACCTTCGTTCGAACTTTTCCTTTTGTTACGTGCTGTATTTTCTTTGAAGATCTCACTTGACCTTATTAATTATCCTGAGATATCTTTCCTTTCAACTCACGTCCAAAAAGAGGAATTCTCGTGTTTTAATTTGACGGGAAATTTCGTTCTTATCTCTGTTGCTTTGTAATTAATTATTAAAACATTTGAAGAAAAAATATACATTTTCAGCCTTAGAACTCATCAACTATGACGAAACACAATTAGTGTCGTGTTTTTTAAGTGTTGACAGAAGTTTTAAACTTCCTAGAGTCTCATCCGGCATTTTGGATTGATGAACAGTTTTTTTTTTTTTTATTTATTTAAAAACTAGTTTTTTGCAATAATTTACATTTTTTTACAATAACTAGTTGAATGTAAGTATTGAACAATATTTTGAATGCTTAGTCGAATGTCCTATGCCGCCGATTGGACTTAAATTTTAGGTTCTTACTGAAAACTATATTCTTTGTATAGTAGAGGTAATCAATATTTTTAGGGGCGAAAAATCATTATTTTTAGGGGCGTAATGCAAGGCTTGGGGTCGAACTTTAAGTCATTTTCTCAAGCCCTGTGCCGCCGAACCGACTGAAATTTTGGATTCTTACTAAAATCAATGGCCTTTATAATTATGAATCAAACCAAAAATCTGCAAAAAGTAACATTTGTGGAAAAATCATAACGGGCGCAAGGTTATGGTACGGCCACACTGAGGCCAACTTCCAACTTCAGACGTTCGGACGATTGTATAGAGGGGTAGTTCGTGCGTTGGAAGTTCGAGTTGGAAGGTTGGAGTTCTAGTTGGCCCATGATCGCCTCCGAGGCGATCGGCGATGACTGGAGAGTGCTATAAAAATTATTGAAATTATTATTTTTTTAGCTTTACGGATCGAAATCAATATTATGGAAACCGAAGCATCGCCTGCACAATTGTAGGCAACTGATAAGGTACGGCGCCGAATCAGCTGGTCAACGTCCGCCATTTTGGAGTTCGGAGTTGGAAGGTTGGCTTCGGTGTTGAAGTAGCATAAAGCTTGGGATCGAACTCTAGAAGTCGTTTTCTCGGGCCGAACAGACTGAAATATTGGATTCTTACTAAAACCTATTTATATATAGATTTTATCTATATATAATTTAATTCTAGTCTAGAAAAAAAATCTTCATATTTCGACAGTTTAGATTTTAGATGTTCAAGGATATCTAATTTTTCGAGATTCGTATTATTTTAAAAGTTATAGCCATATTAAGGCGGAAACATACTTGCGTGTCGTGGCGCGCCAGAAGCACATCGGTTTCATACATTTATTATGGTTAGAGGCATACTTGTAGGTCGTGGCGTGTCGACACAACGTATGAAACCGATGTGCTTCTGGCGCGCCACAACACGCCACGAAACGCAAGTGTGTTTCCGTGTTTAGTGTCGTGGCAGTATGACCGGTTTATACGGAATCTGACTAGAATCTAAATAAAACAAAATTTTAAAAGCATTTTTTTTCGAAACTACTTTTTTCGAAATGTTTGTCACAAAATCGCAAGTTCTTATTGCCCGATTTTCTTGAAATTTGGCATGAATTTTCTTTATACGAGTATATATGGTAGGAATCAACAAAAAATCAAATTTAATTTTGAGTAGAAAAATAACCGAAAAACATTTTTTTTTTTTTGAGTATCCGCCACTTTGCGAGATTTTTTTTTTCATTTTCCTTGGTTCCTACCATAACGACCTTTGCACTGATAAAGAATCTACCTTTTTTATTTTTCAGATGACCAGAAGGGTGGAAATCGTGACAAGATGGACACCCTCTTTTTTCCCCCTTTACTTCAACAGCGTGTAACTTCGTGTACCAAAAATTATCATCACCAAAAATAATAAGCATATATATATATATATACATTTTTTTTTGTGAATTCTTAAACTATAAATAAATTGTAAAACAATGTAAAACAAAACCTATAGTTAAAATAATAACGCCTTTTTATCGACCGTCAAAAAACGCCAGAAACGCGGGCTTCTAGACTAGAATCTGAATACCCCCAAGTTTCTAAAACTGTATATAGATACGGTTTTCATTTCCAGTCTATATAAAGGCAGTGATTGCTTTTTTTATTTTCTTTAGCATTTTAGCGAGTGCCGCATCATCATATCCGTAGCAGGTTTTCAAGCTAATATTTTACTCACATCTTAACTGTGTCTGAAGCAAAGAAGACGAGACCACAGTACACTGTGGATATATTAATTATGTATTTATCGAAAATCATACAAATCGTCATCGGCAATATGCCTTATTTGCCAAAAAACATTTTCGAACGAAGCGATGAAGCCATCCAGTAATATATATTTTTTACTGCTTAATACTATTGATCGCTTGGGAGGCTAATATTAAAAAAAACATCTTCCATTGTAATGAACAAGGACAGCATTCCTACCTGACGCCTGTGCTCTAAAGGTTGCAATCCGTCTGTTAAGATAGGAGAATCTATCAAACGGACCGCCCGTTTATGCACAGAGTCAAGGTTTTTTTTTTTTAGGTATTTTGGAACTCCAGACCAGAGGTGGCTGCCAAATTCACCCATGGGGCGCACTTGCGATTTGTACAGGGTTAACAGTTGTTTACTATTAAAGTATCTGCGGGCCCTGTGCAGTACGCCCAGTTTCTGAGAGGCTAACTTAACTCTGGTTTCGATGGAGCCCCCATACCTGGCCTGGTCACTTAGAGTTACACCAAGCATATCAATGGAGGTCCTGTTCGGAAGAATGCTTCCGTTGAAGGAGACTAAATTATCATTTCGATCCCTTTTAGACGTTATCAAACAGGAACACGTTTTGAAACATTAAATTCGACGAGGTTATTCTTACCCCAAGAGAAAACACTCTCGAGGTAACCGTCCATTCTTTGCTTCAAAGCCCTCCGAGCTATTGGGGTTTGTGTGCTCTTTGGAGGCTTGTCAAACAAAAAGCTATCATGGACTGTACTGTCATCCGCGTAACAATCAATCGGTGCACATGACAAGAGGTCGTTGATGTGCAACAGAAACAAAGTCAAATTTGCTGCGTGCTGGGCCGAATCGGGAAATACTGGCTGAGGGAGATCTTTTGATCTCTCCAGCCGGACTCTACTGAACCATTGCCTTACAACGCAGTGAGAGGGATGAATTCACGCATCGCCTCTCCTGGATACACTAACCTCCAGATTCCTACCCACTCCTCATAACATTTTCCTTCCTATCCTTTTTTTCTTTCCTTCAAAAGACCCTCCACACAGCAACCCCAAAGATGACATAGGCCCTGGGAATTTATTTTTCTCAGAGCCTCCTGTGTGGAGCGAATGTAAAAAAAATCGTTAGTGGTTTTGATTATGATAGAGAAGGAGGGCAAATAAAATGAACAATATATCACTGTAAAAGTTATGAAAACAAACTTGCACTTTATGTGGGATAACATTGGACCGAATTGTGAGTTTTTTGTAATAGTAAATGTGAGATAAATGTACTCAAAATGTGACAGTATTATATTATGTACAATACTTACTATACTCTAACTTGTAAACACCGTGTAGAATGTTTGCCAAACTTATTACCTATTTTATGTGCTGGTCTATCTTTTGTTTCCTGAAAGAGGGTCGAAACCTAAAATAACGTAACCAATGCAAAATAAGAAACCATACACTACCCATAAAACCTAAGCCAATCAGGCTCAGGTAGTCGCTGGTCAGCCGCTGTGAGGTACAGGACAATTACAACAGGAGGATTGTCTGCATATTTTACCCGTATTATAAAAATTATTGCTATGCAATAAAAGATATAATGCAAATAAAACACGTTGAAATCAAATTTATTATCTTTTCGTTACATAATGTGTGATTAAACAAGTATTTTATACAAAATATACCAAACAACTAATGGTCACACGAATTATCCGATAGGGTGCTGCAAAAATAACTAACCAAAAATTTCATTTCAAATATAAAATATAACACACATTTTTGGTTGGAGTAGCTAAACAGTTTTGAGAAAAAATGGTCAGAGTGGAAAAGGTTAAGTGTCTTTACTAAAATATGAAAAACATATTTTTACATAACAGATCAACCTCTGCCTTTTTAAATGCAATAACAAAAAATATATTTTCTAAATCAACTTAGTCTTAAATAGTGGTTTAAACTTAACACATACCTAACTTTTTTTGCACAAAAAAGATTTAAGAGTACGAAAAAAAAACTTTCTTGAAAAAATCTTAAAAACTAAACCCTTCTGAGGCACCTTACTTCTGAGGTAGACGTCTTTCATTTAAACTTCAGTGATTTCAAGATGGCAATAAATATTTTTTCTTAACACAAGGCTGCATCTCAACTACTGATGTCCTAACAAACTAAATTCCGGAGGCTTCGGGCTTCGTAACGATTATGTCCAAAAAAAGAAAAATCGCTAAACCAGCAAATAATAGAAATACAACAGATACATTTTAAAATACCCTCCACGCAAAACGACTCCCTTCAAAATATTTCTTCTGTTTTACAGGATGTAATTGCGTCCACTTCTTCCTCAATTTCAATTCACCCAATTAGTCCAGCTAGCCCTTCCACCACACCCGCCCCACTGGTAACCACTACTCCTTTACAGATATCACGTTTATATAATCTTGGCAGACCACCATATATAACGCATGTGACTAAAATTTCAAAGGATGAAAAACAATCCAATTTATATGATGTGGACTTTGGACATTTTATGTTTAAAAATAAAATCCACCGTGTCTGGAATGGAGTTAAGTCGGTTGGCCGTAACCATCCTTCTGTTGAATTCAAGACAGCGGCTGAGACCAATAGATTTGTAAAATCTGATGTTGCCAAAAAAACTCGTACAACGTTTTCATACCTACGTATCAGGTTACAAGGCTAGGTGTCACAAAAGGGATCCCACCGCACTGGTCGATAGAGGACATCCTGGAGAACATTACTGTTCCTCAAGGTTTCGGAAAAGTTTTAATACGGGAAACTCTGAAGAATGGAGACCCTCCCAATCCATTGTCCTAACCTTTGACAGCAAAGGCCTTCCACAAAATGTTACTATGTTTAACGTCTCTCTATCAGTAGAGCTCTGTGTGTTCCCAACTGTGCAGTGCTACACAAGTGCTGCAGATTTGGACACACAAAGAACCTCTGCAGATCAGAACCCCGTTGCTTCAAATGCAGTTCGTTCTATAGTGGTGATTCCTGCGATAAAACAAAGGAAAATTATAAATATTTAAACTGCTCCGGAATTCATATGTCCATCAGCAAAACTTGCACTGAACTGTCAATCCCTTCTGTGGTTCCCTAATGGACAACTTCCTTCCAGTTCAAATTTCAATACTTACCTAAAGTCATCTAGTAAAGAACAAAATTATAATATGGACCTAACTCTATACTAATCACCTCATTTTTACATATTTTACAAACTTTAAATTAAAACAACATTCAAAAACCCTCCCACGTTGCTAAACAAATTACTAATATTATCAACTCAACTAGAAATGGCTCCTCTGTTGAAGATTCTTCAGTGGAATTATCATAGTCTTAGAAATAAGACTGAATAATTTTTAAACACATTACACTCAATTGCAGTGGCTGCCATCTCGGAGACATGGCTGGAACCGGATTCTGATTTCAGAGTCAGGGAATACGACTGTCTTCGAGACAACTGTCAAGATGGAAGGGGGTACAGGGCGGCTCTGCTCTTTTCATTCAAAAATCATTACCATTCTCCCCAATAGATGTAAAACCAATTGGTGGTCCTTTTCAAGTGACGGCTGCAAAGGTTTTTGACACTACAATAATTTCTTTGTATATATCACCATCTAACAAACCTTAAAATCAATCCTGAAAGCAATGTTTTCCAAGGTCACTCCCCCTCCTCTTATTCTGGGAGATTTTAATGCCCATCACAAATTATGGGGAGCTCACAATTGTGACAGAATGGGCAGAGATATTGTTGATCTACTCGACGAACTAGACTTTTGTATCATCAATTATTGTTCTCCTACCCGTCTTCAGGTGCCTGGTCAGTGACCCAGCATGGTTGATCTTACTATTTGCAATTCCAGCATAGCCGCATCCCTGTTATGGAAGATTTTGAATGACCCTCATGGGAGTGATCATTACCCCATCCTCATTGAATCCTCAAATATGTATCATTCCAACAAAAATGTGAAGTGCAATAGTCGAAAACCAAAGTTCTTAACTGCCAGGGCCAACTGGAATGATTATTCAAATCTTAGAAAAGTTCTCCGTGCAAAATCTACCCTCTCCAACTAGAGAAAATGTTACGTAATTGTTAATATTTCTATTTTTGAAACTGATAATTCGTGGTGGAAGTCCATTATAATAGATTATAATAAAACAAATAAAAAACTTTATTCCACTTAATTTTATTTGACCGTAACCGGTTTCAGCTCGTCAGAGCCATCTTCAGACTGGACCAGTCTGAAGATGGCTCTGACGAGCTGAAACCGGTTACTGTCAAATAAAATTAAGTGGAATAAAGTTTTTTATTTGTTTTATTATAATCTATTACGTAATTGTAATGTATCGTAACTCGTTGATGCCTTATCACGTTGGATACTGGGCCCTTTAATCTCCAGTATCCCTTTCACTTGTCTTAGATGCAATGAAACACGTAAGTACTTCTTATACACGGGAAGGTTTAATATTAGAATATATAACAATACAATGGTGTTGCCCTAAGGCCAGTTAGTAGCGAAGTGACGAGCCGAACTGAGTGTTCAACAATATATATCGAGCCTGCTCTCGTAGATTCCCGAATGCGTTCGGAGAAACCCGAACTAACTACATATAATACATACAGCCATATGAACATATATCAAACACTACACAAACACAAATGTTACGATTTACTGATGTCTGCAGTCATTATGGCCGCAGAAAAATTTATCCCCATTAAAACGACACGTAACAAAGGGAATCCTCCCCCAGCTCCTTGGTGGGATATTGAATGCTCAGACGCAGTAAATACGAGGAAAAAAATTGCGAAAATTTATTCAACAAATATGAATATGGAGAACTTCCTTCAGTATAAACAGATTGAAACTAAGACCAAACGTCTTCTAAAAAACAAAAAACCTCAAGGCTGAAATAAATTATGATCATCGTTATCTCCCGAAGTTCCTCTTTCAGTTGTTTGGAATTCAATTCGTCGGTTTAAGAGTTCTCACATCCCAATAGTGGCTCGACCACTCTCTTCAGAGTGTGTGAAGGAATTTGCCGATAAACTAGCTCCTCAAACTGCAAGTAATTTTAATGAAACAGAATTCACATATTCATTTAAAACACGGGGTTAGATGGGCACCCACTTCAATTTAACGAAACTTAGGGAGGTCTTAAACGATCTCACAGACTCATCCACTGGTGTAGATGGAATTCCTTATAGCTTTATTAAAAACTGCGACGTTACCACACTAAACTATTTTCTTTCAGTTATAAATGTAATCTTTGACTCCGGCAAAATTCCATCATCCTGGAAAACTCAAATAATTGTTCCCATTCTGAAACCCCAGAAAGACCCTAACTCTGGACTTTCTTACAGACCTATAGCTCTGTCATCTTCCTTAGTTAAAATAGCTGAACATATGATTAAAAGACGCCTAGACTGGTATGTAGAAAATGAGAAAATTCTTCCCAGCTCTCAGTTTGGCTTTCGAAAAAGAAAAAGTACAATCAAAAGTGTGTTCATCCTGACTTCTGATATCCAGTTGGCCCTGGCCGACAATGAATCCCTTGTCGGTGTTTGCCTTGATGTGTGCGGAGCTTTTGACAATGGGGTGAAACTCCTTTTGGGTGAAAAGCCATTAAAAAAAAAAAATTATATACTATTTTCAAAAATAAAGCGGTTTAATGTGAGAATGAATGTGCATCCCAATGGTCCTGCTTCATCCCAATGTGCATCCCAATATACTTATAAATTACATTGCTTCACCGACTGAGCCGAATTACTTAGGTATTGTTTAATCAGGTTGCTTCCCTTAGAAACGTTGTTATCAAACACCTACATAATATACAAAAAGGGTAATAAAAGTGATATTACTAACTGAACCCTTGCCCGGAATAATGTTGTATCCAGCAATATTCTAGTTTCGACATAAATTGAAAAAACGAAACCAGTTATGTTTCTTAACATTTTATCCTTAAAATACATAAAACATACAATTCTTAAAAACTAACTAACTAACCAACCATCACGCCGTTTCCCCGCAGGGGCAGGCAGAGAGGACGGACCGCCACATAACTCGATCTTGGCCAATCGAAAGTATTCCACAACATCCTGAGAACCAACTAGACGAGCCTATACGCACTGATAAAGAATTTAAGTTTAAAAATGTGGATTTACCATACTTAAAGAGGGTGTTGAGTAATATGAAAACGAAGGATTCTGCAGATGGTATTACAATAAATATAATCAAAGACTCTATAAATATTATTGGCGAATCGATGGTCCAAATTATCAATGAATCTTTGAATAGTGGAGTATTCCCCAAAACTTGGAAGACGTCTGTAATAACTCCTATCCCGAAAATTGATAACCCAAAAAAATTTGACGACTATAGGCCGATCAATTGTTTACCCAAATATGAACAAATACTGGAATACATTGTAAAGGAGCAATTAACAGAATATATTGAGGCCAAGCAGATATTAGTTCCACAACAATCTGGTTTTAGAAATAAATGTGCTTTTGAAACCGCTATTGACTATGTAATAGATGAGTGGAAAAATTTTAGAGATAAAAAAGTAAAATTATTGCACTATTTCTAGACTTAAAGCGGGCATTTGAAACAATAGACAAAGATAGATTAACCAAAAAAATTAAGTAATATTGGAATTAATGGTAAAGAAAATAAGTGGTTTGTTGATTACCTATCAGAAAGAACACAAATTACAAAATATGGTGGTAAAACATCTGAACCACATAGTACTAATAAAGGCGTTCCGCAGGGATCTGTCTTAGGTCCATTTTTGTTAATTATGTATGAATGATATTATCAAAGTGTTAAAGCATTGTGCAATTAAACTATTTGCTGATGATACGTTGTTATACATAGCCAGTAAAAATTTACAGGACGCCATTGAAAAAATACAAACTGATTTAAATTATGTAGCGCTTTGGCTTCACCAAAACAAATTAAAATTGAATGTTACGAAAACAAAGTTTTTAATTGTGGATAGCCTAGGTGGAAACGAGCAGGCAATACTAAAAATCGATAACGAAAACATAGAAAGGGTTAGCAGTATTAAATATCTGGGTGTAATATTGGATGATAAATTAAAATTCGACGAACACTTAGAATACATAACAAAAAAAATTGCTAAAAAAGTTGGATTCTTAAAATGGATCAGAAATAACTTGGATCTCAAGACAACGCGCTTTGTTTACAATTCTATTGTAACTCCGAATTTAAATTATTGTTCTAGTGTTTTATTCCTATGTAACGAAGCCCAAAATAATAAACTACAGGTTATACAAAATAGGGGGATGAGGATGATTTTAAAATACAATATGTTTACTAGAGTCAAAATTATTTACAAAATCTAAATATGATGACGACCAAACAACATATAGCATATAACGCATTAACAATGATTTACAAACTGAAAAATAATATGCTACCAAATTATCTGAAGAGTAACATTATGTTTCACGAAAATGTTCACAACTATCCTACGAGAAGACGCGGAGACTTTAGGCTTCCCAAAACTAAACTTACGTGTACACAAAATAGCGCGTTTTATAAAGGACAAAAACTTTTTAACAGCCTGCCGAATGCCGTTAAGAGTGAATAACCAGCACATGACAACTTCGATTCCGACACTAGCGCTAACACATCAGGGCTCGCGAGCGGGCGTTTTCAGAACTAAATTTCGTTCCGCGGCAATCCGAGTTTTGAGGGTTTTGTTCACTCGACCTAGGGCTACCCGCTACTATTACTACTTTATATTACTATTCTCGCTTCCAGAATTTTAATTAGTAGTAGTTATTTGTAATTTGTATATTGAAATGCATAAACATAAATAGATACAAGTGAAATTCGTAAACACAGTAGGTATTAAGTAGATAGCTACATGAATAAACAATTTGTTATATTCTTTTTAATATTTTGGTTTTTTGTTTTTCAATTGTATTTTACGGCCATTAGAGTGGAAGATACTCTCAGTATCGCCCTGGTGTAAGACCACCATTAAGAATTGAAACGTTGCTTGAAATGGCTTTAGCCGTGTTTAGTGGTCAGATCTGAATAGCCAGGTACTTCCCCACCTTCCTCTTCCCTATATCCTTCCCCTCCCCACTACCTTCAGTCTTACAACATACTCCAAATTGGGGATGCAATAGTCCCACTGGCTCCAGACTTGTGCGGTATTCATGAAAAAAAACGAGTAATATTCAGTTGGATTATAAAAAATGTCGCATTTTGAAATATTTATTCGTGTGCATAATTAATAATAAGCACTTCAACAAACAGAATTAAAGCGCACAAACCCTTTCTTTCTTTGAGTGGCCTTGCAACGCATGCCGGGTACCCGCTGTATATAATGTTATATAGTGCAGGCGCTTGCATTATAATTCCCGGGACTTGTGATGGAACCATAACAGTTTAGTTGACCGCGAGGTTACAGTGCCCATGAAACGCATGCCGGGTACCCGCTGTATATAATTTATTTATTTATTTACGGACAAATAGTCCATTAACAATATAACAATAACACGAAAAACAAGCGTGCGTAAAGGCCCGACCCGCCGAGCAATCGATCACCGTTCGCATTGATTACCGTTCGCATGTCATTTTTCGTAACTATCACCACTTTTCGTAACCCATTCACCAGTTTACCCCCAAGTGTCGAGCGTGCGTAAAAAAGATTTACCCCAAAAAAATATTTTGGAGCAGTTGGGACTCTTGTGCGGTATTCACACAAGAATAATTTAAAATAAAAAAAATATTCGAAATTATAAAATTTTTTGCATAAAAATATTCAATGAACATGAAAAATTGCGTTCGGGCAACCCTGTAGATTTAACAAACATGAATCAAGGAATTCGTATTTATTTCAAATTTCGTTTTCAAATTTCATTTCCAAATATTATTATTCAAAGCGTCGCGAAGACGTGCTCTCCTGGCCGCGTTTGGGCCCGTAATGAAATCTGAAATTTGTGTTTACGGGCTGCGATAAAAATGGTAAAAAGCGATGTTCAAAATTATTTAAAATTAAATACTTCCTGAAATTATTTTACGATCAAATTATTTATGATTTGTCAATAACGTCTTAGCAAAATAAGTATGTAAAAAAATCCGAAATATATTTGTTTGTAAGTGCACAAATAAATCCACAAACCGACCAATTTTCGTCAAGAAACACATGTCCGTATATATTTTTTAATAATTTTATTTAAACTAAAATTAAAATTCTGAAACATACGTTTACCAGATAATGTATTGATTTATTTTACTGCATGATTATATGATTTGAAATGGGTGTTGTATAAGAAATGTACTTTTTTGAAAATTGAACAAATCTGCGAACGACCTATGGTATAACCTTATTATTCTAAAAAAAAATTTTTTTTTCTCAAAATCTAAAACATAAGTTTACTAGATAAAAGAACAATCTTTTAAAATCCATTTATAGTTTTTTGTGGAAAAGAGTCAATACGTCTAACCACTGATTTAAAAATGACATATTTCTGGTTTCTCTGGTTATACACTCTTAAGGAAGCCTCAAGTCTTAGCACTTTTCGTAGGATGTGTGCATTATATGAGAAGAACGTTTTTTGATTTATAACAATCTTACCAATATTATTGTCACATAATTATCTGTTTCATCAAAATGCATTTTTATTTTTGTAATCTTTTTTTTTCCTTTTAAAATGTATTTGTAAAAATGTAACTGTATCTTTAAATTGTATTTGTATATATTTTCTTACTAGATGTATGAAAATTTTTTTGTATACATCTAAATAAATAATCAAAAACAAAAACAAAAACACACTCCTTGCCTTGTTCACATTCATACATCGTCTCATACATGCTCTTCTATTATTCTGACTCTTCACATGGCCCGACTCAAGTATCTGATTCACTTGGTCGTGCCATGTCTTCCTCGGGCGTCCCCGACTTCTTCTACCATTCACATTTGCGTCATTCTTAAGAGTTTTAATTGAAAAGTCGTCTAGAAAATCAATTAATTTAGAGTTTATTACTTGAATTTAGGCTGAATTTGTGGAATAATGTTTTAAATTACCACTTTCACATACAACGTTATTCCACAAAATGTTTGTTTTTACTCTTCCTACCTTACAGAAAGCAACATGCTCTTCTAACATAAATGTACAAATGTCATATATGTTTTTGAGCTTAAAAAGCCAAAAAACGATATGAATAAATGAAACCATTTACCTTCTAGATATTGTCTTGAGATCAACATACAATATTATTCCACAAAACTGTTTCAACGCCTAAAAAGCAGGCTTAATATTTTTTCTGGACAAATTCTACTTTCCTGCATTCTTCAGCCTCTTGGCTTTGAAAACTTTCTAGTTGAAGCCATAAGACGTTCGTTTTCTCCATTTATTCCCATAAATTAAACCATGCGCCGTGATTTTGATGAATGGCGTTATACAACATTCTTCCACAAAACAAACTTTAAAAGGCTGTCACAGGCCTAAAAATTTTTTCATTATCATAATTCCTACCTCAAAAGATGCATATTAATATGCCCAACATTATTGCATCAATAACTCTACTTTGATAGTTTTGTTGGATACAACATTATTCCGGGCAAGGGCTCAACTATAGACCAATATGTAAACTATCCACAATTCTGAAACTTTTCGAAAAACTTTTACTTGATAAAATTTCCCCATGTATTAACCATCTTATTGTTCCAAATGAACACAGATTTTTGTCGGGCAGATCAACTCTGACAAATCTCTCGTTATATGAAAAATGTATATCGAACGCATTAGCTAATAGAACTCAAGTAGATTCCATATATACGGACTTCATCAAAGCCTTTGACAAAGTATGCCATAAAATTCTCCTGGTTAAACTACATAAGCTCGGTGTTGATGGAAAACTTTTAGACTGGTTTGCTAGCTATCTATCTGATAAGAGTTCTACTTGTAAAAAATATTTTTTTCCTTTCCAATTAATTTATAGCTGCAGTTGTTATCACAGGGGTCTCATATAGGCCCAATTTAATTTTTACTTTTTATAAACGATATCGTTAATATATTTGATAAAGATTTAAATGTATTGCTTTTTGTAGACGATTGAAATATTAAAAGTAGTTAAAACCGCTTGTATCTGTCTACAAAATAACTTAAACAGGTTAATTAATTGGTGTTCTCTATCTGAACATAAATAAGTGTAATTCAATAAGATTTTACAGAATAAGTCAACCAATTATTGATCCTGAACTTAACAACTCAACCTGATATGTACAAACAACTCATCCCTTACCTCTGTCGAAGAAATTAATGACGTGGGCATAACTTTCCGATTCTAAAAAACTTCTTATTCCATATAAACACAACCAATAAAGGAATGATATACAGGGTGCAGCATATCAAACAGTGCAGTTTTGAAAGGCTATTAAAAAAAACGGCGTCACTTACAGAAATGGGATTTATTTTATTTTATTCGGTGCATCATGCCGTTTTATGCATCAAGTCCTGAAGATGAAATCAGAAAGATGATGGCCCCTAGCAGCGATACACTGATGAAGACGATTTCTGAAGTTTTCTACTGCATTTTGGCACATCTAGATGGGCATAGTGGCAATATCCTCCCGAATTCCATCCTTGAGTTCTTCCAAGGTGTGAGGCCGATGTTTGAAAACTTTTTCCTTCAGATAGCCCCAAAGGAAGAAGTCGCAAATGCTTAAATCAGGTGAGCGCGCGGGCCACCCCTCAGAGAGGCGAGGCGCGCAGGGAACATCTGTCGCAGTTTCGTCATTGAAACTCGAGCAGTATGGGCCGTAGCACCGGAGTCTGTTGAAACCAGATGTCTCCCAGATCTGTTTCCTCCGTTAGTTCTTCTAATTAAATTTTTTAATTTCTTAAATGCATGGGATCGCATGTAACAAAAACTATTTTTTGCTTCTCAGCATGTCAAAGGTTAAATAATTGATATGCAATTGTTATCTATGTTCTACATCAGGGGTCTCCAAACTACGGCCCGCGGGCCAAAGCTGGCCCGCCAGTGTCGTCAATCCGGCCCGCAACAGCTAATGACCAGTGCAATCAATCAAATCAATCAGGCCCGCGATAGCTAATGGCTTATTGTTGTTGGGATAAGTTGGATAAAAACACAGAATGATAGTAACTCGGTTTTATTTACTTGCTAGGTAAAGCAATGACAAGTATAATGCGTGGAAAATTTTACTTTACAACTAACAAATGATTTAAATGAATCCAACTAACATTATATATTTTTATGTAAAAATATATAAACATTATAACATATAAACACATAAAAATATAATATATAAAATACTAATGAGATTTATGTAATTGGGACACTAGTTTGTAGTTGTAAACCAATTTTACTTGTATCAATTAAGAGAGATTAAAAATTCTCATCGGTTAACTTAGATTTGTAATATGTACTTCATTTTGGAGAATGTTTTCTAATACAAGTATGTAAGTAGTACCAAAAACAGAAAAAAGCCCAAGAGCAAATATATGCAATTTATCAAATTGTACCAGCGGAATACTTATAAAATTCCAGCAAAGATGAGTTTTGATATTTGTTCTTAATTATATCAGGTGTGACCGCCAGATGTCGTCAATTGTCGCAATCGTGACAATACAGTACAACACAATAGTAATTGAACTGCGTATGCTCGCTCGGGGCACGTACTCGGCGACCAGTCTAGAAATTATAGATAACTAGCTGAGCCGGCGAACTTCGTACCGCCTCAGAATCAATAACTGTTGTGTTAACGTATTAGCTGAGTTAAATTCAGTTTTTTATTAAGTTAAAAATTACATAATGAACTAATTACTGATGCGCAACTGTATGTATTTTGTTTTCGTCACTATCGGAGATGGCGTTGTGTACGGATTTATATTTTTTGTGATTTTCTTACTTTTCCACTTACTTACGGGATTGCGTTTCATTTTCTTTATATGTGTGAAGGAGATTTATTATAATTATTGTATTTGTCCTTTGGAGGGGTACAGACATACATACATTCACCGCTTGTCTCATTTTCGACTGTTGACATTTAGTGTGTAAGAAAGAGGGGCAGCATTACATGTTTAAGAACAAAAGCAAAGCAATCAGCGCATTGACATTTGACATTTTTAAATTTTTGTAATCACCATTATTCAATATTATATTTATCACAATATTACTGCCGCTCTTTCAAAAGCTGAGAATTTGTTCTATAAAAAATGTATGAGGAAAAGAATTTTATTTATAATTTTTTTTTTTGTGAATTTATCGATGTTTTAGTAGCTATTCTTCTATTCGGGGCAGAGACAAATCCAACAAATCAAAGATCATAAAAATCGGTCCAGCCGTTCTTGAGTTGTAAATGGTGTAACTAACCCGACTTTTGTTTTTTATATTAATAAGATAAGATAAGATGGCAAGAAAATTAAAACGGTTTTGGCCCTTGCAACTTACTGGAGTAATCAGTATGGCCCTGGAAAATTAACTTGGAGACTCCTGTTCTACATAATTTAATGATGAACAATATTAAAGAAACAAAATTTTTGTTAAATTTACATAAGTTTCCACCCTTTGTCGAAACAACACATACATAAATAACAAGTCAGTGTAAATTATTAAAACAAATCTATTATAATATTTACAAATATTCTGATCAGGGACACAGTTATATTTACAATCGGTCACATTATAAACAAACAAACAATATTATGAGTCAACAAATAGGTCACTCGCCCTTAAAACGATAGTGGTATTTCATTTCTTGGAGCGGGTCGAGTAGGGTCGAAGCACGGGGGGAGGTCTGATGGGGTCCGGGGAGTCCTTGAGGAGTGCCGCATCCTGACCAAACTCCAGCTGCAGGGCCCGGGGTTGCAGGGGGACCAGGGGGGTCATGGGCTCCGCAGCCAGCATGTCGAGGCGGTGTCGGGAGAACAATTTCCGCCGGGTGCTACCGCTGAGGAGTAGAACATCGCTATTAGTCATTCTTGCAAAACGAATTAGTTCCGAGTATGCTAGGTGCAAAAATATTATTTAAATAAGCGAAGATAAAACAATCATGTTTTCGTGAAGTTTTTACACATGCGTCAAGAGAGTCTCGGAAGTGATCAGAACAGTACATATGACAGGTATGCTTCACGAGCCGCGACAACGCTAACACATATAACTCTCACACACCTTTCACAAGCTGAGAGAGCATTCGCATTTGACACATTAACACTCTAACACTTTTGGCATGTGCAAATAAAATGACTCTTGACTCCGCAGTAAAAAATAGATTGATAGGTAAGTAGAAGGTGCTAAGCAATTAACTTATTAGTTCAAGCCTATAGCGTCGGTACTTCACTCCTCCATAACACAGAGCAGAGTACTTTTTAGTTAGGTTAGGTTAGGTTAGGTTAGGTATAACACAGAGCAGAGTACTTTTTAGTTAGGTATTATTATTAATTATGTTTTTTTTTGTTTTCATTCAGTGCCTACACTGTTAAAGTATCGTTGAATTCAATGTTTCAAAGACCCAATCATGTCTGATTACGTCTAAAAGGGATTGAAATGAACATCTAGTCTCCTTCAACACAATCTTCCGAACAGGCCTTCCATTGATATGCTTGGTGTAACTCTAAGTGACCAGCTCAGATATGGAGGCTGCATTGAAGCCAGAGTAAAGTTAGCCTCTCAAAAGCTGGGCGTACTGTACAGGGCCCGCAGATACTTTAATAGTACATAAGTGCTAACCCTGTACAAATCGCAAGTGCGCCCCACGGTTGAATTTGGCAGTCACCTCTGGTCTGGAGCTCCAAAATACCTGAAAAATACCCTCGACTCTGTGCAGAGACGGACGGCCCGTTTGATAGATTCTCCCATCTTAACAGACAGATTGCAATCTTTAGAGCAGAGGCGTCGGGTTGGAATGCTATCCTTGTTCTACCGGTATTTCAATGGAAGATGCTCCGAGGAACTAGCGTCATTGATCCCTTCGGCACCGGTGCATAGTCGGGAAACACGCCAAAGGCATGCCCAACATATGTACACGGTTGACATTTGTAACTTGAGAACGGATCGCTTCTTCGACTCATTCTTGTGTTCAATAGCTCGGCTGTGGAACTATTTGCCAGCCTTTGTGTTTCCTCATTCCTTCAACATGGGTCTCTTCAAAACCAATGTTCATTCCTCCCTCTCCTCAAAAAGACCCTCCACACAGCATCTCAGAGGAGTTAATGTAAAAAAAAAATATATATATATATAAATATATATATTGACAATAAAAACTCAAAACATGAAAACATAACACAGCAAAAGTTCAAATTATACACATATCAAGTATGTAATATAAAATAAAGGTGAATAAAATAAAGGCACATTCACAAAGGTTGAAAAATATCACCCGTGAGCAAAAGTTTTGTGCCCTTTGATGCTCGATACTTCTTACACGTCTGTTCATTCGTCGAAACAGTCCACAATCTTTATTAATTCTATTACAATTAGTGATGTGCTATGCCCTTCTCACTAGGAACTTCTGTGTTGAGAGCAGGCACGATTTATAACAGAAATACAAACAACAATATATTACTAAAATTTAGACGGCAAGCTTTATTTTTATTAGTATAAATCTGCTTACATACTGATTGGCGTGTTTTGAATTTAGCACAATTGATAGGCACTTTTTGGTTCTTGTGTCTGTGTGTCTCAGTTGTATAGGGTTTGGAACGGATTTATCCGTAAAGCACTTATTGTTTTCTTTATTTTTTTAAAACGATTTGAAATATCCATTTTGTAATGTTTTTAAAATGAATAAATGAATTGAATTACGTTTAAAACAAAAGTCAATAAGCATTTTACCATTAGAAACAAATACTTATAAGTGGAGGCCTAGTTTATAACGTAATCAGTTTATAACAAAAATATAAAAAACAAAACAATGTTACATTTCCAATAAAGAGAACAATCAATCATACTTACATATTCTCTTTATCTAGAATGTCAGGTTTTTGCTTTTTGTCTGTGAAGTAGCACTCCACCAATGGTGCTCCAGCATCCACTCGGTATCTCTGCATGGGGGGTGCCATCAGCTCTCCCTGAGGAGGCCCTGTAAGGTGATCCTCATAGGTAGGAGTGATCACCTTGATGGGGGGGACCTCCACCTGAGGACACCCTGAGATTTGATCTTCGGAGGTGGGTAAGAACACCTCGGTTAATTCCTCAACCTGAGTACACCCCGTGGGCTGATCTTCAGTGGGTTGATCTTCAGTGGGTTGATCTTCAGTGGGTAAGAACACCTCTGTGAAGACCTCAATCTCGTGATCTCTGGGGATGGATGTGTTCACCTCTATCTGCTTAGGCTCTGTGAGGTGATCCTTGGAGGTGATCTCAATCACTTTGGGTGGAATGATCGGTTTCACTTCAAGATCCTCTTCCACAGTGCGGCTAACCTCCACTTGGGAAGCCACCGTACTCAGCTCTAGGGGTACAATGCCACTCAGAGAATCACCACTTACATTCAGTGTTATATTTCCATCTATGGTGGACCAGTTGCAATCTACTGCCGGCTTCTGATGATCTTCTAATGATAAAAAAAAAAAACAAAGTATTATATAAATTAATAATTTCCAATATAATTCAGCATTTTTCAATTAATGTTTTAAAAATAAGTTTTCAAAACATCAAAAGATAAGCCTTTCAGATCTATTAAATAAAGATACATTTAATTAAAGAGTAATAAAATGATTTTAGAGATAGGTAAGTTCATACATATATGTAACTATTAGCATGAACGTTGCCAAGAATGGAAGTCGGCAATACAAGATTCCAAGCTACAACTGCAACGACCAATCAAATATACTTTTGAATTTGAAAGCCTCTAAACATGTTAATCTTCTAAGTTAGATGTACAAAATGATGTTTAAAAATTTTTTTAACAATGTTTCAACAGTTAGATGTACAAAACAACTCAACATACATAATATAGTGAAACTAGCTTAAGAAGTTTTTTTACATTAGCTCCACACAGGACCCCCTGAGGAAAATAATTACGTACATATATACATATTGGTTTGCGATTTTGTTACATGTTAGAAAGTAGCTGAAACTCCAAAGTGTATCCTTCTGTAAAGTGATGTACTCACCCGATAGTCGGATTCTCGCCAAAGCTTCAGCCAGCTGTTCCCTTAACGTTTGATTTTCTTCCTGGAGACAGAGAGTGAGAGACAGTTACAGTTATAGTTAGAGATGGTACAGAAAGAATGAGATAGAAGGCAAGTTCTGTTAGTTACCAGGATCTTTATGCTATCATCCTCCACGGTGGCCAGATCTTCCTGCAAACGCTCCACACAAGATTCCCAGCGCCGAATCTGCAATAAGCATTATATTACTAATTTTTCAAAATTTCATACCATAACACGCATTATTTAACATCAGTGTGAGTTGTGAATGTAATAAAGCCGTATTCTTTTTATCGTGATTTATTTTTGGGGTATTACGCCGCCATATTGCACTTTCTCCTAGCCAATATTTCAGATAGCATTACAGTGTCCATCATCAGATGCAAATGTGATGATTGAAACTGTAATTCTGTCCCGAACATTGGCTAAAGAAGGAGGAAGGACAACATTGGGCATGATAGCTAAAAATAAGCCGTGAAAATCTCAAATGATATATTTTATTTACTTATGTAATTATTTATTAAATAGAAAAAAAAATTTACACACAAAAAGTATTTTTTTGCCTGCCATGCTGGGGATGTCCCTGTGTGGTAAACGATGTTGACAAATTGATTTATACAGGTATGTATTACAAAAGAATTACACAGATGGTGTGAAAAATAATGGTATTAAATAGAGAATGTGAAACATGTATGAATGGTGTCTAAAGCCAGATCTCCTGCGGGCCAAAACATTGAAACATTGAAGAGAGTGGCATTGAAATAATTTGAAAATGAATGGAAGAAGAAGTTGGAGACGCCGGAGGAAGGCATGACATAATCAAGTGAATCAAATATTTGAGTGGGGTCATAGCAAGAGTCAGGATAACAAAAGAGCGTGTACGAGTGAAGCAAGGAGCATGTGTGCAAGATGATACTGTGTGGCGGTTCAACTTATCTGCCTATCTCTTTGGAGAAACAGCCTAGTGGTTAGTTTACTATCTACAGAAAGCACACTTCTAGAGAATTCCTGCTATAGATAACAGAAACAAGGAAATTAGTCCGTGAACCATTATAAGCAAGAAACCGCAAGCACAAAAGTGTCGCTAACACCGTCCATCCACACTACTGCTAATTAAATCTACAAACAACCATACCCCCTTTGTTTCTTCCTACACATCAAATTCATAACTTTAATTGGTGCTACCGCTTTGACAGTCTGTGCAATTTGGTCATAGCTCGGCAACAGTCAGCACGTTTCTATGCCATAGCTCCCTTTGTTTCTATTATCTATAATTCCAGCACACAAATACAAGAAAGCTCACCGCCAACGCGTGCTGCTGCTCCAAGATGGACTTGTCCTCTTGAAGTCGCTCCGTCCAGTCTTGATGGGCCTTGGCCAGGATGACAGTGAACTTGTCAGCAGTCTCGTTGCGCACCTTCTGCTCACGGTACTGACAGTCCAGCTCGGCTTCCTGGAGTGCTTGCTCCAGGGCCGCCATCTCCTCCTCCCGCATCTCGGCGGCATGCTGCAGTACCCGGCGGCGCGCAGTGGTATGGTCCAGCTCCCGGCGCAGGGTCGCCACCTCCTCGCGCAGGGCAGTCACTTCTTCCTGCAGACTGGCCGTCACCGCGCGGCTGTTGGACTGCGACACGAGCAGTGCGCGTTCTTTGGACTCCTCCACAACTGATTTGTAAGTAAACATTAATTTCATCACCATGGGGTTTTTCAATGGAAAAAATATATCTGAAGAGGTAAATAATAATAATTTTCATTCAATGATGTGTGGAGAATAGTGCAATCCCACACATCCCATATATCGTCACTAGGCGAATTAATAACTACAATGTGAAATTTTTTTTAATTTTGAAAAAGTGAAAAAACTAATTTTTAAGCAAGAAAATGAAGGGAGACTTAGATTTCTTTTATTTATTGTGTACATTAATAATCACAAAATTAATATGTACTAGCTTATGCCTGTTGCAAATGCAACTAACGGGTTAAAACTAACTTTACTTACTAACAGAAAAAAAAAATATTTCGTAGTAAGCGGGTAGGTACCTACGGTTAAACATACAAATATATATAAAGCCGCCCACAGGGCCTAGCAGCAAAAATCTGCCATACGTTAGTATATAGACACCATTGTAGGCATGCACACATCAAATCCCCAAAGTTTCATCGCAATCGGATGAACGGTTTAGCAATGCGTGATTTCATGATGCCAGAGCTC
The DNA here is from genome assembly GCA_917563855.2 of Limnephilus lunatus. Lineage (NCBI taxonomy): Eukaryota > Metazoa > Arthropoda > Insecta > Trichoptera > Limnephilidae > Limnephilus > Limnephilus lunatus. The sequence goes on from OU830598.1 coordinate 74,434,144, forward strand.
ACTTTTGTATACAGAAACCGTCGTGGGCATGCACACATCAAATCTACAAATTTTTATCGCAATCGGATGAATGGTTTAGCAACGCTTAGTGGTTAAACACACAACTATGTATAAAGCCGCCCGCAGGACCTAGCAGCAAAAACCTGCCATACGTTAGTATATAAACACCATTGTAGACATGCAAAATTCAAATCCCCAAAGTTTCATCGCAATCGGATGAATGGTTTAGCAATGCGTAATTTCATGATGCCAGAGCTCACTTTTGTATACAGAAACCGTCGTGGGCATGCACACATCAAATCCTCAAATTTTCATCGCAATCGGATGAATGGTTTAGAAACGCTTAGCGGTTAAACATACAACCACGGATAAAGCCGTCCGCAGGACCTAGCAGCAAAAACCTGCTATACGTTAGTATATTAACACCATTGTAGAAATGCACACATCAAATCCCCAAAGTTTCATCACAATCGGATGAACGGTTGAGCAATGCGTAATTTCGTGTTGCCAGAGCTCACTATTGTATACAGGAACCATAGCAGTCATGCGCACATCAAATTCCCAATGTTTCATCGCAATCGGATGAATGGTTAAGCAACGCATAGCGGACATACATACATGCAAACATTTTTTTGATTTTTTATATATATATAGAAGATAGCTGGTACCCGGCATGCAGGGGCGTGCACTCCATATAGGCACATAAGCACTGCCTACCCTGCCGTTTTTGTAAAACATAAGCATGTAAATAATATTATAATTTATTAAATTTTTGCTAAAAATAAATACACACTTACAAAAATAATCGCGAAAAAGCTGAGCAACCGAAATTACGCGAGCGCCACATCAAACGGCATATTACAAACGTATAAACGTGGCATAAACTGTCTAAGCAGTAATTATTTCTGACTAGAGCTAACCTCATACAAGACATAATTCAATGTTTTACGAAATGCACAAAGCATAGGGTAGAACTGTCGTTTTGAATTTGCTTCTATGAGGTTTTTTGTTAGTGTTAAGCAGTGCTTTCTAGAACAAAATTAGCAAATAGCAATCAGTGACGACAAAAACATCTGTTGTTATGTACGTATATCAAATAGTTGTCCTTCATAAATGCTAATTGTCGGTTCAAAAACGTTTGCCGTATTTTAATTCTGAAATTATCTGATAGCATATGGAAATTTTAACCTGTGAAACTTGTTGTATTTTCCTACTGCCTACCCTGATCAAAAACTCTGTGCACGCCCCTGCCGGCATGCGTTGCTATACCATTTAATAAAGAAAATGTTTCTACCTGCGTGTCCTTTCTCATTTTTTCCGATCCCCTTTCCCCCCCCCCCCCTTCCTCACCAGCGTCCTCTTCCCCTTTCCACTCCGCCTCCCTCACCTTCCCTCACCCCACTTCACTCCTAGGCTTCTCCGTATCGTAAACCCCCTCCCGAGTTCCCCTCCCCCTCCCAGGTCCCCCTCCCCCCTTCCTGTTTCCACCCCCCCCACCTGCCGCATTACATACACTAATTCCCGGTACATTTATTTTTCAAACAGCTCGCGCGCCACCTATAAATTTTTTTTTTACAAATTTCGTAATGCCAGAACTCACCAGTAATTTTATACAAACCTTGTACTAACAATAACGAACACAACAAAAAAAGAATTTTTCAATTTGTTGCAGTCCTTCGGAAGTTATGAGCGTACGTACATTTTCATACAAATTTTATAATGCCAGAACTCACCAGTAGTTTTACTGCTTAAAATAAAGCGCTATATGAATTTAATACTTTTAAAAAAATATTCCGTTCAACTTCGAGTAATTTCATTGTAAAATTAGAAAACTAATACGTATGCAATATCGTCGGATGATATCGAGTGTTTATGTGCAGGTAGGAACCTACTTATATTCTGAGTATAGGTACTTGCATACATACGTAAAAAAGAACTCATATTTAGGCTGGGTTGTTTAACGAAATTAAATTTTTTTTAATTTTTCAAGTCAATTTTAACGTTCTGTAAAAGTTCGGTTCGAATTTTATTCAAGTTCTGTAATTATTTCAGTTTTATGATGCAACTGGCATTTACTGATAAAAAAACACAACTTACACAGAACGTGAAAATGAACTTTAAAAAATTGTTAAATTATTCAGTATCGTGGAAACAACATTACTTTAGTAAAATAAATTGCATCAAAAACCTAAATAATTGTCCAACTACCTATTCCGGCAGGTACCGGCGCATTTCCTTACAAAATTCCGGCAATGTGTTTGCTTTTCTCATCATATTTGCAATACTACCGAGATAAGTAGGTACCTACCCTGAATTAATAACATTTCAATTTGTACCTACTGGCCGGTAAATATCCACCCTACTGAAGTGAATCTATGGACACCAATTTTCTTGTTTTTTTTGGAAAATTTTATAGGTTTTTCGGCGACCCTGAAATTTTTTACATGGAACGGACACAAAATTTTGGTGTCAAAAGTTGCCTTATATTGCCGGGTACCGAATTTTTCAAAAACATCTAACCGGGGATCGTTTTTTCGGCTGCAATGCCGTTTCCCGAAAAACAACAACCCAAACCGCTGAGAGATCCGTTTTGTTTTGACATCTCGGATAACTGACCTGTCTCAACATTCTCTCTAGTATTTTCCATTGCATTGAAACTAAGGCCTAATTTGTGGTTTTTTTTTTTAATGCGAACCTGTCGGCGGGAACTATAACTGAGCCGAATTGGTTGATTTAATGAGTAGTTCCAGTTTTCGCCGCAAATTTATATAATTTTCGCTCTTAAAATGTGTCAGTTCAATTTTATGTGAGTTTCCTGTCTAGTCTATTTTTTTGTGAAAATCGTGAAGCTAGCGTATTTATTTAAATTCAGACGAAGCTGCCATTTCGAACGGATGAAAATAGAACTACAACAGTATTCGATAGACATTTGATTTTTTCTAATGTGAATAATCCATACTTGTATTCCGCACCGCTAGAAGTCTCCCGTAAAGTTTTGGCAAACATATTGATAACGACGAAAAATGTTTCCCCTATCAAAAAAAAAAACAACTGCTAGTGGCTGGAAAATAATCGACTCTTCGAAGGATTGTGAACCTTGAAGTGTTTTAAAATACCGAACGCTAATGTCCATTCTCGCGTGTCAGCCGTCGGGATAATTTCCTTTGAACAAAATTGAACCTTGAGGTGTGCGAAACTCGAGGATCGGAGAGGTCGTTTTGGCGTGCCAGCGGCATTTTTGCGTCGCCAAGCCAAATTAAACCTTGAGGTTGGTGAAACGCGAGGGGCGGTGAGGTCGATTTTCCCGTCAAGCGAAAAGTGAGTTTTTTGAAAAACTGAGCATTAATATATAGGTATATAAACAAACATTGTTTGGAGGTCCTCTTTCATTTTACAGCATCAAAATTGTTTTTTTCACTCTCCTGTAATTTTTTTTTTAACATTGTAGATATTGATTGTGTAATTCAATATTTTTTAAAGAAAAACAAGCAAAATAAATACTCAGTCAGACTCAGACTCAGTCAGACTCACTCAGATTTCGGACATAAATTTTCATTTGAGAGCCGCTAATATGTCTTCAATGATTGAATATTTTATAAGTACACAATAAGAACATAGCACTTGATTAAATTGTAAGTACAAATAATACACTTGTATCAAATCAATATTTTCAAATACAAAAATTCAACAAAATTATACAAAAGCCATATATTGCGTGAAGAACAAAACATTTCACAAACATATTCCGAATTGTAAACAAATTAGAATCAAAAAGCTCACCAATGCTCCTGGCCAAGGCAGAGAACTTGAGCACGTGCTGAGTCTCGTCGTAGCTGGCCCGGTGAGGGTTGACAGTGACCAACATGGCCACGGCCTCCTTGCCCGACAGCGGGTTCTGCAGCAGCGCAGTCAGCTTGGACTCGCGGTATGGCGGCAGGCTTGTCTGACCGTCTTGCAGGCCCCGGATAGCCTGGAGACAGCGCTCCAGGATGTGCAGGGAGGTGTTGATCTTCTTGGACTCGTTGAGGCGCTCACCGCTGTTTTCCGTCATCTTGGCGCGCTCCAGTCCGGCCAGGTCGCACAGGCGGAAGGTGTTGATCTTGCCCTTGCCGTCTGTAAGTGCAAGCATTCTAAGTTAACATCTGCAAGGTACTTTATATAATACTAGCTTTTTCCCCACATGCTTTGCAATGCCATATTCAAATAAATAAAATGTTACTCCTTGCATGACCTTTCCCGTGCGTTCCCCTCCAGCGTTCCACTTCCACCTTCCCCGCCACCGCTCTCCCGCTCCCCCGTCCCGCCAACCCCCCTGGCACTTCATTTCTTGACTACTCTCCCGCCCGGCCCGTAGCCGAAACTTTTTTCTAATACTAACATTTTTAAACTGGTGATATCTTTCTAATTAAATATCCGAATTGAAAAATTCAAAAAGTTAAATAAAGGTCTTGAAGCTGTCTTGAATATGAAGTAATTTATTTTGATAAGGATTAAAACCAAGATACAAATAAAGAGCCTTTTCAAGCGGCGACATTTTAATTAAATTTTTAAAATAAAAGAATATTTATTGTGGCATAACCACAATATGTAGTTAGACATATGCTGTCGCGGCCTTTTTTGTTAATAATGATGTGTTCTACAAAGTCGTAGTACATTATTTTATTCTATCATCAATAGTTTTCGCAAGCGCACGCGATGTAAAGAATATTTTAGGTATTTTTTTTACACCTTGGGTTACATTATTGAAGTTTTAGTAAGGATGCCTATTTTTTTTGAAAATATAATATAGCCTATGTTACCCAGGGATAGTGTAGCTTCCCAGCAGTGAATGAATTTTTCAAATCGGTTCAGTAGTTTCGGAGCCTATTCAATGCAAACAAACAAACAAATAAACAAACAAATCTTACCTCTTTATATAGTGTACTAGATATATTTTTTTAATCTGAACTGCTCCTGACTCTTCGGAGTCGGTGGGACTATAGCATTATCAATTGGTATGTGTGGTGAGGCTGAATAACATTCTCAATTGTTATGTGTGGTGAGGAGAAGGGCAGGAAATGGTGAAGAGAAAGATAAGTGAAATAAAATAAGTGAAATAGAAGGTCCACTCCAGCAGAGTCCCGAGTGCTGGAGTAAGGTCTAAATACTCCGAGATGCGACCTCGTTTCTCAGAGGCACCGTTCGTGATACTGTTCCCCAGGACATTTAGCCTGAGCACGGTAGCTCACACCTTGGCTTGGGATGGCTATTGCAGGTTTGTGTTTCTACTCCCTGAGCGATGGGTTCGCCACACTCCCTACACTCTACCAGTGTCTTTAAATAACTTATGAGTTTTCTTTTTTTCAATTATTAACTGTTTGGAAACATGGGTTGAGAGTATTTTTTATTATTTTTTTTATTATAGCCGACCCGCCACCCCGGAAAAGAGGTCCAAGAACAAGGTTAGGTTAGGCACCTCAGTCCTAAAACTGAGCCGACCCGAAGGTGTTATGCAAGTTAAAAAGCAATTCTTTTGTATTATAAGTACCAAGTTGCTACCTTCTTCCTCCTTGTATTCATAATGTATTGTCAATTCTTAATAATAATAATACACAATAAATTATTAGTATGTGATAAGCGTGTATTTTGTCATTTCAGACTATGGCAGTACTTATTCACATTACTTATTTCACGCGTATGGTATCCCAGATGACCAACACTAAATGACACCGATTGCCCCGAGATAGGATCACATGATCATTCCGGTTCTAGTACTCGATCCGTCCGGTTGCACGGCAATTTTACCTCACTACCAGTTTGTACACGAATCTATATTCGTTGTAAATAATATTTTAAATAAAACTTAATATCGTGGATAACTAAGTGTTTTCAATTAAACATCATCATTATTATAAGTCTGAACACAAGATCACGGCTTGGAAGTGCCGTGATCTCAAGGAGCATTTTAACCTCAATATCGGTAAAGTATGAAGGCAATCCTGCCTGACGTGGAGAGGACCTCTTCATCAAATACTCTCCATCCACTCATACATCTACTAATAAACACTTCCAACATTGGTGACCCCGAGAATTTCTAATGATAATGATGAATAATGCCAATACGGAGGATTGAGCACTGGAATGCGGAATCCTGGACACCCCAATCTTGTGAGTAACATTTCAATTTTTTAAACTTAAATTCAGTAGGTCCAGTATGTACATTAGAATCATATGAAGATAAATCAGTAAAGAACATTATTGTCCAACATAATTCATTGGTTATTGTCCACCAAATTCAGTAGCGTACGAAAATACCTACATCCCGCTACTACTTTATTAATAATGCTTCCCCCGCAACTCATTACTTGTTTATGTGGATAGTATATTGCCGGTAAATATCAATTTCAGATAAACAAGAAGCCCAGCAGCTAAGGCAGAGTATCCTAACCAACAGACGCGATTTTGCAGACAGACCCAGGTACCCGGATGCCAAATACCCGGATGCCATATACCTGGAGATCCTACACCACCCCACAGCATCCACCGCAGATCGGAGTAAAGCAAGTAACGCAAATTCAACTTCTCACAGTGATCCTTGTTAATAATTGATAATCCGAACATTTCAACGAAATTTAGCAACCCAGCGAGAATATGCAAATATTGTTACACGGTATAAATTTTTAAACTGCACTTCATCAAAGCATTATTACAATTACAATATATTTGTACTAACATTTCAACGCAAAGATAAGAGATTTGTAAAAGATTTTGGATATCATCAACTTAACTTTTCAGACCTGGATTAGATTTATTGTTATTTTGTTTTATGCACACTTTTGATAATTTTATCTGCATACCTACACGGTCTATCAGTACTACTACTGCTTTCGCCATTGCCTATCACTTGCCATATTACAACGACAATATGCCGCTAGAAGAAACAGCATCAGGAACCAGCGCTAATTACACAATAATGGATCCAGTCATAAACTCCGTATCAGTTAAGCTACCCCCCGTCTGGTGCGACAACATACAGCTCTGGATTGCCCAGGCAGAAAGCCAGTTCTCCAACTCAAGAATCAAAGATGACACCACGAAGTACAACATTATTGTCGCCTCCCTGGACATCGAAACCCTCAGGACCGTCAGCGATGTCGTCATCAAGCCACCAGCAACGGAGAAGTACTCTACCCTAAAAACTGCACTCATCACGAGGTTGCAAGATTCCGAAGGAAAACGTCTCACCCGACTACTAACCGGATTACAGTTGGACGACAGGAAACCATCCGGACTACTTCGATTGATGCACGAACTCGCCGGCCCCGAGCTTGCTGAAAGCGCAATCATACGCACGTTATGGCTACAAAGACTTCCCCAACATGTACAAGCTATATTGACCACACGGCCAGACGACAATCTACTACAACTTGCGTCAGCAGCCGATAAAATCCTGGAAATCTACCAGACGACCGAGTGCGGAGCGATAAACAAAAATCAACGTAGAGATAACAATTACAGAGAAGATCCCGACATCACTTCCGTTCTTCAGAGCCTACGTGAACAAATTTCTGCACTAGCTCTAGAAGTCAAGCAACTAAAGTCAAGTCGCAGAGACAGTCATAGCCCCGTACACCATTTTTATAATCGGCGTAATCCTAGCCCCCGCCGAGAATGGCGTCATCCATCGACGTTGTACTCCAATACCGACCGCCAACATCGATCCCGGTCGAACGATCGAACGGACAATAACAATGAACTTCACAAAACAAACGACTACTGCAGCAACCATAAAAAATTCGGGGAGAAAACATTCAATTGCATTCAACCATGTACTTTCAAGAGCAACAAGTCGGGAAACGCCAAAGGGAACGCGCAGTAGAGGCATGCGACCGTTCTCAGAATTCCTACCGCCTCTTCGTTTATGAGCTTGTGTCACGACAAAAATTTTTAATCGACACAGGAGCCGATATTTCAGTGCTACCGAGGACACATCGAATGGCTAAAAACACCATCACTACAGATACATACCGAATCCCACTGTACGGCGTCAACGGATCCCCCATAAAAACCTACGGTTCCCGGACTATTGATCTGCAACTCGGCCTACGACGTGAAATAAAGTGGACATTCATCGTCGCTGACGTCTCAAGAGCAATTATCGGAGCGGATTTACTGCATCACTACAACCTGAGTGTCAACTTAAAAAATGCTACCTTGACGGACCAGTCCACGGGACGACAGATTCAAGGAGTAAAATCCCAAGGACCCTCATCCGGTATCTCGACGATATCTACAAGCCAGAAGTACCGGGATATATTAAATAAATACCCGTCATTAACTCGTCCCAACATGCAAATCCAAAACGTTCAAAAACATAACGTCACACATGTAATTGAAACACGGGGACCTCCCGTAACAGAACGAGCTCGCAAGCTGGCACCACATCTCCTAGAAGCTGCCAAAAAAGAGTTCAGGTACCTCATGGAGCACGGAATCTGCCGCCCGTCCAAGAGTAGTTGGGCGAGCCCATTGCACATGGTTAAAAAACCCAATGGAGAGTGGCGTCCGTGCGGGGACTACAGGCGCTTGAATGCAAGCACAATCCCCGACAAGTACCCAATCGCTCAACTTCATGATTTTTCACACAAATTGAACACAGCGAAAATATTTTCAACAATAGACCTAAAGAGAGCTTATTACCAGATCCCGGTGGAAGAAGCCGACATCCCTAAAACTGCAATCATCACTCCATTCGGATTATACGAATTTACAGCGATGCAGTTCGGACTGTCAAATGCAGCACAAAGTTTCCAGAGATTCATGCATGCTGTCACGCGTGACTTAGACTACTGTTTCACCTACCTGGACGACATCCTCATAGCCTCCAAAAATGAAGAGGAGCACATGAAACACCTAGATGCCCTTTTCCAACGCCTTTCCGACAACGGACTAGTAATTAATTTAGATAAATGTAAATTTGGTTTGCCCATTGTTGATTTCTTGGGACACACAATATCGCCGGACGGTATTACTCCCGTCAAAGAGAAAGTGAAAACCATCGTAGATTTTCCTCTACCCAAGACAGCCAAAGGTTTGCGTCGTTTCCTCGGGATGCTGAATTATTATAGAAGATTCTTGAAGAACTCTATCAACACACAAGCCAAACTCTTCGATTTCACGTCAGGATACAAGAAGAACGACAAGAGAATTCTCACTTGGACTCCGGAACTGACGGCCGCGTTCGAAGAATGCAAAACCCAGCTGGCCAACGCTACCCTGCTAGCGCATCACGACCCCAAGGCGAAAATCGCCATAATGGTGGACGCCTCTGACCTTGCGATTGGCGCATCCCTACAACAACTTAATAACAACGAATGGCAACCCTTAGGATTTTTTTCGCGTAAATTCACTTCTGCCCAACGTAAATACAGTACATTCGACCGAGAACTGACAGCAGTTTACGAAGCAATAAAATATTTTAGGAATGACATAGAAGGTGGAAACTTCACAATCTACACTGATCATAAACCTATAACATTTGCGTTCAACAAGAAACGCGCCTCAAGTTCCCCGCGACAAGAGAGACAACTTGATTTCATTGCCCAATTCACCACCGACGTTAAACACATTTCCGGTCATCTAAACACGGTAGCAGACACGCTGTCTCGTATAGAAGAGATAAACAGCCCTCCTGCTATCGATTACAGACATATGGGATTAGAGCAGAGTCACGACGACGATCTAATTAAGGCACTTGAGGACTCCTCCCTTGTCTTAAAAAAAATGATAATTCCCAACACGAATGAATTATTATGGTGCGACATCTCTACAGGTCGTGTGAGACCTTTCGTTCCTCAAAGTATGAGAGAACAAGTAATAAGTAGCGTGCACAACATATGTCACCCAGGCACCACTGGTACCGCTAATAGCGTACGTCAGAGATTCGTCTGGCCCAAGATGTCAAAGGATATCAAAACCTTCGTCAAACATTGTGTCGCTTGTCAAAAAGCCAAAATATCACGACACACAACTGCACATCCAGCAACATATCCACTTCCCGAGGATCGATTCCGAAACATCCACATTGACTTGGTCGGTCCACTGCCAGCTCGCAGTGAGTATAAATATCTCCTAACAATAATAGATAGATACACTCGCTGGCCAGAGGCAGTTCCCCTAAAGGATATGACGGCAGAGACGGTAGCGACCGCTCTAACCACACAATGGATTGCTCGACACGGAGTACCGGAAACAATCACTACGGACCAGGGACGACAATTCGAGTCAGGCCTGTTCAAGAGCCTCACGCGGAAATTCGGAATTAAGCAGACACGAACCACTGCCTACCATCCACAGGCAAATGGCATAATAGAAAGATGGCACAGAACACTTAAAGCATCTCTTATGGCTTATAGCAACCCGGACTGGTTGGAAAACCTCCCACTAATACTTCTTGGTCTTAGGTCCACCGTTCGCGAAGATCTGAAATGCTCACCCGCAGAAATCACCTACGGAAGAACATTGAGATTACCATGTGATTTTTTTACTACAACTCCCCGCGAAGAACCTGACACCTACATAAGAAGACTGCAAGAAAGGTTTGAAGAAATCAAGCCTACTCCCACTAGTAACCATAGCAATCGAAAATTTTTTGTCCACAAAGATTTACCTAACTCGTCACATGTTTTCCTTCGCACAGACGGCGGAAGAAAATCACTCGAGGCTCCCTATGACGGACCTTATGAAGTTCAGGAACGAGACGACAAAACATACGTTATAACTATCAATGGAAAACCTAAAAGAGTTTCGGTCGACAGACTCAAACCTGCATTTTTCCAAAATTCTGAGGAAATACCGCAAAAAACGGCAAGCACACCGCCCACAATAACAACAAGAAAAACACGCTGTGGAAGACACGTACATTTTCCTGAAAGGTACCAGTCGTAAAAGTAATACTTGGCAATACTTCAATGAAGAAAGTTATCGTTTAAACAAATTAATTAGAAAACTTATATTGATGTATCTAAATTTTATTATACGATTTGTATCACTGTATCTCATAATTGATTAAAATTCTAATGCACTACTGTGAAATAAAACTAAGTTTATTTAGGTATTTAGCTAGCGAAACACCGCCATATAATTTATTGTATTATTACGTAGTCAGTATTTCTAACAAATAATAATATTATATCAATTCATTTTCGTATCCCGAATTCTGAACAGTATACAGACTACATTTTATTTGTAAATAACTAATTAATAAGATTAGCAAGGTATATCAAATTTAGCAAATAAGTTATCCAACCTGTAAATAATTTCTGTTAATTTCCGATATCTATTAATTTTACGTAGTGTTATCTTATTAAAAAGAAGCCACATATTAGATCGGACCGTCATAAATGCTAACCAAACTGTATCTGTTTAACAATAACAATATAATAAATAATAATTCGACATTCCAATACCACTGCGGAGGTACTTACGTACCTAAAGTCAGGTAGTAAACAAAGACAGCACTTGGAATTCGAATTATTATTTGCCCTCGATTAAAAATGAATTCACTCCTTAGTCTAAGATTTATAAAGTTAATTTTGAATAATATGGTTCATGTATTTTATTTATATTTTAATACACCTTAAAATAACACTTGTATTCAATTATGCATAGTTAAGTTTACTTTCGTTGAAATTGTATAAACGCATAATAAGTATGTACCGAGTCAGCCAGCAGCTACTCGCCTTTGTAAATAATCACCGTTACGCATTCTAGCAGTACCTACCTACCTCAACACTATATGTCTAGCCGTAAGAAGGAACGAGTAATAATAATTTTAATCGGTCAATACCGACTGAGAAATAGGTACTTACTTCTATTACTAATGATAATTAGGACTTGTAAATAAATAACATTATAATTTTAAAACATTTTGTAACTTTGGTTATTTTTTCTTTTTATAGGCATGTTATGTTCTAAGTTATTGATGTAAATTTAGAATTGTTCACAAAACTACTTATGTAAAAATTATATTTTCAACTATGAAAAACATTGTATATAGACATGTATATCTCAATAACATACTAAACCCTATTTAGGTGTATATAATTATTTTCTTTTCGTATGCCATATTTTGTTATTCGCGTGCAACGCTGGTGGGGAGGTATATGGCAGTACTTATTCACATTACTTATTTCACGCGTATGGTATCCCAGATGACCAACACTAAATGACACCGATTGCCCCGAGATAGGATCACATGATCATTCCGGTTCTAGTACTCGATCCGTCCGGTTGCACGGCAATTTTACCTCACTACCAGTTTGTACACGAATCTATATTCGTTGTAAATAATATTTTAAATAAAACTTAATATCGTGGATAACTAAGTGTTTTCAATTAAACATCATCATTATTATAAGTCTGAACACAAGATCACGGCTTGGAAGTGCCGTGATCTCAAGGAGCATTTTAACCTCAATATCGGTAAAGTATGAAGGCAATCCTGCCTGACGTGGAGAGGACCTCTTCATCAAATACTCTCCATCCACTCATACATCTACTAATAAACACTTCCAACAAGACCATATTTTTCTTACCTACCCACGCCCTCACTGTGCCATCTCAACGCCCCCTAATTTTATCTAGGTCTTCTACCGCTCCCTTGAAAGTCTCAAACACCCACAGGGGGGCGTTATCGCCCATGTTGAGAACCTATGATTTAAAGCGTGATTGGATTCTCATTTGAATAGAAGGATTGACTTATTGTGAAATTAGATCATCATGATGAGCGCATCAGCAGAATTCTGCCTGCTCGTTAACTAATAATAATATTGTAGCGTGTTTTGGGAAAATTCAGGTTCCTTCTTTGCATTGATAGTATTCACAATTGAATTAAAAATAATAGTGTTAACGTTCAACGGATAATGTTCAACGGATTCTAGTATATTTAAATAATCAAAATTATAGTAAGACATTAATGTCCTTTGAGGGACAGGGTTCAAAGTACCCAAAAACATAACCTATAAGATAGAAACCAATAATTAACCAAATACAATAGCAACATATCACTTCGATCAAGGAATAGATTCTAAATTAATTCTAATATCTCGTGAAAACTTTAATTGATGCCACTTTACGCGCTGATGGGCTACAAGCCGTAAACTCTAGGGAACGCATCCGGGCCCTTCACTTTGCCAGGCAGCAGGTTCCACGCTGTCGATCAGGACCCCAGCTGAGCGCACCAAGGTACACTGGGTATTCGCCAAGTTCGAGTAGGAAGCTTCATCCAAGGATTTTCGCCGGGAATTCGTCACAACTACGGGTAACAAAGGCCAAGCAAGACCATAAAGATGCTCTCATCACGTCGCCATACGAAACAAGATTACATAGATATTATCCAACACAATCATGGCGTTGCCATGTGGAGGTCTCAAACCGGCGACCGATTACGCCCGCTTATGTACGATGGGTCGTATTTTTAAATGATCCGGTTCGCGGTTTGAATTACCATAAAATAAAAGGGATTATCCCATATTTAAATCCAAAAAAACTATAACTCCACTGCGACGTGACTGATCGACGTGACTCATCAAATCACCGTCGGCTCCAAGATAGGCGGAAATTCAAGAAGTGACGCGGCCGGAAGTGCTCTTTGCAGTGTTTTTTTTTTTTTTTACAGTGAATACCGCACAAGAATCTCTACTGTGCTCCCGTCTGGAGCCAGTGAGACTATGCCATCCCCAATTGGGGTATGTTGTGAGGCTGAAGGTAGTGGGGAGGGGAAGGAGGTGGGGAAGAGGAAGGTTGGGAAGTACCTGGCTATTCAGATCTGGTCACCAAACATGGCTAAAGCCATTTTCAAGCAACGTTTCAATTCTGAATGGTGGTCTTACACCAGGGCGATACTGATAGTATCTTCCACTCTGGAACGTGCCGCAAATATACTATATATTATTTTTAATGAATTAATTGTGAAATAACACAAATTAATTAATTAATTAATCAAGTCGCCAATCGACAAAACAAAAACCAAGGCGATTAATTAAATTTAACAAGCATTTTGATTAAAAAAATATATATAGATTAAACAAATATAGCCTTATCATTTTTATAAAACTTTATATTTTTAAGCAATTAATTTTATACGTTTAAAATGTTAATTTAGTTTACAAATTAGCTTTCCGTTAAAACAGAGGGCCCTTAGTGTGCTACCCTGCTTATATTACCATACGAATCAGCACTGGACAGTAACTGGCTCGCTTATTCATAAGACTTCACAAGTCAAGAAATTGCACACCATACTGCTAGAAAATTAGGTTGAAATTACCTTTGGCCAGTTGAACCAACTTCATGGTGAAGATGCAATGTGATCGAGAACTAGTGGCATTGACGTTTGTACGTGCAAAGTGCAGATTGGTGCGACCTCGCTTCAACACTGCGTACGCCTCCAGTCCACTGCGTACACAAACCCACCTCAGGTCCTGAAAAATGGGAATCACTCGTTAGTTCAGTCATTACAGTAGACAGAGACGTATTATTACGTATAGACGTAGACAGAGACGTATCGTTCTGTCAATAAGACAGTTATTCACCAATTACAAGTGTAGAGCAAAAACAATAAAAAAAAAAGATAAATGGCACAAAATAACACAAATTAACATAAACAAACCAAAAAAGTATGTTTCTGTGTAATTTTCTCTTGTTCAATAAGTAAATCAAAACAAAATTTCATATAAGAAATAACACACATCCAAATACATAAAAGTCAAATAATTGTTGAAAATAATAATTATTATTTTTTCTAACTTTCTTCAGTAAGATTATGTACCATAATATTAAAGAAATGCAAATAAGAAAGTCCAAATAAACCTGACGATTTCACATTTAAAAAGTGTACTTTTTTTTTACATTAGCTCCACACAAGAGGCCCTGAGGAAAATAATACCTAGCAAGGCCTATGTCATCTTTGGGGATGCTGTGTGGAGGGTCTTTTTAGTAAAGGAAGGAGAGGAAGTAATGGGAAGGAAAAGGGTATGAGGGGTGGGTAGGAATCTGGAGGTCAGTGTGCCCAGGAATGACGGACGAATGAATCCATCCCTCCCACTGCGGTGCAAGGCAATGTACCGAGAGAGTGCGGCTGGAGAAGTCAAAGGGACTCCCCTAACCATTCTCTCCCGATCCGGCCTGCAATGCAGTTGGTGGGCAGGCGCATCCGCCGCCAAGACCCAAACAAACCTCACCCAGTGAACCCAGGCACCCCTGCTAAGTCAACAAACGTAGTGAACCACTTGGAGTGACCTATGGCAGAGGTGTTGGTTATCCAATAAATGGTTCCCGGGACGGCGGTACCCATACCCGCCCCCCAAATTGCACAAAAATACTTAACCATTATTGACCACCACAACACGGGCATGTGCCTAGCATGGTGGTCGAAAAATCCCCAATGTATGCAATGAAAAATCTAATGAATAAAGAAAATTAAAAAAAAAAATTAAAAAGGCTATCATCTTAAAAAAATATATTTTTTTACATGAGCTCCACACAGGAGGCCCTGAGGAAAATAATTTCCCTATGTCATCCAATTGGCCTATGTCATCTTTGGGGATGTCGTGTGGGGGTTTTTTTAAGAAAAGGAGGGAGAGGAGAGTTCTGGGAAGGAAAAGGGTATAGGAGGTGGGTAGGAATCTGGGGTTCAGTGTGTCCAGGTCATCCGCCTCCAGGACCTAGACAAACCTCACCCCATGAACCCGGGCACCCCTGCTAAATCACCAAACGTAGCGAACCACTTGGGGTGACCTATGGCAGAGGTGTTGGTTATCCAATAAAGGTTCCCGGGGCGGCGGTACCCATTCCCGCCTCCCAAATTGGAAAGTACAAACAAATTTACAGACAGTGGAGTTAAAACAGGATTTTACTACACTCAGTTAACAAGGGTCCTGGGGACAGCCTTATTGCTATTTTTTATTTATTTTTATTTATTCTTAGTATATTTACATTACAAAGGTATAGTATATTGTCCTCCACACTAGGAGTTCACCTGTATTGTAGAGGACATTTTTCAGTTGTAAATTATAAAATGTAAGTAGAAAATTACAGTAAATTATTCTATAAATTATATCAAATTATCATATTTTGTGACAAAACATAGTCAATAGTCTGTCTGAAAGTGATGTTATAAATGTCAAGTCAACGCAGCATCGTTAAACGGTTGAACTGCTCTCGTTGATTTTAGCGAGTTCTGATGAGCAGAATTTCTTTCTTTTGGGGTATAAAATAGTGCGTGAGATTTCCCAAGAATAATATTTGTTAGGGACGTACATTATAGTCCCAGTTATGTTTATGCATTAGCTAGTGTATCAAGCAGCAAACCTTCAGGTAGGGGCGATTGTTGGGTGGCTGCACGATACGGAGGCGAGTGGCTGCAGCTCCTTCCTGTAGCAGGTCAAACGCAGACTCGTTGTAAATCTCCGCAAAGGACACCCACACCTTGAAATTACAACACACATTATTAATTCATTGGTTGTCAAGACACACAGTAGTTGTTATTGGTTTCGGTTGTAAAATTTCCCAAGTGCCAATTTTGTACGGCCCACTTAGCTACTGAAAAAAAATTACAATTGTCGTAGCAAATAGATTGAAAATCACAAATGGACTGTAATCAATAATTTAGAATTTAATCAAAATAAAATATGGCATTTCAGTGACACAACTATGGGGATGGTGAACATTGGACGCGGGAAGCGTATCTGACCTATCTGGATTTCCCACCGCACGATCTTGTTGTGTTATTATGTCACCGATAATCACTTACACAAGCACATGCACAAGTCTCCGTTTGAATCAATATTAAGAACTGAGAGATCAACTCCTATATGAGTTGATCATTCCACTGGTTACCTAAAACCTTCGGCTTTGCCGAAGATCCTGAGTTCGAGACCCAAATGTGCCCATATCTTTTCTGATTGTTTGTTCCCATATTTTTGATTGAAATATTTTTTGACAGTTTCAAATTACTTAGTAAGGTATTCACATACACGTTTGTCAATTGAATAAAATATTCACTACGTTTTTTAGTAAGGCTGTTTGTTAATACTAAAGAGGTATTCACATACACATTTATCAATTGAATAAAATATTCACTATGTTTTTTATAAGGCTGTTTGTTAATACTAAAGAGGTATTCACATACACGTTTATCAATTGAATAAAATATTCACTACGTTTTTTAGTAAGGCTGTTTGTTAATACTAAAGAGGTTTTCACACACACGTTTATCAATTGAATAAAATATTCACTACGTTTTTTAGTAAGGCTGTTTGTTAATACTAAAGTAGTGCATATAAATTTTCATAATTTTTTTTATTTATTTGAACAACAAAAAAATACATGTACAGTAGAATTCGGTTATAATGACTTCACATATAACGGCTCACCGTTTTTAGCGACGACAATGGAAACTCAAGTTGGGTTTAGTACGATTCCGTTTTAAGCGACCAACTGCTTAAAGCGACCTATTTTAATGATAATTCATCTGGTTAGAATGACGTGCAGTGTTTCGTTTACAAAACCTATGCACCAATACGTCACCGCCCCGCGCATCACCTACTCCCTGCACCCGGCTACCCCCCGCGCCCGGCTACTGTAAGTGTTTAGTCGCATATTCGAAATGCTGGGCGAAGTTTATCATACAAAATTTGGCCAAAAAACAAACTCAAATTACAGACTTTCTACGTTAGTAACTACATATTTACTTGCATAGAGTGTAAGTACATTCAGTACATTGTATCTTTTTGGATTACAGTACATTATGTATGTTTGTTGGGATTGAAAAAACCAAACTTCTTAAGCGGGTACTTCTTATGAGGGTTTCACTGTAGTTTGGGTTTGAATCTTCCATTCATACAAAAAGATAGCAGCCAATAAAAATATGCGTTTAAGAAAATGAAGATCTTGTTGGTAGTTCTTAGTCGAAGTATGATACAGTTAAATATGACAGAATAGGATAGGGACACATTAGCTCCGTTGGTAGAGCTGCGCCCCGGCAAGGCAAGGATTCTGGGTTTGAGTCCCAGATGTGACCATATCTTTTTCTGATTTTTCTGTTTTCAAATTTTTGATTGAGTTTTGCTAATATTGTCTTCATTTAACTACAGAGAAACCCTCTTAAGAAGTTTTCCAAGGGACCGGAAAAAACAAACTTCTTAAGCAGGAAAACCTTATATGTGGGAAAAATTAGGCCAACTTTGAGCCGAGGGACCGAAAACACCAAACTTCTTAAGCCACGAAATGTCTTAAGAGAGAACTTCTTAAGAGGGTTTCACTGTAAATATTACAATTTGAGGTTTTACTCATTTAGTTAAAAAAAAAAAAATCATTGCCGTGATCGTTATAACCAAGTTCGACTGCACATAGGTTGATAGACATATGTATAGCTGATAGGTCCGTTGTAATCTCTTCTTCTTTTTCATGGACAGCACATGTAATAGAAAAACAGAAAGAGAGGTTACAACGGGGGCAACTCTCGGCGGAAAAAGCATAAAATGGATAAATACAAGGATAGTGACCTCAGTATAGATGTCCTGACGAAGGTGTTGATGCCAGACACGGCTGGCTCTAGTGAGTGCTTTGCTCATGCGCCGGTAGCTGTCCAGGGCATCTTGCTCCGGACCTTTGCACTTCTTGCTAATGGCCTCAATCACAGATATCTCTCTCGCCTGCTGGGCGTCATCCAGCTGCTGTAGACTGTCGTCATCCAGCGGCTTGTATTTCGGCAGCTGGGAGGGGTTTACCTGCGCAAAAAGGAACTCCAGGCAGCGGGGGATGGTGCCAGGCTGGGCATCGTTGCCCATGAGGGAGTACGTCTTGCCCGAACCTGATGCCCCATAGGTCATGAGGGTGAAGTCATGACCCTCAACAAACCTGCGAAGCCGGTCTTTGATCATCTTGTTGAAAACAGTGGCCTGGCTCTCGTTTTTATAGAAGATGTGTGTAAAGGTGTAGGTTTCGGTTGTCTTGCGGAGGTTCCTTGTGTTGGGGTTGTTCTCCGGGGGCGGGCGGCATACCAGTCGGGTGTCATTTTGCACGGAATACAAGGACTCTGCTCGCTCAGTTGGTTTTAAGCGCAAGAAGACGCGGAGGTGGGCACAAGGGACTTCCTTGCTTCCCGACTCTTTTTCCTCTTCGTCGAACAGGGGCGCCAGGTTGGTGCCGTGCGGGGGCCGCGGTCGCATCCAGGGGTTGGTGATGCTGGGATCCCGCGGATGCAGGAAGGAACCAACATCTCGCTGGGTTGTGCTGCTCTCATCCTGTATGGTGGAGGACTGATCAAAATCGGTAGACATTTTCCTGCAACACATGAGAATATTAGTTAGGAAATTTTAAACACTTATGGAGATAATGACAAGTTAATTCTGTAAGTCTAGCCCTGCCTCCTTCTTGTTATTCCAATATTCCCTGAACAGAACTGGAGCCTAATAATGTTGGTCACTGCAATGCAAGTGATTCAAAATGGAATGCTGGAATTGGTTTTACATTATTCTGAAATTTTGTAATTGAGGGGTACAAAAACAAAGCCAGCAATCTCAAACATAGAGATATATTATAGAGGCGCTACCCCATACATAAATTCTCCGAGATACGTGTTCAAATCATACACGAACAACCCTTCGGGAAAGGAAATTCGACAGTTTCCGTTGTTTGCCGAACGATAGCCAAGTGTCTAGCAGAGGTTCACAGACTTTTCAATAAGACGGTCGAAAACGACGATGTCAAGGTTCATCATTAATATGAATGTTCAACATACGAGTAGTTATTTTAGTTACAGTTATTTCAATATGTATTTTTACATAAACACTTTTTTTGCAAAACATTAAATTCGATTTTTGACGTTGGCTCGTTAATATTGTTTTCGCTGTATTTGTTAACAATTTTATGGTGGACAAACCTAAAAATATTTTAACACATTATCCACCTATGGATATTTTTATGTTATGTTTATCAGAAAACTTTTTGTACTTATGGAAATGTAACTGGGTTAAATATCGATCTAATTGCATTGAAAAGCAGAAACATGATAAAAAGAAATTTGATTGAAAATTTTTCAATTTTAAAAAAATAACAAAGGTTGTTGTTAAAAATATGTTAAAACCGTAGTTCTGAAACGTGCCGAACTTTGCCCTGAATCCAGGTATTCAACTATTTAAGTAACTTAAAATTAGAGATGAAACGGATAGTTGTTTGGCCGGATACTGGATATCCGGCGAGCTGCGAGGCTTGTCTCCTTATATTTGAAATCGCTTGTTGCCTGCGAACGCTGAAAATTTAGTCTTTATTCACCATAATTTACCACTTGTTAATTTTGAGTATTAATTCAAAATATTCTCTTTGATAAGAAGAACAAGAGGTGTATTATGATGCTTCAATGTCAGTATTTAATCATTTCAATAATCTCTGTGTTTTTTACGATTTTTGTTCACTATAATGGTGATTGTGATTAGTTAATCATGTTAATTTAAGTTTTCGCTACTCTGCGAGGTTTTTGTAAGTTTTTATTAAAAGTTCTTAGTTTAGATATTTACTATTTATGTATTTATCATTAGGGTGAATAATCTCAGAAGAAAATTTTATTTTTTTGGAAGGCCTTATGGCTTTTTGTAACTTTTTCGACTTTAAATAAAAGCCGTCATAATTATGAGCCATTTTATTGATATGTATTTACCTCACAAAGATTAATGTATTGCATTTTATTATAGGAAATTGTTGAAGTTTTTTAATATCCGGTATCCGGCCGGATATTGAGTCACTATCCGGTATCCGGCAGGATAGTAAATTTAGGCCGGATACCGGATAGTTACCGGATATCCATTTCATCTCTACTTACAATATTATACACGCTCAAAACCATGAGAACGCAGGTCGCGGTTTTAATATCCCTGTGACATCGTTAAAACACATGTTCGGCTTAGTGGTTGTTTGGCTTATTGCAGCAGTCCTGTACAGCTACACCGCAGTTGCAAGGCCTGCCTGTGCATTCTCTACACACATGTGACTTTCTAACTGAAGCCACGTTCGAAGCCAAGCTCGGCAGTCAGATCGTCCTTTCCTTTTACTCAAGCCCATGATTTCATCCTTTCCCATCCTATTTTGATACGTCAGCCGCCGTCGACGGTTGTAGAACTACTAAAGTGGTGTAATAGATATTTGGATGGACCCCCTCCAAATCCAAGAATTTCGTTATGTCTAATCTTTTTATAATATATCTATTTATAATGTCTCCAAATGCTTTTTCTGGCATTTCCATCTTTATGGTTAATTTAAGGTAACTGAGAAATTTGAGTGATTAAACATTTTGATAAATACTCCACTAACCGCTGCACTTTTACTAGGCACAGCTTTAGGAAATTACACCACATTTCAACTTAATTACTACAAGAAACAACTAATTACTATTGGATAGAACGATAGATGGTAAAGATGCATTAAAATTCCATTTTTATTCAATCAAAGTTCAAAATTTCTCATATAAAATAATTCTATGCAATGACATTAATACTGGACGCGGGGTAGAAATCTCAAAGTGGGACGCCAAACACAAGACGATTGTAGCTGTCTCTATTTCTAGTACTTTAGTACTAAACTGCTACACGTCGAGTGAGGTCGTGTCTTACCAGTAAGTAAATTGAATTGCAAAGCGCCAAAATGCCCTCCTGTGTGATGAGAAAATGCTTCCATTACACGGCAAATAGTCGTAAAGGCGAAGGAATAACACTTCATTTGTAAGTACACGCAAATTACTTATTATTATCAATTAATATAATTATTACAATTAATTTTATAATAATACGTCATTGTATTCTTTACCCTTCCCTGTCCATTGTGTAACCGAGTGAGAGTATCTTGTTATCTCAGTCACACCCATAGGTCACACCCGTGATGTGAAAGCAGTATTCGGCGAAGAAATTAATAAGCCGCCCTACCATATATCTATGACATTCACACTCATACATTCTTTGATTGTCTATCTTTATCACACAGGAATAAAGTTTTGAATTTAGAAATTATACTGAAAACCGCTGAAATCAAAAGATTGTTGCTTGCTTTCCACATTATATTGTGAGTATGTGAGACTATGGCGAGTCTATTTATATAACGTCATTAATTCTATGCAGCCATTTTTATTTTTGTATGGTCTGACATTTGTGTGAATTCCGTTTCAATCTAAATACGCATTTTATTAGGTTTACCCAAACTAAGAACCTTTTTTTTTATTTTTTATTATTGTATGAAGAATTGCATATAATTGGAATTTCTTACCCGCTAAGCTACTGCAAGTAGCTTGTCAGCAGGAGATTAGTTACAACTACAAATAAAATAATCATAAACGCGTTAGCGTACCAACAACATAGACAAATACACATATAACATACCTACCAACTTTGTGATGCAGAATGGGAAAAATATTTATTTATATATATAATTTTTTAATTAATACATATCATGAACAAGTTGAAAAACAGCAATACATTAATCACATACTTGAAATTTAATGCGTGGTAAGAGCAAAATATATTTTTTTTAATATTTTAAAGAAAAATATACCTATATATATATATGTTTATTACAATACCTAAATATATTTATTATAATATATATTTATTTCAATACATTAGATTACTCCCTAGGAGCCATGATTTTAACATCAGTGGGAATTTTGTTGTAGAGCAATTTTCTTTAAATTCGTATGGCAATTTGTTAAATATTAATGGTATAATATATTCAAGGGTTCTTTGACCATATTTATTTTGAAACACAGCAACACAACCTAATAACGTATTTTGTGCATGTAAATAGTTTTTTTTTCTAGTAATTGTTAAAACGAAGTGTAATTTCCATAATCCGTGTGGTGGTTAGTGGAATAATTACCAATTTTAACCGTATATCAAAACAATATAATGAAAGTTAGTAAAACGTTACAAGTTTGAGGGTTGGCGGATTTTACTGTATTCGCTTCTTCTTCAATATTATTTTTAATCGAGAACCGTTAGAATTACAATTGCAATACCTTTCAAATAACATCTATATTATTTATTTTATAATTAGATAACTACGAAAATTATTATACTGCCGACATCAGCTGTCGTTGTGCCCAGTTAAAATGTCTGAAACAAACTCTAATTTACTACCTACGAAATATAAATACTGCCCTAAAACAAACAATTCCTTGTGCAGTATAGTCCTGAAAAGTATTTGAAGGGTGGTTAATCGGTTTCATTAAAACTTCGAACGCTCTACATTAAAAAATGCGTATTCAATACAAACAAACAAGAGAAATCGGGAAGATGAATGATTCAAGGTTGTCAAAAAAGTCTGATGATTACACATTA
This sequence comes from Limnephilus lunatus, assembly GCA_917563855.2. NCBI lineage: Eukaryota > Metazoa > Arthropoda > Insecta > Trichoptera > Limnephilidae > Limnephilus > Limnephilus lunatus. Next base: position 74,457,504 of record OU830598.1, read on the forward strand.
TTTTTTTAATAAATTATATATTATATTGACAATAACTTACGGGAAATATTATTGTAGAACTTTCAAAACTTAAAATTATCGCATTATTTAGCCATAGTTCTAAACAATCAAACTTCTATACGCGTCAGAAGTCAGAAGCATAAATATACCAATCCCGTCAGAAGAGTCAGAACTCAGAAATTCAAATTTCAAATAAACGGTATGCAATATGCATAGAAAAGCATTGAATCCATAAACAAAAATAAAGCAATACTATTGATTGAATCTATGGTCTATTCATGTCTATGGAGCAATCGCCCTAGTGATGGACATCCACAGTCGAGATATGTGGAACATTTTGATAATCGAAAACGAAGCGACTGACGGCAACAAAATTCCAAAATCAGGAATAGAGCTACGAGGCTGTGATGGCACCACAAGTCACTCTTAAGGCCCTGATCGACGGGCGAGTAAAACCGCGGTCTTATGGCTCGTCGGTAAAGCTCGCCTGTGTATCATTGCAAAACCGCGGTTTTGTGAGTTGACGAGCCTGGCTCGTGGCTCGTCATGTTTGCTTGATTTTTTACTCGGCTCGTCGTTCAAAACTGCGTGTCGATCACGGCCGGCGAGCCAAGCCGCCAGTTGCCGCCAGTTATCGGCGACAGCGCTTGAGGACTGACGTCACGTAATAATGGATCTGCGAATTCACATTCACGATTTCATCGTAGAATTCACAAATAGCTTCCGAGACTGGCCCTGTTTATGGCAAATTAAATCAAGCGAATACAAAAAAATTGTTTGTTCTTTCTAGGTACAAATAAAACACATTAAACTATATTACCCACGCACAGGCTGCACCTTAGTGGGTTCCCATTATTCTTATTAGGTATATCATAATATTGTATACATCAAATGTAAAATTTGGGAAAATAAAGGAAAAAAAAAATAAACACAATTACATAACTTTGTTTTGATTCCACTTTATTATCCAACCGGTTTCGGTTCGACCTGAACCTTCATCAGGGATGAATAAAAATATATTTATTTATATACGCCTTGAAGGCTTTTACAATATCATGTTATTAGATACATAGATTATTTAGGAGTTTAAGATGACAATATACCCTAAAATATATTCAGAATCTTAAAGTCGTAAGTAAAGAAGCCGTGTATACAAATAGAGTCTCGCGACCCGTGCAATCCTACTGTCGAATTTGCCCTGTCAAAGAAAAGAAGAAGAAGACAAATAATGTGGGAATCTTAACGACGTAAGTGAAGAAAGCGTGTAAACAAATATGCGCCCGCTGCACGGCGTACTGGATGAACGTACGGTGGAATTCACCCTAGCAGGCATGGAGATTAGACCTTTTCACCGCGTTCAATTTAATTAATTCTGAAGAACGTGTTACAAATATTGAAAATGTGGGATGATGTCGCACTGCCGAAGTTATTAATTTATCGTCTAGAAAAATAAAATCTGGTGCTTACCGCTAACTTTAGTTGTACAACGTATTACAATTTTTTAAAGGCATTGTACGTAAAATATATTAATGATAAGGTAGTGTTTTTATTAATCTTAAATACGAAGAACTTACATCCCCAGGACAACATCTGAATAAAAAAGTTAATTTAGTTACGAATTCACCGGAAATAATTAAAAAGTGAGTTTTGAGCAAACAAAAATTATTAGGATTGTGTACCGCCTTAAGCATGTAATATGTAGAATAATAAACTGGATATTAAACATAATACAAAAAGAGAAATAGCTTCTCGCATTTATAGTGTTTTGCTTTTGTATGTTACTAAAGACAACAATTCGTTGTACAATTCTTCAGACATTCTCAGATAATTTATGTAATCGAGTGGTTCTGCTGACAATTCTCGAATTAAATGTGTATGCGATAACGCTTGTTTTTTCTCAATCCAATTTTTAACCCAAACTCACGGGCGTTTTCGCTTTTTTTCTTAATTTCGTGGTATGCCATAATACCAAGATATCACAAACTTCAGACTCCTAACAAGACATGTTAACCTCAATTCGACTACGATACGACTGTTTTACTCGCTAGTCGATCAACACCAACGAGCCGCGAGTAAAACCGACGGTTTTTAAAACCGCGGTATAGGCTCGTACTTCGATCACCCACTTTACACACGGCTCTTAACTACTACGCGAACTGCCGCGGAGTTAATACAATGTCAAATAACTCGAGCGATGAAGATAATATTTTTCTCTCTATCTTTATTAGAGTAAAAAATACAATCTATAATAAGATTTTTTATTTACCTATACGATGAAATAAATATAACTTGTAGAGCATTCATCACCGCCAAGAAACTATATGAGAATGGTGTCAAATTGACTTTTTTTCCAACCTCACTTCACACCTCCTCCACTAAATTCTTTCTTCTGCTACGACCACACCGAAGCTAACTTCCAACTCCGAACTCCAAATTCAACATGGCGGACGTCGAACAGCTGATTCGGCGCTGTATCTTAGCTGTTGCCTACAATTATTACGTAGAAGTACATACACATCATGTTTTCAAGCAATTGTTATACTTCTCTCCCGTAATAATATTTTCATTTTAATTGCCGTTCACAAACTGATTTTTGGACGGCTGCAGCAGGCTGGTTCGTGCATAAATAAACTAATCACAATGAATTGTTGAGTTCGTGTGAGTTGGCCGTCGGGATCGCTTCGCAGGCGATCCCGGGCCAACTCGAACTCTAATGGTAAGCCCACACTGCGGCCAACGTTCCAACTTCAAACGTTTGGACGATTGTGTGGAGGGGTGTTCGTGCGTTGGAAGTTCGAGTTGGAAGGTTGGAGTTTGAGTTGGCCTGGGATCGCCTTCGAGGCGATCCCGACGGCCAACTCACACGAACCAGTCTGCCGCAGCTGTCCACACATCCGTCTGCGAACGGCAGGCGATCAAGACGCGCATGCCGCGTACTATTAAAATAACGATATTATTACGGAGAGTGGTATAACAATTGTTTGAAAACACTTCGTGTATATAAGTACATAATAATACGTACGTAATAATTATAGGCAACCTGATAAGATACAACGTAGCTACAGCTGTTCCATGTCCGCCATTTTGGAGTTCGGAATTCGGGGTTGGAGGGTTGGACGCAGCCACCACACGATCGGCCAACCTTCCAACTCCGAACTAAGTTCGGAGTTGGAGGGTTGGCTTCGGTGTGGACCTAGCATAACGTTCCAACTCGAACTTCCAACGCACGAACTACCCCTCCACACAATCGTCCAAACGTTTGAAGTTGGAAGTTGACCGCAGTGTTGCCGTACCATTTATTATGTATTCCGGTCAATTTTAGTTATAATAAACCTTAATCTAGAAAATTAAAAATTTCCCAATAATTATAAAAGAGCAATAATAACTCTCATTTATAAAACAGACGTAAAGATCCACAAAATTACCGCCCGATTTCCCTTCTATCAAACATATCAAAAATATATGAGAAAATTTTAAAAAACAAATTTGGACATTCTTAGAAGAAAATAAAATAATTAATGATAATCAATTCGGCTTCAAAAATAAAAGTAGAAGTCTGACGAAGTACTACGCTGTATTGGGACCAAAGAGAGTTACTACTCTGTCTCTCAGCCTTTCACATCAGATGCTGTTAATGAAGAAGATGAAGATATTGATATTTTATTTCGCTGATTTTATTTCTCAATAAATAATAAGTTAAATTTATGTTGGCTTTTTTGGCATTAAAATAATTTTTTAGCATATTTCTGGCATATTTTCCACATCACTCTAGGATATTTTAAAGTAGTTGAGTTGGCAACACTGCAACCAACTGTCAACAAATGGTCAACAATAAAATGATATAAAGTGTTTTTAATTGCTTGCAATTTTTGTTTTTGAATTCTGACGTTTCGGTTTAGGGCGACTGCAAAATAATAAAATTAAATACAACTTCTAAATACGATAATATATCTGAAATACAAAATTACATTTTTGCCAAGTTACCAGTTGTAAAATAATTGTCAATGTGAGATCTATGCTGTTGGGTATACCAAAAAAATTATGTCTCAGAGATTTCATGTTTTGAGATGCTACAAGTGTGAAACATTTCAGGTTATACCTAATCAAATTAGACGATTTTTACTTATGTATACTCTATTAAACATTTTTTTTAAATAATAATCAATATTTTATTTAGTCGATTTACCACTAAACTGCCTTTTATTTGAATACTTTTATTATTTTTTTTCATTCAGAGCCATATAGTGAAGAAGTCCAACAAATGGGATTGTAAGATGTGTGGAGATAAACAGTCCCTCATGAAGGTGTTTGGTGAAGGCACGGGAAAGGAGTGTAGACTGCATGTGCAGAAACTCAACACTTTGCGAATGATCAAAGAAAGGGACAGTGCAGATAGTGTGGATGTAGTTCCAATACAGCAGATAGTTGCTCCCTTGCTAGGAAACCGGAAGATACATGATGAAACTATTGAATCTCCTAGCTTTACGAGTAAGTGGGCTAAATATACAGAACAACCCACGGTAACTCTTGAGCCGGAAGGCTTGCTTGATCAATCATTACCAAGTGATTTGCAATATGTTTTGGAATTGCCAGATAAGAAACAAAAACCAAAGACCAGTGTCAAATTGGCTAATAGCAACAACATGTTCAATAATTCGCCAGTCAGTAAAGGAAAAAGAAAATCAGACCAGCTTGAAGAAGATTGCAATGACTATGAAGATTGTTTAGATAACAATTTTATAGATTGTCTCATAGATGAAGATATTCCTTACAATAAATCTCAAAAGAGTCAGGATATTCATAAACCTAAAACCAAAATGGTAGTAGCGTCTTCCTCAAAGTGGGCCAAGTACATAGTCGAAACAAATACGTCGAATGAATGAACGCCTCAAATTAATTTATCAGAGTTCTTCTTCCGGTGTCTGGCTCTCTATCTTTTATTGAATGTTGTCTTCATCATTGAATTGAAAATAAATAATTTTTTGTTGAGGGTCCTCAGTCTGTATCTTTTAATGGGTGTAATTTACAGGTATAGTCACCAGAATTGAGTTGAACAAATGTGTATTAATGAGAGTGAATTTTATTGTTTTAAAAATTAACTTTTTTTCTTTTTATCTGGAATTTTCTTTTCTGAAGTTGAATAACTACTTTGAAACATACTGATTTAAAAAAAAACATTCGTGGTGATACTATGTTCACATCAACATTCCCAGCGAAACCTATACTTTGTTTATTTACTCAAGCTTTATCATCTTAATTTTAATAAATAAATCTATCAACTTATCAAATAAAATTGTTTAAAAATTCTTTTGATTCTCCCCAAAATGTCACATTATGGTTACAAGGTACTAATTGCGATATGATAAATTTTACATTGTACCTATGATGTATTTCTAATGCACTGATAGTGTAAATACTTGTTGGTTATATTATGGTTATGCAATACATTATGGTACTTGCAAAAAAAATTCGTTTTATAAATTTTTTTATATGAGGATAGACTACCGACATGATCGATAAATAATAATGATAATATTTGGACGATTTATATAGCGCCGTTTTTGTGAAAAATTATCTCAAGGGCGCTGTGCAAACTTATAATACATGTCTAAAATCTAGAAAAACTACAAGCTAGACAAACAATTAAAAACAATATATTAAATGAAAAAACACACTTTGTAAAACACCACTTTATTTGAATTAATAATTATTACACAGCCAACCAGGTTTCGCTTAGCTCAAGCTTCATCAGTATCATCAGCTCAAGCTTCATCATTCGCTTAGCTCAAGCTTCATCATTCGCTTAGCTCAAGCTTCCTCTTATCAAATTTTTTTTTTTATATCTTACTGGCAGCAATAGGGTGTCGCCTATTCTATTCCTATCTCTTTCGTTCATTTTTAAAATTTCTCATATATCTACTATACACTATATAAAGAGGTAAGGTTTGTTTGTTTGTTTGTTTGTTTGCATCGAATAGGCTCTGAAACTACTGAACCGATTTGAAAAATTCTTTCGCTGTTGGGAAGCTACACTATCCCTGAGTGACATAGGCTATATAATATTTTCAAAATAATTAGGGATCATTACTAAAACTCCAATAATGCAACCCAAGGTGTAAAAAAATTACCTAAAATATTCTTTACATCGCGTGCGCTGCGAAAACTATTGATGATAGAATAAAATAATGTACTACGACTTTGTAGAACACATCATTATTTACAAAAAAGGTCGCGACAGCATATGTCTAACTATTATGGTTATGCCACAATAAGTATTCTTTTATTTTTAAAATTTAATTAATATGTCGCCGCTTGAAAAGGCTCTTTATTTGTATCTTGGTGTTAATCCTTATCAAAATAAATTACTTCATATTCAAGACAGCTTCAATACCTTTATTTAACTTTTTGAATTTTTCAATTCGGATATTTAATTAGAAAGATATCACGAGTTTAATAATGTTAGTATTAGAAAAAAGTTTCGGCTACGGGCAGGGCGGGAAAGGAGTCAAGAAATGAAGTGCCAGGGGGGTTGGCGGGACGGGGGAGCGGGAGAGCGGTGGCGGGGAAGGTGGAAGTGCAACGCTGGAGGGGAACGCACGGGAAAAGACATGCAAGGAGTAACATTTTATTTATTTGAATATGGCATTACAACGCATGCTGGGAAACAGCTATATATTATAAAAGAAAATCCAAAAAAAAGGTACGAACTGCAAAAACTCAGAAACGAGTCCCGGTACGATCAAGGGAGTTATAAGGTGTGATAGATCTCTGTCCCTCGGGAAAAAAGGTACCCGATCTCTGTCTCTCGGGAAAAAAGGTAAAAGGTTTTTAAATAAAGGGAGTGCTTTTGAAGATATAAAGGCTGGAAGTTTCGGCCTCTTGAAATTTCGGAAAGTTCAAGAAGGTTCTATAGAACTCTAGAATGTTCTGGAAGGGGTGGCGGAGTATGTCGTGGAATGTTCGGGAATAGGGAATCGGGATCATCATTGTGAAACATTCCATAACACTCTCAAATGATTTCCTGAGCGAAGCCGGGTAACCCAGCTAGTGTATATATATATATGTGTCTGTATGTAATTATCTTTAGTTAATATAATAGCCCTGATGAAGCTTGAGCTAAGCGAAACCTGGTTGGCTGTGTAATAATTATTAATTCAAATAAAGTGGTGTTTTACAAAGTGTGTTTTTTCATTTAATATATAATGTCACACCACAAAGTATTTGCTTCCTTCGATAAAATTAAAAACAACTTATGGCTAAAAATTGCATACACCGGTTCATTGATCACCGATACAAAAATATAATATGTACATTGTTTTGACCAATGAACGTGATGCTTCCTAAAAATGAATACAGGATCATACTTACCTGGGAGGTCGCTTGAAATTAACACTGTTTATTTTCTATTTAAAGAAATTTAGATAGATTCCGCACGCAGAGGACATAACATAACGTGAACACATGTTATTTAATCCTGAAAAATATTTTAATATTAATATGTAGTTAAAATTCTAATTATTAATATTTTAAGAATAGTCATTATCTTATCTGTGCAACCGATGTATTATTGAATTTTGTTCTGAATTATTTCTTGTTATTATTAATTGTTACAATAATAAGGTGATTTGAGTTGAATTGGTCTACTATCAGAGTAATGATCTGATGTCAGTGGTCAATATGCATCAAAGAGGTTCATTTAATGGCTTATTTTAGTTATATCAATCATCAAACAGCATTAATATGTTAGCGTCTGCGTGGTTGAAATTTAAGAACCCGGCTTCGACTGATGCATACATCTGTGAACATGAAATTTCAAACAAAGCTACCGTTATAATTAAGCTACTGTTAGCAGGACGCATGAGAACGTGCCCCCCTAGGTATAAGTACTACAATTTTTTAAATTTGAGTATCTCTCCCGATATGGAAAAATTGACGGTAATACTTAGTTGTGAATAATAGTATCACGCGGTTATATATTACATATGACGTAATTGCCTGTCGCGGTTACTTTGTCCCGGTGACTAGCTATCACTGGATCACAGTGGATCCGAGGAATGGGCTGTTTTTGGAACCAGTTCCTATCGGATTTATAAAATGTAGTGGTGGGCGTTTCTGTTCTTTTTAAAAAATGAAAACGAGCTGTTATTTGTAAAACGCCAACTGTTTTCCCAAACTGTTGGAAAAAAACAGGCTGTTTTTAAAGCAGTTGTATGAAATAGGTTTGTAGAAGTTAGCACTGTTATGTTAGCAGTTTATCAGTAGCGTAACTGAGGGGTGTATCTAGTATCTGTATCTGTCCATAACAATAAAACCCTGACTAAGTGCCATTAAAATTACATTATGTAAATGGGTTTAAAAAATATTTTTCAAAGCGGCCGGATTCATTTTTCAGTTTTACCATTATTCACTTACCAGGTTTACCCCGATATGTAAATATCTTGGAAACGAAATAAATTTTAATTTCATTGTTTATAGGAAGTACGATTTATGCTATTAAAATTACAACGAAATGGGCTTTTAAAATATTTGTCAAAGCTGCCGTCCAGGGAAACTTTGCAGGCTCATTTATTAATTATAATATGCAGTTTTCCAGATTTATCTGAACAGTAATTAGGGGGTTCTTGGAAACATAATTTTAATACCATTCTTAATAGGCCGTATTATAGATATTTAATAGGTACGTATTATAAATAGGTAGTAGGTAGCTACGCATATCGTAGACATTATCAACGTTAAATATCCCATTGTCCAGTGTGGGGGATGCAGGCGAAAAACAATACTTCTTCAATGAAAAACAGTATCTTACCTTCTCGCACTAGCGCCTTAACATTATGTGTGAGTAAGAAGAGGCACCTGTTATTTCTAGGAAATAGGAAAAAACATTAGCTTAACGTTTCACACTTAAGGCCAATTACGGCAAAGAGCGAGAAGGCAATCCTGTTATTTTTCAAACGGCTGGAAATCGAATGGAACTAACGTAAAGAAATGTGCCTAATTTTACTTAAATGATTATTGAGTGTTTAAATTTTGATTTATCATGTTGTTTATTTTTAAAATAAATAAATTATATTTGTTCTCCTTTGAAAATTTGTTGGTTTCGTATTGGTAAACGTATTGGATAAGATTGAAAGAAAGTCTAATAGCAGTAATATGTAATATTCAGGTAATAGTTTACACGAGCCGTTTGGCGAAGTACATCCGTTTGACGTTATTCTGTTTACTCGTTTTGTAAGTAAACAACAGAACAGAAGGTAAAACAGAAAACAGCGGAACAGCCCTGCAATTTTTTGATTTCAATTGCAATCTGTTTTTAAAAATAACAGGATTGCCTTCTTGCTCTTTGCCGTAATTGGCCTTAAGTGTGAAACGTTAAGCTAATGTTTTTTTCCTATTTCCTAGAAATAACAGGTGCCTCTTCTTACTCACGCATAATGTTAAAGCGCTAGTGAGAGAGGGTAAGATACTATTTTTCATTGAAGAAGTACTGTTTTTCGTTTGCAATAGACCTATCTCACTCTCAAATATTATTACGACGTTAGTGCGAGAGGGTAAGATAATGTTTTTCGTTTGGAGTGGTTCTGTCTTCTGTCTCATCCACTCTCACGCTTTCATGATATAAGATAGAAGAGTCGACAAAACGGACAAACTGTTTGTAAGGATTATAGAAAACAGTTTTGGCGTTTTTTAATTCCAAACATGTTGTGCAAACGTGTTTGTCGTTTTTGGACTCACCACTATAAAATGGTCACCGACACTAACTGGGCGAAGTCGAACCAAAAGCCGTCCGCAGTAGTTATTTTTTTTCAATCCTGGGCAAGGTTCATCACCTCACTTAAGCTTGGATCACACGCACCAAGTAAATGGGCGAGACAGTGCTCTCGGTACGTGCAAACACATCACCGAGTACTCGGCCGAGTAAAAAGGCGAGATAGTCACTCGGACCCTGTTCTACTTACTAGGCCGAGTGACTTACTCACCGCACTGACTCGTTTGCCTACTCGGCTGGTATAAACATTCAATCGCTGCCTACTCGCTACTCGCCACTTTCACGTAGCTCGCACCACTCTACCGTCTCCCACGATTGACTGACTAAATCGGTGTCAAATTGAAAATTACGTGTTAACACCTACTTGCCCATCCAACGCTCTCGGCCTAGTATCATTTTACTGTCTCGCCAATCTACTCAGTGCATGTGATCCAGGCATTACACTCTGGATGTTCTGCATTCCAGAGGTTCTAATATTATAATAATGTTGCAATAGACATATTTTTATGATTAGATTATTAATATTTTTTTAAATTTAATGAGTTAAAGCATAGATTCTCAACCTTTTTTTGCCCACCGCCCACTTTGAGAATATTATTTTTTCTAGCGCCCCCTAACTCGTGAATCTGAAACAGCAATTGTCGTCACAATTATATTTACCACAACGGGGGGGGGGGGGGGGGGCGTTATAGGATGGGGCAATATAGGATGGGGCAAGATAGGATATTATAATAATAATTATTTTTTTTAACTTCTTACACCATTACAAATTTGAGTTTATTACATGTAAGAAATAACGCCATATAAATATTTTTCAAAAAGTTCACTAATATTTACATAAAAGATAATATTATACATAAAAAATTTCAAGAAATATGGCAATTTAAAAAAAAAATCAGGCGGTGGTGAAGATTTCGTTAGAAGGGGAAGACTCTTTCAAGAATCAAAAGAATTTCCCTTTTGAATTTGTCCTCACTGACGCCAAATATATCAATATCGGAGGAGATTTAGTTCGGGAGCAATATACTCCTCCCTACAGGGAGAACCATTGGCAGGTTAGTCTTACAAGCAGGAAGATAGAATTATCTATGATGACGCTGTCTAAGATAATCATCTGTAAAATAGAGACTCACGCGCTCCAAAATAGCTGAGTTCTGAATATAGCCTCGCAGCAGTCTGAATAAGTGGGTGGTGGCACACCCCTCTCTTCTGAGCTACAGGGAGTGAAATCCTAGCATGCCCAGAAGAAAGTTCGTCGGGTAGAGCCATAGATAGTGGTCGTACTCCCTCATGCAGAGAAATCTTAGATACTTTATTTGGACCCTCTCAAACATGAGGGAGCACCCCACCTCATGAGGATTCTAGATAAGCGAACCACTCTCCAGCCTACTGCGGACCAGGGAGAAGTATAAAATCTTCAAAGCACGGGTATCCCGAAAAATTCTGACGGTCATGAGAGGATGAAATATCAACTTACTTTCATTCAAAGATACTTTATATTTGAAACTCGTTTGAGATTATGACTGAACATAGTGTACCGGTGATAGGTGAGACTGGTAAGCTCTGGTAAAAGTCAGAACTACGCATTTCAAGACATTGAAAAGAAGCTGGTTTCGTTGACTCCATTCTGAAATGTTATCAACATCAGCTTAAAGGCACAGGCAGTCTTATTAGAAGAAATAATTTTAGATCGTCAGCGAACAGCAAAAAGCAAGAAAAACGGATGACTCCAACAATGTCATTAATGAAAATGAAAAAGAGAAGAGGCTCTAGGATCGATCCTTGGGGAACCACAGAAAAAAAAAACAGTCAGCAGATTGGAAGATTCCATGTGTGACAAGTTGCTTTCTGTTCTTGAGGTAACTTTTAAAAAACTTTAACGTCCAAAGGGAAAAATCCAACTGGGCAAGTTTTGTGAGTAAGATATCGTGATTCACAGTATCAAAGGCTTTGGAGAAATCGTTATACGAACAGTCTACTTGGTATCCACTGTCTAAGGACCTAGCAAAATAGTTGGTGAAAACCATCAGATTGGTTTCAGTAGATTTTCCTTTCCCGAAACCATGGTGTTCGGGGATAATGTATGCGTCTATCTGAGGCATAATGAATTTATGAATTAATTTTTCAAATAGTTTAGCAGTAGCTGATAATATGGCAACAGACTGGCCTATCATTTTTCGATTAACTTTTTCGAACCTTTCTTAAAAATAGGACAAATTTTTGAAGTTTTCCATAAATACTTCATGAAAAGTGGAAGTACTGATAGCTAAGTTAAAGATAAGATATATAATGGTGTATTTAGAAACTCTATGCACCCTTTAACAAAAAATACGGGAACGAAGTCTTGTCCGATAGAGTGTGAGTTCTTCATGAGACTTATGGCACTCATAATGTCAGATTCCGTAAACATATCAAAATCAATGTTTGAAGCCCCTCACCCCCTGCGTTAGCCACACTCAAGCCACGAAATTCCTGATTACCTTTTATCAAGACCACCATCCTTCAGAAGGGGTTTTATATAGTGTCAAAACATCTTGGGATCACGTGTGATGTTTTCCTCGATTTTAGACACGTAGGTTCGATAGGCCACTCGAACCTCAGGCCTAACTGAAGACCTCCAGTTTTCTCCAGAACGCTTGTGAAGGGCGTGTTTGATCTCTATATTCGAGTATATTATATCTCTATGACTTCTCTCGAGAACCACTTCAGATACTTGCCACCACCACCGCTTGTCGTTAGCAAACGAAGCGCACTAATTTCCTCGTTAATATCCATTAGGATAAACTTGTAAATCATTTAAATAATTTTAAAATTACGGCGCGCGGCGAAAAAGACGTACGTCCTGCCGTCAAACTATCTGGAGCACTGATGGGGTGGGATGGGTTTTCTGTGGGTCTCCTACCGCCCCCCTGGGAGTCTGAAACGCCCCCCAATTTGCTCTTTGTCTTCCACCGCCCCCCTGAAGGTCTGGAACGCCCCCAAGGGGGCGTTATCGCCCACGTTGAGAACCTATGAGTTAAAGTAAAAATTAAAAAAAAAAAATTATTGTGTGTTATAAAAATAATGTATAAAGCACAAAGGGTTTTTTGTAGGTATGTTCGTTTTCTTGTAGCAAGAAAATATAAATGGCTTTTGTGGTCGAGGGGCCAGGCTCGCGACCAGCAATCCGGAGGACGTGGGTTTAAATCCCGGCGTGCACAAATAAATCTTATTTGATTAATTTGTGTTATTTCACAATTTTTTTTTATTTAAAATAATATACAGCATATGTGCAGCATGTTCCAGATTGGAAGTTACTCAGTATCGCCCTGGTGTAAGACCACCATTCAGAATGGAAACGTTGCTTGAAATGGCTTTAGCTATATTTGGTGACCAGATCTGAACAGCCAGGTATTTCCCCACCATCCTCCTCCTCATCTCCTTCGATCAGCCTCACAAAATACCCCGATTGGAGATGCCATAGTCTCGCTGTTTCTGAACGGGCACAGTTGGGACTCTTGTATGATATTTACATACAAAAAAATAACAGGTGTAAAGATTGTAGAGAAATAGAAGAAATTAGTTATATGCAGGAGGCACCTTGTCATCTTTGGGGATGCTGTGTGGAGGGGTCTTTTAAAGAGATGAGGTTCTGGGAAAGATAAGGGTAAGAGGAGTGGGTAAGAATTTGGGGTCAGTGTATCCAGGAGTGACAGACATATGAATCCAACCCTCCCACTGGTGCAAGGCGATGGGTCGAGAGTAGACGTGGGCAAAATTGAATGATTGAATTAAATGAATAAATTCAATCTTGTAACACACTTGATCTGATTCTCATTTTCAAAAGGAATTAAATCTTTATTCCTTACTCTTGGCCTTGCATCCTACGATTTTTTAACTGCACCATATTTATTTTTATTTGTATTAATTTATTTTACAGTTAAATTATTTCATGTTATATTGAGGTAAGAAAATAATAATGTACTCTTTAAATATTGTAGTGTTTCGTTGGAATTTATTTAAATATTATTCTGCATATTTGTTGCGCGGATAGGTACAAGTATCTACACCTACTACAGGCGGCGCGCCGCGAAATTGTCTATCACGTGTAGTAAGTATCCCGCACCCCGCGCAGTAAATCCACACAACAAAACCCCGTCGGCCATAGAGTCACTAATCCAAGCGACATAACCGCCAACCGAATCAGCCAAGAGCCAAGAGGCAAGGAGTCAAATAATTCTGAGATTCGAGTGTAGCGTGCCGGTCCCACTATTCATCATAGTCCTACAGGTCTACGCGGACCGTAGCGTTCAATTCTCAACTTCAATCAATGTTTCATTTTTATTCAAGGAATCAAAACATTTGTTTCTTGTTCATTTGTGACGTCGTTGTCCCAATTCCCATGTCCCACGTATCGAGTTGATTCGGCCGACAATTCAATTCCCATATGTTGTATCGAGGCTATGGTCCGCGGAATGCAATTTATTCAAGTCACAGCAAGACAAACAGCACATATTAGTCAGAAGTTCCTAATTTATTCCTTGATATGCCCGCAGAGAATCGGTTCGTCGTTAGTCCTCGCGCGCCAAGCCTCATATTAGGGCGAAACTTCTCACTTCGGACTCTGAACTTCTGCTAATAAAAAGCCGAAAGTTAATCCTATATTTTTCTCCCTCACACGTGCGTAAATTATGCAATGCGTTTAGCAACAAAACGATGTTTATGTATTATTGTTTTTTTTTATGATATTGTCTATCTAGCCGATAGCCGTAAACAAAACAAACATCAGTCGCTGTCGTACCGTGATAAATGATAATCGAGTGATTTGTTCCTTTATTTTTGGAATAAATTGTATGACGCGTGTCGCTCAGACTTTTAATTAGTTTTATATTTGACGCATGGTTTTTACTTCACCATTGAGGTAGGTGCATTTAAAAATATATTTATTTATACTGGGTTTTACAGATGTTCGCACTTATGTGAGAACAATCCAGTTATAAAACTCAGTTATATATTTGAGTGGAGCTTATTCCAGGTGACCGGATCGGATATACGAAAGCGTGATAATAGTATATATATATTTTTTTATGTGAATACCGCACAAGTTCCAACTTCTCCCGTCTGGAGCTAATGAGACTATGGCATCCCCAATTGGGATATTTTGTGAGGCTGAAGGTAGTGGGAAGTTTAGATCACGTAAAGTGAAACAATTTTAAGTTTAAGAGTGAATAACCAGCACATGACAACTTCGATTCCGACACTAGCGCTAACACATCAGGGCTCGCGAGCGGGCGTTTTCAGAACTAAATTTCGTTCCGCGGCAATCCGAGTTTTGAGGGTTTTGTTCACTCGAGCTAGGGCTACCCGCTACTATTGCTACTTTATATTACTATTCTCGCTTCCAGAATTTTAATTAGTAGTAGTTATTTGTATATTGAAGTGCATAAACATAAATAGATACAAGTGAAATGCGTAAACACAGTAGGTATTAAGTAGATAGCTACATGAATAAACAATTTGTTATATTCTTTTTAATATTTTGGTTTTTTGTTTTTCAATTGTATTTTACGGCCATTAGAGTGGAAGATACTCTCAGTATCGCCCTGGTGTAAGACCACCATTAAGAATTGAAACGTTGCTTGAAATGGCTTTAGCCGTGTTTAGTGGTCAGATCTGAATAGCCAGGTACTTCCCCACCTTCCTCTTCCCTATATCCTTCCCCTCCCCACTACCTTCAGTCTTACAACATACTCCGAATTGGGGATGCAATAGTCCCACTGGCTCCAGACTTGTGCGGTATTCATGAAAAAAAAACGAGTAATATTAAGTTGGATTGTAAAAAATGTCGCATTTTGAAATATTTATTCGTGTGCATAATTAATAATAAGCACTTCAACAAACAGAATTAAAGCGCACAAACCCTTTCTTTCTTTGAGTGGCCTTGCAACGCATGCCGGGTACCCGCTGTATATAATGTTATATAGTGCAGGCGCTTGCATTATAATTCCCGGGACTTGTGATGGAACCATAACAGTTTAGTTGACCGCGAGGTTACAGTGCCCATGAAACGCATGCCGGGTACCCGCTGTATATAATTTATTTATTTATTTACGGACAAATAGTCCATTAACAATATAACAATAACACGAAAAACAAGCGTGCGTAAAGGCCCGACCCGCCGAGCAATCGATCACCGTTCGCATGTCATTTTTCGTAACTATCACCACTTTTCGTAACCCATTCACCAGTTTACCCCCAAGTGTCGAGCGTGCGTAAAAAAGATTTACCCCAAAAAAATATTTTGGAGCAGTTGGGACTCTTGTGCGGTATTCACACAAGAAAAATTTAAAATAAAAAAAATATTCGAAATTATAAAAATTTTTGCAAAAAAATATTCAATGAACATGAAAAATTGCGTTCGGGCAACCCTGTAGATTTAACAAACATGAATCAAGGAATTCGTGTTTATTTCAAATTTCGTTTTCAAATTTCATTTCCAAATATTATTATTCAAAGCGTCGCGAAGACGTGCTCTCCTGGCCGCGTTTGGGCCCGTAATGAAATCTGAAATTTGTGTTTACGGGCTGCGATAAAAATGGTAAAATGCGATGTTCAAAATTATTTAAAATTAAATACTTCCTGAAATTATTTTACGATCAAATTATTTATGATTTGTCAATAACGTCTTAGCAAAATAAGTATGTAAAAAAATCCGAAATATATTTGTTTGTAAGTGCACAAATAAATGCACAAACCGACCAATTTTCGTCAAGAAACACATGTCCGTATATATTTTTTAATAATTTTATTTAAACTAAAATTAAAATTCTGAAACATACGTTTACCAGATAATGTATTGATTTATTTTACTGCATGATTATATGATTTGAAATGGGTGTTGTATAAGAAATGTACTTTTTTGAAAATTGAACAAATCTGCGAACGACCTACGGTATAACCTTATTATTCTAAAAATATTTTTTTTTTCTCAAAATCTAAAACATAAGTTTACTAGATAAAAGAACAATCTTTTGAAATCCATTTATAGTTTTTTGTGGAAAAGAGTCAATACGTCTAACCACTGATTTAAAAATGACATATTTCTGGTTTCTCTGCTTATACACTCTTAATAAATAAAACAAAATTGGTGAAACTGTAGGGTGAACCATAAAAATTGTTTAATTTTAAGATTTAATTGCTAGCCTTTATAAATATATTTTTCTGATCAAAAAAATTTTTTTTTGCAAAATAATAATATTTTTGGTACCTACAATTTTTCAGAACGACAAAATTCACCCTATACGTAGTGAAAACTTCTTTAACACCGTTGTGATTTGAAACGCGATGAAACGAAAAATAAACACATTCATCTAAAGCATAGGTTCTCAACGTGGGCGATAACGCCCCCTTGGGGGCGTTTCAGACCTTCAGGGGGGCGGTAGAAGACCAAGAGAAAATTGGGGGGCGTTTCAGACTTTCAGGGGGGCGGTAGAAGACCCAGAGAAACCCATTTAACCCCATCAGTGCTCCAGATAGTTTTCCGGCAGGATGTACGTTGTTTAAGGAAAAGGTACGAGGGATGGATAGGAATCTGGGGGTCAATGTGTCAGGAGTGACGGAGTGACGGACAATTCAATCAATCCCCCCCTCTGCGGGTAAGGCGATGATCCGAGAGTCCTGCTGGAGAGGTCTACAGGTCTTCCGCAACCAGTCTCTCCCGATCCGGCCTGTCACGCAGTTGGTGGGCAGACGCATCCACCACCAAAATCCGGACAGACCTCACCCCATAATGAAAGGTAATCAGGAATTAAAAACACCATTATGCCTTTCTTTAACGTAGCTATTAGTACTTCCACTTTTCCTGAAGTATGAAAAACTTCCAAAATATTTCGTATTTTTAAAAAAGGTTCGAAAAAGTTAATCGAAAATTATAGACCAGTTGCCATACTATCAGCTCCTGCTTAATTATTTGAAAAATTCCTTAAGCCTCAGATAGACGCATATATTATTCCCGAACAGCATAGTTTCAGGAAAAGAAGATCCACTGAAACCAATCTGACGGTTTTCACCGACTATGTTGCTAGGTCCCTAGACAGTGGATACCAAGTAGACTGTTCGTATAACGACTTCTCCAAAGCCTTTAAAACTGTGAATTACGATATTTTACTCACAAAACTTGCCGAGATGGGTTTTTCCCTTCGAATGTTAAAGCTTTTTAAAAGTTACCTCAAGAACAGAAAGCAATTTGTCACACACGGCATCTTCCAATATGCTGAATTTCTGGTTTTTTCCCCAAAGATCGATCCTAGGGCCTCTTCTCTTTTCCATTTTCATTAATGACATTCCTGGAGTCATCCATTTTTCCCCTTTTTGCTGTTCGCTGACGATCTAAAATTATTTCTTCTAATAATAAATACTGAGGACTGCCTGCGCCTTCAAGCTGATGTTGATAACATTTCAGAATGGAGTCAATGAAACCGGCTTCATTTCAATGTCTTAAAATACGTAGTTCTGACTTTTACCAAAGCATTTAGTCTCACCTATCATAGGTACACTATGCTCGGTCATAATCTCAAAGGAGTTTCAAATATAAAGGATCGTGGGATTATGTAAGAAAGAAAGTTGACATTTCGTCCTCATATCGAAAGAGTGTGCCAGTCGGTCTTAAAAATGTTTGGATTTGTTCTCCGAACCGTCGGAGTTTTCCGGGATACCCGTGTTATAATTATCCCTGGTCCGCAGTAGGCCGGAGAGTGGTTCGCTTATCTGAAATCCTCATGAAAAAAATTCTAAGATTTCTCTACATGAGGGAGTACGGCCACTATCTATGGCTCTACCCGACAAACTTTCTCCTGGGCACGCTGGGACTTCACTTCCTGCAGCTCAGAAGAGAGGGGTATGCCGCCACCCATTTATTCAGACTGCTGCGAGGCTATATTGAGAACTCAGCCATTATGGAGCGCGTGAGTCTCTAAGTTCCAGATGACTATCTTAGACAGCGTCATCATAGATTGTTCTATCTTCCTACCTGTATGGCTAAAATGCCAATGTTTCTCCCGGTAGGGAGGAGTATATTGCTCTTGAACCAAATCTCCTCCAAAATTTATATGTTTGGCGTCAGTGAGGAGAGATTCAAAGGGGAAATTCTTTTGATTTTTGAAAGAGTCTCTCCACATTGACGCATGAATTTTTTTTCGAAAATGCCATATTTCTTGAAATTTCTTTTATGTATAAATATTTGTCAACAATTTTTTGTAAAATATTTATATGGTGTTATTTTCTTTTATGTAATAAACTCAAATTTGTAATGGTGTAAGAAATTAAAATATTATTATAACTATTATATCCCATCTTGCCTCATCCCATTCCCCCCCCCCCCCCCTGTTGTGGTATATTTTAATTTGTGACGAAAATTGCTGTTTCGAATTCACGAGTTAGGGGGCGCTAGAAAAAATAATATTCTCAAAGTGGGCGGTGGGCAAAAAAAGGTTGAGAACCTATGGCCTAGACCATAGGTTCTCAACGTGGGCGATAACGCCCCCTTGGGGGCGTTTCAGACCTTCAGGGGGGCGGTAGAAGACCAAGAGAAAATTGGGGGGCGTTTCAGACTTTCAGGGGGGCGGTAGAAGACCCAGAGAAACCCATTTAACCCCATCAGTGCTCCAGATAGTTTTCCGGCAGGATGTACGTTGTTTTCGCCATGCGCCGTAATTTTAAAATTATCAAAATAATTTACAAGTTTATCCTAATAGATAACAATGAGTGCACTTCGTTTGCTAACGACAGGCGGTGGTGCTCGCAAGTATCTGAAGTGGTTCTCGAGAGAAGTCATCTCGAATATAGAGATCAAACACGTCCAACATAAGCGTTAGAAATCTGGAGGCCTTCAGATTGAATACGATCTGTTTAGTTACCGAGCGCTAGTTAAGCGCGAGGTTCGAGTGGCCTATCAAGCCTACGTGTCATGTATGATCCTAAGATGTTTTGGCACTATATAAAATCCCTTCGGAAGGATGTTCACACCATGATTTTTTTTTTTTACATTAGCTCCACACAGGAGGCCCTGAGTAAAATAATTCCCCTCTTCTAATGTCGTCTTGGGGATGCTGTGTGGAGGGTCTTTTTAGGGAAAAGGGGGAGAGGAAGTCGTAGGAAGGAAAAGGTACGAGGGATGGATAGGAATCTGGGGGTCAATGTGTCAGGAGTGACGGAGTGACGGACAATTCAATCAATCCCCCCCTCTGCGGGTAAGGCGATGATCCGAGAGTCCTGCTGGAGAGGTCTACAGGTCTTCCGCAACCAGTCTCTCCCGATCCGGCCTGTCACGCAGTTGGTGGGCAGACGCATCCACCACCAAAATCCGGACAGACCTCACCCCATAATGAAAGGTAATCAGGAATTAAAAACACCATTATGCCTTTCTTTAACGTAGCTATTAGTACTTCCACTTTTCCTGAAGTATGAAAAACTTCCAAAATATTTCGTATTTTTAAAAAAGGTTCGAAAAAGTTAATCGAAAATTATAGACCAGTTGCCATACTATCAGCTCCTGCTTAATTATTTGAAAAATTCCTTAAGCCTCAGATAGACGCATATATTATTCCCGAACAGCATAGTTTCAGGAAAAGAAGATCCACTGAAACCAATCTGACGGTTTTCACCGACTATGTTGCTAGGTCCCTAGACAGTGGATACCAAGTAGACTGTTCGTATAACGACTTCTCCAAAGCCTTTAAAACTGTGAATTACGATATTTTACTCACAAAACTTGCCGAGATGGGTTTTTCCCTTCGAATGTTAAAGCTTTTTAAAAGTTACCTCAAGAACAGAAAGCAATTTGTCACACACGGCATCTTCCAATATGCTGAATTTCTGGTTTTTTCCCCAAAGATCGATCCTAGGGCCTCTTCTCTTTTCCATTTTCATTAATGACATTCCTGGAGTCATCCATTTTTCCCCTTTTTGCTGTTCGCTGACGATCTAAAATTATTTCTTCTAATAATAAATACTGAGGACTGCCTGCGCCTTCAAGCTGATGTTGATAACATTTCAGAATGGAGTCAATGAAACCGGCTTCATTTCAATGTCTTAAAATACGTAGTTCTGACTTTTACCAAAGCATTTAGTCTCACCTATCATAGGTACACTATGCTCGGTCATAATCTCAAAGGAGTTTCAAATATAAAGGATCGTGGGATTATGTAAGAAAGAAAGTTGACATTTCGTCCTCATATCGAAAGAGTGTGCCAGTCGGTCTTAAAAATGTTTGGATTTGTTCTCCGAACCGTCGGAGTTTTCCGGGATACCCGTGTTATAATTATCCCTGGTCCGCAGTAGGCCGGAGAGTGGTTCGCTTATCTGAAATCCTCATGAAAAAAATTCTAAGATTTCTCTACATGAGGGAGTACGGCCACTATCTATGGCTCTACCCGACAAACTTTCTCCTGGGCACGCTGGGACTTCACTTCCTGCAGCTCAGAAGAGAGGGGTATGCCGCCACCCATTTATTCAGACTGCTGCGAGGCTATATTGAGAACTCAGCCATTATGGAGCGCGTGAGTCTCTAAGTTCCAGATGACTATCTTAGACAGCGTCATCATAGATTGTTCTATCTTCCTACCTGTATGGCTAAAATGCCAATGTTTCTCCCGGTAGGGAGGAGTATATTGCTCTTGAACCAAATCTCCTCCAAAATTTATATGTTTGGCGTCAGTGAGGAGAGATTCAAAGGGGAAATTCTTTTGATTTTTGAAAGAGTCTCTCCACATTGACGCATGAATTTTTTTTCGAAAATGCCATATTTCTTGAAATTTCTTTTATGTATAAATATTTGTCAACAATTTTTTGTAAAATATTTATATGGTGTTATTTTCTTTTATGTAATAAACTCAAATTTGTAATGGTGTAAGAAATTAAAATATTATTATAACTATTATATCCCATCTTGCCCCATCCCATTCCCCCCCCCCCCCCCTGTTGTGGTATATTTTAATTTGTGACGAAAATTGCTGTTTCGAATTCACGAGTTAGGGGGCGCTAGAAAAAATAATATTCTCAAAGTGGGCGGTGGGCAAAAAAAGGTTGAGAACCTATGATCTAAAGGATGTAATCTGCGATATAATGAGATCGTATCATCAATTTCCTCTTAGTGATTTTATTTTTTTATTTTTTTTTTTTTTATTTTTTTTTTTTATTTATTTATTTTTTTTATTTTTATTTTTTTTTTATTTTTTTTTATTTTTTTGAATTAAAGGAATGAATAAAAGGAATCAATTCAAAAGGCCGGGGGAATCAGACTGAATCGATTCAGTTCTAGGAATGAATCTGCCCATGTCTAGTCGAGAGAGTCCGGCTGAAAAGGTGAAAGAGTATCCCTTATCGTCCAGTTGATTAGTCAGATATCTCCAAATACTTAGTTTTGAGATAATAAGGAGAGGAATATTCTAATGCTCCCCAATGATCAAATATTATTTACAATTGTCTGTGTTTTACATATTAAATATACTATAAAATATCACCGAGAGGCATAACGGTCCGATACATTAGAACGAAATTTTGAAATTTCACTAGTAAGCAAGAAATCTTTTTACTTATTTCACTACTTTTTTGCTTAAGTATAATTGTTTTGGAATTGTTTGTGATTAATCTTAGTATTGTACCAGATAGAGGGTACACTTTTACAAATAGCTGAATACTCAATTCAAATTAAAAATTTTTGGAGATGTCTTGACTAATTAACTGAACAATCGATTTTTTGGAAGGAATGTTTTTAATGATGGTTTAAACATTGAACTAGATTGTGTAACTGTTTTGTGTTGGGTGGAAGGTTGTTAGATTGTATTTAGTTCTTGAGTACATGCCAGGAGAGTCAGGGGCGTAGCTATGGCCGTATCAGCCGTATCAATGATATGGGGCCCCCGGGTTACAGGGGCCCCTAACGTGTGTTAGCAAAAATTAATAAATGTTATCCACAATGTCACTTAATCTCGTGCTTCTCAGGAAAAAACATATAAATAAACTGTCATACGTGCCTATAGAGTTTTCACTTCAGAAATGATAAAAGTCAAAAAAGCAATCTCTTTTTTTCCCGGGCTAAGCGTGCGCCCAAAAGTTGGTAACATCCTACATTGGTTTAAGTAAATGACTTAAACAAGGGAATCCCGCAATAACCAATGTACGATGACGAACCACGGAGAGCAATATTTATGCGTTTTATTTCATTCCGGTTTAAACGTTATTTATTACCTATATTGTAATACAATACAATCTTGTTCTTCTGATTATTTATTGGTTAATTAGTTTGATTTGTGAAAAGAATGAGTGAAAGGAAAAGAGATTATCCCAATGGAGCTATGAAAAGAAAAAGTAAACAGAAAAGGGAGGAGGTTATAAAAAAATGCCCAAAATTTCGTCATTTTTTCAGCAATCAGCTTCTGTGGGTGATTTAGATTTCATTGGTAAGTACTACCTATTTATCTACCAGAAGCGAAGGGTGAATTTAGTTTTTTGAATGAACAATGGCAACCTTCAATTCATGAAAATACCTGATCACGCACGACCAATAATATGGGCCCCAACTAATTTTGATACAGGGCCCCTAAGAGGCACGCTATGCCACTGAGTATATATATAGTGTATACACAACCCCTACATCGGACTGTGGATAAGCCATTCTGCATCCCGATAGCATAAACTAAAAAGCCACCTTCAATAACACCTATGGTCTATTCTGCCTACCAAGGTTCTGCAGCACTAGAAAAATGTTCCTAGAGGGACCAGTGCTCTCTTTTAGAGCACTTATCGACCATTTATGGGTTTTTGTGAATTTTCGCCGATACATATTTATGAATGTTTGTGGGCTTGTATTTGTACTATTTGTAGATATACGAGGATATTATTATTTAAGGCCATATACCAGGTTGCGTATTTTGGAATAGGGCGGCTCACAATAAAAATCCTTGTATAGTTGGTGATAAGGTTTAAATTCCCTCATAAAACCAGTTGCCTTTATGCAAGAATATTATGCGAAATAAACATCGCCAAAACGGTTCCATGCCAACTCGGAATGAAACCAACTCAGATCCACCTCAAAAAGGTCATTAAAAGCTATGAACAAAATAATTTATAATAGCCGGTAATCCTAACCTAACTTAACCAATTAACGTGTTAGGCACAGCTTTTAACGATCGCATTCTAATGAACTTAATTTGCCCAATGACTAAATAAAATACCCAAAAGGCTTGTTCGCACTAGGCAAGTAGTTTAGTCAAGTGGCCAGTAACTCACTACCTGACTGACCAAAAAGCCTGTGTGGTCGAGTAGAGTACATTAATGAGCAGCGTGTTGCAAGATGAATGCAAGTAAATAAGTTAATTGTTAAGCTTATTTTAGAAGAGGTGGAAGAAGAAATTATTGAGTTGAAAGTAAATGAACTATCTATACGATAATAGACTAATAGCACCAAAAATATAAAATATACAATTTTAACGTAGAATCTTCCTCCAACGGGGCGAAATTTCTGCGGCTACAAAAATAAAGGATTCACACTTGTTTAGTGGTTGAGCTGTGAGCAGGGATGGATGGTGAGGGCTATTAGCCCGAAAAAATAAATCTAAATGGATTGAATCTACTAAAGCGCTGACTAAACTACTATATACACTGAAATTATGGTGTTTGGACACATTTTGTTACCAAATTACTACTTGCCTAGTCCGAACTGGTCTAAAGAGGACTTGGCATACCAATAAAACATTCTGTACAAACGGTTACACAAAATTGACGGCCAAGATGGAACCAATGTTTATTACTTATTATATTAAATTGAATATAACCATTAAAACTGCCGCCATTTTTGTATAACTGTTTGGACAAAATGTTCGGTATGTATTTGGATCTGTATGCATCTAAAAAATTTCTAAGCCATCAAATTTTCAAATCAAACATATTAAAAAACAACACTATTGCCAGCAGATTGGTTCGGCATGGGGACTCATTTTAACGCTTTCCCGTGGTCAGCTGTCTGTTTTCAGACTTCGGATCCTTCAAGATGTGCCTAAGAAATAGGTGAAGTCATCACATCTGCGATGGATGGCTTCACACTATCAACTACTATAGAAACTGATGAGTGCTCAAAGCTGTGGTTCAGTCGACAATGCTCAGCAAAAAGCTGGCTGCCTGTTCACAAGGCAGCAGAGGATTCCGGTCGCTTGCGAGCTCAATAGGTCGTAAATTTCTGCAAACCCGGTCTGCCACCTCTTACCAGACCTGACGGCTCACTCGCAAACACCGCCACCAAAAAGCCGAACTAATTACGTAAATGTTTTGCGAAAAACTCGGCCCTAATGATTGGTGTGCTATCCCGCCATCGGTTCGTTACTATCCCGCAGAGGTGTGCTGCAGAATTAGTTCCAATTTTGACAAGCTTTTCAAAATGTTCCCAAAGTGTGACTCTGTGCCCTCTGGTTGGAAAAAAGTGGCCATTCACCTTTTTCCAAGAAAGGTGACCGTTCCATAGCGATTACATCAGTTCTCATCATCATCATCCAAGGTGATGGAACGTGTGATCAATGACAAACTGCTCACATACCCCGAGAAGAATAAAATTATCTTCTCATTTCTGTGAAACTCAACCTGTGAAAAACCTTTCATCAGGCTTGTCACCGAAGACAAACAGCCTTCTTATGGACTTCCCACATCCTTGTGTACATGATTGCCGACTTTTTGAGGGATAGGTCGATTCAGGCGGTTACTGATGGTTTTACCTCTTCCTCGCATTCAATAAATGTTGGCGTCCCACTAGGATCGGTTTTGTCTCCGACATTGTTTTTGTTGAACATCAATGACCTTTTGTTATGTGGACCAATTCATTGTTGCGCGGATGACACACAGTCCATGATACCTTTTTGTTTGACGATCCCCCAAAGGGCACACAATTTCCAATGGCTCGGAGGGCTTTGAAGCAAAGAATCGATGGTTGCCGCCAGAGTGTTATCGTCGAATTTAATCTTTCAAAGATCCAATCATGTCTGATTACATCCAAAAGGGATCGAAATGAAAATCTAGTCTCTTTCAATGGAAGCAATCTTATGAACAGACCCTCCATTGACATGCTTGGTGTAACTCTTAAGCCTTGATTACAATGCGAGTTTACAAGCTACTAGTCGGCGTATTCACTATCTGCTAGTAAACTCCTGTGTAAAATCTGCTAGTTAACTATTAATATGATTACACTGTGGTCCAGGCAACGAAGACCAATAAACACCGAATAGCGGAAATAATTCGTGTAGAAGTGAATTTTGGCACAGTTGTACGGGAATGTGTCCTTAACAAAATACTAAAAGTACTAAGGGGTGGGGGTGGAGCCAAGGGTGGGGGGTGTCTCAAAAGGTCCCTTTTTCCAATTTTCCATTAATAACTCAAAAACTACTACCTCTAGCGGAAAAATGTTTATGTACTAAAATATCTACTTAAAATTTTCTACAAAAAAGATTCTCTAAACTTTTTTGGATCAATGCTTAAGGAGATATGGAGGGGGGAAAATGTCAAATTTAAAAAAAAAAAACAGTTTTTATTGTTAAAAATGAAGGTTTTATTGTTAAAAACTAAATTTTTATTGTTAAAATTGAAATGAAAGAGAAGAGAGAGATCTTGACTATGCTGATCAGCATGGAGGGACTTATTCCAGACAAAGTTGAAGAGTTTCCTTGGTGTCAGCTTTGACTTAATTTCAGAATCATCTGGAATCCCATGACTCGGAATACCAATCATCGGTAGGCCAATCATCGGAAGGATAATTGGCCTATCGCTGCTATGTGGTTTCAGTACTTCCACACGGTTACCCTGATGAAGAAGTGAATTGATTCTGAGCGTCGTCCTGAGAAGTAAGAATTTTCTGAAAACTTTTTGAACGCCTCCGGACAGTTAGTTTTCAGTTGTATCATATCTTGCACGTAGAGATGGGCACATTTTGCATACTGGAAGTGCCCACTTGCATGGAAGAATGGGATCATCTGCAGTACACACGCCAAGTAGCCGTCCCAAACACCAAAACGCTCAGAATTAATTCACTTCTTCATCAGGGTAACCTTGTGGAAGTACTGAACCCACTTAGCAGCGGTAGGCCCATTATCCTTCCGGGATTCCAGATGATTCTGAAATTTAGTCAAAGCTGACACCAAGGAAACTCTTCAATTTTGTCTGGAGTAAGTTCCTCCATGCTGGTCAGCATGGTCAAGTTCTCTCTCTTCTCTTTCATTTCATTTTTAACAATAAAAATTTAGTTTATAACAATAAAAACGGTTTTTTTTTTTAAATTGACATTTCCCCCCCCTCCATATCTCCTTAATCATTGATCTTTACAAAAAAGTTTATAGAATCCTTTTGGTAGAAAATTTTATGTAGATAATTTAGCACACGAACATTTTTCCGCTAGAGGTAGTAGTTTTTGAGTTATTAACGAAAAACTGGATAAAGGGACCTTTAGAGACACCCCCCACCCTTAGCTCCACCCCAACCCCTCAGTACTTTTAGGATTTTCTTAAGGACACATTCCCGTACTACTACTGTGCCTAAATTCGATTCTAAACTAATTATTTCCCCTATATTTCCTTCGTTGCCTGGACTACTGAGCATGTTCACTAGCTTGTAAACTCGCCCAATGTAATCGAGGCTTAAGGACGGGTTGTTTAAAAAAAATGGACATATTCATCAAATATTTGATGTTAGTTTTCACGCTCTGTGTAAGTTCTATTCAAGTTCTGTTATTATATCACTATAGGCCAGTTGTTGCATAAAACTGAAATAATCACAGAACTTGAATAGAACTTACACAGAACGTGAAAATTAACTTCAAATATTTGATGAATATGTCAAATTTTTTTAAACAACCCGTCCTAAGTGATCAGCTCAGATACGGAGGCTACATCGAAGCCACAGTTAAGTTAACCTCTCAGAAACTGGGCGTACTATACACGGCCAGCAGATGCAGTACAAAATTGCTAACCCTGTGCAAATCGCAAGTGCTGCTCATAGTTGAATTTGGCAGATTGCAATCTTTAGGGCACCGGTGTCGGTGGGAAAGCTGTCCTTCTTGAGTTCAACAGCTCAGCTGTGGAACGATTTGCTGGCCTCTGTGTTTCCTGCCGCCAGGCCTGTCATTTTGGATAATACTTTTTTATTACTGATCCATCAACTTGGACTTATTTTTATAATTTACATGATTTAATGCATAAAGATAACAATTTTTTTTTTAAATAACAAAAAAATTGACGTAATGCATGGCAGGTGTGCATTAAAAAGTATAATGGTATTATGTTTATGTATAAAAATAAATGTTTCTTTGTTTGTCCCATGAACTTTTGGTTAATTGATAATTGTGAGGTCTGGTGTTATAAAATTATTTCCCATACCATAGGTACATCCGATTGAGATGATACTAGATTTTTATATACCTATAATGGTGAGCTTTGGCATCATGAAACATGCAAAATTTTACAATAGGTGTGAATTATTTTTAAAATTTGTGTATTTCATAAACAGGACGTACCCGAGGGATTTTAACCAGCGATTCCTGAGTCATTTTTTTAAATTTCATTTTCTGAAAGATGCATCTGTTAAGAATGCTCTCTCCAGATTTTTTAGGGAAATTCGTAAAATTGGCGGAGATACAGCGTTTTATAAGAAACCGTTTTATACATGTTGAATTATCCTTCGGCAAAACTTTGAATGCGTTTTAATCGATAAAATTTTAACACGTTTTTTAACCTGGTTGACAACATATAAAAAAACTATACATCCGATTTGCATGCACTAAGTCTTAAACTGTTAGAAAATTCAGTCACTATGGCATCACGTAGGGATTTTTTTATAAACGGCCCCTTCTATTTTTATTAAGAATGCTGATAATTTTTCATAAAAAATCTAAAATAAAAGTCGTTGGTCTGCCATTTTTTCTTTTTTTATGTATAAAAAATCCTCTACGTGGTGCCATAGACACTGGCTTTTTGAACAGTTTAAGACTTGCTATATGAAAATCGGATGTACCTATAGTTTTTTTTATATATTTTGTCAACGTTATTGATTCTGAGGCGGTATGAAGTTCGCCGGGTCAGCTAGTTTATGAATATAAAGAAGACAATAGTGGTGATATGACTTCCTTGCGATGGACCATTGGTTAAAATGCATAAAATAAGTAGATTTGGAATATTTCATTTATTTATTTATTTGTTTAGTTATTTATTTGTTTATTTATTTATTTATGTATTTAATTATTTATTTGTTTATTTATTTTTTATTTTTTTATTTATTTATTTATTTAATTATTTATTTGTTTATTTAATTATTTATTTATTTATTTATTATTTTATTTATTTATTTAGTTTTGATGAATAAGATTCTCTTAGCAAGTATCTCGAGAACCAAATCGAATAACCGAAAGTAAAGAGAAGCATTATTTGTGATTTATTAATGTAAAATCGCTTCTCCATTACGACACCATACCACTGAATTTTTTTTTATTTTATTAATTTTATATTCTGAAAGATGCAATTGTTAGGAATGTTCTCACCAATTATTTTAAAGAAATTCGTAAAATTGATGGAGATACGGCATTATATAAGAAACAATTTAAAACAGTTTGTGTCTTGAATTATCCTTCAGCACAACTTTGAACGCGTTTTTCTTAAAGCTACGTTTTTTAACCTTATTCATAACATATTAAAAAAAAACTATACCTACCTATGAAACCCGATTTGCATCAAGCACCAAGTCTTAAACAGTTCGAAAGTCCAGTCTCCATGGCACAACGTAGGCATTTTTTATATAGCTTGATAGGCGGTATATATTTCATAACAATTATATGAAATATCGACATAATCTAAACTAAAAATCATACATCAAAAAAAAAAAAACGGAAAATAAATACGCCCTTAGGCGACTGTAATTGGAATTCCAGACCATACGATATTCGGGCGCACCTATACGATATATATGATAGGCGGGCAAGTTATCTCTCTCACGAACCTTCAGAACCTTTATGAAAGATGAAAATTTTACATAAATGACGGAAATAAAATTCGCTGGTCCGCCATTTTTTTAAAAAATATCAATATATTTTTACACTACGACGCCGACGTGGCGCAGTAAACAGTGGCGTAGCGAGGGGGGGCAGCCCGCCCCAGGTGCCTCCCGATGGGGGGCGACACCCGACTGATTGTCACCCCCCCAAAATCACGGTCTGTAGCTCTACGGCTCCCCGTGGAGTGAAACGGGAGAATTTTTTGTCTACCGGTATTTATCAGGCGATACCAGCTTATATTTAAGGAGAAATTTTTATTGATTGGGGGGGGAGGGGGGTGTTACCACATTATCAGCCCGGGTGCCACGCATGCTAGCTACGCCACTGGCTGTAAACCTACGTATCTAGTTTCTAAATATATATATATATATTTTTTTTATTTTTTTTATTCTTCTATTTTTTTATGAAGATGAAAAATGATACAGCATTTTATGTGAAACCGTTTGAAACAGTTTGTATGTTGAATTATCCTTCGCAAAACTTTGAATGCATTTTTCTCCAAACTTTATTAACACATTTTTCAATCTAGTTAACAACATATTAAGTAAAACTATACATTCGATTTGCATGCACCGAGTCTTAAGAGCGAATAACCAGCAAATTTAAATTCAGATTCCGACGTCAGCGCTACACACTCGCTAGCGGGCATTTTTAGAACTAGAGTTCGTTCCGCTCCAAGCTTGGTTTCGAGATATACTAGCTCACGCGCTAGGACTGTATAGACGCCACAGTATGGGTCAGATGAAGATGTTAAATTCTCGCTTCCAGAATTTTGATGAGTAGTAGTTATTTGTAATTTGTATATCGAAGTGCATAAACATAAATAGATACAAGTAAAATGCGTAAACCCAGTAGGTATTAAGTAGATACCTACATGAATAAACAATTTGTTATATTCTTTTTAATATTTTGTTTTTAATTGTATTTTACCGCCATTAGATATCTCAGTATCGCCCTGATGTAAGACCACCATTAAGAATTGAAACGTTGCTTGAAATGGCTTTAGCCGTGTTTAGTGAACAGATCTGAATAGCCAGGTACTTCCCCACCTTCCTCTTCCCTATATCCTTCCCCTCCCCACTACATTCAGCCTTACAACATACCCCAATTAGGGATGCCATAGTCCCACTGGCCCCAGACGGGAGCAGTTGGGACTCTTGTACGGTATTAATGAAAAAAAATAGTAATATTCAGTTGGATTGTAAAAAATTACTCATTTTAAAATATTTATTCGTGTACATATTTGTTTATTTTATATTTATGTGAATACCGCACAAGAGACCCAAATGCTCCCGTCTGGAGCCGGTGAGACTATGACGTGACTATGGGGTATATTATGAGGCTGAAGGTGGTGGGGAGGGGAAGGAGATGGGGGAGAGGGAGGCGAGGAATTACCTGGCTATTCAGATCTGGTCACTAAACACGGTCATAGCCATTTCTAGCAAGTTTCAATTCTGAATGGTGGTCTTACACCACCCAGGGTGATACTGAAAGTATCTTCCACTCTGGAACGTGACGCAAATATATTATTTTTAATTTAAATAATTGTAAAATAACCCAAATTATTCAAATAAAATTAATTTGCCTACGCCGGGATTCGATCCCACGACCTTCGGATTGCGAGTCAAGAGCCTTACCCCTTGACCACGCCGGCCGTCAATAGGTAGTATCAGTAATTTGGAAGGCGGGTATGGGTACCGCCGCCTCGGGAACCATGTATTGGATTATCAACATCTCTGCCATAGGTCACCCCAAGTGACTTAGCAGGGGAGCTCGGGTTCATGGGGCGAGGTTCGTCTACGTGGAAGGTCGGATCAGGAGAGACCGTTTTTTTTACAATCGCTCGACACACTGCCTATCTCTACTTTGGGAATGCTGTGTGGAGGCTCGTTTTAGGGAAAGGAAGGAGAGGAACTTCGGAGAAGGAAAAGGGTATTAGGGGTGGGTAGAAATCTGGGGGGTCAGCGTGTCCAGGAGTGCGGATGTATGAGGCCATCCCTCCCACTGCGGTGCAAGGCGATGTTCCGAGAGGGTAAGGCTGGAGAAGTCAAAGGGACTCCCTCAACCACTTTTTCTAGATCCGACCTGCCATGCAGCTGGTGGGCAGACGCATCCGCCGCCAAGACCTGAACAAACCTCACCCCCACGAACCAAACGTTGCGAACCGCTTGGGATGACCTACGGCAGACGTGTTGATTATCTAATAAATGGTTCTCGGGGCAGTGGTACCCATACCCGATTCTCGTGTTTGTTATTTTTGTAATACGAAAAATGGATATAAAAAAGGCCTACCCTCCCACCCCCTCTCAACCCCCCCCCCTAAACCTCCCTCCCCTTACCCCCACCTCTAACACCTCTCCACCCCCCCGGCTCCTTTACCCCCCCCCCCCCCCAGCCACCCCTTTCATCTCATCTCAACTCTCCTCCAACCTCTCTCCCTTGGGAGCTGTTGGACTCTTATGCGGTATTACATAACAATATTTTTTTGGAGCATTTGGGACTCTCGTGCGGTATTCACATAACAATAATTTATAATATATATATATATGTTTTTAAATTTAGTGTGCTTTAGAGTCTTTAGACCACACGATTGAAGTAAAACTTAACAAACTTATAACAATAAATTTAAAAAAAAAACATGCTTCTCAAACGGACAGCTGTATGCGACCTGCGGACGTGTCGGACGAAAACACAAAAATTTATGTGAACCTATTCAAAAGCACTTCAACAAACAGAATTAAAGCGCACAAACCCTTTCTTTCTTTGAGTGGCCTGGCAACGCCCGCCGGGTGTCCGCTATATATAATGTTATATAGTGCAGGCGCTTGCATTATAATGCAGTTTTCCGGGACTTGGGATGGAACCATTACAGTTTAGTTGACCCCGAGGTTATAGTGGCCTTGCAACGCATGCCGGGTACCCGCTGTATTTAATGTTATATAGTGCAGGCGCTTGCAATATAATGTAGTTTCCCGGGACTTGGGATGGAATCATTACAGTTTAGTTGACCCCGAGGTTACAGTGGCCTTGCAACGCATGCCGGGTACCCGTTGTATATTATGTTATATAGTCCAGGCGCTTGCAATATAATGTAGTTTCTCGGAACTTGGGATGGATCCGTTACAGTTTAGTTAACCCCGAGGTTACATTGGTCTTGCAACGCATGCCGGGTACCCGTTGTATATAATGTTATGTAGTGTAGGCGCTTGCAATATAATGTAGTTTCTTGGGACTTGGGATGGAACCATTACAGTTTAGTTAACCCCGAGGTTACATTGGTCTTGCAACGCATGCCGGTTACCCACTGTATATAATTTATTTATTTATTTACGGAAAAATAGTCCATTAACAATAATACGAATAACATGCGTTCGTTAAGGCCCGACCCGCCTAGCAATCGATCACCGTTCGCATCGATTACCGTTCGCAGGACATTTTTCGTAACAATCATCACTTTTCGTAACGCATTTACCAGCTTACCCCCCATGTGTCGAGCGTGCGCAAAGAAGTTTTACTTCAAAAAAATTATTTTGAAGCTGTTGGGACTCTTGTGCGGTATTCACATAAAAATAATTTACAATAAAAAAAAATTTCAAAATTTTCATAAAAATATTCAATGAACATGAATTTTTGCGTTCGGTAAACCCTGTAGTTTTTACAAACACGAAACAATGAAATCGTATTATTTGGTTTCATTTTAAATTCGTCTTTTCCAAATATTACGATACAGAGCGCCGCGGAGACAACCGCCGGCTGCCACGTTTGCGGGCAGAGTGAATTCTCAATTCTCGAGTCGTCGAGCTATAAGAAAAATGGTAAAACGCGAGCTGTAAATTAATTAATATTAATTACTTCTTATGATTATTTTTCGATCAAAATTTTTATGACTTGTCAATAATGTCTTAGCAAAATAAGTATTTAAAAAAATCTTGAAATATATTAGTTTGGAAGTACGCAAATAAATACACAAACTGGCCAATTTACGTCAAGAAACACATGTACGTATATATTTTTTAATGATTTTATTTAAACTAAAATTAAAACTCTAAAACATACGTTTACCAGATAATGTATGGATTTATTTAACTGCATGATTATATGATTTGAAATTGGTGTTGTATAATACATGTACTTTTTTGAAAATATAACAAATCTGCCAACAACCTATGGTATATCCTTATTATACTTAAAATAAACATGTTTTCTCAAAATTGAATCCATAACTTTACTAGATAAAAGAACAATCTTTCAAAATCAATTTATAATTTTTTGTGGAAACGAGTCAATAAGACTAAACACTGATTTAAAAATGACATATTTCTGGTTTCTCTGGTAATGTCCTCTTAAACTGTTCGAAAATCCAGTTTCTATGGCACCACGAAGGGGAATTGATATCGAATAGCGAATTTTATTTTCGATTTTTTATGGAAAATTTTCATCGATCATAAAATTAAAAATAAATGGAAGGGGGGCCTTTATAAAAAAATCCCCACGTAATGCCATAGTGCCTAGATTTTCAAACAGTTGAAGACTTGGTGCATGCATATCGGATGTATAGTTTTTCTAATATGTTGTCAACCAGGTTGAAAATTCGACATACAAAATGTTTAAAACGGTTTCACACAAAATGCTGTATTTCCGTCAATTTTACGAATTACCTTAAAACATTTCGTGAGAGCATTTAACAAATGCATCTTTCAGAAAATGAAATAAAAAAATGTCTTTTTTTTTAAGTCCTGGTGCCTTTAAGCCTTGTTTAGGATTTGATCAAGTGAACATGGAGGCCCCCCATACGGGCTATTCTATATCTTTTGTGGGAACGGATAGTTCTCGGCCGAGATTTGCTGTTAGATTTGTGTGATTTTATATGGCTGTTATTTGCTTTTTCTATGGGCCGATGTCAGAATTTCAGCTGTGAGCTGTCACGTATTTTAGTTTAGGTTATTTTAAACACGAATTCATGCAAGAATGCATGATTATTTATTCATTTAACAACCTTAGAAAATCACACAAATCTGAAAAGAGATCTCGCCCGATATCTATCTCGACCGAGACGACAAATAGGTAGTTTGTATTTTAAAACTTATCCCATAAAAAAATCTTTTATTAATTTTTATTTTATATTTCATCATATTTTCATAATAAATTTTGTAATTTTTTCAATTTTGTAATTTGTACTCACAAATATCAATTGTCAAAGTTGCGTAAATCATGAAACACTAAAATATTTAATGGCCTATACCTTATAATTTAAAGCTAAAATAAATAAAGTAGCTCACATTCGTTTTAGATATTTGATATACCTTTTGATTACAAAAATAATTATTCAGTTTGGTTGGGTATTATAATCTCAATTCCAAAATTAAGATTTGTATGAAACGGTTCGAAACAAGCCGCGCAAACGTTCCTTTTTCGCATTTTTTTATATGATAGAGGGGCAGCCGCCGGAAACGATTAGGAGTGCCCTCAGTGGGTAAGGAAGAGAACTCAGAGGGAAGGCCCTCCTGCCGCCCGCTCCTTAGAAAAATACTTCACTACTGCCAGAATTACTTCCCCAATCTTTGATTTTTTTCGATGCTAAGCATCAGTCTTTATTTTGTAAGCGAATATTCTCTTACAAAATATTTTCATTTTGACGTTGAACATTGATCATAGAATTGAATTCAGTCATTAACCATTGAAAAAAGGAAAAGTCTATTCCATGACATCATCACGTTTTACTTTCGCCAATGACTGGCCATATAATATTATATTTGGTCAATATTTGAACGAAAGTGATACTGATGCCATTTATATACTAGACAATAATAATGAAGAGTGATGATGATTACAATCATGATGGAGAATATTCTGAAATACTGATTCCAGGAATCAATTAATAATTTTTATTTCTGGCGACACTGTTGATGATATAAATAAATCCGTTTTGAATCGTCCAAGCCATATAGCTATACATTGTCGGGACATGTTTATTAATTCTTTTTAAACTCTCCCAAAAGCTGCCTTTACACTTAAAAGTAAAATTTACGACTTACGTAAGATTTTAATAAGTTATTCACAGGGGCGTTTACATATGCGTCAAACTTATGGCAATTAAGACTCACATTTCGAATTTTTACCGATTTATAACACAATTCCCTTCAATGCTTTAAGTTTAAAAAAACTGTATGCAATTTTTGAATATAAAATCTTTACATTTGCTGAGCCAAAACTGTAATTATATGAGATTCCCTCAATAGAAAAAAATCCCAAAGTTTGATCCGAAAATTATTAAAACCAATTTTGTTCCGTTCTTTAACATGTTAAAGGTATGAAAAAAATCACAGTGTATCTTTAAATGCTACTTTATAAATTTGTCAAGAGATTTTTGGTCTATTTTAAACGAGCCATTTTTATGAAATATTTTCATAAATTTCTCTTAATAAGCGTTTTTTAACATTAGCCCGCACCCTCTAACATTCGAATTTATATATCTCCCATTCCAACCATCTTCTGCTTCTTTTTTAACGCTTATTACCGGATCTTAATGTCCACGGAAGTTGTTCGGAAGTTTAACTTACGCAAGTTCTCATGGCGACCGCTACACACTACACACGTAATGTACCTATGCGTAATTTTATTAGCGATAAGATAATGGGTTTCTGTTAACATTATGCAATTTTGTCATTAAAGATGAAAAGTCCCAAGCAAAGTGTTGGAATCGGTTTAAATAGATTTTTTTTAAATTTTAGCTACTATATAAAGTAATTTAAGTAAATTTAAGTATATAGATATTGTATTTCTTAGTCCTCCTCGCTAGGGGGTCCTGTACCGAGGCAGACTAAAGTTATTTAATTATAGTAATTTTGTTTGTCTTCTATGTCGTTTTTAGAGTCTTCATTGGGGTTTTTTCATTGACCTCTTTCAGCCATATATTTTTATTCTTGATTTGTACTTATTAGAATTTTTTATTTTTATTTTTTATTTTTTTTATTGATCTGTATACTTGATGTTTACAATATATTATTCGATGCCTGTCTCGCTAGGGTATACCTGTGTTGAGACAGTTAGTTATTAGTTTTAGGTTTTGGAGAAGAATGTTATGGAGTTTTGTTGCAAAGTAAGTGTATTTTCTTTAAAATTTTGTCATGTTTTTTTTGTAATTTTTTTTCGATCTAGTGTGATACACGGTCTAGTAGAGGATTCAGTATTTTTGAATAGTTCCAATAATATTTTTTGTCATATATTTGTTGTACATTTGGTACGTCAAAGCTATTGAAAGTTGGCCTGAGAGAAACAATTCTCCACGCGTTTTGTTCCGTTAACGGCGGAAATTAATGGTGTTCTTTAATTTTATCCGAATGACAGCTACGTGACAGCAACCGACTTTGGATTCAAATACGTAATGTTATAAACAGAAGCATTGAATTTAGAAAGGATTGGACAGATACTTAAATGGAAGGATGCTCATTTTCAGAAATCTTTTTTCCACCTGAAAAATAAATGATATCTCTTGGTTTTTGGAATCAGATATTTTCTTTTCGTTTACATTCGTATTCGTGGGTAAGCTTATTTGAGTTTTCTCTGGTGTTATTTTTTTTTTGTTTTCGGGAGATAATATGGTAGGTTATTATCCACTTAACCTAATCAGATTTTACTGAAAATAATAAAAATCCTAGTTTTTATAGGAAAAAATCCTACGAATTTTCGAGTTTTTTAATTTTTGACATCTCAAAAGGCGCATTTTTGGTAATATTTCTTACGGTAAGCCTCTCAACTTGTCAAACTAATTTTATAAGCTTTGACAAGACTGGAAGATGGTGCGGAAGCGATTAGACCTCTCAAAAAACTTACGTAAGAATCACTTTTGTAACTTGCTACAAATTACGGTGAGCGACATTTGGTGTCATTTACATTGGTAAATTGGCCATAAGTTGCTTACGTGAGCGACACACGGGAAAAAAACTTACGTGTGTAAAAGCAGCCTTATAATGGATCTGTACTGCCAGTTCTACGGGAATTATCAAAATGCAAATTATGATAATATAAGTTGACTAACTCTCAATAACGGTTCGATAAGAACTCAACAAAGTAGGAATTTTAACATTCCTCTGAAAAGTGATAAAAAACTAAGTTAAGTAGGTTACGTTAGGTTAGGTTATGAGCATTTGTCGTCACTTTTAATGACTTGTCAAAGAAGTGATGGAATGCCACTTTCTTAAGTTGTCCGTTCACCCTAATGGGGTAATGGCATGAGATGATTATTATTTATTGGTTTTTACCTTCAGTCTCGCAACATATCCAAACGGAGTTGCCGTAATGCTACCAGCATTTGGTACTCTTGTGCGATATTCACATAAATTTAAAAAAAGAGAGACGTTATTATTGCAACGTTTTATTTAAACATTGACGCTATACGAAGAGGTTTTGCATAATATAATACCGACTTATAACCGGTTAGTTGCCGAGTGATCCAAAGCGGTAGGTTGCCATCCGGGCGTCGCGAGTTTCTATCATCTGCTAGTTGTTCTCAAGCATTGCACAAGCAACGTTTTCCGCTCGAAATGATAATTGGCTGAGCTCTTAGCCTTGAGCCCAGCGAAATCCTATTTTTTTGCATTTCGTCTGAATGTAAATTTGTTTGTATGTTCCGTTTCCATTTCAATATGGTGGCCGCTTTGAAGTTTTAAAGAAATCATTCCGTTCTGGACTTTCTTATACACATTTTTTCTTTTTAAACGACTTCGAAAAGGAGGAGGTTATCAATTCGACGGTTTTTTTTAAAATATTTTTTTATGTTTGTTACCTCAGAACTTTCGATTTGGTGAACCGATATTGATGATTCTTTTTTATTCGAAAGCTGGTGCCTCCCGTGTAGTCCCATTTTAATTTAGTCCAGTTCTGACAATGGGATTCATGAGAAAACCATATATATCTTAAATTTGGAATAAGTATGTGCGCGACAAATGGGAGAATAACTCAATATCACGCCAACAGATTTCGATGATTCTTTTTTTGAAGTAAAACTTCTTTACGCACGCTTGTCACTAAAAATAAACAAAAATTTTAACAAAACAAAAAACGACTTAAAAAAATGCACTAAAAAGCAAAAAAATAATTTCGTACGATTGATATTTTTGGAGTCGATGTCAGCCAAGATCTCCACATCTCACCTATAACTACCTATGTATGTAGTTACCTCGGCTGACACCGACTCCAAAAATAAAAATCGTACGAAATCGTTTTTTTTTGTTAAGATTTTTGTGTATTAAAAAGGGTGACTTTGAGGTTGTGATGTTTCTTAACACAATTTGAATAATTAAAAAAAGTAACTATAATAATAATATCACGTAGGATTACGAAAGATTTTTTAAATATTTATATTGACGGATCAGTAGGATTTATCGGACCAGTTAGGATTTCATCAGAGCCGAACCCTCTGATATGAAAATATCGGAGTCGGTGAAATATTTTCCCATTTTGTTTCTGGTGGATTGACGTATTGTTCTTGTATTGATTTGTATTTATTATACTTATATAGTGAACTTACATTGCGTAAATTTACTAGATAATCATTTGTGGAAAAGTGTGTGGAAGGGTTTAGTCTTTCATTTGGGAAAGATTTAACCCGGACATAAAATCTGGAGCATGGTTTATAATTAAATACTTATTTAGTTAAGGTAAGTACATAAGTAACTATTTACAAATCATATGATATCAGAGAAATTTTTTGTTTTGATTTATTAAATTAAAGAAAATTAGAAACATGCACTATTGGACGCGAGTTTTTTTTTTTTAAAATTAGATCCCTGAGGAAAATAACTTCCTTCAGAATAACATCTTTGAGAATGCTGTGTGGAAGGTATTTTTAAGAAAGTAAGGAGAGAAAGTTCTGGGAACGAAAAAGGTACGAAGGGTGGGTAGCAATCTGGGGGGTCAGTAGGTCGAGGGATGACGAACGTTTCAATCCATTGCGAAGCTCAACTCACAACTGCGAAGCTCAGCGATGGGTTGAGAAAGTCCTGTTGGTGAGGTCAAATGGTCTCCCTTAATCAGACTCTCCCGAACCCAGTAAGTGGACAGACGTATACGCCGCCAAGACCTAGACAAACTTCATCTCATAAACCTGAGCACCCCCGCTAAGTCACCAAACGTAGCGAACACTTGGGGTTGGCCTGTGGCAGAGGCTCATTGAACTACCTAGTTGTTTCTATTGTAGATGATATCATATTAGGACAATCTCGTTCTATTGTTTCCAACTAGTCATAATTTTAATTTGTGAATGAATACATATTATTGTAAAACCCTTTTCTAGTAAGTATCTGAAATATTCCATGTTTTTGATCGTGATCATTTTGATCCAAAACCCAAAACGCGCGCCAACGCGGTAATCAACGGTCTGAGGTCGATTTGAACGTAACCAACGCGATCCAATGTAAGTGGAATTGAATATTACGGTTAAAGGGATGATACTCGTACATCCCGTCAGTATGTATTCTCGCCTAAACGGTAGCAACAGTTCCCGCCGCTGGGACGGGTCTGAAGGAGTTGAGCGCGACGCGCGCAGCCCGCCCGCTGACGTCACGCCGCCTTCCGCCCGCCCGGCCCGCCCGCCGCCCGCCAGCTCGCCAGTTGCCAGTTCGCCGGACCTGACTCCGGGGGTAGACGGTTCCCGCCCGCTCCCAACACTCAGAACATCGACTGCGCGAGCCATAAAGTAAACACGAGTGAAAACGTCCGTGGACGCGTAAAGTGCGTGAAGTGTACGCGAGAACTGGAAAAAACCGCGAATACAGGTCTTCCGTAAATTATCTGTCAGCTCACCTCCTGCCGCTTTCTGCGATCCGTGCACGGTGAGTAAATCCTGGTATCTCCTGACTCCTGCTACATTTTTTCCCTTCATCATTTTGCCTGGATGCAGCAACAATCTCCAAAAAAATATCCCGTTAACTTTTTTTAACTAAACAAAAATACGATT
The DNA here is from genome assembly GCA_917563855.2 of Limnephilus lunatus. NCBI lineage: Eukaryota > Metazoa > Arthropoda > Insecta > Trichoptera > Limnephilidae > Limnephilus > Limnephilus lunatus. Next base: position 74,498,280 of record OU830598.1, read on the forward strand.
TAAAAATGTTATGGTTCGAGTGAGGTTGCCACTCGACTATTGCTTGTATTAGTGTAACGGCGGGAATTTGAAGTAGGTAGAGGTTTTCGAGTTTCTTCTCCTCGTGCAGGACTTTGTTGTTGAAGTGAGGAAGGTACGTCTCCTCCCTGAAAGGAAAGTGGCGGAGAAAACCTCCTCGAAAATTGTTTTTTTAAGTCTCCTGTATTTCCACAATTTTTTCAGATTATATTTTATGGTATTGACCTAATTAATGTTTTCGCTTGTGCAGTGCATATACCTATGCCGTATATTCAAAGCACTGTTGCACATTAGTAATAAAATATACATTGTAATTCCTACTGATCAAATTTCAATGTATATTTTATTACTAATGTGCAACAGTGCTTTGAATGCATTCAAGCAAATCGTATTATTTAATCAAACTTTGAGATGAAAATACATTATATTTTATGATATCTCTCACGCAAGATACATACTAAAAACTACTTATTTTCAACTAAACTTGTACCTTCTCCTAATAGCATTAAAAAACATCTATTAATAAATTGAACTTGTTTAACAGCAACATATTTTCACATCATTTTGTATTGTCCCAAAGATTAAAATAAAGACATATGAGTTTCTTAGAATGTTTATTTTATAACGTTTGTCCTTCATACCTAACGTTATGTTTATGATTATAAATACTCCTATATTACTTGAATAATTGTAATCATTTACTTTTCTTGTATGATATTTTCTATATGTGTCGACAAGTCATTGAGAAAAACTTTCTCGTTAAAAAATTCTCGTTAAACTTTAAAGGGCGGGGAAAATCACAAAGGAAACGTTTGCGGAATAAAACACTGAGACAACATGTATTTCACATAAAAATTCTAAGGGTGATCTCTGACGTCATGAAATTTGAAAAATATTTTCTCTCTAGATCTTATAAATATCCATCATGGGCTAAGGAACTTTACAAATGTCAATCTATCAGTCAAAAAACAAAACAAGTCGCCATGTCTATAGATTTACATTGATTCATTGTACCTACTAATTAATAGCACGCCATTTCCCCGCTGTGGTAGACAGAGAGGCGAGAGAGGACAACACAGAACACCAAAAAACTCGGTCTTGGCACTCACTCCGTGCCTTATTCACATTCATATATCGTTTTATGCGTACCTACTCTTCTCTTATTCAGACTTTCATGGCCCGACTCAAGTATTTGGTTCATTTGGTCGTGCCAAGTCTTCCTCGGGCGTTCCCGACTTCTTGTACATTTATTATATTATGTACATTCATTTACAGTCGCGTCATTACACTTGTTTTTTCGATCATTCGTTTTCACTACGATCAAAACCATCTAAGCGTTCATTTCTTGATCTTACTCATGACGCTTACATCAGCCTTGCGTTCTTTGCGAATCTCCATAATTCTCACACGATCACACACGGCTTCACCACTCATTCGCCTCAAGGCGTAATTTGGATACCGCCGCCCTGGTAACCATTTATTGGATAACCAACACCCCTGCCATAGGCCACACTACACTCTACGTTTTGTGACTTAGCAGGGGTGTCCGGGTTCATGGGGTGAGGTTTATATAGGTCTTGGCGGCGTATGCGTTTGCCCATCTTCTCTGTGGTTTCCTGGTTGAGGGAGACCTTTTGTACTCTCCAGCCGGACTTTCTCGACCAATCACTTTTCACCGCAGTGGGAGGGATGGATTCATACGTCCGTCACTCCTGAACCCACTGACCCCATAATCCTACCCACCCCTCATACCTTTTCCTTTCCAGAACTTCTTTTCTTTCCTTTCCCTAAAAAGACCCTCCACACCGCTTGTCTAAAGATAAGAAGGGCCTGTGGGATTTTACTTTCCTGAGTGTCTCCTGCGTGGAACTAATGTAAAAAAGGGAACTCATTTCTACTTCATTCAATCTGCTTCATTATTCAATATTCTTTTTTTTATTTATTTATTGATTAACGCCCTTTTTCGGGGCTTTTACATATGAATGGTAAGAAATATACAGTATTTATTGTACATAACTGAACGGCCTCAGTAACCAAATTTTTATATTATTTTAAAGATAAATTGCACTGACTTGGTATAATTGTTTTCCTTCCATTAGTATTCTGGGCAAAAAGGAATACATATGGTAGTTAGTACCAAAATTTCTGCAACTAATAAAAAAAAGTATACTAATTTCTCGGATGAAGCGATCTAAAAAAAACTGTCGTAATTAGATGAAGATAAATGTTCATTCCAGAAATTGCATCGTGTTATTTAGTTTCCAAGTTGCCGTAATCTGGTAAACTTCGGAAACTGCATATTTCATCCCCTCATCCCCTCAACCTCCCTACCCCCTTTGGGTTGGTAATGGATATGCTCGTATTAACCGTCTATCGGTAGTGACCCCTTTCACCATACCCACACACATGTGCATGGAGTCTATGCACTCGCTCACGCCGTAATCTTTTGTGTTTTTTAAGTGAGTGATTTTAACTACGTTTTGGACAAACCGTTCTGTAACACTTGAAACCAAATTACATCCAACTATTTCAAAATCCAAAATTGCGATATTATTCTAATAAGAGTTTATTATATTAACATTATTTCAGATCTAATAAAGTTAAGCTTTAAAGTCAGATGTATTACCAATTTTGGACGGAATATAGGTCACCCTGAGTGGTTCGCTACGTTTGGTGACAAGCAAGGGTGCCCAAGTTCATGGGGGTAAGGTTTGTCTGGATCTTAGCGGCGGATCCGTCTGCCCACCAACTGCGTGGCAGACCGGATCGGAGAAATTGGTTGAGGGAGACCTTTAGACTCTCTCGGAACATCGTTTTTCTCCGCAGTGGGTGGGATAGATTCATACGTTTCCCACTCCCAGACACGCTGACCAAATATAAAAATCCAACCCCTAGTACGTTTTTTCTTCCCAAAACTTCCTTTCCTTCCTTTCTTTAAAGGATCCTCCACACAAGATCCCTAAAGATGAGATAGGTCCCGAAGAAAAATTATTTTCCTTAGGGCCTCCTGTATGGAGCTAATGTAAAAGAAATTATAAAATAATATGAAATTTTGGGATACTCAATTGAGTTTATGTTTTTAACCCCAAATATAATTGGGGTGGGATTGGGTATTGTCCTGATAATATCCATTTAGAAATTATCTTTTTATCGAAATATTTACTCAACCAAATCCTTAAAATCACTCGCATTGTTCTGATAACAAAAAAAATAGTAGAATAAAAGTAATAGAATCGTTCCGGTTATCAATATTGTCCGTTAAAACTCACTTGATTGAATTCGAAATTGAAATGATGTTTTGAAAGGTCAGAGATCAGAGGCACTGCCAAATGAAATTCACCGATATAGCTGTACCGGGTGGTCCATAGTTTGCACAACTGCACATAAAACGCAGTTTGCGGTTGGACCCTGTATCAGGAGGTCCATGAATCGCGGAAGTTTGTCTTTAACCTATATCGGGTTTAGTTATAATTAGTCTCTGACAAATGTTTTTTTAAGGTGTTGATTGTTAACCTAATTGAAGTTTCTTAGAATGGCTTATAACTTGTATGACATTTTTTTATACGTGACGATAAGATAAGATAAGATCTCGTTAAAAATTGAAAACTTTGAAAGACGGCCAACTGAAGGCATCCGTGGTCAAGAGGCCAGCGGGTTTTTAAATCCCGGCGCCGCGGCGTGCTCAAGTTAATTTTATTTATTTTGTTTGTATTGTTTTATAATTTTTAATTAAATGAAGACAATATAGGCGAAATTCAATTGAAACAGAAAAATCAGAAAAAAGATATTGGCACTTCTAAGACTCGAACCCATGACCTAACCGCGCTAACCACTGCGCCAAGGTGTTGATATCAAATTCTGTCATTTTTAACTGTATCTTACTTCGACTAAGAACAACTTAACATTATCTTCATTTTCTTAACGCATATATTATTGGCTGGTATCTTTATGTATGATTGCAAGATTCAAACCCGAACATAATGCTCTCTAGATAGTGTCTGGATAAATCTTTATCAATTTTATTTAGTATGCGACATCTATTGACTTTTCTGCAGGTGTAGGATGAATATTTTATTTTTCTTTTAACTTTACAAGTAAAACCTCAACTGTAACGGAGAGCGAGAGGTCCTGGGTTAGAGTCCCAGAGGTGACAATATCTTTTTCTGACTTTTTGTTTCCAGATTTTCGATTGAGTTTCGCTTATATTGTCTTCATTTAATTAAATATTACAATTTGAGGTTTTGCTCATAAAGTAAAAATTATATTTTTATTTTTTAAAATTAATTGATTAAAAATTACTATATTTTATATTATGTATCGCAATATTTATAGTGGACGATACCTACTCTCAGTATCGTCCTGGTGAAAGACCAGCATTCCGAATTGTAACATTGCTTGAAATGGTTTTAGACGTGTCTGGTGATCAGCCGAGCGATTATATATCTTTTGTGGGATATCTAGCGAGATAACGGGCGTGATCACTTGTCAGCTTTGTGTGATTTAATTGCTTTTTCTATGTACAACGCACATTAAATGAATAAATAATCATGCATACTTGCAGGAATTCGTGTTCAAAACTATCTTAAGAGCGTATAACCAGAGGAACACCAGAAATATGTCATTTTTAAATCAGTGTTTAGACGTATTGACTCCTTTCCACAACAAAATTATAAATTGATTTCCAAAGATTGTTCTTTTATCTAGTAAACCTATGTTTTAAATTTTCAGAAAAAAATGATAATTTTTAGTATAATAAAGTTATACCATAGGTCGTTGGCGGATTTGTTAAATTTTCAAAAAAGTACATTTATTATGCAACACCCATTTCAAATCATATAATCATGCAGTAAAATAAATCAATACATTATCTGGTAAACGTATGTAAAATAATTTTAATTTTAGTTTAAATAAAATCATAAAAAAATATATATACGTACATGTGTTTCTTGACAAAAATTGGTCCGTTTGTGTATTTATTTACGCACTTACAGACTAAAATATTTCAAATTTTTTTACATTCTTATTTTGCTGAGACATTATTAAAAAATGATAAATACTTATGATCAAAAAATAATTACAGAAAGTACATTAATTTTAATAGTTTTATCAACACGCCTTTCAGCATTTTTGGATGTAGGTATAAATTAAAACAAATTTGGAATGAAATAAAATCGATATTGAGTTATAATTTTAAGAAGATGGTACGGAGAGTAATTAGTCTTTCTCATTGGAACCGCCCTGCACGATCATAAGAACCTCTTTGGACGAAATGTGGATTTTCGGCCGCTGGCTGGTTATACGCTCTTAACTAAAATGTGTGACAGTAAATATGTCAAAATCACACAAATCTGACAGGGGATCATGTCCGTTATCTCGATAACGATCCCACAAAATATATAGAATCGCTCGGGAGATCTGAATAGCCAGGTACATCGCTACCCACTTCCTTCGGCCTCACAACTCACAACATACCCTAATATATTACGGGAGGCGCACTCTCACTGGCTTCGGATGATTGGGAGCAGTTGGGACTCTTGTACTCAAATAAAATAAAAATCGGATGTCCTAAAATCAGCAACTTTTCGTCTGTAGTACGCAGCAAAGTCTGTATCGTGATCCTGTATCAGGTGTTTGCCTTTAGATCAGCTTTCTGAAGTTAGCCTTTAATCTATATCAGATTGCCTATAGCCTGAGGATTGTTATCTTCAGCACATTGCTTGCATTATTCTCTTGGAGGTTCTCTATTCTAGGGTGGTCGGAAATGGCCAGAAGTTTGCCTTCACCCTAGAGGGTTACTGTAGCTTGTTATCCGTAGCAAGCAGACTTTATCATGTTCCTACAGCTAATAGACTGCTTACCTGCAGAAGTTGGCCTTTAAAACTGTATCGGATGGCCTACGGTATTTAGATTTAGTCTAAGGAAGTTTGCCTAAAGGCTGTAGCATAGAGTGAATCTCCTGTAGTACAAAGCCTCCTTCCTGATTCCGTGGCAGATGGCCTATTATAACTGGCTGAGTGCTATAGTTATCCCACATCCTTTGGTTAACGGAAAATATCCCGTAACGCTAATCGCATCCATTAAGTCGTGGAAACGAAAAGGTAGGAGGGGGGGATTGAGTCTCGGAATACGAAAGAGAGTCACTAATTATATCGGTGTATTATTTTTAGGACATTAAGTCTAATAAATTTACGGTCGGCGCACAATTAACGTCACTGCTTTTGTGAAATATGTTTCCTTTTGTACTGTATTTTTTAAATTTACGGTACTTACCAACTTAAATGATTTAAAAACGTATTTTTCGAAATATTTTTACTGCTTGGTCCAATGAATCAGGAAAATTTCTAAGTACCTAATGATTTCGTTGTTAATTTTAATTACGTTTATTAAAGCTAAGGAAAGCAAAATCATGTATGTTTGAAAATTTGTTCGACCAGAAATATTATAAATGCTTAATACTGCGAACGGGACAAATAAAGCCGGTGCTTTGAAGTGTAAAATCTTCTTCTTACTAACCTTTTTTAGGATTTACTTTTATTGCGTAATCTAGCAAATTAAGTTATTTGGAGCATGACCGAAAAACAGATTTGTGCCTATGCTTCAAAAAATCTAATAAAAAATGCTTTTTGTGAATGATTTGGATGAAAATCGACGTGGCAATATTTATCTTAACACCATCAGAAAGAAGTATCTGAAATGTTTTGGACAAATATTATACTCGTAAGATGAAGGTTCCAAGAAGAAATGGTACCTAACCTTTAAATAAACAGTTATTATGTTTCTAACCGATTCCTCACTGATATTTTAACGTAGGTATGTATGTTTCTTTAAAGGTTACAGGAATACACCAACCGTAATCCAACAATCAGAAAAAAGGAATATATTATTTAAATTATATTTTTTCATTCCAATAAATATGTTTTGTGCGAAAAAAATCACTGTTCGACATAATGCTTTTCTCGGAGAGCAAAACTGTTGCCACGTAAAATTATTTGAACCTAATAATTTACAAAGGTATTGGTAAACGAGCATGATAAATCGCCTGTTATTGAATACTTGCTGACATATACCCGGCGTTGCTCGGGGTTATAAATGGTTTGAACTAAAGATAATAAAGTAAATGTTGTGATTTCTGGTGTACTTGAAAACTGGGTGCATTTTAATATGGAAATAATATTATTGTACAAAATCGAAGTGTCCATTTAAAGTACTTGTTTCACTGGATCGTGAAATGTCTTCCTCGATTTTTTCTACAATTCACTTCTACGTCATACATCATACATCCATCGTTAACTTCCACGACACACATTCTCCTTACACCCCTTTCTTAGTTTATCGTATACGCCTCATTTTACCATACATAAGTATTTGATATATAATGCATTTAAACAGGGTGGACGTACTGGACTTATTTTAACTAGTGTTTCCTGACATTATTTGGAGTAAAAAATGTTAATGAAATTTTGGTACGTACATATATATTTGCATTAATTTATTATACATCAAATTTCGACAATCGTAATACGGGCATATGCCTATTCTGGAAGTCAATAATAATACAAAAACGTTTGGACAAAAACATTTATACGAATGAAGAAAAAATAGCGTAGTGTTAAAAAGTTGTTTCGGTGATGTCTTGCACATTGTCAAATCTTAATGACCTTTTTTTCGTGACAACTTGTTTTTAAACAATGCTTTTTAACTAAAACAGTAAAGTTAAAAAAATTCAGATATTTTTGTTAAAATTTGCAAGATGACTAAAAAACTAAATACAAAATACAAGAACCGCAACTAATTTAGTTGAACAGTTTGCCATAAAAAAATAAAAGCGGAATATCTGAAACTCGGTAGGTAATATAACTGGTTGTTGATTTATTTATTTTGCTTTATTATTGGTTAATTATTTTTTACTACATCGTTTACATATATTATATCAATGTGATGCTGTTATTTTCTCGAGTGTGCTTATTGTTTCTTTTGTGTTCTTATTTACTTGTATTTTATTTATTCTACTTTGCGCGTGTTTTCGTGAAATTTTCGATTCGTGTAATTTTATAGGTTACCTGGAAGAAATATGAAAGTCTTTTATGTTTAACCCTTTTGTACAGAATATATTTTATGGTCAATAATGATATTTTGATTAAATCTGTCGGTATCCCACCCAGTCTGGGAAAAACCCAAACACAAAATAAGGGTCTGACGACAGCCCGGTGCTGAGGGGAAAATGCTCATTTAGAATTCGAACGGATTTAGTTTGATACTCACAGCGATAAAATGCTTATTCCCTTTTCAACACAAGTTATGTTAAGTAGTGTCAAGGTCTTTACTACAAATCTAAGGGCTTGTGGCATATTTTTGAAGGGCGAAGAGTTACTTTTCAAAACAATAGAAAAAATATTCAAATAGTGTAGGTGTAGGCACATACGAGTACCTTAGCAAACACAGAAAATGTTTTGGTGAAACCGGATTTTATACTTTCAATATCGCCCTGGCGAAACACCGCTATTTAGAATCGAAAAGTTACATGAAATAAATTAAGACCTGTGTGGTGACCAGATATGAATAGACGGATACTTCCCTGTACTCTTCTTCCTATTTTTTTCCCATTATTCAGCCTCACAATATATCCTAAATGGGGATTCCGTTGTTCCGCTGGCTTTAGTTGGTGGGGAAGAGTTTTTTTTACATTCGCTCCACACAGGAGACCCTGAGGAAATTAATTCCCCTCAGGGCCTATGTCATCTATGGGGATGCTATGTGAAGGGTCTTTTTAGGAAAGGAAAGAGAAGAAGTTCTGGGAAGGAAAAGGGTGTTATGGGTGGGAAGGCATCTGGGGGTCAGTGAGTCCAGGAGTGACAGGTGTATGAATCCATCCTTAACAATGCGGTGCAAGGCGATGTTCCGAGAGAGTATGGCTGGATAAATTAAAGGGAATGCCTCAACGATTCTCTCCCGAAACGGCCTGTCATGCAACTGGTGGGCAGGCAAACCTCACCCCATGAATCCGGGCACCCCTACAAAGTCACCAAACGTTAGAACTCTTGTGCGGTATTCACGGTTAATAAAATGTATTTATCGCTGAGAGAAGAATCGAACCGAAAACCTCGTGACCCAAATCAAACCTTCAATATAAAGCGAGGTGTTGTTCCAACGCGTAGACATTATTCAACGGAGGCGGCGGCTTGTAGCCAATCATTATTCTCGTAGCCCATAGCCCCTCGTAGCACGTAGCACGTAGCGCGTAGATTGCGGCTCGTAGCGAATGGTGGATAGCTCGTAGCGAATAGTCGATCGCCTGTCTTACCGCTACACTAGCAACTTACTACACCGCAGCAGCCGGCAGCCACTCAATATCGTACTCATTCCTTACACAAACATTAGGCTCCTAACTATATTTTATAAATTAATTATTTGGGGTGGAACATCATTAAGCACACAACCCAAACCTAATAATATCGTACGCCATTTCACTTTAGCTTGAAGGCTTCAGGCACGGCCGGATTAGTAATGCAATAATCTTATGTAGTTTGGTATAAATGGCTTTGTTCTTTTATTTATTTTTAAATTAAATTTAATAACGTTGTTATCAAGTTTTGCAAGTATTTCAGTTTTTTTTATTATTGAGACAGTTGTTTCGGCTTACAAGGCCTTTTTCAAACTGTGGTTAGACTACTTTGAGACGACTTATTTATAGGATTTTAAATTCAATTTTGGAGGTGTCTAAATAAGTCGTCTCAAAGTGGTCTAACCACAGTTTGAAAAATGGCCTTATAAGCCGAAACAGCTGTCACAATAATACAAACTAAAACACTTGCAGAACTTAACAACAACATTATTAAATTGAATTTTAATATATTTTTTTAAATAAGTAAAAGAGTTCTACGAATTAAAAACAAACACAATTCATATTTACTAAGTAATGCTAAACATTTTTGTAATTTTGATATTTTTAATCCGTGGTGGAATTCTATTTTAATATGACTTTATTTATGAATTCAGTCACCTTTATAAAAAATGTTTTACGTTTTTGGCGAAAATAAGTAATTATTGTTTGTAAGTTTTACAAACAATAATTTGCCATTTTTATATTTAAGACCATGTGCGATAATGTTTAAATAATTTACACAAATTATTATTGAGATGTACGTATTATGTTCGTGGTTCGGAGGTGCCCAGTGCATGCTACGGATTGTACATTGTATTAAAACAATTACAAACATACCTAAATGATGTGTCAAGGGGTTTTTTAAACAATTTAAGTGAATAGCACCGTTGTGATTTGAAACTCGATGAAACGGAAAATCAACACTAAAAAGAGACAAACACATACATCTATATTCACTATAGATTTCTAGAATTCAGCCTGCGAGACAATGAATTAGAATAATCGGTCTTCTCTTTGTGCGGTGCTTAGTAGCCTCCCCACTTTTGTCTACTAGAGTTTTCTGAAGGTTGCACTTCTACCGCGTGAAAATTGCGCACACTGTTTTTTGTTTTTTCACCTATTCTAAGCGGCTAGATCAGCAATATCAAAGTTCTTTTCAACTTTATACACGTCAACAGTTAAACATTAAGGACGGGTTGGGTCAAAAAAATTGTTGTTAATTTTCACGTTCTGTGGAGGTTATATTCAAGTTCTGTTATTATATCATTATTATTACTGGCCAGTTGCTGCATGAAATTGAAATAATCGCAGAGCTCGAATAAAACTTACATAGAAGGTGAAAATTAACAACAAATATTTGATGAATTCATCAATTTTTTTTTAAAAACCTATCCTTAAATATTTCATTTTTCAGTTTCAGTGCCGGCAACCCGGGCGTTTATTTAGTTTCATGGTTATTTACATTGTTTTCTTTTCTTTTACCCGCCTCACTAGACAAAGTCTGTTCCGAGGCGGGTAAATCACATCTATGTTTGTTCCAAAAGAAATACGTGTGTTTAAACAAATATATATATGTATGTGGAAAGATAAAAAAGATAAATTATATGTTGGTATATTAAATATTTACATACATACTTTTTATTTTTTATTTTTTTTTTTATTAGTTACATTTCCATGAAAAGATTGCATATGTTATATAGATAAAAGTAAATTAAAATTTTGTGACAGTTGAATGTAGCGGTAACATAATAATTAATATTGCAAAATTGCAGTTTCTCGTGTTTGTTTTATTTGAATATTATATAATTTCGTGAGAACTTGTATGAAATGTTATTTATTTGTAATATTTTGAATGTCTGTTCTTTCCTTTTCATTCAACCATATTATAAATCTTTTGAACAGCCAATTCAAATTATTTGGGGTGACGTAAGTTTTTGTTTGTGTTAGGAAGGTATTGAAAATGTGTGGTGCTAGGTAAGATTCGTGTTTTTTTGCAAAAGTTGATTTGATATGGGGAACTTAATTAATTATTAAAACCACTTTAGCTTTTCATATTTAAACTAATGCCATTTCGGCACTGACTTCTAAAGAACATCTGAATTGTATGCAACTTTCAATGCCCTTCTGGATTTTGTTCCCTAGTTACATCTGCCCTTACGATGAATCCGGCGCTGGCACTGGTTAAAATGGTAAATGTAATATACTTGTATACTATATTTTTTACTCGTAGATTAAACTTTCCGTTGTGGTAAAGCTGAAAGCTGCGGGGTTTTCCATCCCTCCCCCTTTTTGATCCTATTCAAATAATAAAATCGAAACCCACTATTCAACATTTTTATGTTGACTGTTAAGTTTCAGCAGGGTTAAGGGTTCTCATATTTACCCTGAAGTGTGGTATTGAGACTTTGAACTGACAGAGGAAGGTCGAAAGTAATCTGAGCACAATATAAATGAAAAAATAATGTGTAAAGCCACGCAGAACAGTATTTTGAATGAGGGAATTCGAGAAGGGAGTAAAGATACAATGTGAAGTAATGGAAAATAAGTGTATTTTTATTTCAAAATTTGATCATTATTATTTTATTTATTTATTGTTACGTTTAATTTGTGTTATTAATTCCATTTACTTTTAATTTCTTTTATGTATTCAATAACAATTAAATTAAATTTATAAAAAAACAATTTATAAATAAGTTCTGCTCTGTAATTATTATTACGCCGGACAGTTGTTTCGCCTTCTGAAGGCATGATCAAACTGTGGTTACCACTTAACCACTTACAGACTAAACATTGATATTATTTCTAGGTAGGCACTTATGAAGAAAAAAAATTATGACTCTGTTGAAATTATTAATGGTTTTATCCTTTTAAAGTTTCCCCAATTACCGCATTGTTTAAATTTGACTGAAGGTCTTAGTCTGCTTACTGTTTGAGTTATTCCCAAATGATGACTCGTGAGTTTCTTTTCCAGCATAATGAAATATTTGAATTTGGCTTAAGCTTAGGAGTGGCGAGCGAATTATATTTTTTTGTTCATTTTGAATTTTTGTTAATTTCCAACTGCTCTAAAAGATTCAGTTTACGGCCTTTATTTTGTATGTGTAACGAAGTTGGCTTATTTATTTTTAAAGTTTTTCTTTTTCTTTTTTGTATTTCTTGGGAATTAACTATGTAACAATTTCTAAACATTTTGTTTTTCTTTTTCATTGCTTTGATGGTTACATAATTTGGATTGTAAGTAGGGTTTTTTTAGTAACTTCTATGACGAATTTTTCAAATACTATTCTGTTCTTTTTCCAATATTTCCTTCAGCCAAGATTTGATGTTGAGTTTTTTTTAACAGAAATTCAAATGTAACATTGTTATCGAATGATCATTCAGCACCATTGTGTGTTTTTTTTTACATTTTATGGCCGATTCTAGGCGCGTTTGAGCTTTTTATCTAATTGTGGAAAGCTGACAAGCTTAACAATGGTTGTCCTCTTCTGCTGATCGCAAATTGTCAAAAGCTGAAATTAAATTATAATCTGCATTTAAGATGAAGCCATACGAATTAATACAATATCATTCAAAATCATGTGATTTTGGTTTGAAAATTTGGCCGCTTAGAAATATTATAGATGCTTAAAATAAATACTGCGAGTTGAACACTGAACACATCTTGGCCTAGGATATCGAGTATTTTTTTAATAAATCTTTTTGTCTAGAAAAAAGAAAAACAAAAGTACCAGCCCTATAAAAATTACTTTCAAGTACAAAATCTCTAACTAACGAATCCATTTTCGGATAAAGTTTTATTATATAATGAGGAAAATTAAGTTCTTTAGAAAATGGTTGGAAAATATTTTATTATTTGTGTATGAATTTCACAAAATAAAACAAAACAATGCAATTTCGCGCTGTTTTTTCGGCATGAATTGAAATGGGCATTGTTCAGAGAATATGAAATTGAGAATTAACCCTTGCATCGTCCGCATAAAAACTATGTGCATTTTGTATCAGTTAACTCCCCGCTAGATTCTATGTCGCTTGGTTCCGTGAAATCGATTTTAAATTTCCTTGTTGTTATATTAAACAATGCGGAAAACCGGAGTTAACGTTGGATACGTTTTTAGATTTTCACGGCCAAAGGCATTTTCGTTGTTTGTTTTTGGGGTGTTGCGCTACCTCCTTCTTTAGCCGACGTTTCGGTCAGCGCTGCAGTATCCATCATCTGGGCAGATCCGACAGAACACCCCAAAAACAAACAACGAAAAAAGGAGTTAATGTTTTTCACGGGCCTTTACGAAATGAAACTGTTAAAAACAACTCTCAAATACCTTCTCCAAACATTCCAAAAAAGTATTTTCTAGTATGTATTTTTAAATCTCTCCCAAAAGGAGTCGGGGCCCTTCCAATTTCGAATTTTTCAAGGACTAGTGGATCACCTTAATGGGGACCTTTTAACTGTCAAAAAACGAAGTGGCACTGAATGGCCATTTGATGACAAATAACATTTGAATTTGTTACATTTGAATTTCTGTGAAACAACGCATCTTTAATGTAGTTATTTTGAGTGGTATTTTCTTTGGTTATGGATAGGAGTTTGCTACGTAACTTTACAGTTATTCAGAACTTCTTTACCTACATTAAATATTCCGAGTAGAAAAAAATACATTTATGGCTCCGCAACCGGGCTCGAAAAGATTAAGATGGAGAGATACGAAATTACGAATGTTAGAGGAGAGCGCTAACATTTACAGCGCCAAAATCGATGCGAAAATTGCGAAAATGTTTAATAAAACACGACTCGTTTAAAGTAGAGCAAAAATCTCTTGGGGAGCATCTTAAGTATCATTTAAAGAAACATTGTGAATTTTTTCACAAATATAATTTATAAGATAATAGAAACAGACTTGTTTTTAATAATTTTTGGAGCATACTTTGCGATTTTTTTATCGAGGGAATTTCATATTATTTGCGTTTCATTTTTTCTAAGAGCTTAAATACTTCAAATGTTTAAGGGAGATATGTAAGAAATCGGTAGAAATTCGAGTTGCGGACCCTTAAGTGTAAATTTCATACTTACGAACGCCTTTTCGGATATGTTTTTATTTCATAATTTGCAAATTAATTTCATTAGATTGTGATCGGAGAACATTTCACTAATATAAGTGCCGGAACTATTAAAAAACATACATTTTCGCGATATTTTTTTTTTCATAATCCAACAGGCAGTCGGTTTTGAGCGGGAATTTTAACTTATCATCACTATCTACATAAGTGCGTGATTTCGCCTGATGGCAAATCTGAAAGGAAAGATCACGTTTAGATGATTTGGAGTGTCGAGAAAATAATATAATATGGTGCGCAAATAGATGAAAAATGATTTCGAAGACGCTCCACGGGGAGACATGTGACACGATCGACTAAATCACATACTTGGATCGGTTCAAATCAGGAGAGGGAATACCAGAGAAGTATGTTTTAGTCGACGCGACAAAGAAAGCGATGATTTAACAATATCGGATCGACAGGCTTCCGACGATTTTATATCGATATTCCGAGCATGGTTTCACTGATTATAGCGAACCGATATTGATAGAGAATAAATAAGAAATCGATATGCGCTAACAACACACACACGGAGGTGTTTTCTATGAATTCACATTCCTTAAGGTCAAATGCCAAACAATTACGTAATAATATTAATTAATTTTCAATATTGAATTGAAATATTAACCTAAATATGCTTTGACAGTCTGCATTTACTTTTTGATACTAAAAAATATTTAATTAGTTAATGAGGTCTTCAGTCTTATTTCGACCGCTTTCGTTTCTCAAAGATCGAACGAAAATAAATTGATCGCGTCTATTAGTAACATTATTTAAATCTGTGGATCACGTATACGACTTCTTTCAATTCTAGGAGCTTCGTTAGTTCAATCCATTCAATAAATAAGTCAGTTATTTTGACATACGAAATTATTAAAAAATATGAGTATAACTTTTCGCACTAAAATTCATCAATCGTCGATTGGAATATCTGTTATCATTCGTTGACCATGCTCGTAAATATTGAGAGTTTTATTGATCGTCTTTGTACTAGAGTTCATCAATCGTCGATCGGAATATCTGTTAGCAATCGTTGACCATGATTATTGATAACATTAAGTATTGATAACTGACCATAGATTTCGGATTTGATCAATATCGTATTGATATAGAGTTTTATCGATTTTGTCCTTGCACTAAAATTCATCAATCGATCGGAATATTTGTTAGCAAACCATCACCATAATCGTACATATTGAGGACTGACCATAGATGACTGATTTGGTCAATATCGTATTGATATAGAGTTTTATCGATTTTGTCCTTGCACTAAAATTCATTAATCGTCGACCATTTCCGTAAGTATTAATAACTGACCATAGATGACGGTTTTGGTCAATATCGTATTAAAAAAAAAATATCAATCATACTTGCTAGACTTAAATATCTACCCTTTTCTATCGTAACCGAGAATTGGCTTAAGGGTTTGTTATTTAGTAAGTATGATGAAATTGCATAAATGGGTTTTGCGAGGGCTAGGTTTTTTTTTAATTTGGGAATTAATCTCACTGGGGGTAGCAGTAGGTAGGTACTTGGCCCTACTTTTCGATATGTGTTGAGAATGGACTAGGCAGAAAACCCGTCTAAATTAAATGCTTAAGGCCCTTCGGCCGGAGGCTCATTTGACGAACCACTCTGTGAAGGGTTGGGTCTAGGTCTGCCTCTCCCACTTTATTTGAATTCGTTTTTAAGTACTTAGTATTAATTTGGCCAGAAGGTAGAATCCGGGACCAATAAAAGGCTTTCGTGTAAATGGTACCCAGCCTGCCGTTTTCTTCGTAAAATCGTTTTTTAATTTTCCAAAATATCATGATTTTACCTCCATTCATATAACACGAAGGTATAAAATATAATTGGGAATTTAATCAATTTGGATCATTGCTATTCCGTAAATATTTATGTATATTTGACAAATATACATAAATATTTACGGAATAGTTGATGATTTACGGTGCTCCAAATTTTATGTCCGGGTTTAATCTTTCCCAAATGAAAGACTAAACCCTTCCACACACTTTTCCACAAATGATTATCTAGTAAATTCACGCAATGTAAGTGCACTATATAAGTATAATAAATACAAAACAATACAAGAACAAGACGTCAATCCACCAGAAACATGTTGGGAAAATATTTCACCGACTCCCATATTTTCATATCAGAGGGTTCGGCTCTGATGAAATCCTAACTGGTCCGATAAATCCTACTGATCCCTCAATATAAATATTTAAAAAATCTTTCGTAATCCTACATGTATTTAAAATGACTGACTTTTGCTAATACTTGTAATATTGTGTTGTTATTTGTATTTTGTACCTATGTGTTATTATTATAAACTCTTCATGCTAAGCGCCTGCTCTCAACACAGGTTCTCCTAGTGAGACAGGCATAGAATAAAACAAATTGTTTGTCAAAAATTAATAAAGTTGAATAATAAAAAAATGCGTGCAAGTTTAATTGAGGATGGTTTTCACCAGTAGCGGCTTAGATTGAAAAATATGAAATCATCATTTATATTGTAGCCAAAAAAAGTGGATACTTATTTTATTTAGATTTTCTGGAACTTAAAAAAAAAGAAATCCTGTCTCTAGACTTTTTGAATAGTTTCATACAAAAATTGACAAATTAAATAATTTGTCCACAACGCGTTTGATCAAAAGTTTGATATGCACACTTCAATCTAGCACGAGCCGCCACTGGTTTTTGTTTGTCATCCTTACTTCTGAGCACGTGACATTTTTTGGGGTCGCAAAAAGGGAGCAGCCATTTTGTTTGCAAACACGCTAGACCATTTCTTTCAATGCCATAGACTTCAACAAAAGTGTATTTTATTAAAAATACCTTCCTACTTGTGTCGACCCTTTGGGACTCCAAATTTATGTTCCCCGAGGCAGCTACTTCCTCCACCGCGTTGTGTTATATTGTGTGTTTATGGATTTTCACCATTCTTTTTCTGTGTGCTAATGTTTAGGGGCCCCGGGCTATAACTACATATACCAAATCCGGGACTGGTGGACACTTATGTTGCATATTATATATTCAATAATAGAGAATGTTCGACTACTATCGCGTTAAATCCAATTTGCTCTGGTTTAGTTAGCGGTGGAAGTTTATCCTAACACAGAATGCAAACTTGTCGAATAAACTTGCAGTTCAAAGGATTCTGACCATCCGGTGATTGAAATTTCTCTGCAATTCAATGAAATCAAAGCATTTCGTGTTTGTCTTCAAATCCAACTGTGATTAATGTTTTAACGTGTAGCTTAGGTTAGTTGAAAATCCCACGTAGATGGCAAATATTCTGTTTTTGTTATTTTGAATTTTCGATGACAATGCCAAAGGCAAGAGGTTATATATAAGGTGTCATTTTTTAACGACTTAATAACCTTCCAAAATATTATATCTTTTCTAATGACATCTGCCAGCATCAGATAACGCACGTGATCTTCAGTCAGATTTGTATGATTTTTATATATTCACATATTTTAGTTTAGATCGTTTTAAACACGAATTCCTGCAAGTATGCATGATTATTTATTCATTTAATGTACGTTGTACACAGAAAATGCAAATAAATCATACAAATTTGACACGAGATCACGTCCGTTATCGCATAACGATATCACAAAAGATAGAATCACTCTTCTGAATCGTAATTTGAAAATAATTATCGCGTGTAGTAAAGATTTTTTTCGGATGATTTTTATAAGATTCCATATGAAATAAGGCATAATCGTTTAAAATGCTCATAATTCCGGGCTGCAGAAAACTCCGATAGAAAAAGACACCAGAAGAAGAAAAAAACTACAAAATAACGTACGAAAAAGTTCTTAAATCTACAAAATTATCCTATATGAAATTGCAGTTAAACTGCAGTTATTACAAAAAAAATCAATGTCAGGAAATGCGGAAACAGTAAGTTATTTCAAAAGACTTAAGTGAACTTGAAAGAAGACAAAAAATTGACCAATTGCAAGGTACATGCCAAAAATAAATAAAACGCGAGACGTTCTTTATTTATGATAATTCTTACCTGACTGCTTCAAAAGACGGTGTTTACAAACAAATCGACTGAATGCTGGATTTGTGACTTGTAGAATTTCATTTACGCAATTTCAGATTTATTTTTCGTATTCATTCATATGTGTTGAAATTATTGAACTGAAAAATATAGCATTAGTGATTCCAGTCAAAGGTGCAAAAAATTCTAAATGTTTTCATCATATATATTTTAAAAATGCTTTATCGTAGGTATCATTCAATTGGGCATACAAAAACAAATTAATATCGAAAAAATAACTTATTTTGTAAAGGCGTCGTTCACAATCTTCTCCAGCCGTCATTTGGTTGAGGCTGGATTACTTTATTATGACTAAAGTAGCCGTGATTAATTTATTTTTATTTTTTAATCAGACAATGTTTTTTTGTCAAATAGACGCTGGTGCCATTAATTTGGATCAGAGTCAGATAATCGTGGCAGTGTGTACAGGCATCAAAATCTTTTTTTCAATAGGTACCTACCAATATTTTTTTGCTTCGGGCGCTATGTGAATCGGAGCCGGAGCTGTGGTCTTTGTATGTCTCTAATTGATCAGATAATATACCATCATTCCGGACAATGTTCTATGAATGGATTCAATTATTACATCGCAATGGTTTTCAGTACTAGGAAATCAAATAGTAGATGGGTATTCAAGTACACTTCACACATTCAATTCGTATTACGTCATACATAGCTCCTTACTACTCGACTTTTCCCGAGTTTTACAACTCTTTTATTGCGAATTGAAAAGTGTGGAACACGTAATATGGCGCGTCTCGTTTTATTTTTCTCAGTTATTTAACTGGATGTTTCAACTCGCGGTAGTCGATGATGAAAATGAGGTTGTGTGCTGAAAAAAAAGACCTTCTAGTTAGGAAAATCAAAGAGTTGGCAGTCAAGATTTTTAGGTACAGCAGAAATCACACAAACACATAAAACTAGTAAAAAGATACTTTTTATTTGACCATTCGTGAATTTTTGATGTCTCAGATAGAACAAAAACAGATTTTACACTTTTTGACTAGTAAAATACACGAATTTAAACATTTTTATTTTGTTTTCTAAATATACGTAATTATAGTTCACAGTTATTCTACCGATATATCATTAGAGGGGACCCCACCACTTTCCCAACGGCGTTATAAGGAAACATATGGTTTTCTCCTTCACCGCATACTTCAAGATTCTACTTATTTATTGAACGAAGCTACATTTATTTAAACGACTCTAGACCCTCCAATGTCAATGCATACGGGGCTAGTATGCAGTATGCAAGTACTTACATTAACATTATATAAAAGATAAATACAATTAGCAGCCCGTGGAATAATTATTCTGAAATAGGTAACATAAATATAGTATTAATAGTGTTAGTAAAAGAAAAAGAAAAATAGTGTCTATGACCAGTCAAAGAAACCTTCTGAGTAAAAAAAAGTATCTAATGAGGAAAAATAAATTGTAAGATTATGTAACTAGCCATACTGTACATTTGCACAAACGGTATACGCCGAAACCATGGTTCACGATGGGCGTTCGCCACGTTTTTAAAATTCGTTCGTGTTTTATGTTCAACAGCTCGACTGCAGAATAATTTATCGAGAAGTATGTTTTCTCCCTCCTATAACAAGAGTCTTTTCACGACCTACGTCGACTCATTAATTTCATCTAAATGACCCTTCACACTGTATCCTCAAAGATGTCATAAGCTCTGAGGGAAAAGATTTCCCAATTGATTTTTTCTGTATTTTCTCCTTCATATAATGTGGATCTTTTGACGACCCAGGTTCGCTAATTGCAATTAAAGGGCATTTATAGGGGGGGGGGGTTAAACCTACCCCTCCTTACTCGACCACAGTATTGCGTAGGAAAAAAGAGAAATGGTAAGAGGAAGAGTAGTGATAAGTAAAGAAGTATGAAAAACTCTCCAATAAATATTCCAACCCCCTTTTCTCTACTCCCCCCCCCTTAGGATCGAACCCCCCCCCCCCCTTGAAACCATTCACATTAAATTTCTAAAGAAGTCAATTCGTGAGAAATTGTTTGGATGCAGGTGAGTTCTCTAGTTTTGTTTTGTATATTCTTGTTTTCTCCTTAATAAATAAAAAAGGTGCATTCTGTAGGAAAAAAATCCCCGGGGTCTTCTTCCGTGTTACCTAATCCAAAATCTTTTCATTAACTTAATGACTAATTCCTTTCCTCGTAAACACCATCCACGCAGAATCCCCGAAAATGTCACATGCCTCTAGGGAAAAAAAATCCATCAGGACCTCCTGTGTCGAATATATAATAAAAAATCCAAGAAGGATATAATGAACGTTGCAAGTTACAAGTCAGTAGTAGAGATTTTACTTCTTCACTAACAGATTCCCGCTTTAATTATTAAGATAGTAAAATTCATGCTTTGAATTTGAAACATTTTGAATTTGTAAGAGCAACGCTTTGAAGATCGTGTTATTTTATAATTTGTTTTATTTTTATTAACCTTCCTGTCTCTCCGTTGGGTCGACATAAAATACGGAGTTTTATTTCCGTTTTATTTATCACCGGCTGTTGAGCGAGGGAGCCAATGATTTTTGGATAAAATGTCGAACTATTGCGAAAGCTATTTTGAAATTAATTACGTACACGACCTTAGTAATTTATTTTATATAATATAATGTGAATTGAATTCTTATTCCTGTTACAATGTGAGTATGTACCTACAATGTACATACTCGTAATAATATAATGAAGGGGGAGTATAAAAATTATTACGTTCTTCATATTTTTTACATCTTTGCTTTCTTCGCTGTTGATATTTGAGATATCAAAGTTTGCAATTCAGCTTTTTACCACGTTAAAAATTCTTTTTAATAAAGTTTGATGTAGGCGTACGTTTTTCGATTAGGCATGTATTATTGTGTTCGTTATTTTATTTAGTGGTTTGAGCAATCGATGAAATATCGATGTTGCATCGATATTTTTTACCATCGATGTACTTCGATACATTGTCATAGAATAGATAAATCGATTCTTGAGCAATCGATTCTCGCTTATTGATGTCAATAATAGTATCGAATTCAACTGCATTCTTCAACACGTAAACACATGATCAATGATTTATAAGAAAAAATATTCCAATAATTTCGGTTCGCGGAATGTCATTAACAAACAATTCAGAAGAGATGCGAGACACACTAAGTTAGTTTTGCCGATTAATCGAAGATTCCAATGCACGGGAACTTTTGAAATAATTCCAATAAATGTTTTAAAATATCCTTCAAATTTGCCACATCTTGGCCAGCGGACCCTCGAGGGTATTTGAAATTGGCCAAAATGTGACCAAAAACGCTTCAAAATACGTAAATTATGAAATAGAGAGAAAAGAAAAATAAGTCTTCTTCTTCTTCTTCCTTTTACTGTCCTAACTTATTGCCTAGGTAGGCCGTCGGGACTCTTCTCGTTCCCAGGCTATAAATTCTTCGGTTATGGGTATCACTTTCATCCAGGCCGTTTCTCTGTAAAATTTTGGAGCATTGAGTCATTCAGGAGTTCTTTGGTAACTATGTAATTCATAGTAACAAGAGCAAAGTCGAGGATATCAATAATATATTTTGAAAAATATGTGAGTGAACATGACATTTATACTTTAAGTAAACAAGCCACCATCAACCATTTACCACCATTTACCTCGACCACCATAACACGGGCATGAGCCTAGCATGGTGGTCGAAAAATCCACAAATTATGCAACCATTCATAGCAATAAAAAAACATATATTTTAAAAAAAAGCTGTGATTGAAGAATTCAGGTGATTTAAGATTTTAAAATTTTCAAGTTCATTTAATTTAAGAATTTTGTAGGTGAGTTCAATTTAATTTAACATACCGATGGCCCCGAAGAACAAAGTCCGATCTGCTAAAAATTGAAAATCGTTTTATTGGCTTATTTTTATTTCCTTTTGATGATTTAGTACTTGGTCTGTATTTTCAGAATTTTGAAAGAAATGAAAAATATCAAAACTGATATATTTGTTGAAAGGAAACTTTCAACACCAACTAATTACTGCGAAATTACAAAATCGCACATCAGACATATCAGTTCTTCGGGACCGTCGATCCATTTTCGTTATTTAAACTATGCAAAAGAAAGAGAGGGTTGGAAAATGCTATATTAAATAAATAAATAAAACCTAATGAAATATTGTACAAAACCTCACAATAATATTTTTAATCATTGAAGATTACATTAAAAACAGAACTCGCAAACTTGTGAAACAATTGTCAACGGAAAAATTGTGAAACAGAAAAATCAGAATAGGATTATTATTAGGAATTAGGAATACTAGTATTTCTAGATACAACCGAAAGTTTTTATGTTTTCGTTTGAGAGTAACAGTTGTTAATATTATTTATTATTTTTAATTAAAAATAATAATTAATATTTGACGTGTTAAAGTATTTCACCAAAAAAATGTAGACATAATTTGTCTCGACGCCACCTAGTGGGAGATTTAGCACTTGCAATGCCTTTCTCACATAAAAATAAAGTTGGTTGCTTGCAGGTGGAAAAATGTAATAAGTAGTAATTGTTGAATGAAACACTAGCATACATTGAATTATTTAGCGGGCAGGAGATAAGCCGACGTAGTTCAGTGGACAGACCATCGAAGAAATCGGAAGAACGCGGGTTCGAGTCCCGTCGGTGGCATGTATCTTTTATCGGGAGATTTTTTCAATGTAGATGAGTGTTTCAGGCTAATAATTATTACTTATAATAATTGTTAATATTATCTCCAATGATTATGTTCATTAAATATAAAATTATTTATCTCCTTAAATTATACTTACACGTGACTAATATTTTATTTCAGATGAAACGCAACGGGTGTGTGAGAAGTGAATACGAGTAAAACGAGGGCGGGCGTGATGTGAGCAGAGAGACGCTAGTGCGGCTAGTGTGAGGTGTGAGAGGGGTGTGTGTGAGAGGGGTATGCGGCCATGAGCGGAGGCTAGCGGTGGGATGGAGGGCGGGGGGTGGGGCTGGGAGGCCAACTGCTCGTGGATCGGCTGCGAGCCCTGGGGGCTCCCGGAGCCCAACGGCACCAACTCCTCGCGGGGGCCGGACGCCGGGGGGCCGCCGGACGAGGGCACCGCGCGCCTGCTGCACGCCGCGATCAAGGCGGTGCTCCTGGGCGTTCTAATTCTCTCCACTGTGATCGGTGAGTGATTATCTGTATCTAGCTTATTTTGTCTATGTCACTAGCTTCTTGTATTTATCTGTGTCTATCTCATTTTTATTTTTTTATTTTTAGTGTGTTTTATTTTTTTTTATTATTTTTAATTATTTCAAGACTTTTGTTTTTACATTAAAAAATGATAACATATGCAAGGTTATACAACATTTTTTTAAAATTTTATTCTATTACTCCATAAGTTGAGCTCTAGGAGCTCAACTTTTGTCTAGATATCAATAGGTGAGTGTCTTTATTTGTGTCTACCCCCCGTATCTATCTCACTCGGTGATTCTCTTTCTGTGTCTATTTCAATCGGTGAGTATCTGTATCTCTATCACCATGTCAATCTCTCTTGACAACTGTCATCGATGGCTTTTTCATTCAATAGGTGAGTGTCCATATTGTATCTATCTACCCTCGTCTGTCTCACTCGGTGAGTTTCAATTGTACCTATTTCTCTCGTCTTATTATCTTATGTTTATCTATTGTCCATCGCATTGGGGAATGTCTCTCCATATGTCTATCTCACTAGGTGAGTGGCTTTATTTGTGTCTACAGATATGGGGCTCCGTAAGCCTACTTCACCCCATGTACGAGGCGTTGTTCCTGGACATGCTTATTTACTCCACTCTACATATATCCCAAGTATCTTACTAGAGAAGTGTCGCTATCCGTGTCTGTCTCACTGCTAGTGTCTTTATGTGTGTCTATCTCCCCGTATTTCTCGAACTCGGCACCATGTGGGGCCCCGCATGCCTACTTCACCGCATGCGTGAGGCATTGTTCCTGGACATGCTTATTCCCTCAACTCTAAACATCTCTCGTGTATCTCACTAAATGAGTGTCCCTATCCATGTCTGTCTCCCTGCTAGTATCTCTATCTGTGTCTATTTCCCCGTATTTCTCTAACTCGGCATCAAGTGGGCCCCGCATGCCTACTTCAACCTATGCATGACGCGTTGTTCCTGGAGAAGCTCATCCTCTCTACTCTACACATTGGTATCTTCGGCGAGTGTCACTATGTGTATCTGTCTCCCTACGAGTGTTTCTTTCTTTGTCTATCTCCCCGTATCTCTTTAACTTGGCACCATGTGGGGCCTTGCACACCTACTTCACCGCATGCATGAAGCATTGTTCCTGGACTATCTGTTCCTCTATAGATCTCTCATGTATCTCACTAAATGAGTGTCCCTATCCGTGTCTGCCTTCCTGCGAGTGTCTCTATTTGTGTCTATCTCCCCATATCTCTTCAACTCGGCACCATCTGGGGCATCGCGCGCCTACCGCACGCCGCCCTCTAGACTCTAGACCACGCTTCTGGTCGCGCTTACTCTCCCCACCGTGAGTGCCTATCCGCGTCTAGCCCCCCGAGGTGTCTATCTCCCCGCGGAGGCTGCGGCGGAGGGACGGTGAACCACCTCCGGTCGATAGCACCTACCTCCCCACTGACACCCGACACCCGATATGCTATACGCTGCTCCTCAGCTTGATACTCAACAACTAATTATTTACGGAGCATGGCACAATCTTCTAAGCAAGTGGATTTCAAGTATAAGTAATTAATACGTCAAAGGAAACCGAATAATAAAGTAGACCAATGCGTGAATGCCTAATGTAAGCCCATTAATATTTATTTATACAAGAACTTGAACTTACGAGTATGTTCTACAATAGTGATAGTGCAAAGGTTGTAGAATAGTTTTTGCCTTGTTCTATTCGGATCGGGAACTTTCCCGGCTTCGTTAGTGGCCTCGCCCATCCACGATCAGCCTGTCTATGCACACCATATGGAGATACTTTACTAGTAAAAAAAATAATAAGAACCAAAAAAAAAATTTTTGGTTTTTTTGCTGTCTGGTTTGATGCTCCAAAAACTTACATAAAAACTCTTTATGAAATATTCCAATTATTTCACAACCCGTTTTTAATTGTCTTAATTTATAGCAGGGATATCCGGGTTCATGGGGGTGAAGTTTGCTTAGGTCTTTTAGGTAGTTGATGAAGACCTTTTGAACTCTCCAGCCGGACTCTCTCGACAACTCAACAAATCGCCTTCCACTACTGTTGTAATTTTTTTTTTTCAAAACATTGGGGCTTTTTTTAAATATTTGAATAATATTTTAACACTGAAGAGTGCTGAATCTAACACACTATATAAAGAGGTAATATTTGTTTGTTTGTTTGTTTGTTTGTTTGTGTGTTTGTTTGCATCGAATAGGCTCCGAAACTACTGAACCGATTTGAAAAATTCTTTCGCTGTTGGGAAGCTACACTATCCCTGGGTGACATAGGCTATATTATATTTAAAAAAAAATAGGCATCCTTACTAAAACTTCAATAATGTAACCCAGGGTGTAAAAAAATTACCTAAAATATTCTTTAAATCGCGTGCGCTGCGAAAACTATTGATGATAGAATAAAATAATGTACTACGACTTTATAGAACACATCATTATTTACAAAAAAGGTCGCGACAGCATATGTCTAACTATTATGGTTATGCCACAATAAGTATTCTTTTATTTTAAAATTTTAATTAATATGTCGCCGCTTCTAAAGGCTCTTTATTTGTATCTTGGTTTTAATCCTTATCAAAAAAAATTACTTCATATTCAAGACAGCTTCAAAACCTTTATTTAACTTTTTGAATTTTTCAATTCGGATATTTAATTAGAAAGATATCACGAGTTTAAAAATGTTAGTATTAGAAAAAAGTTTCGGCTACGGGCCGCGCGGGAGAGGAGTCAAGAAATGCAGTGCCAGGGGGGTTTGCGGGACGGGGGAGCGGGAGAGCGGTGGCGGGGAAGGTGGAAGTGGAACGCTGGAGGGGAACGCACGGGAAAGGACATGTAAGGAGTAACATTTTATTTATTTGAATATTTTTATTTTATTTTTATTTATTAAAAGTATACAATACAGAATATAGTATATTATATAAAGCATTGTACTCCCAAGAGTTAATAAACTCATTGCGGGAATGATACGCATTACATGAAACATATAGCTGTATGTATTAAATGGACATATCATAGGACATACACAACATTATTATTTCAGATAGTCATTCATAAAATGAAGTTTGAGCATTTAGTTAATATGGCATGTATTATAAAAGAAAGTCCAAAAAAACGTGCAGCTCGCAAAAACTCAGAAACGAGTCCCGGTTCGATCAAGGGAGTTATATGGTGTGGTAGATCTCTATCCCCCATAGGGAATAAGGGTATCCGTTTTTACCTAAAGGCCGTGCTTTTAAAGATATAAGGGCTGAAAATTTCGCCCTCTTGAAATTTCTAGAACAGTCTTCCGGAAAGTTCTAGAAGGTTCCATAGAGCTGTAGAAAGTTGTGGAAGGAGTGGCGGAGTATGTCGTGGAATGATCAGGAATAGAAAATCGGGAACATCATTGTGCAACATTCCAGAACACTATATTATTGTCCTGAGCGAAGCCGGGTAACCCAGCTAGTAAATTAATAAAGAGCGTCACTTTGATTAGTAAAATCCTTTTAAATGATTTTTATTATTTTTTGCAAATTGTTTTTTTTTTTTATTTTAATTTTTACATTAACTCCACACAGGAGGCCTGAGGAAAATAATTTCCCTCAGGGCCTATATCATCTGAGATGTTATATGGAGGGTCTTTTTGAGGAAAGGAAGGGATGAACATTGGTCTTGAAAAGATCCATGTTGTAGGAAGGAGGAAACACAGAGGCCGGCAAATCGTTCCACAGCCGAGCTGTTGAACACAAGAACGAGTCGAAGAAGCGACCCGTTCTCATGTGACAAAGGTCAACCATGTAAATATGTTGGGCACGCGTTTGGCGTGTTTTCCGACTATGCACCGTTGCCGAAGGGATCAATGATGCTAGTTCCTCGGAGCATCTTCCATTGTAATACCGGTAGAACAAGGATAGCATTCCCACCCGACGCCTGTGCTCTAAAGATTGCAATCCGTCTGTTAAGATGGGAGAATCTATCAAACGGATCGCCCGTTTTTGCACAGAGTCGAGGGCATTTTTCAGGTATTTTGGAGCTCCAGACTAGAGGTGGCTGCCAAATTCAACCGTGGGGCGTACTTGTGATATGTACAGGGTTAGCAGTTATGTACTGCGGGCCCTGTACAGTACGCCCAGATTTTGGGAGGCTAACTTTACTATGGCTTCGATGGAGCCTTCATATCTGAGCTGGTAACTTAGAGTTACACCAAGCCTATCAATGGAGGGCCTGTTCGGAAGATTGCTTCCGTTGAAGGAGACTAAGTTTTCATTTCGATCCTATTTCGAGCTATTCAAAAATTGTAACTATCAGATATTGTGAGCAATATAAAAAAATCAATAATTTTTTTTTAAAAATTCGGTGGCGGTGGCTGAATTTTAGAATCATTTACAATTCGTTACTTAGATCCTCGAATGAATCTTAGAATTCTTAATACTTTCTTCGTTTTATTTTATAAAGGAACAAAAAAATAATTGTACACCTTCATCCAAATCATATCTCAATCAAAATTCAAACCCACTAGTTCCTGTAAAATTGCCAAATTTAATTTTTGCTCGAACATGGGACAGTTTTTTCATTCATTCTTGACTTTAAAAATAAATCCCGTGACCTAAATATCTAACAACGAACACTCTAATTAAGCCATATATAAAATGTGTTGTGAATGTAAAAATACAGCCACTATTTTCATGAAAAGCTCATCAAGTTTACATCACAGCGTAAAAATTTCATCCGTTTCCCCGTGAAAATGTCATCCTAAAAGCTTCCAAATACAAAAGCAATTTGTTACGGCTTTTACTTTAAACATTACTTTACACGTGTGAACTTTATGCACCGAGCTCAATTTAATTTTAGAAATAAAAAGCTTTTATCGTATCAGGTGACGTTTTGTCACGTTATAATGGGGTATTTTTACGTTTAGGGATGCTATGAAAAACTCTGGAATGCTGGAATATTTTAAATATTTTTATGAATCTGATCGCCTTAGCAAAAATATTAAATTTTCTCAAATAATATACATACTCACAACAACTACCGGTGTGACAACATCATTTGTTAAAGTGTCAAAGTTCTTAGCAAATTTAAAAATATAAATCTGTACTTCTAAGCGATATGTTGTGTCAAAACAATTACCTCAATAGTAATTCTGTGTACTGAACATTGAATTTGGTGAAATCAAGTGACAGGACATTGTAGAAATTAAAATTGAAGAATTTAATTATCATCGCAGATAATATTTATTGTTACCCACCATGAATTCTACCTGCAATCAATGTAGCAAGACAGTGCAAACGGCTGACTGTATGAAGTGTATAAATTGCAAAAACCAAATGCATCTCAGCTGTGCCAAAATTACCTCCGCAGCTTTTAAGAAGATGTCTGATGAGAACAAGGAGTCATGGATGTGTGCTAAATGTAAAACAGGAGAATCACCACTCTCCAGCAATCTCAACTCTAATGACTCAACAATTCTTCTCAGTGAAATAAAGAAACTCTCCTCACAACTGCACTCAATGAATTCAAAACTGGTTTCTTTTGAACAAACAATCGTCCACAATAATAGCACAATTGAAGACTACACCAATAAAATTCTGGTATTAGAAGAAAAACTAAAAAAAATGGACAAACTTGAAGCCGAAGTAATTGAATTAAAAAAGATTGTTACGTATTTGGACAAAACAAACAACGATAGAGAACAACAGTTGCTCATCAATAACATAGAAATCTTCGGTCTGACTGAAAAGCAAGACGAAAACCTAGTTTCCAGTCTAACTAAAATTGCGTCAAATGTCGGACTAACAATTAAGGAAGAGGATATTGAATTTATCACTAGAGCCAAACCACGCCGACATCCTCAAGAGGGACTATCAGCAGCTCACCGTGACGCCCACCCTCGGAACGTGGTGGCTAAATTCGTCAACAGAAGGAAGAAGGATGAATTGATAGCGGCTATTAAAAAGAAGAAGGGGGTTGACAATAAGAGTTTAGGTGTTGCAGGAGGTAAAATTTATGTCAATGACCACCTTACAAGAAAAAATAAATCCTTGTTGAGATCAGCCAAAGAATTCAAAAATGTTAATAATTATGATTTTTTATGGGTGAGAAACTCGAAAATTTATTTAAGAAAAAATATCACCTCTCCTGCTATACTTGTATCTGGTCAAACCCTTCTAAACAATTTAACATAATAATTTTTCTTAAATTTATATTATATTTTATTTTAGATTTTCTACCTGTACCATTTTTCCACTCAACTTTACACACACATGACTCAACTTCTCAATCAATACATCACAAAAACATTCATTCATTTCTGCGCAGATTGACAAATATGCTCACCCCAGTGGACTTTGGGCTGCTGATTAATTATTATCATATTAGTAGCCTCATTTCGACTAATGCTTTATTTTTAATAATTATTATATTTATTTCAAATCGTAATAGGATAATAATTTTTTCATTTACACAATGCATGACACTATCGTAATTTTTTATCAAAATGCACGAGGCCTTCGATCCAAAACCAAAGAATTCTATCAAAATGTCCTGATTAACGAATTTGACTTAATCTTAATTAGCGAGACGTGGTTAGTTGACAGCATATCCGATGATGAGTTGTTTGATTGCCGGTACAACGTTTACAGAAATGACAGAGACACTATTCTAACGGGTAAAACTAAAGGGGGAGGCGTTGCTATAGGTATAAAAAAAGATTTTAAAGTTCGATCACGAAAATCATGGACTTCAGAAGCAGAGGATATATGGATCTCACTGTTATTAAGACATTCGAAACATCATATTTCTAACATTCATATTTGTTGCTCTTACTTACCGGGGATTAGTCCTAAGTTATCTAATGCGCAGCGTTTATCTATCATCAATAGTCATACAACTGCCATATCTGATCTAACTACTGAATATCCAAACGACATTTTTCTAATATTAGGCGATTACAATATGCCAAACATGAGCTGGAACTCTACGTGTCAGCCACGTAGTACTGATCTCTGCGCTTCTACCCTCCTTAGTTGCCTTTCGTTCTCAAATTTAACACAGTATAATGCAATTTAAAATTCTCACGGACGAATTTTAGATCTCGTGTTTTGTAACACTACAGTCAACATCTCCGCTGCCGACTCTCCACTAGTAATCGAAGATGCACTTCATAAATCTATTATAGTTGAACTTAATATTCCCCTCCCTGCTGTCGTTCTTAAACCCCAGATAATCAAATTGTTTAATAAAGTTAACTATGATGTAGTCAATGATGCTCTCAGAAATAGTGATTGGTCTTCTGTACTGAATGCGCAAGACGTTGACACTGCGGTACACCATTTTTATAGTATCATTGATGCCATAATAGATGACATGGTTCCAAAAAAAGTAACCAGATCAACTTAATTTCCATCATGGTATTCGGCGGCTTTAATTAATATAACGAAAGAAAAATTAAAGTTTTTTCGTGCCTGGAAACGCTACAAGAATCCATTGGATTATCAATCTTTCGCATTACTCCGCAAAAGACAAAAGAAGATTTCTAATCTTACTCATAAAGCCTATATTGCCCAATTGGAATCTAATATTCAAAATAATGTTAAAAAAATATGGTGTTATGTTAAGACGCAAAGAAAATCTCCCACTATACCTGAACACATGACATATCATTCCACAGCGGCACACGACAGCAAAGAAGTTACAAACCTTTTTGCTGATTACTTCTCAACAGTCTTTACAAATGAAATTCCAACTCCTGATGCTAATAATACGGTAGATCCTCTTAACAACACATTAATATCTTCAATCAAAATAAATGAAGAAATCACCTTAAAATATCTCTCAAGCATAGATATTAACAAAGGACCAGGAATAGATAGGCTGCCCGGGATTTTTATACGCAACTGCAGTAAATACATCTGTGTTCCGGTTTGCGCCATCTATAAAAAATCACTGACAGAAGGATCGTTTCCTCTCAAATGGAAATCAGCCGTTATCACACCAATCTTTAAGACAGGTGATAAACATGACGTCAAAAACTACCGTCCAATTTCCCAACTTCCTATTCTAAGTAAAGTTCTTGAAAAAATTGTTTTTGATCAATTGTACTCTACTATTTCGACAATCATTACGCCGAATCAGCACGGATTTATGAAAGGTAGGTCTACAACATCCAACCTTGCCCTTTTCATTAACTTCTTGCATAGCAAGATGGATGATAAGGAGCAAGTCGATACTATGTATACAGACTTCTCTAAAGCCTTTGACCGTGTAATTCACTCAATTCTTTTGAAAAAACTCATCCTCCTTGGTATACATGGCGACCTGTTTAGATGGATGGTCTTACATTAGTAATCGCAATCAGGTAATATTAATCAACGGCGTCTTCTCAAAGTCTATAGAGGTAATATCTGGTGTCCCGCAAGGTTCCCACCTAGGTCCGCTCTTGTTCAACATTTATATAAATGACATTGGATCATGCTTTCAAAATTCCGAATATTTGCTTTACGCTGATGACATGAAAATATTCAAAGTTGTGCATTCTCTCTCTGACTGTGATGCGTTACAAAGTGACCTAGATAGGCTTTGCAAGTATTGCAAAGTTAACTGTTTAGATATCAATATTTCCAAATGTCACACTATGACATTCACCAGAAATAAACATATAATTGAGTACTCTTATTCACTCCACAATGAACCGGTCATCTCTAAAAAGGAATGTAAAGATCTTGGCATTTACCTTGATAGCAAACTTATATTTAGTAAGCATATCGACTCAATCGTTAACAGGTCATATAAAATGCTTGGTTTTGTTCTCCGTGTCAGTAAAGTATTCAGTAACCCGCGTACAGTAGTAATGTTATATTTTGCATTAGTCAGAAGTACACTGGAATATGCCTCACCAATTTGGAACCCGCAGTACAAACTGTATATTGATAGCATAGAACATATTCAACACAAATTTATAAAATATCTTGCCTTCAAATTCAACAATAACTTTGGATGCACATTTCAAACTTTGCAACAAAGGAGAACAATAGCTGATGTAACATTTATACACAGAATTTTAAATAATAACATCAACTGTACCGAACTTCTTTCCCTAATTAATTTTAACATACCCTTAAGACGTACACGCCATACAGAATTATTCCACACGCTTAATTATAAAACAAATGCAGCAACTAATTCGCCAATTAACCGTGCTCTTCATATGTTAAATAATGTTTGTCTAAATTCTAATATCGACATTTTCTCCGATTCACTTCCCAAATTTAAAAAGAGCATCATGTCAGTATTGTAAATTGTTCAAGGCGCATAAATACATACATACATCACCACTTCTCACATCCACAAACATACTCACACACACCCCCTCCCACAACGCACATCACCCGGTAAAAATTTAATATAAACAAGATACTTCAATGAAACATATCATAGGTACCTAACTTGAAATACACTTATTAACTGTAAACTTTTTTCACCAATGTAAATAATGTACTGTTTGTTTCTGTTAATAAATAAATAAATAAATAAATAAATAAATAAATAAATAAATAAATAAATAAATAAATAAATTAATAAATAAATAAATAATCATTGAGTTAAAAACGCACCAAAACAGTGAACTCCTAAGCGGTCAGAATTTGACTATAACGTAGGCACCGCTACTGGTTGCTAATATACAAGGCACCCCAAGTGGTTCGCTACGATTGGTGACTCCGCAGGGGTGCCCGGTTTCATGTGGTGAGGTTTGACCGGGTCTGGGCGGCGAATGCATCTGCATGGCAGGCCGGATCGAGAGATCCTGGTTAAGAGAGACCTTTTTTGACCTCTCCTGCAGGACTCCTGAAACATCCCCTTACACCGCAGTGCGAGGGATAGATTCATAAGTCCGTTATTTCTGGAGAGACACTGACCGCCAAAATCCTACTCTTCCCTCATACCCTTTTCCTTCCTACTTCATCTCCTTCGTTTCCTCAAAAAAGACCCTCCACATAGCACGCCGAAAGATGACAAAGGCCTTGAGACGAATTAATTTCCTTAGGGCCTCCTGTGTGGAGATAATGTAAAAATAAAATTGTAAAAATGTTGTCCGGTGTGACGCTACAGACGCCTTCAGCACGATCTTTTGTAAAAAAAACCTGCTGAATTTTAAACATTTTAGAAAATTAATTCGTCGACCTAAAAATAAAATATACTAAATTATTATTTTTTCGTGATTAATTATGAGAATGCCCCATCAGGCAAATCGAAATTTATTCAAGTGAAGGTATTAATTATTTTAAAACGACAAATTAGGAGCAACTTAGACTGGTATTCTATTGATATTTATTATTTAATTTTATTAATTGTCATTTATCTAATCCCGAGAAAAACTGTGAGAGTTGTGCCGTGGGCATGCCCGCACTAAGTCATTTTTTCCTTGCTTTGGATTAAATTGATAAATTTTTTTTTTCTTTATTTTGTAGAAATCAACATACATGACGATGAGGAAATCATGCTGTAATACTCATACAATAACCTAGATTCTCCGAATAGGAATCCTTAATGAGGAAAACTATGATTAAACGACTTTACTTTGTAACTAACTAACTAACCGTCACGCCATTTCCCTGCAGTAGGTAGGTAAAGCGGACGGACCGCAACAACACTATCTTCGCACACACTCCTTTCCTCGTTCACATTCATTCATCGTGATATGCTCTTCTATTATTCTGAATCTTGACATGACCCCACTCAAGTATCTGATTCACTTGGTCGTGCCATGTCTTCCTCTCATTCACATTTGCGTCATATATTCTCCTTACACTCCTTTCCTCGTTCATTCCAAAACCATCTGATCGTCCCTTTCTTAATCTTACTCATTACGCTTACATCAGCTTTTCATTCTTTGCAGATCTCCATGTTTCTCACACGATCGTATATGGTTTTAAGTCACATATGCCTCAGGGATTTCATTTTTACAGCAGTCTACTTTCATACTTCCTCTGCCCGTTCCATGCCTCACTGCCATACATCAGGGTAGGTACCAGCACTCCATTATGAACGACAAGCTTCGCTTCTTTTGACAGTTTTTCAAATTCCTCCATTAATGGAGTTACCTGAATTTACCCTTCTTTCAAATCTCTATCAGCCTTCCCATCTCTCGTAAACACACTTCCCAAGTACACAAACTCATCCACCTGCTCCAAGTATTCCTCATTAACAACTATGTTACACATTGTTTTCGTACTCTCTCTTTCTTACTTTACTTTGTATTTTTTAAATGGTCATTAACAAAAAAAATGCTAAAAATATTGAAATACTTTTTTTGCCCTACATCCGACACAGAAGTCGAAAGTTCTTAGAAATTGATCAAGTGTGTTGCATATATTACATTGAACTAACTCTGCATATATGTTGAAAAACATTTTTTTGTTATTATTGTTTTCGTTCGCATACCATTACAAACGCTGAAAAAACGTTCTCAAAAAACGGAAATTATATAGTCCCTGTTCTGACAGAAATCCTTTGCCAGCAAACTCGGCGCTTTGAGTTATTAATACTAACATTTTCTCATTAGTAAACGCGAAACACAATAATTTTCGGAAAATTTTCTACTTTGGCCTTTATGATAATATTTCATGTTTAAA
Organism: Limnephilus lunatus; assembly: GCA_917563855.2. Classification (NCBI taxonomy): domain Eukaryota; kingdom Metazoa; phylum Arthropoda; class Insecta; order Trichoptera; family Limnephilidae; genus Limnephilus; species Limnephilus lunatus. Next base: position 74,533,658 of record OU830598.1, read on the forward strand.
TTTTAATTAGCACTAAAGTGTTACTTAGTCTTAATGAAGTTTTTTTTCTGATAACCCTTGACTTAAAAAACTTGATATTATATTATTTAGGAGGTAGCTGTAATAAACGAATGAAAGTAAATTTAGAGAAAAAAAATTATAGAAGCAATTATAATCCCCATTAATAAAACAATTTTATTATAAAATATAAAAATTACCCTTTTAATAAAACAATTATAATCCCTATTAATAAAACAGGTTACACTCGTACAAGTAACGCTGAAAATAATCGCCCAATCTCACAGTATTTAGTAAACTCTTTAAGCCTATGATCAAATTTATATAACATTGTTCGTAACATACAATATAAATAACACGGATAGATCGGTACTAACAAATTTGGAAAATTTTATGGAATATTTATCGAGGATCATGGACAATTGAAATCGAGTAGATGTAATCTACACTGATCACTCTGAAGCCTTCGGTAAGGTAAACCATTCCATTTTAAATAAAAAATAATCAAATAGGCAACCATGGTGGCTCACTCCATTCGTTCGTAGTAGACTTCAGTGTGTACCAGTTGAGTTGTTTACGTGCCCTCCGGGTTTTTTTTTTAAATTGACTCCACACAGAAGGCCCTGAGGAAAATATTTTCCCTTAGGGACAATGTCATCTTTGAAGATGCTGTGTGGAGGGTCTTTTTGAGGAGAGGAAGGAGTGAACATGGGTCTCTTCAAGACCCATGGAGCTGGAGGGGGGAAACACAGAGGCCGGCAAATCACAGCCGAGCTGTTGAACTCAAGAACGAATCGTATAAACGATCCGTTCTCATGTGACTAATGTCAACCGTGTACAAATATTGGGCGCGGGTTTGGCGTGTTTCCCGACTTTGCACCGGTGCCGAGGGGATCAATGACGCTAGTTCCTCGGAGCATCTTCCATTGTAACACTGATAGAACCATAGACATATGAATATTAGTAGACCTGCCCTAAGTGATAAAAGCGTATTATTTCCCCCTCCCATTGGAACCATTCCATTGGAACCGGCTTGGATCGAGTATGGGTTCGCGTTAATCAAAAAAATGTGACGTCATCATTCTTCTGCGAGCCAGCGTCGAGCACTCATCGGTACATATTACTAAATAACACGGTAAAAACAGTGCCTTGTGTTTTGAAAACGTGTAAAATAAAGGTGAAAAAGAGAATAAACCGAATTGTCGTATTACATTCCATAGGCAAGCATTATTTTAGACTATTTTAAGCTTATTCAGATCACATAATATGATCGTTTTTCAAAATCCACTATCACTCGAGATACATGGCGTGTGCCCGTCGTTTTTTAGTGGGGTAAGTAAATTATGAAACATTTGTAAAAGTGGCCTAACTGAATACCTCAGCAAAATATTGAACTCGACCTTATAGGCGACCTTTCTTTGCTTATTTGGACTTCGCAAAATTGTTCATTGCGCGGCGTGCAATTCGCGCTCCCATGTAAAAAGGTCTATTCATTTAAAAGCAGAGTTTACTTTTAAGAACTAAACGGTGATATTATAGTGCGAGATGCCTGTATACTGTCAGATTGAGTTTTGACGAATCACATATCACCAAAGCTACCATCCCGTTCTTCGTCCCGCTGCAGTTGGTTTCTACCCCTCACCTTTCTGTTCTGGTCTATTAATATTCATATGTCTTTGGATAGAACAAAGACAGCATTCCCACCTGATGGTCATTTAAGAGTTACACCAAGCATATCAATGGAGGTCCTGTTCGGAAGATTGCTTCCGTTGAATGAGACTAGATTTTCATTTCGATCCTTTTTAGACGTTTCTCAAGATTCTCAATTGGGACAATTATTATTTAATGTATGCAAATTATGCAGACAATAAAGTTCAAAATAAATTAATCGATGGCGGCTGTTAACTTCACTTCAATCTTCTTTTCTTTACCGCGAATTGAACAAACTTGTTATAAATCTCATAAAAATTCGAGATATAAATGTAATTTTTTTAATTTTTTTATTTTGAGGTTTCCGTAAACGGTACATATATCAGTGAAGTAGAATTTATCAGAGACCTTAAGGTAATACGGGATGATAAAGTAAACGTCATAAAACCTATTTTTTTTAAGTAATCAACAAAGCCAACATACAATGCTTGGATTTATGACACTTAAATGAAAACCTTTCCGGTAAATACTCTGTACTCCCTTAACACTGCATATAAAATATTAACTAAACCCACATTTTACTAATCACACCGAATCCAATAAATTCCCAACATAAACTCCCTTCAAACACGACGTTAAATTAAATAAAATTCCAATTACTAATTTAATAAAAATTCATATCCCGTCAAGATCAAACCGACAAATAGATTTTTTTTATTTGTCCACGTGCAGAACGTGCGTCAATCGACCACCACAACATGGGCATGTGCTTAGCATGGTGGTAGAAAAATCCTCCAATTGAATAAAGAGAAATTTAGAAAAAGAACCATGTTAAACCCCCGTGTATGTGCAAAGTAAAACATAAAAATACGTAATGTAAACATTCTCAGCAATAACCTTCGGAAATATCGAACAGAAGTAAAGGGTATGATCATAAATTAATACATGATTACGGAATATATCGGGAGCATCTCCTATCCATATCCTATATTCCTCTTCCTCTCCCCTTTATTTGGTTTTAAGACAAAATAATAAAACGCCTTTTTTGACTTAACCCTAAACCTCACATACAGATAAAAACATTTGTATTACGCACGCTGTTTTTCGCACAAGGCTCCGCATCCGAGCTCAAAAATAAGAAGATGGAGAGATATAAAATTACGAATTTTAGAGGAGCGCGCTAATATTTGAAGCGATAAAATCGATGCGAAAATTGCGAAAATGTTTAATAAAACACGACTAGTTTAGAATAGAAACAAGAATCTCGTGGAACGTATCTTGAGTAGGTATCACTTAAAGAAACATTGTGAATTTTTTCACACCTCTAACTTGTAAAATAACTGAAAAAAACGTGCTTATAATAATTTTCGGAGTACTTTGCGATTTTTTTCTATCGAGAGAATTTTAAATAATTTGTGTTTCGGCGTGGAACGCGTCTAGATATTATATTAAAAATTAACATATTTTTTTAAGAGCTTAAAAACTTCAAATGTTTAAGGGGGATATGTAAGAAATCGGTATAAATTCGGTTAGGGGAGGCTTAAACAAATGAAGAAATGCCAACAAATCCAATTTTGAATCGGTGACTCAATCCAATATTATATTTGTTAGCCTTTATTGAAAGATTTGAGTTTGTTTATGGACGAAACTATTTATTCGTATTCATATTGAGTATGTACTGGCGCAAACAATTAATTTCATCTTAATATTTTAAAGCATAACTTGAAATAAGTGTTTTAACCTAAAATAATGAAAGTGTCTCCATCTGCGAATGTATGGATTATAACGTAGGTTTCGTTTAGCCAATATGTACGTATCAATAGAAAAAAAACTGCGTTTGGAACCATAGAGATATACTATAGAGGCGCTATCCCGTACATTCGTGTTCCGAGATTCGTGTTCAAATCTTGCACGAACAAGTGAATTCAAACTGAAGCCGCCGCGTCGAAAGGCTCGGCCGTCAGACCGTCCTTACCTTTTACCCAAGCCCACGGTTTCATCCTTCTTTCATACGTCACACAGAAATGGAGGTACGAACCTACGATTTCGTTGAACCAATTTATTCGCTAAATGTCTCATCAATGTATATATATCAATGTTTCGAACAGGTCGCCCCGAGTGGCGCGTTTTTGAAGCGGCCGCGGAGTATTTGTTAATCCGTCAATATAGTCATATCTTCTAACTGCAGTGCTCATCTGCCTAAGCTTTTTCCCTTTCAAAAGACCAAATAAATATTGTAATATTCAGATTTTTTAATAGACTTCTACGCTGTACGTCCGTTGCTGAGCAGGCGACGGTACCGGCGAGCGCCACATAGCTTATCCTATCTGCTCTACATGTATACATATTGCACACGTACAGACCTAAGGTAAATGAATAAAGCGTATTTTCACACAGTATACAAAACTTTACCACTGTAAGGCCCTTCGTATACCGAGATTTACGATTTTAAATCACAAGGCTAGTTGTGGTTGCGTTAAGCTACGTGACTGTGACGCAACCACGTGTAGCCTCCGATATGCTTCCGTATACGATGCTACCCGAAATATACCTACAGAACTTGGTCATTTTTTTTGTTTCCAGCCGTGGAGTTAATACGATACCAAGTGACTCTAGCGATGAAGACAATATTGTTCTTCTTTATCTTTATTACAAGTATAAAAACTATCTCAAATATTTATATTGTTGGGTTCACCCATAAAATGAAATAGATATTGATTGTAAGACATTCGTCACTTTTAAATGCTTTCTCGTGTATTCCAGTAAATTGTAGTACATAAACATAAATATTTTCCCACCTCCAGAACGAATTTAAAATTGACATCCTGTTCGCACAGATTTCTGTCAAGCGAGTAGAAGATGCGAATGCAACTAGCGTAGTAAGCTACCAGCCTGTCAGTAGCGTGCAACTGACGTCAAACCCATAGTAGACGCGTCACATCGTATACGAACTCTCGGATCGCTTGTATGCGCTCCACGCATGAAAGGCCTAAAGAACATAAACTTGTAAACTAAAAAAGCTAAAAAAATCAATCCCTAGAAAACAAAATTTATTTATCTACTATAATATATCTATTTTCAATTTACCTAATGACCCCAAGTCTTGGGCCAGCTAGTGGCTAATTTCAAAGTTTTTGTTTGTTTGACTGAGGAATGAACCTTCCTTCCCAGGGACTGCCTATTAACTGCTGTGAACTTTTAAAATGACTGTTAAAAAATTGAAAAAAATTATATGATTGGGGATTGAACCTTCCTTCCCTGACACTGATTAAAATGAGTGAACACCGCTAACACCTAAGCCAAAACCTTGTTGGATGGTATAATGTCAATTAATTTGAGTAAAAATGCTTGTGTGTGGGCGTGCTTGTACGCGAGTGCCACCAATGATAGAAGTTGATAGCCACTGGAGAGCTTTTTGCCAAAATATGGCACCATTTAAAATACATCGGATTGCTTTGCTGCCAGTTTTAGGCAAGTTTTCCCTGGATGCATACATTTTTTTTTCAATTTTTCCATATTAAAATTCGGAGGTATGATTTTTTTAATGTCGGCGGAAAATATTCAAAATGATCACCAAAAAAATTATGAGCAATCGGAGCAAAAAGTTAAAAATTGCGCTCTCGCTCGAGTGGTTAGAGAAGTTGATCGACAACGAGTATATCTGCCGAGTTTCAGCTCGATCGGATGTCGGAAGTGGGTTAATTTCCACTTCATAGTTTTGCATTCATTCACGAAAACAAAATCGAAATTCAAATGCACGTATTTAATAACAAAAAGCGCCCAATTTAACTGCCTCAGGCACCATTTGGTTCAATCCTCAAACTACCTTCATTTAATGTTTCTCAGGTAGACCAAAGCCATTATTGTTTTGAACAATCTCCATCAGATGCCTTAAAGAGGCTGCGTTACGGGGAGCTAACCCTGGATACAGATCTGTAATAAATGATTGTTAGTAGGAAACCAATAGTCTGGTGTAAAATCGTGCCAAACTGCGCGCAATAAATAATTCATGAGAACACTTTTGGATTTCTTTAAAGAGTCGGACCTACGAGGAATTCAAGACCTTGGTATTTTTCATACTGTTTTATTATTATTTTATTTGTGCGTTTATTCATTGGGTTCGTCAATTGGGTTAGCATTGGAGAATAATGCATTTATAACTAGATACTCTATTTACAAGAACAACATTTCTAGCTTTTTTTTTACTTTCATCAATGGCCATATAAAATTTTCTAATGCTGTCAAATATGAATGTATAAAGACTGTGTATAACGCAAATAATTAAAACAAATTAAATGTATTAAATTTTTGTTTCTAAATAAAAAAATAAGAAAAATTTAATAGCTTTTTCACATAATACAAAAATAAATGGATAATTTAAACTAGGCTGGACGATACTTCATAATAAATGAAGTAACCAAAGCCTTTAAGGGAGCCAACTGTCTTAGCACTTTTTGTAGGATATGTGCAATTTACGTGAAAAAAAAAAAATTTGTGTATGAGGATGGTTACCAAAATTATTTTATTTATTTTTAACGTTATGAGTAAAATCTCAAATTATAATATTTAATTAAATTGAGACAATATTAGCAAAACTCAATCGAAAATCTGAGACAGAAACATCAGAAAAAGATATTGGCTCCACTGGGACCCAGGACCCTTTGCTTACATGACAAGTGCTCTACCAACTGAGTTAATTTTCCTCTAAAATTACAAGATTTATAAGTAGATACTTAATACCTATTTGCTTATGTAATGTAAGATTTTTTAAAATTCATCAATAAAGAATTACAATATTTGTCCAAATATGCATCACTATTTCAATGACAATATTTCTTTTTTTATACTTTCATCAGGTAGACAGCACCATAATACTTTAAAAAATTTATTTCACATCTGCAGAAATAATCTATACTTAACCATTAAAACGTCCATCATCGTTAACCCTTAAGGTTAAGGTATATGCCTCCAACAAATCTCGAAATGATGTATTGAAAACATATTTTTTCAAATCTTATTTGGAAAACGAGTCGTAAGTAGGTACAAACTCTGTTCTGATAGCCCTGATTATCTTCAAATACTAAACTTATAATATGATGGGCGCGGTTTATACCTTTCTTAAATCTCGTCGTGTATTTGTATGTAAACATAGGTCTGTATATTTTTGAGCCCGTACCTTAGATTGTATTTTCCTGATTTTGTTTTTTTTTATGCATTTCTTAGTCCATCTCATTAGTCCATCATGGAGGAAACTTTATTTTAACTTTTTGAAACCAAAAGTACATAAATCAAATGAGTCGGTTATACAAATTCATAAAATCTTATAAGACATGTTTCTGTGAAATATTTGTAAAGTGTTTCTTCATATGTTTGTGTCTGTATATTGCTTCTGTGGAATGTTTTGTAAATTTTTTATTCATACATTGTGTCTACATATTGGGTTGAGTTGGGTTTAACTTCTCAAAAGTACCAATTGGCGATCCCTTAATGAGTTTTGATAACTCATTGGAGTGCAACTTCGTTGTATGTTTTTAATAATAAAAAATAAAAAAATAATAAAAAAAAACCCGAAAGCAAACGTACAAACTAATTTACAGGTATACGAAATGCAAAATGGTCGAGTTAAAGCAGGACTTCGCAATGCTTAGTCAATTTTCCTCCCGCCTACAACATGGGTCTCTTCAAGACCCATGTTCACTCCTTCCTTTCCTCAAAAAGACCCTCCACCTACAGAACTTGGTCATTTTTTTTTGTTTCCAGCCGTGGAGTTAATACGATACCAAGTGACTCTAGCGATGAAGACAATATTGTTCTTCTTTATCTTTATTACAAGTATAAAAACTATCTCAAATATTTATATTGTTGGGTTCACCCATAAAATGAAATAGATATTGATTGTAAGACATTCGTCACTTTTAAATGCTTTCTCGTGTATTCCAGTAAATTGTAGTACATAAACATAAATATTTTCCCACCTCCAGAACGAATTTAAAATTGACATCCTGTTCGCACAGATTTCTGTCAAGCGAGTAGAAGATGCGAATGCAACTAGCGTAGTAAGCTACCAGCCTGTCAGTAGCGTGCAACTGACGTCAAACCCATAGTAGACGCGTCACATCGTATACGAACTCTCGGATCGCTTGTATGCGCTCCACGCATGAAAGGCCTAAAGAACATAAACTTGTAAACTAAAAAAGCTAAAAAAATCAATCCCTAGAAAACAAAATTTATTTATCTACTATAATATATCTATTTTCAATTTACCTAATGACCCCAAGTCTTGGGCCAGCTAGTGGCTAATTTCAAAGTTTTTGTTTGTTTGACTGAGGAATGAACCTTCCTTCCCAGGGACTGCCTATTAACTGCTGTGAACTTTTAAAATGACTGTTAAAAAATTGAAAAAAATTATATGATTGGGGATTGAACCTTCCTTCCCTGACACTGATTAAAATGAGTGAACACCGCTAACACCTAAGCCAAAACCTTGTTGGATGGTATAATGTCAATTAATTTGAGTAAAAATGCTTGTGTGTGGGCGTGCTTGTACGCGAGTGCCACCAATGATAGAAGTTGATAGCCACTGGAGAGCTTTTTGCCAAAATATGGCACCATTTAAAATACATCGGATTGCTTTGCTGCCAGTTTTAGGCAAGTTTTCCCTGGATGCATACATTTTTTTTTCAATTTTTCCATATTAAAATTCGGAGGTATGATTTTTTTAATGTCGGCGGAAAATATTCAAAATGATCACCAAAAAAATTATGAGCAATCGGAGCAAAAAGTTAAAAATTGCGCTCTCGCTCGAGTGGTTAGAGAAGTTGATCGACAACGAGTATATCTGCCGAGTTTCAGCTCGATCGGATGTCGGAAGTGGGTTAATTTCCACTTCATAGTTTTGCATTCATTCACGAAAACAAAATCGAAATTCAAATGCACGTATTTAATAACAAAAAGCGCCCAATTTAACTGCCTCAGGCACCATTTGGTTCAATCCTCAAACTACCTTCATTTAATGTTTCTCAGGTAGACCAAAGCCATTATTGTTTTGAACAATCTCCATCAGATGCCTTAAAGAGGCTGCGTTACGGGGAGCTAACCCTGGATACAGATCTGTAATAAATGATTGTTAGTAGGAAACCAATAGTCTGGTGTAAAATCGTGCCAAACTGCGCGCAATAAATAATTCATGAGAACACTTTTGGATTTCTTTAAAGAGTCGGACCTACGAGGAATTCAAGACCTTGGTATTTTTCATACTGTTTTATTATTATTTTATTTGTGCGTTTATTCATTGGGTTCGTCAATTGGGTTAGCATTGGAGAATAATGCATTTATAACTAGATACTCTATTTACAAGAACAACATTTCTAGCTTTTTTTTTACTTTCATCAATGGCCATATAAAATTTTCTAATGCTGTCAAATATGAATGTATAAAGACTGTGTATAACGCAAATAATTAAAACAAATTAAATGTATTAAATTTTTGTTTCTAAATAAAAAAATAAGAAAAATTTAATAGCTTTTTCACATAATACAAAAATAAATGGATAATTTAAACTAGGCTGGACGATACTTCATAATAAATGAAGTAACCAAAGCCTTTAAGGGAGCCAACTGTCTTAGCACTTTTTGTAGGATATGTGCAATTTACGTGAAAAAAAAATAATTTGTGTATGAGGATGGTTACCAAAATTATTTTATTTATTTTTAACGTTATGAGTAAAATCTCAAATTATAATATTTAATTAAATTGAGACAATATTAGCAAAACTCAATCGAAAATCTGAGACAGAAACATCAGAAAAAGATATTGGCTCCACTGGGACCCAGGACCCTTTGCTTACATGACAAGTGCTCTACCAACTGAGTTAATTTTCCTCTAAAATTACAAGATTTATAAGTAGATACTTAATACCTATTTGCTTATGTAATGTAAGATTTTTTAAAATTCATCAATAAAGAATTACAATATTTGTCCAAATATGCATCACTATTTCAATGACAATATTTCTTTTTTTATACTTTCATCAGGTAGACAGCACCATAATACTTTAAAAAATTTATTTCACATCTGCAGAAATAATCTATACTTAACCATTAAAACGTCCATCATCGTTAACCCTTAAGGTTAAGGTATATGCCTCCAACAAATCTCGAAATGATGTATTGAAAACATATTTTTTCAAATCTTATTTGGAAAACGAGTCGTAAGTAGGTACAAACTCTGTTCTGATAGCCCTGATTATCTTCAAATACTAAACTTATAATATGATGGGCGCGGTTTATACCTTTCTTAAATCTCGTCGTGTATTTGTATGTAAACATAGGTCTGTATATTTTTGAGCCCGTACCTTAGATTGTATTTTCCTGATTTTGTTTTTTTTTATGCATTTCTTAGTCCATCTCATTAGTCCATCATGGAGGAAACTTTATTTTAACTTTTTGAAACCAAAAGTACATAAATCAAATGAGTCGGTTATACAAATTCATAAAATCTTATAAGACATGTTTCTGTGAAATATTTGTAAAGTGTTTCTTCATATGTTTGTGTCTGTATATTGCTTCTGTGGAATGTTTTGTAAATTTTTTATTCATACATTGTGTCTACATATTGGGTTGAGTTGGGTTTAACTTCTCAAAAGTACCAATTGGCGATCCCTTAATGAGTTTTGATAACTCATTGGAGTGCAACTTCGTTGTATGTTTTTAATAATAAAAAATAAAAAAATAATAAAAAAAAACCCGAAAGCAAACGTACAAACTAATTTACAGGTATACGAAATGCAAAATGGTCGAGTTAAAGCAGGACTTCGCAATGCTTAGTCAATTTTCCTCCCGCCTACAACATGGGTCTCTTCAAGACCCATGTTCACTCCTTCCTTTCCTCAAAAAGACCCTCCACACAGCATCTTCAAAGATGTGTTTTTTTCTAAAGTTTAACATTATTTCGCATTCCTTGTTTCACATCTATTCTTTGTAAAATAGTGTCATCGATGCAAGCGAGAACGAGTTGCTCATTGGACTCGTTTTTGTGTTCAACAAATCGGCTGTGAAATGACTTTTTTGTTTCCTCACTCTACAACATAGGTTCACTCCTTTCTTTATTAAATAAATACCCTCCGCACAGTATCCTCAAAGATGACACAGATTTTGAGTGCAGTTATTTCCGCCAGTAAAGTTAATATAAAAAATACCAATAATTAGGTGATTTTGATAACAACCGTTCTTGAAAAATGTACGGAAAACTAAAAAAATGTTTCTTGTTCCGTTAAGGCTCAGTTCCCGGCCCCAAAAAGAAGAAGACGGAGAGATATGAAATTACGAATGTTAGAAGAGCGCGCTAACATTTACAACGATAAAATCGATGAAAAAATCATGAAAATCTTTAATAAAACACTACTCGTTTAAAAAAGAGCAAAAATCTCGCGATAATTGTGTTAAAAAGCATTTAAAGAAACGCTGCGAATTTTTTCATACATATAACTTGTAAAATAACTGAAACAAACGTGTTTATAATAATTTTTGGAGAATACTTTGCGTTTTTTTTCTATCGAGGGAATTTATAATTTGCGTTTGGGCGCGACTAATGTCTAGATATTATGTTCAAGAAAAACATATATTTTTTTAAGAGCTTAAAAACTTCAAATGTTTAAGGGAGGTTTGCAAAAAACTGGTAGAAATTCGATTACCGGCCTCTTAAGTATTTTGTTTATTACTGGAAAAGAACATTTATTGTTCAAGTACATTACTGAATCTGTAGAGGAAAGCACAGTTTACATTGGAGTCTAGATAGGCGATATTGATTATCCTCTTTTTCGCATTGCCTACGGACAGGGGCGTGCACTCCACATAGGCACATAAGCACTGCCTACCCTGCCGTTTTTGTAAAACATAAGCATGTAAATAATATTATAATTTATTATATTATTGCTAAAAATAAATACACCCTTTCAAAAATAAGCACGAAAAAGCTGAGCAACCAAAACTACGCGAGCGCCACATCAAACGGCATACTACAACTAGAAACTCACTAAAATGCGGCCTAAGCAGGAATTATTTCTGACTAGAGCTAACTTCAAAAAAATTTAATTCAATGTTTACGAAATGCACAAAGCATAGAGTAAAACCGTTGTTTTGAATTTGCCTTTATGAGGTTTTTTTGTTAGTATTAAGCAGTGCTTTCTAGAACAAATTAGCAAATGGCAACCAGTGACGACAAAAACATCTGTTGTTATGTATTTCTATCAAATAGTTGTCTTTCATAAATGCTAATTGTCGGTTCAAAAACGTTTGTCGTACTTTAATTCTGAAATTATCTGATAAAATATGGAAATTTTAACCTGTGAAACTTGTTGTATTTTCCTACTGCCTACCCTGATCAAAAACTCTGTGCACGCCCCTGCCTACGGAGCGGGCGGCGCGGGTCAACATGTGAAATAATATTTGCTGGCGGGGCGAATCCTGAAAGCGGTGGCTACCTCTAAGTACCTTTTAGATCAGTGGTATACAACCCGCAGTACGCGGCTCAAATTTTATGTTTTTTAATATTAGTCTACATACAACCCACCTCTAAAGAAGCTTTACACCTATATGGATATAATATCTTAAATTTAACTTCCGTATTATTATTAAAAACCAGAGGGTGCCGGATTATTGGAATGTTCGGATTACTGAATTATATAGAAAAAATCACTCTTTCCTGATCCAGATTCCATTGTCTTCACGTGGTCTACTATCTTTTGCTTTTTTTCTTAAGGTCGTGTATAGTAGCACGCCCAATACCATATGTTTTGCCAATTTGCATATGTTTACGACACGGCGATGGAGCGCAAAGGCGGGCGGAGGGTGTCGAATTATTGGACGTATCGGTCTATTGAAGTGCCGGATTAGTGAGATTGTACTGTATCTCATCTATTTTATTTCATATATATATATATATATATACACTTTGCTCCATTCTACCTACTTTCCAAATACATCCTATCTGACAATACATATGTGCTAATATTACCTGTGTTGGCATTGTGGAACTAACTCCCAAAGAACAGTCTGTTAAAGGTGTCATAATCAATTTGCATCTGGAGAATAACAATGGCATAACTCAAAAAACTTATTTTTTCAGGAGAGCAGTTTGAATATTTCGTTTGGGTTTTGTTCGATACACATTTAGTATTCAAATTTGCCGCCTCAATTGCAATGAGTACCGAGAGATAGCACTAAACGGACGCGATACCGCGCGCACTCACGCGGCGCATCGCCCCACCGCAAGCGAAAGCAGAGCGCTGGCCGCCATTACAAAATCACGACCCGAGCTGCGACCACGATTAAAGCGGGCCCTGTGTTCCCGCGTTGGCCGTTGCACTGTTTGCGTTTTGAACTGATCAATTCCCGTACTATACTCAGTATAAAGTTAATCAATTCTTTACTAACACGTGTGTAAAGTTGATGGCCTAAGAATGGCCATCAGAAAACGTTGTGCGAGACCGGTGTTATGAAGCACCGCCGCGGTCTACGCCGATTGCTGATCAAGTAAGCCCTATATATTCCCCATTATTTGTGCTGTTGAATTATTCATTCGCGTGTTCGCAGGGACTCGAGTGCCACAGAGAGAGAGAATCTGTCCTTAATATAGCCTAGGTCCATTGTAGCCAAACTTAACTCGATCTGTTGTACCAACTGCGTTGTACATGCTCCTTGTATAATGAATAAACCCTGAAGTTAAACCCTGCCGTCTTTAATTGTTGAGAAATCTAACCCTACATGCTCAAGGGCGTCACTCCGGACGCTGTAGTTCTGAAGCGGCTGCCGAAACCTTCCACCTTGTGGAGAGATCATGTTCCCGCCCAACTGAGCTAGACCAAAAGGGATCTCTTCCATGGCGTCCGACGCCGAACATAGGTTTGTATGGCCACTGAATTACCGTGTTGCCCACATGGTTATTTTTGACGCCAACACCGGCACATAACTCGGGACTCTTTTCCGTTCCCAACACTGGCGCCCCTTTCTTCCGTTCCCAAGATTGTATTAAATAAGTTTATTAACCAATATAAAAATACTGTTTTACAAAAGTTGGAAAGCCGTTAACGTAATTTAGTTATATATCTTGTGGATAGTTCAGCTCAAACGATCATTGTGCTACTATTTTTGCTTGAATTCGAGTAAAATCTATCTATCTTTAAAAATAAAAATGAATCGCCGAAATGTATGTACGCGCATAACTTCCAAACGACTGCACCAAATTGAATAATATTTTTTTTCGTATTCTTTATTGTCAAGACAAGGTTTGTAAAAAACTACTGGTGAGCCCTAGCATTACGAAATTTGTATAAAAAATTGCAATAGGTGGTACGCGAGCTGTTTGAAAACTGAATTTACCGGGATTTCTGTGAAACTGGGCCATGGTGTTCAAAAGGTTATTCATCACTACTTCAGATACACCATAGTAGATGATTGTTCCCCTGGTAGATTTCTACTTGTTTTACTATTAATAATTACATTAAAGCACATCGCTACTCCAGAAGCCCGATAGATCAAATGGATTACCTGCTTTATGCTAGTTAGATCCTTGCAATATAATTATGAAGAATACTAATAATAAAGCGAGATATCTAATGTATGGAGCTTTTTCTTGTGTATTGAAAAATGCTTGTGGACAAAAACCTTAGCGATAACCAGATGGATATGATGGTCGGCTATCAGCCGATCGATTTCAGTTCTCTTGAATCCGATTCCAGAATCAAGGTATTTGCTTGAATTTTTTATGTGTTTTAGCATCTTTATAAAACTGAAATAATATTCATTATGTAGCATTAAGTAAACTGACTTAATTAAATAATATATTAAAGTTGTAGGTACATACAGCGTTCAGATAAAAAAGTGAGAGAATTTTGAAAGAGAATGTGAATAATAATGTGATACTTTGAAAAGAGTTAATTAATAATGAGCGCAGCAAAGTCCTGGTTCACCTCGACCCTTTTGGTATTTCATCTGTCTGTAATTCTGTTTGTTACGTTCCGGTTCCGGTTCAAGATGGTGGCCTTGTTGGATACAACTTTTTTACCCGCCAGTATTCGCAATCGTGGATCCTACTGCGAGCTATCAAATCGTTACGATCAATATTATTATACCGGCCGGTCTGAAGAAAGTTTGAAAAGGAATTTTAACTTAGATGGTTTATTGTTATTAAGTTCAATTTGTAGAACTCTTTTAATTTTAATTTATTTTATACTAGCTTTTGCCCCCGGCTTCGCACGTGCCACTGCCCCCCCCCCCCCCCAATCCCTCCCCCTCCCAAACCCCCCCCCCTTCCCTCATCCACGCCCCCACTAAACCCCCCCTCACCCTCCCCCAACAACCTGGACAATAAACGTATAATTTTGTACAAATTTCATAATGCCAGAGCTCTAAGTTATAGCCTATAGCCTATTCTGATGTATTAGCTATATTACTGTAAAGTTTCATTAAAATCCATTCAGTATTTATTGCGTCAAAGAGTAACAAACATCCATACATCCATCCATACAAACTTTCGCATTTATAATATTAGTAGGATATTCAATTTTATTATTCTTCATTTAATAAAAACTGTTTACTTAAAAACAAGTTCTGCTATGTAGTTATTATTACGCGTGACAACTATTTCGCCTCCTGAAGGCATAAACGATGCAATTGTGGAAATTACAACTAAACAGTAAATTGGGGAAATAATAACCATTAAAAAGTTCGGCAATTTTTCAGAAATTAGAATTGGTCATCGTAAATACCTATCTAGAAGTAGTATAAATACATCGTCTATAAGTGGTATGACCACAGTTTGATAATGCCTTTAAAAGGCGAAACAGCCGGCAATAATAATTACAGAGCAGAACTTGTTTACAAATAAACTGTTTTTATTAATTGAATAATAATACTACTGAATATTTTATAAAAGAAATAGCAAAAAAAAAAATCGGATGGTGATATTTCTTTCGACAGATTGTATAACTCCTTATTTAAACTTTAACACAAAATGTTACGAAAAACATTTATTGTTTATAATTACGCAGATGGGTGTTTAATTGCCTGCTTACAAATCATATGATTTTAGAGAAAATTTCTGTTTTTATTTATTAAATAGAAGATAATTAGAAACATACTTTTTTGACGCGATGTCTACTGTCTACTATTCATAGAACATTTTGCTTTAAATAACTACTGTAGACTACTGAAGTTAAATGTTTTTATTTTACCATTGGAAGTATTATTGAAAAATAAATGTGTTTTTCTTACCAGAGCTAGGTATATTCTATGGAGAGACGGGGTGGTGTTTTGAATACGAACTGCGAAATATTCGTTCAAATCTAGTAGCATTTTCCGTCGTATTTCTCTCCAGATTTGTTTTTTTAGTACAACAAAACACAATACACTCAATGAATTCCTTTGTTGGGCAATCTCGTGGCGTCTTGTGAATGTTTTTAATGATCAGATTTACACCGAAATCAAACTATTTTTATAGGTCATTCTCAAACTAATTTAAAATCAACGCGTAAATAGATTTTTTTCTTAAATCTAATATTGTCAATCTCATATTTTCAAATTTTAGAATTAACAATTTTATCTTCTACCTTTTTCATTGGAAACAATCTTTCTAAGAAATGGTTCGTTACCTAGATAGCGTCTCGGATAAATGTATCCGATTTTATGTATATGGAACATATATTGACCTTTTTATAAAAGTCTAAATGAATTTTTTGGTGCTCCAGATTTTATGTCCGGGTTAAATCTTTCCCAAATGAAAGACTAAACCCTTCCACACACTTTTCCACAAATGATTGTCTAGTAAATTCACGCAATGTAAGTGCACTATATAAGTATAATAAATACAAAACAATACAAGAACAATACAAGAACAATACGTCAATCCACCAGAAACATAATGGGAAAATAATTCACCGACTCCAGATATTTTCATATCAGAGGGTTCGGCTCTGATGAACTCCCAACCGGACCGATAAATCCTGCTGATCCCTCAATATAAATATTTAAAAAAAAAAACGTAATCCTACATGTATTTAAAATGACTGACTTTTGCATTTTTATATATAAATTCTTTGACAAATCTAATACGCCTAAATTTTGAATGAGAGAGCTTGGTATAATGCCAGTAGCCGAAATAACAAATGGTAATATTTTTATATTCTGAGAATGCCAAATTCTTTTAATCTCATTTCATAAATCTGTATATTTTCTTATTTTTTTAGAAACAGTTTTTCTGAATATTTCAGGAATTTGGACATCAATGATATAAGTTATTCAATTAATTATTATTATTATTATTAATTCTAATATTTGAAAATATGAGATTGAAAATTATGACGGTTTGACAGAAGGGGGCAATGGATGAATTGGTAAAATCGCACGTCCCGGTTAGACAAGAGGTTCTGGGTTCGAGTCCTTGTTACGACCATTTTCTTTTTCTATTTCTCTGTGTCTTGTTCTCTTTCATATTTTCGTTTAGGTTATTAATTAGTGTTATCTTCTTCAATGCTATATTACATTGATGGTAATAACCTTCAAAAGTTACAAAAAGAGAGTTGTTCTTACAAAAAAATATTATTTATTATTAACCTTTAAATTGACTTACTGTTTTCATTGACTTTGAGGTAAGCGAGCCTGGATACATTGCTAGTTTAGTATCGGATTACTATCCGGTCACCTGATCGGTTAATAGTAGATTACCTGAGTAGGTACCAGTTAGCGGTTACCTGCCGAGTTAATTGTGTGTTCTACCTCACCCTAATGGGGGTTGTTCATCACACCATATTGGTCAATCGCCGAGAGCAATTAGTCCACAATTATCCGCATTAATTACAATCTTGAACTTCCATTGAAAACGTAATTCACAATAATTATTGTTCAGTCAAGTAAGTTTATTTAATAAATCTGTCCGATGGAAGACTTATAATATTTGACTTTCAAAAGAGTAAATGGTATTATATTCAGTTTTAAATTAATTAAAATAAATTATTTTCCGTAATACACGTTATAAAATACGTATAAATAATGTATAATTTTTTTATGTAGATACTAGCGAGTTCCCGGAATGCGCTGCTATGCATCTTAATAAAGAAATTGTTACGTACATTCCCCTTCCGCCTCCCCCTCCATTCACGCGTTCCCTCTACCTCTTCCCTCTCTCTACTTCCCTCTCTCGCTTCCCCCGTCCCGCAAACCCCCCTCACGAGTTCCCCTCTCCCCTCCAGAATTCCACACATTCAGTTTTCAAACAGCTCGCGTACCACCTATTTGCAATTTTTTTAAACAAATTTCATAATGCCAGAGCTCACTAAAATATATATAAACCATCGCGGGCATGCACACATCAAATACCCCAAAGTTTTATTGCAATCGCATGAATGGTTAGCAACGCATAATTTCATGACACCAGAGCTCACTATTGTATATAGAAACCATCGTGGGCATGCGCACATAAATTCCCATCTTCATCGCAATCTGATGATGGTCTGGCAACGCAAAGACAACTCAAATACTCATATACACCCAAGAAAGAATATTTTGATTTTTATATATATCGATATGTATTTTGAGACTTCCTTCAGGGCCTATGTAATCTTTGGGTGAAGAGTATTTTTTATGAAAAGGAAGGAGAGGAAGTTCTGGAAAGGAAATATAAGGAAGTATAAGGGGTGGGTAGGAATCTGGGAGTCAATGTGTTCTGGAGTAACGGACGTGCGAATTTTGTCTTGCACCTCCACTGCGGCTGGAAGTCTCCCTCGATCAGTCCTTACCGACTCGGCCCACCATACAATAGGTGGAAAACGCATCCGTGGCCAAGACCTGGACAAATCTTATCCCATTAAGCCCCCTCTCTTAAACCACTTGGGTCTAAGAGAGAGTGGGGTATTGGTTATCCAAAAATGGTTACCGGAGCGGCGGTACCCATACCCGCCTCTCAAATTGAACAATTTAAAAATGTACTAAATTTATAAAATATCAAACGGTGTATCTATTACCTTCAATTTTAAAATATTGGTAATTAAATATTTTTTGCAAGATTTGTGAGGTAAATTTGGCAATTATTAGAAAAAATATTTTACATTACCTATGAAATTTACGTTGGAATACAAATGCGTAAAACATAAATACCCGTATAATTTCGATTTTAATATAAATTATTTTAATATAACATGGGTAACATTATTTTTTAACATTAAACATTAAAATTATTTTTTATAAAATATTTAACATTAAACAACCAGAAAAAATTACCCAAGTTGCTTCTAAAATCATGAAACATCCAATCCAATGGCTTATATTTTATCATTAAAACACAAGATAATAAAAAGCTCGCGTGCTTACCAGATAAATTTTAACTAAATACAATTCTCTTTTTTTATTATTCAGGTTGGTTGTGTATTTTGGCCACTAATCCAAAATTAAGGTTTTCGTAAAAAAAGTAGCTCGAAACCATTATTTTTATTATGCAGAAAAAAAAACAACGATCCACTGTATTTTATTGGTACCCGTTTACAGTATAACGTATAATAAACATTTTTCCAAGTCCACGTCAAAGTTCCCGCTTTATTTTTAATTAGACTAATGAAATGGATCTTACGACGGATTCGGGATTAATGTTGTCACTCGGGTCAGAGCTAAAAAAAGCTGATAACGCCGGCGCTATCGGGTTTTACACTTATTTTGAAGGGAGTAAAGCAACAAGTACTTTCCGTAGTAACACAAAGTGTCCCTGGGAAAAGGAGCGTGGCATCGGACGAGTGTTTGGCGTCCCACGCACCACGCGCCGCCCGCCACGCGACTTAGGACGTCGTGACGCCTTGGGGTGAGAGGATTTTATGGAGAAAGGCGACGGGCAATGCCATCAGTTTAGTTTAGTACAATAAGGTCAGAAATAAAGTTATTATTTCACTCATAATTTTTTATTACACTTTGAAAATCTTCGACAGATTATTATTTAATTTAAAGTTTTCCCAACTGATTCTTGAGACTATGACATCTACAATAGGTCACTTGCATAACATTTTTTAATTTTTTTTCCGGTTAAGGCAAATATTCTAAGATATTCTGTTTTTTTTTTTTTTTAATCTCATATTTGAAACCCTGGTGAATTTTTGAAAATTTCAATCCGTAAAATCAGACCATTTTTTGTAAACCGGAAAGACGGGACATAATTTTATTGGTGCGAAAAAACGATAATTACATTGCCGAAAATCATTTTAAAAAAAGAACGTTTTCCATACGAATAGCAATAAATTGTACGGGGTTCTCTTCGTAACATCTGTTAAAGCTCCGCCATCTTTATCAAAAAATCAAACCAAAGGATAAGTTCGCATAGAACAAACAATAAATCTAGTGAACATTAAACGCAAATTCAAAAATTCGCCGGAAATCAAAGTGTTGCCATATAAAAAAATGAATCAGTTTGGAATTTTACAAAATTAAGAGAACATAATCGAAGACGGGACATTTTCATGTAGTGACGTTACGAGCTCAAATAATGGATTTATTTATTTAAAAATAAAAAAATGTACATTTCTAAAATTTTTTTTTTAACATTTTCGTAATATTGGTAAAAAAATTTATCCACATGATTTTTTCCAAATCGTTATGAAATCCATGCAAGTGGCCTATTGGGGTAAGTATCTTGTGAGAGCGAACACAGTGGCGAAGGGAAGAAGATGGGAAAGGTTTAAGATTTGGTCACCAAACACGGCTAAAGCTATTTCTAGCAACTTCTCGATTCTGAATGGTGGTATTTCACCAAATCGATATTGAAATTATATACCACTCTGAAACTTGCCAAAAATATACTAAAAATATGCCTGTTTAATATACTAAAAATATGTCTGTTTGATAAACGTAATTGGAATTGGAATTGAAAATTATTAGAAACTAACAGTTAACTGCTCCGCATGTTTTTGCTGCTAGGCCCTGCGGGCGGCTTCGCCCAGCTTGAGTGTTGATGACCATTTTATAAATCCGATAGGTACTTGTTCCATAATTAGCCTGTTTCTTGGATCCACTGGGATCTACTGGGATCCAGTGACAGCCAGTCACCGGGACAAGCTATTACGTCATATATAATATATATAGACGCGTGGTATTACTATTGAATAGTAACTATTCACAATTGCCAGTTACAATAATACTTTATTTTATTTATTTATTTATACTGGGTTTTACAGATGTTTACATTTACATGAGAACAATCCAGTTATAAAACTCAGTTATTACACAATTATAAAAATCTACAATTACGTACAATTAAATACAAATAAATACAATTAGAAAAACAAAAACATCACAAATGAAAATACAGAATTATAAACAAGATCACTCAAGTAACACATTACAATGAGTAGTAAAAGACATGTGGAATACGCGAGCATGCATAGAGGGACAATTCACACAATATAATTAGTTAAAACTTTTTAAGAGCGCTAGAACTTTTTTTTTTAAAACTGTACAAATTATCAACGAAAATATCCACATCAGCGCACTCTATCTTGTTATACAGTCGACACATCTGGGTCAGAGGGCTGAAGTAGGCGATATTATTTTTAAATGTATTAATATGAAAAATGTTATGGCGTCTTAAACAATGGGAATTGGGGACATTAATTTCAATACTGTTAAGACATAATGTAGTATCAAGATGGCCGTGAATAATTTTATGTAAACATATTAGATCAGTCAATTGCCTTCTAGTTTTAAGTGTATCAATCTTGAAGTAATCATATTATCATCAATCTCTCCATATCTGGAGAGATTCACAAAGCTATATATCTAGTAGTACTTACGCCTGCCAGCGGATGCTCTTCATGCCAGCTGTTAACATAAGTGGCGCCATCTTTTGGCATTGCTTTAATTCGTTTTAATTACAAAAGTACATTTGTATACAAACTTTGTATACATACTCGGTTTTGCATATGGCGCGGCGTCAGAGTTGCGTTCTTAGCCGGATTCTTAAATTTCTACCGTACAGACGTAAGCCTATTAATAACATCCGATGCGTTTCTGTGTGCCTGAATTGATCAAACATTTTCATATATCAAATTTACTCGTTTTTCTTTAAAATACAAGTAATTGCATTAGCCGACCATAGTATTCTTACAAATTCGAATAGATCGCACTTCTAGAGATTGTCTGTTCAGTGGTTGCGAAGATACCAAAGTTTAATGTTTAATTTCAAAGAACAACTCTTTCTTTTCTCTTCTCCAGAGTTTCTCCGCTTTGTTAGGTCCCTTTTTACTTATAAAATGTTTTTTGTAGAACTTCTTTATAAATTTAAATACTTTCTTCTAAGTTTTTTTTAAAAGTATTGTTGTTCTGGTACCCTTTCCCGTTGGAGGTTGGATATTATCTCCTCAAATGTATCTTACAATATAGATCTTCTATGAATCTGTTTTGATTATAAATATCACCAGACAGAAAGAAAAACTTGTAATGACGGCTTTGTTAACGAATATATTTTCAACATCAACATAATAGTATCTACAAGAAAAATGCCATTATTCAAGGTTTTTGAAGTGAAATTTTCTTTAGCACCTTTGTGATTTGAAACTCGATGAAACGGAAGCGAGCGATACTAAAAAGAGACAAATACATACATCTAAAGGATTTAGCCTGCGAAAAAATGAGATAGCAATAAAATATCTATTTCTTCACGGGTACTCGGTTCCAGTATAATACGACAAATCCACGGTCCCACGTGAGCCTCCGATAGTGTTGTGGTATAAAGCACCTGACGAACTTCAGCGGCCAGACATCCAGTGAACCAAGGTCAAATCCTAGGAAATCCAAAAAAAAAAATTTTTTGTAAAATCAATATCCACTCCAAAATGAACAGGCGAAAGAAAAAAAAGCAACTCCGATGAAGTAAACACAAATACAAATGTATAGGAAAAGGTGTACTGGAATTCGACGGTAAAAATATGAAAAAAATAATTCTTCACATTGATAAAAAAAAGTGATTCGTCCCACTCTTTTCTATTTTAGTTTTCTGAAGGTTTAACTTCTACCGCATGTGAATTGCACAATCTGATTTTCTTGTAGTTATTTTTTTCGACAATGAAAAAAAACCGTGAAAATACCCAATTTTAATTTAAAAAAAAAGCTCTTGTGTTCATTGCCGGGTTTTCAGATAGTACTAAACTAAAGTCCCTCGCTTCATAATATTGAAGTGTTATAAAAAAGCTCTTCAGATTTCCAATTTAAAATGTCACGGCACGCGCCTGATTAATTACGGGCGAAAACCTGCCGTAGGTTTTGCCATTTTTACTTCTTTTTCGAACATAAAAATCGAATCAAATTTGGAAATATGCAGGTCAGGTTTCTATTTCCCTTTAGGGAAGTTAAATCGAATCAAATTTAAAATATATCCAGGTCAGCAAGGTATAGATTGAAACATTTATCTTTGTAGTCGATGTCGTCAGCACTGTAGATATTAGGGATACAAATTCCAAATTTATAAACCTTTCAATTTTTATGAGTGCTGCAAAATGTCGCAAAAATGATCTCTGAACATAAATTATCAAAGAAAAAGATAAGACGAACATAATTTAAAATTATTTATGTACAAAATATTATCTCTTCTGATGGGTTGTACCGCTAAACTAAAATTAGCCCTGGTAAATACTTGATATTAAATAATTGATAGTTTTCAACAAACCACACTCTTCAATGCCAAATCACATCTACGCAAAGCGGCGCCCACAAGGACGGCCAAAGAAAATTACGGCGCTACAAATAGCATTGTAGGTAAAATCTTGAAACGTTCTCCATTAACCAGTTCACTATGATCCGTTTTTTTTTTGTGAACGCGACCCAATATCGTGCGACGGCGCGCAAAGTTGAGATATGTACCGTGCTGTCAATATTGCCCAGTATAATCTGGGACACGTAGATGATTAGATCGGCCTACTAACTGCGGTGCAGGTCGGGCCGGGAGAGGGCGGTTGAGGGAGACTCTTTAAACCGGTTATCGCTGAAGGGCCACTTGAAAGTGCAGGGGCCCGGTGCTCACGACCAAGGGTGGGCTGCCCCATCAGCCAGCGAGAAAATCCTGCCGCTGATGCTGTTCGTCACCGGTCACGAACCTGATAGCCTTGATACTAGGGATGTGAAAAAATAACCGATTATGAAAAAAAAACGTTTTTTATCCAACAAAAATCGATTTAAATTTTCTAAAAAATTGATTACATATTAATCAATTTTTCATGCTAAGAAAAAGAACCAATTATTTAATAATCGATTATTTATGCAAAAGTCACATCCGTAGATTTTAATTTTCTAAAAAATCGATTTTTTTACACTGCCGATTTTTTCATTATTTTCATATCTTTTTAATCAATAAAACTGTGATTAAAGATATTTTACGGGCTTATTTTAATTTGTCGAATTTGGGGAAAAATCGACTATTAATTGATTATTTTTCAAGAAAAATCAATTATTTATAAATCGATTGTATACTAAGAAAAAGTATCGATTATTCAAAAATAATAAAAAAAATAATAATATTATTATAAAAAATTTAATTTATACGACGAGAATGCCAGCATTATTATAAATACCAAAGAGGAATTATTAGATTCCTGATCAAATACTTCACGCAAAACACTTCAACTATCTCAACCAAACATATGTTGACAAACTTTCGTCAAAAATGGTAAAGTATTGGAGAGTTGAGCGCAGAAATAGAAGGATTTATGCTTGCCATTCAAGATAGAGTCATTAATACTAAAACTTTTAGGAAGCATATCATCAAAGATACAAATCAAATTGATGATTTATGCAGAAAATGTTTGGTTTTTCCGGAAACTATAGAACATATTATATCGGGATGTTCTGTATTAACGCCGTCCGAGTATACATTTAGGCACAATCAAGTTTTAAAAATAATTCACCAAAGTTTGGTAACTAAACATAACGTGATTGACTGCCGTAAAGTTCCATATTATGAATATGAACCAAATTCATTTTTAGAAAATGAATTTTATAAAATTTATTATGATAAAACTAGTCTAACCGACAGAACAATTAGTCATAAGAGACCCGATATAGTTTAACATGACTAAATTTAAAACAATAACTTATATCATTGATCTCTATAATATAAGGTAAAAAAAAGAAGAAAAAATGTTAACACTTATTGACTTTTTTATTTACCATTTGGGCATGATGTGAACATTTGTTATTGGATTATAACCTAATTATTATAATTGTTTTCTTTAATGCATGTAATGTTTCTGTAAATGTTCCTAATAAAATAAAATTAAAATAAAAATGTCACTATTCCAAATTCTTGTAATATTCAGAAAAACTGTTTCTGAATAAATTAGAAAATTTACAGATTTAGGAAATGAGATTAAAAGAATTTGGCATTCTCAGACTATAAAAATATTACCATTTGTTATTTCGGCTACTGGCATTATACCTAGCTCTCTCATTCAAAATTTAGGCGTATTAGATTTGTCAAAGAATTTATATATAAAAATGCAAAAGTCGGTCATTTTAAATACATGTAGGATTACGAAAGATTTTTTAAATATTTATATTGAGGGATCAGTAGGATTTATCGGTCGAGTTAGCATTTCATCAGAGCCGAATCCTCTGATATGAAAATATCTGGAGTCGGTGAAATATTTTCCCATTATGTTTCTGGTGAATTGACGTATTGTTCTTGTATTGTTTTGTATTTATTATACTTATACATATATTGCACTTACATTGCGTGGATTTACTAGATAATCATTTATGGAAAAGTGTGTGGAAGGGTTTAGTCTTTCATTTGGGAAAGATTTAACCCGGACATAAAATTAACCCGGACGGAGATTTTTTTATATGAATACCGCACAAGAGTCCCAACTGCTCCCGTTTGAAGCCAGTGAGACTATGGAATCCCCAATTGCTGTATGTTGTGAGGCTGAAGATAATGGGGACCATTATCTTCAGCCTCACAACCATTCAATTCTGAATGGTGGTCTTACACCAGGATGATACTGAGAGTATCTTCCACTCTGGAACGTGCCGCAAATATAATATATATTATTTTTAATTAATAAATTGTGAAATAACACAAATTAATCAAATAAAATTTATTAGTCACGCCGGGATTCGATCCCGCGACCTTCGGTGTGCGAGTCAAGAGCTTTACCTCTGGACTACGCCGACCGGCGATATGTCTATGTACTGCTATATTAAAAGCGTAGAAAATGTTTAAAATTTTCAAAATACCTTCTTTTCATCCTTTCGAAGGCTTCTGGATTATTTTAACCTCATAACATATGTATGAATACACATGAATTTTTTTTTAAATCATTACAAAAAGTCTTAGAAAACTGTCAAAAATGTCACATTTTGAGAATTACATTTAGCAAAACAATGATTTTGCAATCAAAATTCAATTTTCGTAACTCTTTAAATCAACGAATTTATTTGAAGTCACTTAGGCATGGTACTAACCAAAATCGAATTCTTTGAATCTAATCATTAATTTAAAATTATTGATTGTTCTTTTAATATACAAAAATGAATGTTTGTAAAAAAAATTACAATAGGAGGCACGCAAGCTGTTTGAAAATTTGAATGTACCGGGACTGAATATATTGAACGCGGGAGAGGAAGGGGATCGCGGAACGGAGTTCGCGGGAGAGAGAAGAGGGAAGGTGGGTAAGGTGGAGGGGGAACGGGTGAGGGGAAGGAGACGTGGGAGGGGAAGGGTAGGCGGAAGGAGAACGAGACGAATGGGAAAAGACACGCAGGCAGAAACAATTTCTTTATTAGTGGCATAGCAACGCATGCCGGGAAGTCGCTAGTAATTAAATAAAAAACACCCCGATTATACGTTACATACTCTATCACGCTTTCTGGTTAATATTTTTTTTGTGTTTCTAATAATTAAAAAATATATATATTTATATCTCCTTCTGTTTCTACTATATAAGTGTAATGCCATTCTATTAATGAGAAGTAAAATCGTCTAAAAAGATTTCCTCTTTACTTCGGGATTCCGGAAGTAAAGTATCCTTATTTCGTTTCCGTCGTGTTTCTCTTGGTTTTTTTCTACCTGCTCGGAAATAGCGACTCTGAAAGGAAAACCTACAATTTCATTATTTTATAACGAAAGTTTGCAATGAATTCTATACTAGACTTCAAGCTCAAGAGCTTGGATTTAAAAATATTCTCATTATGTTTCTTGATGTATGCACAATTGAAAAACATTAAATTACGGGTATAATAAAGATCAAAGACGGTAATATTTTTGGTAAAACCGTTTTATTGCAAGGTTACCAAGAGTTTATATATTTTATAATAATTTTTTTCTTCTGTCAGTGTATCTTTAATTTATCTTTTCCATACCTACCTATTTTTCGCTTGGTTTCGGGGATATCAACCGTTGAAATTTATGAAAAAAATGATTATTGAAGTACAAACTAAAATACTAATTTGTTTACTTGTTGTTTCACAAAAATTCAAATGTGAGATTGTCATCAAATCGCCGTTCAACGTCATTTAGTACCTAGGTATTTTTTGTCAATTAAAGGTCGCCATTAATGCCGATTCGTCTGTTTCAGCTATTGAATAAATAGTGATCAAAAGAGGAGGACAATTACCATGTTGTTAATTAACAATTTTTACATTTTGCTGACATTACTAAAGCTGAAACGCACCTAGAATCGCCGTTTAACGGGAACCTTTTAAATGTAAAATAAAATTTAAAAAAAAAACATTGACGCTGAATGGCCATTTGATTACTTCTGAATTTCTGTGAAACAACTGACCCCAACAATTGAAATTTATGAATAATTGATTTTGAAGTTTGGCCAAAGTGTCAGATAGAACCTTGTTGTCCCAAAGGTACGAGTGAGCAGGGAATGATATCTTTCCTTTGGATGACTCATTACATACCTGGAAAAAAAACAGACGTCAAAGTGGCGTCACACCAATTCCCCATCTGTCAAAAAATTGAAAACCACAATTTCGTGCAAAAAATCATGGCCTCAGTGTTTTGGGGCCGAAAAGGCATCATTTTGGTCGTATTTTTGGCTCAAGTTGAGACCATCAATGCACAACAATATTGTGTACCCTGAATTAACTCAAAAGGAGCATTCAAAACAAAAGGAGGGGAATGCTGACCAGAGAAGTGTGTTTTTTTCACGAAAACGTCCGTCCTCACACTGCCTTAGCCACCAATACGATCATGGACTCATTTGATGGGATTATCACCGTTTCACCTTCCTTAAGGCATATATCGATTAAATTAAATTTTAAACAGACGAGCAGGTGCAGAAAGTGGTTCCTAAGTGGGGGAAGGAGCTGGCGGGAGAATTCTTCGAGGAGGGCATAAAGAAACTTGTGCCACGGCTCACCACATGCATTGAACGGGATGTCGATTATTCTGAAAAATAGTCAACTAAGTATAAGTATCAAAAATATCATTTTTTTTAATATTTAAATACGCTTTTTCAAAAAATATATAAAAATTCAGTACACTAACTTTCTAAATATCCCTCGTATATATATAGATCAATCGCTAGGTTATTCCCAATCTGTCTGTTCCCCGTCTCCATCCTTTCCAATTTATATTTAACCCCAAAATTTACCCTGACGAACTATGACATTAAATTAAAGTATATTTGTACGTTAAAAAAATGCGGAAAAAATAATATCACTTAGCTAATTTTATAGCATAGTGTTTGTAAAATATGACCCCAAGGGTGTTTTACGACGCTGGAACGTAGACCGTAGTTAAAGTGCCTTAAAATAGGTACTAACTCTACGCACACAGATTAAAATAAAGCGGGCTTTTAAAATAAACGAAAAGTGGTATTTACAGATGTCGGATGAGATGATTGTTAGCGGTTAAAAGGTTCAGCGAGATAAACTGTCAAGAATGAAAAAAATATAAAAGATAAAGTAGATATAAACTGCTCCCTTCCATTGTTCTTACTTCATGACTCCGAGTCAAAGGCCGCGGTGAAGTAATCGTTCAAGTTGATGATACTGTGATAATCTACTGTGAACGGTGATCCGACAGATGATCCCCCGACAATTGATCCCCCAAAATGGTATCTATTTATATATAAAAATGTTTGTATGTATGTCCGCTATGCGTTGCTATATTAAGCATAGGAAATGTTTCAAACTTTCAAAATACCTTTTTTCCACCCTCGAGAAGGTTTCTGGATTATTACAACCACATGACAATACATCTGTAAAGTTTTTTTTAAATCATTTCAAAAACTCTTACAAAAATGTCACAATTTGAAAATGACATTTTTCAAACATTGATTGTTCAATCAAAATTCAATATTCCAATAATCTTTTAAAATTAATTAATTGAAATACTCACTTATGGTAGTAATCAAAATCGAATCCTTAATTGAAAATTATATTATTTAAAATGGCTACCTGTTCTAGGTACCAAATTTGATTGATTGTTCTTATAATATACAAAAATGAATGTTTGTAACATGTAAAAAATAAAAAAAAATTATTAAAAAATTGCAATAGGTGGCACGCGAGCTGTTTGAAAATCTGAATGTACCGGGACTGAATATAGTGAACGCGGGAGAGGGGAGGGGTTCGCGGCAGGGTGGTTTGCGGGAGGGTGGAGAGGGAAGGCGGGGAAGGTGGAGGGGGAACGCGTTGGAGGAAGGGGACAAGGGAGGGGAACGGGACGAATGGGAAAAGACACGCAGGGAGAAACAATTTCTTTATTAGTGGTATAGCGACGCATGCCGGGAACTCGCTAGTTTACTATAAAATTAAATTTTTTTATGCATTATTTACCAATTTTAAACGTTAAAGGTATGAAGTTCGACTTCGAAAATGCCCTTAATAAATAAGTTGGTATGAATATCAAAGGAATTTACACACAGTGTCGATTTTTTGTACTTATGCGCTGGTACATACAGTAAATAGAGAAGGAGATTTTTACTTGATGCATTTAAATGAAAATATGTTTAATTTTTTTTGTTGTTCGGCGGTAAATCCTTTCTGCACATCCCTACGGGGTCACTTAGTTGTATTTTGTGTAATTATGTAAAACGTATTATCCATAAAGCGACTGCACATTGTTTACAAGTACGCCGGAGGACGAATTGTCATGGAACCACTGTGAACCCAACAATTCTTACTTCGTTTTTACATCATTTTTATTTAACCATTATTTATTTAATCATACAGGCTAATTTGTTCGCTTTTGGGAAGGTCAATTTGAGAGGCGGGAATGGGTACCGCCGCCCCGGGAACCTTTATTGGATAACCAACACCTCTGCCATAGGTCACCCGTAGTGGTTCGCTACGTTTGGTGATTTAGCAGGGGTGCCCGGGTTCATGGGGTGAGGTTTGTCTAGGTCTTGGCGGCGGATGACCAACCAGGATACAATGAACTCCAGATTCCTACCTATCCTTTTAACCCTTTTCCTTCCCAGAACTTTCCTCTCCTTCCTTTCCCTAAAAAAACCCTTCACACATCATCTTCAAAGATGACATAGGCCCTGGGGGAAATTATTTTCCTGTAAAAAAAAATAATTTAAAGATCCCATATAAATATCGTTGTGTCTTCCTTACCATCGTAGTTAGAAATATGATCTTAACAGTGTTAGAAAGAAAAAATATCACGCTTTATATTAAAATCTTAAAGTTACTCATAAAACAACCCAAATAAACACCTTTCGAAGCCAAAGTTTCCGACCGCAATTTGAATTTTTTTTTTAACTTGAATCTTCATTAATTATTTTAACATGAAACTATAAAAAAGTGAGGTGTCGATAAGGTTTATAATACACTTATCTAAACTAGAATTAAATATGTTTGTGTGTTTGTTTTTTTCGTTACTAGTAATTTTAGTTAGAAAAAAGGTGAGCCATTTTTAAAACTTTTATTATGTTTTCATTAAAAATTTTAATATTTAAATAGTATATTAAAATATAAGTGGATAAACAGGTCTTTAAAACACGCGCGATTTTTCGAGCACGACGGCGTAGCCGGGTGCTCGAAATAAAGCAAGTGTTTTAAAGACCAGTTATCCACGAATATTTTACGCTATTTTTTTTATTGGTACACTTTGAAAACATAAATATTGATATTATTATTAAAAATTTGGAAATAAGAACTATTAATGAATTCGTGATGTGACATCACAATATCTTGTTGTCATGGAAATGAAAAACACAAACATTGATTTGCAATCTGTCACATAAGATTAATAGTTGACATCACAGTTTTTACTAGTTATTGTGTGTTGTAAAATGAGTTCTAACATTGATAATTTAAATACCAAAGCAGAATAGCGGTTAATACCTGAAAAATCCAAAGACGTTTATAAAAAAGAATATGAAAGGTTCATAACATGGATGGAGGAGCAAAATGTAGTAGATGTAGATGAACGAGTTGTGCTTGCTTACCTTCAGAAAATGTCGGAACAGTACAAAGCATCGACTATGTGGGCCATACATTCGAAATTGCAATTTCTGTTGAGGATAAATAAAGGGTTTGATTTAAAAAACGGAGGTATTAATGTTTCAAATAATACGAACTGCTCTTTTCACATCCATTTAAATAATTAGAATGTAAACGATGTAAACTTTGAATAAAATTTTTGAAACATTTGTAATGTTTTATTTGACGTTTAAAATATTCCTGTCAGATTTATAGTTAAAAGTTGACATTTAGACTTCACATTTTGTTGATTTGTTGATGTTGCCATGGTAACTTTAAAAAACGCGCGTTCCATAAAGTGCGATTTAAACACGCTAGAGCGTACTTTAAATGAGTAAAAAAGGGCACCAATAAAAATAAAAATATTAAAGCTTATTTCATCACATTAAAACGAAATTAGTTTTCGGATTCGTTCAGAAATATTCAATTTTTTTAGATTTTATTGCGAAGCGGAAATATTCTGATGTTCTGACAAAATGTGCCTGAGGCATCAGCGGTTATTTTTTTCAGTTTAAATGATAGACAAACATTCCCGGGTTATGAATAGCCTGACAATATTCTACCACCATATCGTATACGCCGAATGTTTTGCTTAAGGCGATCCAATAGTCCAGGAAAAAAATGAAATCGGAATTCACGCCCCTTTATGGGAGGTGTTCAAAAATACTTGAGAAAAAGTTTTTGGAAAGGTTGGAAAAGGTATTTGTCAATTTTTGGCCTGTTAAAAACATTAACTCCTTTTTTACGCATTGGTTATTGTAATAAAACGGAAATTTAAAATTGTTTTCATGAAACCAAGCGAAGTGGAGCCTAACGTCTGTTCCCCGCTCCGGCCGGGGGAGGACTGACAGAAAATGGATGTGGCTAGTCAGTAGTTCTTCGGTGGACGGTATAAGGTTCACTTTGAAAATCGAAATTCGTCGACTGACGTATTGTCGCCGTGAAGTCAAAAATAACAACGCGAAATTGCATATTGATTTTATTTTGTGAAGTTCGGCCCTAAATATATATTTTTTGTGATTATTATAAAAGAAGCTGAATTTGCTACATTTAAAATTAAAACCATATCCGAAAAGGGGTTTATAAGTAGGAGAGTCTGTACTTGAAAGTGATTTTTTATAGACCTAATACTTGTTAGGGTGCCTCGATGTCGGCTTCTAAACCAACACCAGGGCCCAAAACACGTCCCTGGCTAGCTCTCAGCGGGACTATGGTACTCTCTATTCAGGGGGGTGGGCAGCTCAAGGCTAGGGAACTTCTCTCCATCCTCCGGTGACCCACGGGATCCTCACTGGTCAACAATCCTCCCGCCGTAGCAGAATAATAACAATGTTAAATCATTTAGACATGTATTGTAAACTCAAACACATACATAGGTTTCTACAGTACAATTCAATTACAAGAAATGCAAATTACACAAACCTAGCTAAAGTGTTTAACTCTCTCTGACTCTCTCTCAAAACGAAACTCTCCGAGTCGTGATTTCCGCGGGGGCCCTACATTTCACTGAATTACGGACAACATTTAAGGAGGAAATTAAGATACAGCTTACATGTAGGTTGGCAGGAACCTCGTCTCATGTGGCAGCTTCATCAGGCACTTTCGTAGTCTAAACAGACCGAACTATAGTGCGGCAAAAGGCCGATTGTACTCAAAAGTATTTCAATAATACATCGCGGCCCCGTTGAATTGGGTCCGCCAGCTACCGGCCGCGAGCGTCCGTTCGCAAAGGCGCTCAGATTTCTTCTGTGGCGAGCGCAGCGGGAATGCCGAGTGGCAGGGCACGGGGGAGAGGCAAGGAGAAACAGGATACGGGGCGGGGAGAGGCGGCGGCCGAGCCGTGTGGACTTGTGCTGCGTTCTGTGCTCTCGTATTTACTCGCTTCAGGGGCGTATCGTAACATACTTTCTAGGCTTATTAAAAGACTTATTCAAAAAATGACCGAAAATTTTAAGGACCAACGTATGTTCTTAACGCAGTATTTAATTGAAGCGTATTCAAAACAAAAACAAATGATTTTGTATGATAAATGTTTTGCTTTTGTACAAATACTGGGGACTTGGCTAATATGGACCCGACGCATTTGTCAACTTCTAACCGGTTAAAAATAATGTTAAATTTAACGTTACTACTCACTTTCCTCCCAGTTTCAATACGTCACACTTATTTACACGACATTCAAGCGTAGTAGGTAGCTATGGTTTATATTCCTACACATCTTCACATACGTACACTACTTTATCTGGTACGCTGACTAAATGTATTTATTTTATTACTGAGGGAGCACTAGATTCATTTGTCCGTGTCCTGTGAACTAGAATAATATGTATGTTTACTAAGTTTACTGGTTGGTGCGCCGAGGTGCAATGCATTAATAAATTGGTATGTACGAGTGCACACATAATTCTCAATTTACACGTTCAACTTGTTCCTGGAAAATAGAGTAAATGATAAACTAAACGGAATACAGTACTTGTGAAAAATATAGGAATTTTCCCACATGTAAAATACGAAACCAAAATTTTACTTGTTGGCTGAGTAGTCCAGAGCCTCGAGGTTTAACCCAGACTTCGTAACTAACTAACCTTCCTTTTTATTCTTTATGGATTTCAATTTGGGAGGCGGGTATGGGTACTGCTACCCCTGAAACCATTTAATAGATTAACAAAACCTCTGCCATAGGTCACCCTATAGGTTTGGTGACTTAGCAGAGTTATCCGGGTTCATGAGGTGAGGTTTGTCCGGATCTTGTCGGCGGATGTGTCTGACCACCAACCGCGTCGCAGCACGGATCGGGAGAGACTTTTTGACCTCTCTAACAGAACTCTCTCGGAAAATATCCCAGAGCGTAAGAGTCACTCCTGGGCACACTGACCCCCAGATTCCTACCCACCCCTCATACATCTTTCCTTCCCAGAACTTCCTCTCCTTCCCTTCCTTGAAAGACCCTCCACACAGCATTTATATGGATGACGTAGGCCCTGCGGTGAATTATTTTTCTTAGGACCTCCTGTTTTGAGCTAAACTAAAAAAAATAATAATCCTTTGCTAAATTTTAAAATTATTTTTCATGTGAATACTTTAAAAGTGTCCCAAGTGTCCAGAGCTAATGGATCAATGGCTTCCCAATAAGGCTGTGTTATGAGGCTAATAATAGTGGGGAATGGAAGAAAATAGGGATGAGGAAAGTTGGGAAGTCTCTGGCTGTTTAGATCTTATCATCAAACTGGGCTAAAGCCATTTCAAGTAAGTTTTCGTTTCTAAATGGTGGTTTTCGCCAGGGCGATGTTGGGATTTGTACCACTCGGAATCCTGCCACAAGTATTCTATTTATTATTATTTTATATGAATTACCTAAGTGTGGACCTTCTAGTCTTATCCTGCAAATGTCTGCCTTTCTTTTAAAAATAAGTAATGTGTTATTTTTTTATTTTTTTTTTACAGTGAATACCGCACAAGAATCTCAACTGCTAGTGGGGAGGGGAAGGAGGTGGGGAAGAGGAAGGTTGGGAAATACCTGGCTATTCAGATCTGGTCACCAAACACGGCTAAAGCCATTTTCAAGCAACGTTTCAATACTGAATGGTAGTCTTACACCAGGGCGATACTGATAGTATCTTCCACTCTGGAACGTGCCGCAAATATACTATATATTATTTTTAATGAATTAATTATGAAATAACACAAATTAATCAAATAAAATTAATTTGCACACGCTGGGTTCGAACCCGCGACCTCCGGATTGTGAGTCAAGAGTCTTAGCCACTGGACTACGGAGGTCGTCATGATCGTCGTAAAATGATTATCAAAATATTTCGTGTTAAATCACTTTATAGCCAATTCATGCAAAAAAGACTATTAAACGTCATTTAGTAGGTGTAGGTATTCTATTATAAGGTGGCTAAAATACTGAACTAAATGTCAAGTTACATTTGTAATGTACAAACGTGTAATTTAAAATCTGTGAAAATATTTTAGTCCAAGAGCCCGTGACGATCAGACCTACGTTATTTTATAAAACCTGAA
The DNA here is from genome assembly GCA_917563855.2 of Limnephilus lunatus. Classification (NCBI taxonomy): domain Eukaryota; kingdom Metazoa; phylum Arthropoda; class Insecta; order Trichoptera; family Limnephilidae; genus Limnephilus; species Limnephilus lunatus. The sequence goes on from OU830598.1 coordinate 74,568,796, forward strand.
AGTTTCTCTGCTTATGTCCTAATACAGGTAAAGACGATCATGAAGTATAATAATACCCCGAATATGAAGTTTGGATCACGGTGGCTTTGAAAGATATTATATGAATTCATTATAATTGTACTTATGCTAAAGTGTAAAAGCTGAATTTTATGTATGTTACTTGGGGAACTATCAACATATGTTTTCTCAGTCATCAGACAGTTCCGATGATTTCTTCTCCTTGTCAGATACATTAAAAGTCTTCCGTAGGTGCGAGTGCGAAATATATGTACATGTAAGCGGGTGAAAGTGAAAAAGTGAGAAATTTCCACACTCGCAGACTACTTACTACCTTGTAAAAGTGCGAAAAAAATGCTCATGAAATTGTGGTGCAATTTTATATACCTTTGCAACCTGCTATCTTTCAAGGTCACCGTGATCCAAGCCTCATAGTCGGGGATCGTCTTTACCTGTATTAGGACATAAGCAGAGAAACTTTCAGGTTTTATAAAATAACGAGGGTCTGATCGTCACGGGCTCTTGCTCTATTTTGTTTTAAACCATCGAATTGATAAACTAGCGCAAGAGTGTAAAAATACTTTTACACATAACTTTGCTAATATTGTATTATATGCAATATTGCACAAAATATCTTTATTAACCGTGCTATTTCAATTACAATTTATTATGCGAAATATTTGGTTTTAAAACATTTTATATCGAATCCGAGCGATGAAAAAGAGTGATAGGCGTACTTTACTAATAAATGTATTCTATTATAATGTGGCTATAAATAATAGAGGCCTTCCATGAACGTCTGCTACAGACGGAGAGTCACGAGGGGGGGGGGGGGTGTATGACGTATGTGCGTGAAGCGCCGTGACGTAAATTCAAAACGAATCATCCCATGCACAAGAGATAATAAAGGCCGGCAATTATTTCATTTCAGCGTCACATTCTCATTTTCCAGATTTTACCCTAATTGGGAATGCGCGGGGTTTTTTATTGCGCCATTATCTCCCCTCTCCACTCCCGTGGGGTCTGGGCTGGGCAACACCCCCGACCCCCTTCAATACCCCAACCCCGTTGCATCCCCCCAAAACCCCAACCCCCGGCTTCACGCCTTCCACCGCAACGCTCCCCATCTCTCGCAACTCGTTCTGCTAAATAATAAATGAGAATTTATCTCTCAAACTTTATTTGTGAATTCACCGCGCGAAAAGTTAAAAAAATTAAACATTCAACGTAGGTCCTGCGCGCCTCGATAATAAATGTACGTTATGCAAATGGGATTTTATTTTTAATTTATATTAGCCCTCCTCTGGAGAATTCGCGATAATCCCACAGTTTGTTCCCCCAGATTCAAAGACTTAATCTTCCTCGACGTTTGTTTGGAAGCTACAGTTTATAACCCCCTTCAACAACTTCGCTTTCCCAGATAGAAAATATTGCGTTAATTAAGCTCTTCTTTTGTACGATATGACTCGTTAATAATTTAATATTAAAACATATTTTTCTTTCGTGAGCCGGATTTTGTGTACCTGTTTATCTGCAAATCTGAACTAAGCTTTTATTTAAAAAAGGCGACTGGTGCCGGATGAGATGTATTTAAGGACTTAATGAAGATATTATTTTCGATTTCGGTCGAAATTTTAAATATGGTTTCACATTGCAAAGTCCTTATGTCCTCCCCATCGTTATCGTTATTTGTAAGTACGGCGAACATTATTCTCCAGTATGGAAGCTTATTGAAAGACTTAGATTCTTTGAATCACACTGACTGTTTACTGACGTAATTTAAACTATAATTATAGTTCGGAGGACCAACATTGTGTCTAACTGGAAGCTAGGTGTTGTGTGCCGAGCTCTAGGATTATAATAACTCTGCACACCTACCTTCGGCACATCTCGTTAACGAGACGAAGTGACCCGAAGAGCCCATAGGCAACTAAAGCAATGAGAGAACTAATCGTAGACTAATTATGATACATTACACATTTGTAAAAACAAATGTATTTATTACAGCCTGATGCGTTTAACTTTACAGTCGGCATGGAATTTGCGCACAAAAAAATATGATTTTAAAACCGACTGCAAAGTTAAATGTATCAACCTGTACTTACTTTTAGTACGTCGTATCTAGTAGGTAGGTATGAGTACAAACCATGAATTTCGTAGTAGCGCGGTAGAAACAGTCACGAAGTGTCGTAAATAACATTCTTACATTCATGATGTAAATTAAATAATATACAATGTACGTGCTCATATGAAGAATGAGTTACTCCTTTGTAGAAAGGTACCTCCCGCCTCTACCCCCACCTCCCCCTTTCCATGCTGTGGTAGTCTCGTCAGGATTGAAGGCAATTATTGTAATGCCACGGAACAAGTTGAAGAATATAACAAAATACAGGAAATAACGCCGGATTCGTAACGTTTGGGAACGCGATGTGTTTTTTAAATCAACTTTTGTGGCTTCAGACCAGCGCTATCTACAATAGGTACCTACCTATACGTGGAACCTAATACCAGGGCGGAAATTGTAAAAAGCGTTGGGAATAACGTTTTTTTTCAAAATCGGTACGGAAATCTTAACATTTCTGCTTTTTATTGCCACTTACATAATTTAACACAACATAAAACGCAGAATTTAGTTTTATTTAATTACGTCAACTCTAGATCAATGATCAATATGATAAACGTGGCCCGTTTAGAAGTACAAAGTGTGAATTTATATTATAATATGTTCGTAAAGAAAATATTGGCAAATCCCAATTTATACTTATTTAAATTAAGTTCAACCGTTTTTACAATGCAAGAAAATTGCCCTACAAGGCGAGCAAATTCAAAGCTGATCCAAACGCACTCCTAGCATTCGAGGCATTTCCCAACCAAAAAAAAAATACAATTAAAGAGGCAAACGAAATCAATTGTTTATTAAAATTATAATAAATGTTTTATTTTCTTCTTTTTTATCACAAGTCGAGATAATAATATTCTCATTGTGATCTCCCGTGCTGAGGATTTTCATTTGCATATTAAAATTTAATTATATGTGTAATATGAAGTAATTATAAATATATCATATATATATACCACCACAATACGGGTATGTGCCTAGCATGGTGGTCGAAAAATCCTCAATGTATGTAATGAAAAATCTAATGAATAAAGAAAATTTAAAAAAAATTATGTGCTGTTTTTTAGGAAAACATAATTTAGATTGTTCAGTGCAGTTGAATGGTGTAGGTTTTGGTCTGTATTTGGTGTCAGTACCTATATATTCTTTTCTGATCTCCGTATATTTTGTATCCAGCTTTTTATTTGAGATTTAAATGTTATAATGTTGTTGTGGTTCTCAAATGGGGGTGGGATTTTAAAATTTTTAGATTTCTCTCCGTAGGCTTCAGCCTAGAACAACTCAACCCAGAACAAATCCACCTATTTTTAAATTTGTCATTATTAATTATGGAATTTCTTGATTTCATACCGAGCCTTACTGTTACTTATGACGTCACGCGTACTCCGTCAGCATTTCGATCATTTTAGCGGGCTTTGAAAAATTTAACCTTTGAAAATTATTATTGTGACCATGAAAACGACAAGATTTTTTTTTGATACTGGTTATAAGTAAGGTTTGTTCATTAACAAAATAACTGAATAAACTGCTTTCCGTTCCTCATGATACATAACTGTTACTTTTTCAATACTTTCAGTTGAATGTTGAGGTCCGTCTCTGCTTGTGACGCTTTAGATGTTTGGAGTTGGGAAAGAAGAGAATGAAAAACTTGTATAGGAAAGTATTCGTGCAGAGATTGAAAAGAGAATGGGCGAAACTCCCCGCGGAGAAGCCAGTTCATGTTCCTCCTCTAATCCGTCAACACTCCACACTTCCGCGGAGCCGTGTTGTCTATCGATATACCTACTTGCTACAGGCATACCAACCATACTCCCTTGCACGGACGTATATAAGGGGGGGGTCTTGGGGGTCCGGACCCCCCCCATTGCACCGCGCCGATTGTAGAAAACGATAGTTGCTTAAGTCCGCCACAGTGCGGGGAGCGGGGGAATGGGCAGTGCCCCCGCCGCGGCGCGCCGCCGCCGCCCGCGTTTCGGCCGCGCGCACCATACCATACCATTTTTTTCATACATTAAGTATTATTTGCATTAAAAATATTTTGTTATTGTGGGTAGGATGATACTTTTTGATTTTAATTTTTTAATTGTAGTTCATTAAAAAGAGTGCCTTACAATATGACCAAAGTTTAGAATAAATTATTTGGTTATGTGGTTATGTGTTTAAATAAAAAGTGTTTCAATTTTAAAACAAATTATTTGTTCTTAAGATGAAAGAGTATTTTTGTTTAGTGTACCTTAACAAATTGGGTATAAAAAAAGTAATTTTGTTTTCCACCTTTTATTTTATGTTATTTCTTTTTTTATGTTATAAACGAAGCGATTTTATTTAAATAAGGAGCGATAATTATGTTATGTTTATTTTTAGTTCAAATATCAGAGACTGAATGATTTATATATATAATATTTAAAAATAAAGGCTGATTGATTAAGACTGACTATTTTTTTCACGAAAACATGACCTTATATATTTTTTTTTAATTTGCGGACCCCCCCCTTATCAAAGCTATATATACGTCCGTGCTCCCTTGTAGTCTCTCCCTCTTTCTCGTAAACGCAAGTCATGGAAAGAGAGATTACAGCAGGGCTCTCAGCGGCAGAACAATACTTGTATTCAGTGGCGCTTTTCTCTAAAATGCATTTTTGCAATGAAACCCCATAAAATATATAAGGAAAAGAGACAACATGTATTATAATTTAACCACACATTGTGTCATTTAAATATAGTGCTAAAAATTGCACCCATCTTAATAGTAATCGTACTTCCCAAGATCGAGTCCAAATTATGTGCGTTATGGATATTTGCACCTATCGGACCTTCCGTCATATTACTTAGGTGCATAAAAAAACATACTAGTAGCGCCAAAGCGGTAGACCTGCATATCTTGTAATCTACAAGCTGCCTGAGTGCGCAGCACCAATGAAATAGAAATCATATTTATTCGGAATGGTATTTTGTAAAAATCGACGGATTGTTTTTCTGTGATTATCGCGTTTTAAGTTTCTATTAAAATAAGTTTATTATTTAAGATTTTTTGTTCATTTTTATAATACGAAAAGATCGGTTTTTTTGGGTAAATTGTGATTTTCGTATTTAAAACTATACTTTTATTCACAAAAAAAATTATTCCTTAACCGCCGTTATTTTATTGAATCGCCGAATAATTCCTTTTTAATTTTAATTTTATTTTATACAATAAATTTACATATTTATAACATTATTTGATAATGTGGGCCTCACTGGTTGCTGTACCCGTGCGGAGGCCCCCTTTTTATAATATAAAATTCAATAAGTAGATAATACATTCAAAATGAGATAATACATAAACATAAATTACAAACAAACTGAGTTAAAATAAAATAAAAACTATAAAAGCGGTAATGAAAAAAAAACATACAAATTAAATATTAATTAATTTATTTTATTTTAGTAATGTGTACATTAAAGCTAATTAATTATGACATTACGTATTCCATGCTATATTTTTCCGGTTTGATGTAGCTCCTACATTATTGAACTTTCGAATTGCTGTGCGGACTTTAAAGTTTCTGGTAGCATCTTATAAAACTTCATCCCTTTGTACAGTATTTTGGTAACAGATTTTTTACAATTTCATCAATAAATGTTAAAAATTACAATAATACTGTCGCTAGGTCGCTAATCTCTTGTGTAATGATGCAATGAACTTCCTTTAGATCAAGGGAAAAACATTATACTATGGAAAAGTAAAAAATAAATGAATAAATAAAATACCAACAGAGTATTTTTTCAATATCAAAGAATTTTTTTTCGCCTATTAATCTCCGATTGAAATGCCAACGAGATAGACCACTAACTGCCACTGGTGGTATCTACGTACATAACCACACGTTAAGGGCGCTTTACACAATGTTTTTTTTTTCATATCGATCTCCATATGGAAACTATACCGGAAACCAAATGAAAAATCTTTGCTTTACACAGTCATTATTTTTATACTTACGATTTCATACAGATAGTTGCCATTAGAGAAGAAATAATTTTTGGGACCGTACTATATCATAAAAAAATGGCAATACCTTGAACATAAACGTCACATGGAAGCATCTGTTATTATTTGCCTTTGTTGTTGCCGTCAACAAATCATCAAAAATACACACGAAATTCACAATAAGCGAATGATTCGATTTTTAAACGGCTTCGAAAAGGAGGAGGTTATCAATTCGACGGTATTTTTTTTTATTTTTATTTTTTTTATGTTTGTTACCTCAGAACTTTCGATTGGGTGATCCTATATTGATGATTATTTTTTTATTAGAAAGTTGGTGCTTTCTGTGTGGTACCATTTTAGTTTGGTCAAGTTTTTACAATGGGATCCATGAGAAAGCGATATATTATGTGCGCGACAAATGGACGAATAACTCAATATTACGCCAACAGATTTCGATGATTCTTTTTTTGAAGTAAAACTTCTTTACGCACGCTCGTCACTAAAAATCAAAAAATAAACCAAAAATTTAACAAAACTTAAAACGACTTCAAAAAATGCGCTAAAAAGTAAAAAAATAATTTCGTTCGATTGTTATTTTTGGAGTCGGTATCAGCCAAGATCTCCTCATCTCACCTAAAACTACCTATGTATGTAGATACCTTGGCTCAGTTAAAGAAATCATGTTGATCTTTTGAAGCACACTATATTATTATTGAAAAAATATCTATGGCAGTGTGCGTTTTAGCAATGTACGACCGAGACATTCTACGTAGATACATGATTAAAATATCCAGTGTTATTGTCTGCAAGTGGAAAAATATTGAATAAGGTAAAGAGCTTAATTTATTTGGGTTTATTGAAGCGATGCATCAAGCAGGCGGGAACACTGGCAACCGTAAGTACCTTTTTAATTCTACCCTCAGGAGATTCTCCCTGAAAGGTGGCCTTCGAGATGTAGTGGGAGCTCCTTTCAAATGGATACTTGTAATTTGAAGAAAAACGTGAATGATTGAGTGTCGCCTTATGAATTCCGAGGATTCGCTCATTATTTGAGATGATCGGCAACAGTTGTAACGTATAAATATTTACATGTATTAATTATTTTTTTTATCAAGAGTAGGCACGAAATATACAATATTTCTTTTTTTCTTTCTGCACCATTAGTTCATAGGTTGGTAGCGCCGGAAAAGCGGAAGTGGTCGGACGTAAATTTTCGAAAAGAGGTGGTTGGAGTTTTTGGTTAAACTCATGAAAAGTCGCATTGGATATTTTTGCGTCCGAAACTGTGTTCGATTAAAGCCTCAAATGCAACTGGCAAAATGGACTGTAATTATGCGAAACGAAGTGAGTTTGTTTGAAGTTGGATGATTATAATGTATTTGGTAAGACTATGGAATGGATAACAAGAAAGTAGGAAAACTAAGCACTTACCAAATTAGAAGCCGAACACGTAACTAATGAAACCAACCAGATCCAAGATCACCATGTCAGATCAAAATGTCACAAGTCATCTCACACACTGCACTATTGTTATTGTTCCCTGCTTTCTTCAGTTAGGTGACATGGTTAGGTGAGGGTAGGATGGATAAATGACATTCCGGTAAGAACTATGCACAATTGCACATTATCATTTCAAAACCAAATAGATAATATTACAATGAGTGACAGTGTAGTATTTGAAATCATCCTGTCGTTTCTGGCGTAGAGGCCTGCAAATTATTGCTTCTGTTCCATCATGATGGTTTTTTCATTGTTCCTTTTGGAGTCTTGCATGTGGAACTTGATGGGCCGGTTTCCTGCTTTTGCCGTTGTGGAGTGCATTTTGATCCACTGATTGTGGAGAGGACTGTAAACCTCTGCGATCGATGCACGCCCACGTTTTATGGAGAGCAGTCCTTGCCCTACCCGCATCGGGAGCCTTTTGGAGGAAACCGTTAGAAGTTACGATTGCTGTTTTCTATTAGATTTTCCTCCTTTTTTCCTAGCACCTTGCTGGACGGAAGCGGTTGGCGACAGAGTTGTCAAGAACGGGACCTGAGAGGGAAATGCCGTTGGATACCTTGTCGGGGCTGCAGGAAGAAGTCGACCCGAATCACAGCTACGCCAGCGTGGCTACTTTTTTACGAAATGCTACTTTGTGAAATATCTCTCTCCCTCTCTCTCCTAAAACTTAACTAGTTCTGTGATTATAAGGTATTTATTTTAAGTTATTTTAAGCGATTATTGGTTACCGGGATCGATTATTTTTCAGTAATTTATAAATATTTGTTAAATTAAACATTCTGTAAATAACAAGTAGAATAGTGAGCCCTCTTACTAAAAGCAGAAAACAATCTCAAGTCTCCCACACACCTGAAATAATCTCATGCTCTCTTTTCACCATCCATGACTAAAGACACCTTACGAGACACGACCGTGTGTGACACAGCGTAAATTGACCTTCAGTTTTGCAGGTGAGTTAATATTACTCTCTTTCACCAATGGGACTAAAAAAGTCCTCTTAGTTTCGAGAAAGCCCGGAGGATTACTACATTATCATCTATATTGGTTCGTTAAGAACACGATTTAAAATTATCAGGTAGACTCAGAGTTCTATACCCATGTGTAACATAAGGAAGTCGACATTCAAGTCTCGGAGAAATTATTAATTTCCTACGTGGCTTTGAGTTCGGGCCGCCATAGTGCAGCAGTATGCATATTGCAAACCGTGCCGCCTTTTCATACTACTGAGAAACAGGTCTTATTGTTGGCATTCCTGGTAATAGCCATAATTTATTTTCTATTTTTATTATAGCGACTACATAACATATTATACATACAAAATAAAACAAAATAATGGTTTATTTAAGTAAAGATATGGTATTTCTTAGTCCTCTTAACTAGGAGATCCTGTGCCGAGACAGACTAGTTATTTAAATCAGAGTTAATTTGTCTTCTATGTCGTTATCAGTGTCTTTTTCAAGGTTTTTTCATTGACCTCTTTCAGTTAGATTTCAGATCAGAAATATGTGATTTAATTTCATAATATATTTCTTGTATTCAAAAACATGTTTTAAGTACCCTTACAAATAAGAATGTGAAATGTTACAGTATACAGTCCGGTCAAAATAGACATTCACCCTTACATAAATTCCCAAGAAGCTATAAATTTACATGAACGTTAAGGATACCATTATAATGAAATTGTTAAAAGTCCCAATCGATCCCATGTGTGCAAAAAAATATTCAAGGTCCAAACTTCAGAAAAATTGATTTTTTTGATTTTTTAGCGAAACGGTTAGTTTCATGATAAAAATAGCTCAGACAAAAATTATAGATCATGCAATTATCTACAAAAATTATATTTACACTTTATCCCTAAGATTAATTGTTTCTGAGAAAAAGCGATTCTAAAATTTACAGTATTCACTATGCACACATTTCCACGCCACTTGTCAGGTAGTGTAGAATCAAAGAACATTTAAGACGTATTTTAAAAATATTTTTTCAATTTCGCTAACCCTATTGCAAATAATCAGAGTTTTGAAAAAAATACAGGGATAAATATTCTCCAAATATATAAAACAAAGTCGGGTCAGTTACACCATTTATAACTCCAGAACGGCTGGACCGATTTTTATGATCTTTGATTTGTTGGATTTGTGTCCGCCTCGAATAGCAGAATAGCTATTGAAATATCAGAAAAAATCACGAAAATAAACAAAAAATAAATCATGAAAAAAATCTTTTCCTTATACATTTTGTATGAAACGAGTTCTCATCTTTTGAAAGAACTGCAGGAATATTGTGATAAGTATAATATTGAGTAGTGAGTGAATTCCAAAAATTCAAAAACGTCAAATGTCTATGCGCTGATTGTTTTGCTTTTGTTCTTAAACATATAATGCTGCTCTTCTTTCTTACACACTAAATTTCAACAGTCGAAAATGGGACAAACGGTGAACGAATGTCTGCACCCCTCCAAAATAAAATAAAATAATTATAATAAATCTCCCTCACACGTAAAGCAAATGAAATACAATTCCCGTAAGTAAGTGGAAAAGTAAGAAAACAACAAAAATTATAAATCTGTACACAACGCCATCTCTGATACTGACAAAAACGAAACACAGAGAGTTATGCATCGATAATTGCTTCATTGAGTAATTTTCAACTTAATGAAAATTGAATTTAATGCAGCTAATAAGCTAACATAACAGTAATTGATTCCGAGGCCGCACGAAGTTCTCCGGGTCAGCTAGTTAATAATAAAGGACATTACTTAGAAGCCTTAGAAATTAAGAAATCCTTTAATGATGAGTCTATTATGAATAAACAGAAAATATTGTCTTACAATCCCATTTTAAACATGTTACCTTTAACCGTGTGTTCTATCTCCTCCCCCCACTCTTCGCTATTCCGTATTCGAGCCTCCACCCCCACTTCAACACTTAGTAATATTATTTTAATTCATTTAACTGTTACTTTTTAATGTTAGTGTATATTTTGGCCTGAGGAAGAAACAGTTGTACCAAAACGGTGGGCGTATAAAAAATATGGTGGTTCGAACAAAATAATTTTGGTTAATTTATTTACAATGGATAACCAAAAAGTTGTACTTACATTCAAAAGTAAAAATAATATAGATTTTTCTTCGTGTCTCTACATAAAATTTTGACTTAGTACATCTTTCCCACAGAACTGAGACAGGCGAACAAAATATACAAATTTTTCCCAACAAAAGATAACACATTTTCTCAGATCTTAAGTTTTCACTGGCGTTATTTGTGTATTTTTTACATGCAACATAGAGCTATACGGAGCTATCTGTTTAGATATTGGAAAATGTCAAAACTCCTTCGATTTGGTATTTATTTATCAAAATAAGAAAAGTATCTTAAAGGTCGTTTTAATTATTTTGCCTGAATCAGACCAACCCGTATTGATGAAACGCTGGAGTCTGTTAAACTCATATCAAAATAGACATGTTTCAGGATTCTACAGATAAATTTAATAATGAGGCGAATTTGGTTACATTAGAGCCGATATCAAAAAGGTTAATAAATCATTACAGAATTACGGAGTTAATAATTTAGATGATAAGTCAAACCCATGGATATGGTAATTGTCAGGAACGAATAAATGGAAATAATTCAACGAATAAATTTCACTTTTTATTCAATGCATACCAACTAATCTAGAGATAATTATTTATTTTGACTATGATAATAAGTCCCCATATTATCTGGCACTACTCGAATACCGATAAAGCTGGAAAGAAACATAAATTATTGCACGTCAGCATTCAACACAGGACTATCACCTGGTATTCGGGTTAGTCCTAAATCTGGACTGGACTTGGTAACCCTAACCTAACTTAACCAATTTTTAATTTTTTTTTTTCATCACTCTTCAGCCTCCGCAACCCGAATTTCTACCGATTTATTACATATCTCCTATATTATATATTATATAATATATATGTTATTCTTGAAGATAATACCTATCTAGATATTCGTGGCGCCGAAACGCAAATTATATAAAATTCCCTCGATAGAAAAAAATCGCGATGTATGCTCCAAAATTTTTTATAAACACGTTTGTTTCAGTTATTTTACAAATGAAAAAAAAAACAGTGTTTCTTTAAATGCTGTTTAAGACAACCCTCGCGAGATTTTTGTTCAATTTTAAACGAGTCGTGTTTTATTAAAGATTTTTACAATTTTCGCATCGCTTTAATCGCTGTAAATGTTAGCGCGCCCGTCTAACATTCGTAATTTCATATCTCTCCATCTTCTTCTTTTTGAGGCCGGTTACGGCGCCTTAATGACCTTTCTGAGGTGGTCCTGAGTTGGTTTCATTCTTAGTCGACCAGTCACCCATTATACCTGCATATCTTCCATTTATCATTCTCAGTTTTACGTGTGTACAGTACTGTACAGTATACATGTGTTCAGTTCTTTGCCTCTGGCAAAGCTGCGGTGAATCAGCGAGTGGCAACACTCATCGAAATCTGCCTAAGCCAGACGTCTCAAAAACAGAGAAAACTCTGCCGCCGCCGTTGTTCTAGTTGCCTCTTCAAGTACCCTAGCCGTCAACAGACACACAGTGGACTTCTCATCCATTACCAACATGTTAAGGTGATCCTTAAAGTAATTCATGATCTGCTCTTTCGTAGATGGCGTGATTTTAATTATTTTAGAAAAAAATATTTTTTGCAAGTTATGATTTAAAATATTAAGGTGAGTTAACTGATTGCGCCCGTGCAAAGTCTATACGCCATATGAACATGAATAAATAGTTTTGTCCAAAAAACTCTATTTTGAAGTATAACTTGAAAACAGTATTTATTTCTAAAATTATCAACGATATATTACATTAATGGGAATCACATCAAAAGTTATAAAAAGTTGTTGTTGTTCTAATAAAAAAATTGATTATTTATGCATTGAACCGCTTACTCGTTAATACGAAATATTTTTAATTCAAGCAGTTTGATTTAGCTTTATTATTACGAAAAGTGCGTATTTATGTCGAGGGAGACAAAAAACATGCAAAAAATATGCATTAACATTTTAATTTTGTATAAATTAATTCACTTACGCGGTAACGCTATTTTATATTTATCGTTTTTATTGGACATTTGATAGACAATCAAGCAATGCTGCCAACCATAGAAAAAATATTATTGCCATATAAAACAACGTGAATGCATTATTGACAAGTTTGTACCTGTATTTATAACAGCAGAACATGGAAATAAATGTATTAGAATAATTACACATACCCGCTAGACAAACCCTGCTTTGCCAAACAAACCATTCAAAACCTGGAAAGTTTATTTAAATTATGGTGACATGCAGCTTTCATACTTTAAACCTCAACCCCAAAATTCGAAGCAGGTACGTTTTTTGTTTTTATTTTGACGAGAATTTATTTTATACGATTGGTTCTTCCGACAAATATCATATTTGATTGTATATTAGTTAAAAAGGGAATATTCCGTATTATCCGTGCATCAAACTTCGATGACACGAACGTTCCGTATTATCCGTGAGGTGGACTCTATGCATATTTACCAAAAATTTAATATTCATATAGACTCAAGACTTTTAAAAAAAGGTTAATATTATCTTCCATATAAAAATAAAATCGTTTATATTTATCCGAGACGCTATCTAGGTTACAAACCAATTCTAAGAACGAGTATTTCCGATGAAAAAGGTAGTTGCCTATGATATGGAAAAATTAGTCGAAGATAATATCATTAATAGGCCACTTGCATCACTTTTTTCTCCTTTTTTCGGTTAAATATTCTAAGATATTCTGTATTTTTTTTAATCGTATTTTTAAAATCCTGGCGATTTTTTGAAAATTTCAATCCGAAAAATCAGATCATTTTTTATAAACCGGAAAGACGGGACATAATTTTATAGGTGCGAAAAAACGATAATTACATAGCCGAAAATCATTTTTAAAAAAGAACGTTTTCCACACGAATAGCAATAAATTGTACGGGGTTCTCTTCGTAACATCTGTAAAAACACCGCCATCTTTATCAAAAAATCAAACCAAAGGATAAGTTCGCATAGAACAAACAACAAATCTAGTGAACGTTAAACGCAAATTCAAAAATTCACCGGAAATCAAAGAGTTGCCATATAAAAAAAAATTATCAGTGTGGAATTTTACAAAATTAAGGGAGCATAATCGGAGACGGGACATTTTTATGTAGTGACGTCACGAGCTCAAATAGTGGATTTATGTATTTAAAAAAAAAAACTATAATTTTCTAAAAAATTTTCGTAATCTTAGTAAAAAAATCTATCCACTCAATTTTTCCCAAGTCGTTATGAAATCCATGCAAGTGGCCTATTCTAAAATTTGAAATATGAGATTGACATTTATCACGGTTGGATGGAAGGTGGCAATGGTTGAATTGGTAAAGGCGCCCGTTATCTTTTTCTATTTTTCTGTATCTTGTTCTCTTTCATATTTTTGTTTAGATTATTATTGTTATCTTCTTCTTCAATAATAAAATAAACTCGCGCCCTCTATGAAAGAGCAGATTACGAATGATTGCAAGTATCACCTTAACCTTAACTACACCGACCTCGTAATCGATGACACTCGTCATGAACACATAGCAGACCGCAGAAGTCTATTTCCTGCAGAAATTCGACACCCATTACCTTAACGCCGTTTAAGAATCACTTGTGTCGGGTTCTCTCTTTGAGAAAAGTCCACCACGGTGAGTTAACTTCACACCGGTGAATTTAAGTGAATTTAGCGCTACGTGTAATAGACACCCTTGAGGAAAGAAAACACAAATCCAGCCAACAACTCCTATAGTTTGTGAAATGGACACTTCATCTCACCTACAATGACAGGGCAGAACTAACTATATTTATCGCCCGGTGCGGAAAGCATAAATCGCACACCCTCCACTACGGTGCCGTAAGGCAAAATATGTCAAACAGAGATAATAAAACACATTAATTTGTTTTAAACCACTTTATTTTTAACACAAGTGGCTCACTGGTAAACATATCGTCACTTCATTTGGATAGGGTTCTAACTGACTTTTTTTTCAAAAATGACCTTTGAATGCCAAAGCATTTCTTTTGCTCATTTCTATTCTCAAAATAATTTTCAGAACCATCTGTGTTGTATTTTCGTAGATATATGTATGAAAAAAGTTCTAACGTCAAGCATTTTCTATAATAATTCATTTTACAAGGTTCTATCATCACTTACACTCTCTATTTTGTTTGTATCTGACAGTTGATTTAAATACGAGGCGCACTTCATTTGGATAGGGTTCTAACTACGCCTTACCATTTTTAAAGGTTTCTAGGTTTCCAAAGACGAATTTTCGTAATCTATTTAACAATTTTAGTTCAAGTATTTTATTTTATCATATTTTAATTGAAAATATTGAAATAGAACGTGGCCCTAGCTAGGAATTACATAAGGGATATGTAATTAGAACCTTGTGCAATGAATTATTATGCCTTAACTGGTTGCACAAGGTTCTATTTGCATGTGTTCTAAAATGGTAGGTTTACGTCCTATTTAAATATGTTCAATTAAATTACTTAACACAAGATTCAACCTCAAACCCGGAAATTAGTAAATAGATTATGAGAAATCGTCTTTGAATACTTTGACACCTTATTTTTTAGGTTACTCTGGATTCAAATATGAATAAAATACTAATAAAGAGAGTAGGTACTTAAAATAAATTTCTATTTCTAAAACTTTAAATATTTTTTAAAATAGAATTTTTATTTGCGAAATGTCGTTCTGAAATTTTGAAATTTTCCATTAAACAATAATTATTTTCTATTAGACAAAATAGCAAGATTAATAACAATTATGCCAATAATTATGCCAGTAATTTCCCACTAATACTATGCGAGCGAAGCCGTGGGTAAATGCTAGTATATAATAATAGTTAACAAGCAAAATCTAAAAACGTATCTATTATTATATCATGTTCTGTTTTATTATTTTTCGTCCGGTTACCGAACTTGTATGTAACAGTGTATATATATGTACACTGTAAATGGTTCACGAACCATATTATAAATGCGTATTTATTCAATCCCACTTGACCCTCATGTCTCGTGTCATATAAAAAGTGTGACCCAGATCAATCGCCAATAGTAATGACAGCTACGAGAATAAGTGCTCGACTTAAGTTACCATGTTTTGGATCATTATGTCCATAGTAAAGTGGGTACTGATTCATCTTAAGACGTCACAAGACTCTAATATCGGGGGTTTGCTTGAACATGACATTTTAATAAATTTGACGAATTTCTAACTAAAATATCTTTTTCATTTTTGGAAAAACTTCACAATAAGAAAATCCATATTTATGGATTGTGAAACATATTTAGGGCTTAAAAATATATAATCGAATAGAATGTACAGATTAACAAACGCTGTTTCTGAGTATATAAGTTTTATTCTGTATCATTACGCGTAGAATTTATAAATCGTCTTTTAATATTGGAGGCACCGCTGAATTCCAGGGGAAGTCCTGAATTGTAGCTGAGCAGTAACCTTTTCATCAATGGACTCAATGATAAAAAACAAAATGTATACTGTAAAAAATCTATTGATGAATAAATGTTTTTATTATTATTATTATTTAAAGAAAAAAATACTTCGGTCAGTCAAAAACTAAAGCCTCCTATTTTTCTCCAGTTAAATAAAGTTAGTTAAATGGAAAAAATTAATTTGACGCAATTCCTTCAACCTTAATCTATAATCTACTGCAGTAGTAATTTTCTGCGTCAACAGGTGACATCGATGTTTCTTATAGACGGCGTTTTGTGATTGAATTCTTGAATGCAGAACGTGAAATTTTTTCCACGCCTTCTTCACCTACTACGTTGAGATTCCGACCTTATTTTGAGGGTATTGAAATTGAAATAAAAAATATTATATAAGTACTTTTAAAGTGTCCAAATTTTATCCATATTATCAGTCCTCAATATTCGTGACGGCTATTACTATAAATGCTCGCATTAAACTACCTACGATATATATTTTAAACACACGGTCGCGTCCTCAAAAATCGTATTGATTTTATTTAAAAGCAATCTACATGATCAAAATGAACATGAAAAATATAAAATGTTTTACCCGTTTCAATCGGCGATAGTGTTGAAGGATTAAGCGCTCGCATTAAGCTTCCAACGCTTTTGGATCACAATGCTCATGGCCCTAGAAAAAAGTACAGAATTGGATTGAAAACACGTCTATGAAATTTGCGATATAAAACTTGCTTATTTGATTAATTTTTTTAACCGTTTGGTTTTAAAAACGTAGAAGTTATTAATTTGTGTGTTCAAGCAACGTGCACTTGGAAGCATGTGCGCCGTGTCTCGGGGGGAGCCCATAACACCTTAACAGGGAGTTACTACTTTCCTAAAGGCATAAAGCTGATAGCTCCATTATAACCTCCCTCTCTTTCTCATAAACTACGCAATGTATCAAAACTAGAGGTTGCAACAGATCGCTCAGCGGCAGGACCATGGGCGTGTTCTATCTTATGGACCAAAGAGTTTATCATATTTTGGCCAGCTTCCCTTAGACTTAGACCTTTCTTCCACAGGGAGTGGTTACTACTACCATATATCTGTTTCGTACATGTGCACACGTTGCTGACATTTTGTAAACTCGTCGGCGACGCCAGTCTCCCGCGAGGTTGTCGCCGCTTTACGTCGTCGAGACGTTAAACATGGCGTAACTTGTATCAGCAATTTTCTAACCAAGTGTATGCTTTAGATTTTAGATAATAGGTTCTCAACGTGGGCGTTTGACACATTCAAGGGGGGGGGGGGGGGGCAGTACAAGACCCAAATAAAATTAGGGGGCGTTGAGATGGTACAGTAAAAAAATGTGGTCTAAAAAAGACAAAAAACACGCACTGATAAACCAAAGTAAGCTTTAACATTGGTTATTGGAGGGGCGAGTTCCCGGCTATGCAGCCCTTATTAGATCCAGGGTGGCAGGAATGAGGGAAAGGATAAGCAGCTCTGGAAATATCCTCGTCATGGAAGCCCGCCTCAGTCCATCATCCAGCATTGATGCACACTGGAGAAAAATACTGGCTCCTAATGTGGTCACAGAATCCTAAAAGCTAATTATTATGATTTTATTTTGTTATTACCTTTGTTTCATGTACAATCATATTCACCTGCTTCTCTTTTTAAAATATTTTGTGTATGTATTATAACCCTTACGGAATGTGTGGGATTGCAATATTCTCCCCACATATCGGAATAAACATTTATTATTATTATTATTATTAATTTGTGTATGTATTGTAATCATTTTTATAACGTGTTCGAAAATTCACGCAGTTTGGGAAGTGGGTGAAAATTGAACTAAAAGATTCCATTATATTCAGATTTAGATGATGTAAACATTTTTATTTTTTATTTTATAATATTATCATCTCACATATCTTATTATTATTAAGAATTGACACTATAACATGAATACAAGAAGAAAGGAGGTAATAACCCGATACCTAAAATATAAAAGAATGGCTTTTTTAACTTGCTAAACAAAAAGGTTTAACACATTTTTTTTATCGAATTATTGATTCCGTGACAGTGGACCACATAAGTAAAAAAATTGAGGGGCTCTAGAAAAAAGATTGTTCTCAAAGTGGGCGATGGGCAAAATAAGGTTGAGAACCTATATTTTAGACTTTATTAACTAAACAGTCGTGATAGATTATTAAAAATGAGAACTTCATCAACTGTTCGTCATCGATTCATGATTTCAGCAGGGACGTGTACGGAACATGCGCGAAAAGTTGTTCACGACGCGAGTATACAACAGGAGTATCGGATACTTACTTATCCCTGTGGTAGGAGGGCCTAAGCCTTACGGTGTTGTGTATATAACACGATTTTTCATAAAAACGGCGCTGTACAAATAATCCATTTATATTTATTATTATGGTACGATAGAATCTAATGGTGGCGCATGGACACGGGTGGTATTTAATTCCCGCGTCATTACATTCTGGGCACGTGCGCCGACATTGCCTGTAGATGATATCTCACGTTTTGGAGGAAGACAAACAACGGCTTCTTACAAATCATATTACTACACAACACACCCACAGGGCTGTGCAGAACTGTGGCTAGCAACACAATCAGGAAAGCGAATTTATTTATTTAAAATATTAACAATTTGATAGTTTCTATAGCATTTGGCAAAATATAACCTCAACGGTGCAACAAAGCAAAAAAAAAACAATGCTTAGCTTTAAATTCCAAATATTCAAAAATATTTTATATTTCTTTTTTATTTGTTTAGAATCGTCGAACTTTTGTTTTTTTTTTCACCCAGGAGGCCCAAAAGAAAATCATTTCCCTCGGGCTACGTAACCTCAGGGGATGCTAAGTGGAGGTTTTTTTTAAGGAAAGGAAGGAGAGGATATTCTGGGAAGGAAAATGGTAGAGTGGGTAGGAATCTGGAGACCGGTGTGTTATCATCCTTCCCGCTGCGGTGCAATGCGAAGGGTGCAGAGGATCTGGCTGGAGAGGTCAAAGGTCAACCGCCACGCAACTGGTGGGTAGACCCATCCGCCACCAAGACCTGGGCGAACTCAAACCGAAATCAACCCTGGCAGCCCTCCTAAGTCACCAAACGTAGCGAACCACTTGGAGTGACTTATGGTAGAGGTGTTGGTTATCCAATAAATATAGAAGCTTAGTAAGTAAGTAGATACTTTTATATAAATAATAGTTTCATTCGTTTACCAAAATAGCTATATTTATCAAAACAGCTATATAAATTTAGCTGGTTGTGAAATAAAGATGAAAATTTTACGAATCGGAGCTAGTTTCCTCATATATATAAATTAGTTATACTTGCCGAAAAGAATTGAACTAAAAGGAAGGATGTTTATATATCGTTAAATATATCAACAGCTTCTTTGTAAACATTACCTACCTACATCCTAAATTCCGCATTTCGACCTAAGTGTGTAAAATTGTGATGTAGAACTAGAGTTATCAATAAAAATTGTGCCTTTGTTTTTTTGTGATTTTGATTGTTCTTATTAATAATAATAATAATATTTGGACGATTAACATAGCGCCGTTTTTGTGAAAAATCACCTTAAGGGCGCTGTACAAATTTATAATACATGTCTAAAATCTAGAAAAACTACAAGCTAGACAAACAATTAAAAATAACTTATGGCTAAAAATTGCATACACCGGTTCATTGATCACCGATACGAAAATATATGTACAATGTTTTGACCAATGAACGCGATGCTGCCTACAAATGAATGAATACAGGACCATACTTACCTGGGAGGTCGCTTGAAATTAACACTGTTTATTGTCTATTTAAGGAAATTTAGATAGATTTCGCACGCAGAGGTTAGGTTAGTGTTGTTTATATTAGTGTCTCCACAGCTCCTGAAAATAAACTTTAATAAAAAATATTATTGACCCCTAGGATTCAGTGTACCATGGTCTTACATTTGGTCAATATATTAAGTGGAATACACATTGCCTACTTATCACGAATAAACTTAGATAACATATTTATTTTTCAAAAATATTAGAAACATACTAGATTCAAAATCTAAATAACAATGAAAATTGTTTATTACTCTCTTTGTTAATCAATCGTTGAATATGGAATAATCGCATGGGGAGGTGCAACACTATCAACTATAGATTCATTATCGAAGGCAAAAAAATGAATTATTAAAGTTCCCATAATAACGAGTACTATATATATTTAACAAATTCCATGTATTAGATATTCGACAAATTTACACAAAAACAATCTCAACTCATCTGTTTAAAAATAAAACACATACATTTTATGAAAATACCCAAAATATTGTAAAAACGCGGCACAAAACCAAATAACTCATACAAACACCTATAACAAACACAACATTTGGTCAAAGAAATTTCAAATACATTGCGTCTAAAATATACAATAACAAAGCAAGACGAATAATATTAACAAATACAAAATCCTGATCAAACAATGGATCATCAAAAAAGGTCGTGCAATAATTACACGATATCACCTCACCCAAATATAATCCTCTATCTCATTATTTTTTACCACTACCTACCAACCTGAAATTTTTTGTCAAATATTTTTGCATTATTGAAAAATGTACTTTATTTAATATTTATAAAATATTTGTAAACCAATCTGTCTCGACACAGGATTTCCTAGTGAGACAGGCAAGGCCAAAAAAATATATAAACCTTTTTATATTATATGCACATTAAAAAAAAAGTTGTTTTAAACAAATCCAATTTCAATGATTATTTTTATTCCTGAATAGGAATTTGAAAATAATTCTCGTTATTATGTAGGTATTTCACTCGACTTGTGTTCACGCCCTGTAATTTCATTCTCACTCTCGTGGTTTCTTTCATAACAAAATACATCAGGAAAATACGACTCAACAATTTCGTATTTTCCGTTAGATATAATATATCTGCGTTATCTCACACTTATGTTCGAGTATTTTGCTAGATCTTATTTTTATTTATTTAGTTTCTATTTTTGCCGAAGCAACAAAAAAGTATTTTTTACGTTTGAAAGCGTAGGTCATAAATTATGTGAAATATTCTGTTGAACCATAATTAGAATATATATATATATATATAAATCTTAAAATGTTTGTGTCTATGTATGTCCGCTATGCGTTGCTATATTAAGCATGGGAAATGTTTCAAACTTTCAAAATACCCTTTTTCCAACCATCCTCACTTTCTGGATTATTACAACCAAATGACAATACATCTGGAAAGTTTTTTTTAATAATTACTAAAACTCTTACAAAAATGTCACGATTTCTAAGTAATATTTTTAAAACACCGATTATTCAATCAAAATTCAATATTCGAATAAGCTTAAATTATTAAAATTATATTATTTTAAATAGGTACGTATGTTAGGTACCAAATTTGATAGATTGTTCTAATAATATACAAAAATGAATGTTTGTAACACGTAAAAAATAAAAAAAATAATAAAAAATTGCAATAGGTGGCACGCAAGCTGTTTGAAAATCTGAATGTTCCGGGAATGAATATTTTGAACGCGGGGGTTTGGGGAGAGTGATTTGCGGGAGAGTGGAGAGGGAAGGCGGGGAAGGTGGAGGGGGAACGCGTTAGAGGAAGGGGACATGGGAGAGGAAAGGGAGACGCAAGGGGAACGTGACAAATGCGAAAAGACCCACAGGGAGAAACAATTTCTTTATTAGTGGCATAGCAACGCATGCCGGGAACTCGCTAGTTATTAATATTGTTGCTAGCATCGCAAAACTAAATAATATGGTTATTAATTTTTACGTTGTAAGCGAGGAAATTTTCTTAATTCTTTGTCGGTCAATGTCAAGAACAAAGAATTGAAATATATATAGATATTATTAATGTTTCAACAGCCGTAACAAAACTCATAAAACTGAGACAGCTCAGCTGGCCAGGATGTGTAACAAGAACGGAAGTTAGCCGACCACCAAAGATGCTTCTTTACAATAAGACTACAGCGATAGGAAGTGTTTGAACGCTATTGAGGTAAACTGTGTAATGGTGAACTGGTAAGATTGAGAAGTTTTTTTGAGGTGACAAAGACTTTCCAAGGAGTGTTTGGTGAATAATGAATCGTTAATAAATACCACAGTCATTAGTAATTAGGTAATGGACTTTAAAGTTTCAGCCTAATCAGTTAACAAATCATAAAGACAGTTATTTTTTAAAAGAAAATCCGCTTTCCTTGCATGTTTCGTCAGCGCCATAATTGGAAGAAGGATGCTTAAATAAGCGAATTTATATCTTTTTAACGTATCCCCTGTTGTTTTTGTTGCAAAAGTGATTTGTTGCTACGTAGTCGGGTTTGCTGTAGAAATAGATTGTTTTGTCCATTTAATATTTATAATTTTATTTTCACTACGGGGATTTGAGAGTAACGGGTAAACAAGATGAAAATGTATTGGACTGGGTTTCTTGGTATTCGAAGAAAGAAAATAGTTCAGGCAGACTTTATTCATTGCAATTCTCCGTTGAACTACTTAAGGCGCTCTTCTAGAATAGCGGAGTTCAGTTAAGTAAAACGTTTTTTTCTGAAATCGATCAGAGAGATTGAAAAATATTTTCATCCTTTTTACTAATATTCTAAGTTCTTTTAGCTACGCATTAGATATTATACTATTTTTGGAGAAAGCATTTTCAATTATTTCGTGGTATGGCATTATAGATATCGCTTTAAGTGATTGTTTTATATCAAATGGTACGTTTTTAGATTTTCACGGCACAAAAGTATTTTCGTAATTTGTTTTTGGTGTGTTATGCCGTGTTGCGCTACCTCCTTCTTTAGTAATATTTAATTTTTGAATTCGATAAAACTTTCTTTAAACTAGCGACGTCTGGCATGATTGGTTTCTCTTGACATTAATCAAAAAGCTATCGCTGTATTTTTCTATCCAATGTGTCGTGGCAACGATGGAGACCATTGGCAACATTTTTTTACTGACAACATTATGTAGCTACAAAAAGATTCTAGGCGCTCTTTGACCCATAACATAACCGATGCTTAGCGTTAACCCAAAAACAGGCCGTATTATTTCTCTTTTTCTAAGCACTCCTTCTTTTTCTTGGTGTTCTAGTAGCCTCTTTTTCTTGGTCTTCTAGTAGCAATTGTTTTTCCTTAATTCATTAGCGCTTTCATTATCTCACAAAAGTAGCAATTATTATTATTACCCTTACCTTTCTTTTGGCAATTACCAAAACAACGCCCCTTGGTCGGGTAAAATGAAATTATCATGCTAAACTTATTCCTATTAAGCCCTTTTCTTCCGTTGTAACACGAACAGAGCATTAAAGACAATTATCGCTTTGTTCATAGGACTTCATAAAAGCGACACGACACAAAAGGTTGAGCAATATGGAGCTTTTTAGAATAGCCAAAAACACATCTACAATTTACGTAGGTACTATAACAACCGCGAAGAGCCCACTTGGGGTGATTCAATAACAAATCACGAAAGAAGTCTTGAAAATTACAAGGCTACTTTTTATACTCGTAGGATATTTTCCATTTGCAAACATGTCAACAATCAACAAATTAATAACAGTAATTTCACTATGGAGGAATAAAGAATTTCACTGTTTTCAAGGCATCGCTCAATAACTTTGCCATAAAATGTTGACTCGACTATGAACCCACACACCATTTTTACTTGTATATCTGAAGTCTAAACAACTTTGTAAAACATCACTTATTTAATCAAAATTATCTACATGTTTCAAACCAAAGGTTTCTTCGTCGGGATAAGATTACTATTAATTTAGGTTATTTCTGTTATTCTTATCCTGACGAAGAAAGTTTTGGTTTTGAAACATGTAGATTAAAAAAAAGTGGTGGTTTACGAAACATTTTAATTAAATTAAAAAATGACGCCACATTTACGAAACGTGTTTGTTAAATAAAAAAAAATTTGAAACATATTGATTAAAATGGGTGGTGTTTTACGAAGTGATTTGTTTTCATTTAATTAAAAAAGACGCCGCACAGTGATTATGCGAATATTGAAGAAAAAACATCTATTTGAACTTCACTTTTGTGTGTTTGAAAGCGGAATCTTGGAAGAGTAATTAACCCACTTCCCGACATCCGATCAAGCTAAAACTCGGCAGATAGTTTTCGTTGTCAATGACAACGCATTGTATCATTATTGGTGACAATTACGCATACACCCGCGGACATACGCGCATTTTTTTGAATTTCGAATAAATTAAAACACTTAATATACGAATTAAATATCGGTCTTATCAATTCGGGATTTGGCCCAGTTGGTGGCGCGGTTGGTTCCGATCACTGGGTAGAAAGTTTCAAACCTCAAAAAAACAAAAAAAAAATGTTTTTCAAGTTTTAAAAGACGTATAAAAGACGATGTATTTTATGTTGTTAGAAATGGTTAGGTATAAAATTTTTATGGGCTGATTTTTTATTAAATTAGGAATATAACTTGATAGTCATTTGAGTGTTTAAAAAGTGCTACCCACAATCCGATTTAAAGCACTACTTGCAGGACTGCGTACTGGGTTTCTGCAAATCATAGTTGGTAGGCAAAACCGCCAGCCGAATTATTATTATTCTCTTTGTCGGGCCGTCGCGTCGCGTCGCACAATGCATTGTCCCCTGGACAAAAATACAAAAATCAACATTCGAATTTATGAATTTTGATTTTGCTATTGTAAAGATTATAAGTCACAATTCCCAGGAAATCAGTCATTATTACTTGGATGACGGTCGTTAGCTAATTACGCGCCCTCAACTTAGGGATTACAAATGAGGCGCTCAGTGGATGAGTGGTCCAACCCAAAAAAAATCGTAATCAGCGAAAACAACATTTGTTATATATTTTTGTCATATCTATGAAGATAGCTACAGTGGCCGAATTTTAGTTTTTACTAATTCAAATATTCTTTGAAATCAGTGAAAACTAAAATTGTGCCACTCTGGCTTCACAGATATGACAAAATATATAAAAAATATATATAAATGTTTTCGTTGATGTGGGTTGGGCCACTCTTCCGCTGAGCACCTCAAATGGCGTTTTCACATTATCAGTTGTATTTTATCACTTAAGCAAGATGCATCGTTTTCATAAAACTATCGCGTTTTTACCTTCAAACCACAATGGAATGTATTGGCCCAGATATGTAATAATAATAATAATAATTGGATAATTTATGGATCGCCGTTTTTGTAAAAAAATCGCCCCAAGGGCGTGTACTTTAAAATAATGTCACACCTTTTGGTTGGTCTAAATAAATAATAATAAACTAATAAACTTAAAAATATCTAGTAATTTATCATTTTATATGACGAAGAATCTTTATATTCGGTTTAGTTTTAAATAAGATTAGAGAAATGATGAATATTGTTTGTTTTAGAATGACTTTCGCTTTAATTATATTAATATTACTTTGTAAATAATGCTGACTTGTGATGATACAAACTGGTGCTACGCACACACCGCACATATTTGTTTGCGATGTTTTAATGATTACAAAATAAAAATATTTACAAAATATGCTTTAATTGCATACTAGAAATATTTTTTTTTTAATAAACGCGGACTAACAACACGATTTATGAAACTGTAATTTTTTTTTTAATTCTGCATACAACCGAAGTTATGATTTTTGTCCTCTCCCTTATACAGATCAATGCACTGTGCGTCTTGCAATCAGTGCTAAAATCGGATGGTGAGTAGTAGATACAGCGCGTTTAGGCCGTTTCTGTTTTTCCAATTTCTATAGAGAGGAGGTATTAAGACGGTTTGTTTGTTTTATGTTTTTGAATATTTATTTACCTGTAAGCAAATTTTTTAATTCATCTTGTAGGAATAAACAAAAATTTTAACAAAACAAAAAACGACTTCAAAAACATACTTATTGCAAATTTAAGACATATGTGGTTTTCTCATGGATCCCATTGTCAGAACTGGATTAAATTAAAATGGGACCACACGGGAAGCACCAGCTTTCTAATATAAAAAAGAATCATCAATATCGGTTCACCCAATCGAAAGTTCTGAGGGAACAAACATAAAAAAAAAAATTAAAAAATTGTTGAATTGAGAACCTCCTCTTTTTCGAAGTCGTTTAAAAATATAAAAATACAATTTAAAAGATTCAGTTACATTTACAAATAGGTTTGATAAATATATTTTAAGCATGGTGACTAAAATAAAATCGGCGGGTATGTTCGTATTCAAATCTGCATGTTCGTATTCAAATGTTCGTGTGCAAATCAAAAATTATTTTTTACGTATAAAGCACATGTACTACGAAAAGTGCCAACAGTTGAGGCTTCCTTTACGGCATTTGGTAGGATATTATAAAGTGTTTGCTCTTTATAAAACGTGCTGTTTTATGTGCATACTGTACATGAAAACGACTTCCGAAGTTAACCACCATCGTTCAGAAGTAAAGAAGGCCTGAAAATATAAGTAGATAAGGTCACGAAAAATACTGAGAAAAATACTGAGATAATCCACTTCAAAGTCTTATTACTGGCATTAATTTATTTGTATCTCTATTTGCAAAAACAGAAATGTTTTTGTAAATAAATTAGAAGTTTTTGCAAATAAATTAGAAATTGGTAGTGTTTTTGCAAATAGAGATAAAAATAATTTAATGACTTTGTAGTGGATTTTGTCAGAAATATTTTTTGTGTCCTGTAGGTAACTGTAACAAACTATATATAAAAAAAAAATATTATGTGAAACTTAACCTAATACCTACTGTCGTCAACCGATGTTTTCGGTGTCTAGCTACTTACGATTTACAAAACGTACAAAAAATAAACACTTTTTACAATGTAAGCTAATACATTGATTGATTTTATTATTTTAAAGTTTCCTCTCTCTTGAATAATTCCATCCGACGATTGATTTCCAAAGAAAAATAATATTGTAACATCTGATGGTTTTTTATTGATTTTTCTGAAATGTCTAAATATTTATTAAAAAATTATTTATTCATGATCCAATAGATATTCTATGTAATTCATTAATATGTTCCGTACGATTCAGTGAAGTTAAAATAAAAAACTGTCCCGAGAAGGTGGAATTATGCTCCCTTATTTGGGACAGTTTTGTGAAGAAGACGGAATGGGGGAAGGAGATAGAGAAACGGGAACCTCTCTATTTAGACTTGCTTACGAAGCATCAGTGGTGACCAGTTGCTCTGATTTTGGAGTGCTCGCATACCAGCGCAGGTACTCTGTAAATCAAACAGTACCTTGCGTCTGCGTGTTTGATTTTAAAAATCCCGCTTCAAATGGATGTCTGACGCCGCGTCGTACGCTCCGCGCCATATAAACATCTGTGTAAGTGAAATTTCAAACAAAGCTACCGTTGTAATTCGGTTTCGAATTCAAGAATTCGTCACAGGATGGCGCCACTTCCGTTAGCAGATCACATGAGAACGTGTCTCCCCTAGGTAAAAGTACCACGATTTTATAAATTTGAGTATCTCTCCCGATATGGAAAGTTGAGGGTTGAGGGTAATATTTAGTTATATAGTTATGAATAATAGTATCACGCGGTTATATATTACATACGACGTAATTGCCTGTCCTGGTTACTTTGTCCCTGTGACTAGTGATTTTTGGAACCAGTTCCTATCGGATTTATAAAATGGTCACCTAAACTCTAATCGGGCAAAGCCGAACCAAAAGCCGCCTATGCTATGATTAATACACGATTAGGAATCATGTTGTTATTAAATAAAAAATTAAAATATTTGATATTGGGTTGTAATTAAATAAAATTATTCATTATTGCATTGACAGCCACGAAATTCCCGCCAAAATAAAATTATCAATATACCGACGAGAATTACGAGACAAAATGCTACCTTTTTCTGTAACATTTTCAAAACAAATTATTAGCCTCGTACAAATATAAATCGACTGCGTAATTACGGTTATAGATTTGGAAATGTGGTAGACATGTGTATTTAGAGATCCCGTATTAGTGATAAAACGAAATTTACATTTCTGAAATTTACGAATTCACTACTCTATAGTGAATTTACATATTTTCTATCTGAAATTCTATGCTTTAATTTTACATTTCATTTTATAATTTAGTTTTGTAATTTATTCTACATTTTACACCGGCGTTTAGTTGTTACTTATTAGAATTTGTATAAATGAAGTCCATTATTTTTGCCCTTGAAAAAAAATTGTCTTATATAGTATTCTGTAAGTTCGGGCAGGCATATTCTTATTTTCGGTATACACATTAATAACAATTGTATGCATATACGTATTTACTTGCTTTTATATGTCGTATGGTTATTATGTAATTGCTATTACTATCTTTTACGTATTTAAAATCTTAACATATTTTTTATTAACTTCGCGTGTAAAAGCAAATTAGGGTCTAAATAAATAAAATTAAATTAAAATGATATTCATCGTGTGTGCTATACCACTGAAATATAACTTACAAATTTTCCAATATTCCTTCAGTCGATTTAGAGTCTAAATCAACTGAAGGAATGTGTAAGACGCTTGGAGGCCATTAAATTATGGTGCAATTACATACCCTGCGTGTATAATTGTAAGTGCGTGCTTAGGTAATTAATTTCTTCTGGCCCATCGAAGGGAAATACACATATGAAAAAAAACGTATGTCACAAAATATCTGGGAAATCGGTCAAATCAATCAACCGAGAAGACTTTTATAAGAAGAGAAAACTAATTTCGGGAACTTTTGATATTTATTTTATTCATTTTATATTAATACCCCGTATTACTTTATAACAAATTTATATTGAGCACGTGTGTGTTCCTATTACGGTCCTAAATTCTGAGCACACGTATTATAATATACCTTGCCATCGCACAGTGAATTCATCCAAACAAACCTAGCTGGATAAAACTCAAATGGAGTTTCCATTTTTTTTCGCAGGGAATTCAAAAAGGGATAACCCTAAAATTCAAAATGGTGTATGACTTATAGTATCAACGATTGAAGTTAGACTTTGTAATTAGACAAATAAACATTAATTTAACCATTGATTTTAGTTCCTTCTAGTGACAAATCGTTATATTTACTACTACCAACTCTAACCTAATTTTTCTACATATATGATGATACTGGTCTATTAATAATAATAATAATGGTAATTAAACATAACTTGATTGACTGCCGTAATGTACCATATTATGAATATGAACCAAATTCATTTTTAGAAAATGATTCTTTTTAAATTTATTATGATAAAACTATTCTAACAGACAGAACAATTAGTCATAATAGACCCGATATAGTTTTACATGACAAAATTAAAAAAATAACTTATATCATTGAAGTCGCTATTCCAAATTCTTGAAATATTCAGAAAACTTTCTGGTGGATTGACGTATTGTTCTTGTATTGTTTTGTATTTATTATACTTATATAGTGCACTTACATTGCGTGAATTTACTAGTTATTCATTTGTGGAAAAGTGTGTGGAAGGGTTTAGTCTTTCATTTGGGAAAGATTTAACGCGGACATAAAATCTTGAGCAACATAAAGTAATTGGATAAGTTCACGTCGCCACTTTTGTGTATTTGTTTATATTGTCTTTTTTCTGTTTTTCTGTGTCTTGTTCTCTTTCATATTTTCGTTTAGATTATTATTTTTAACTTATTCTAATATGATATATTATGAAGTATTTTTGAAATAGAAATAGAAGAAATATCCGACACACTGTACTTTTTTTAATGTGAATCGGAACATTGGATTCCCCAATGTTGTTGTTTACCCTAATTGGCTATGTTGTGAGCTTGAAGGTAGTGGAGAGAAGAAGCAGATGGGACCACGGGAGCTTGAAAAGTTCCTTTCTATTCAGAACTTGTCACTAAACACGGTTAAAGCCATTTCAAGTAATGTTTCGTAATTGAATGGTTGTCGTTCACCAGGGCGATACTGAAAGTATCTACCATTCGAGTACGTTATTATAATTATTGATTGAAATTGTGTTTAGGATTACGCGTAGCTAGATACATAATTGTTTTAAATTAGTAGGTAGCCAACATTTTACACTTTTTCTCCAAAATTGTCAAGCCTTAGATGTACATCAAAAATCCGGTGTAATTTTATGATATATTATGTCGATCGTGTTATTCAAATGTTTTCAATAACTTTTTATATAAATGCACCTTTTTAAGCCAAAAATTGACATTTTGTTCTAAGCCCTGAAAATAGGTGAAAAAAATACTGTATTTTTTTTGGCTAGTGACACTGTGTCATGGGTAAAAAAAAACAACAAAAAATTCCAGCTTGCTGGTTCCAATCGGTTCACCGTGCAGCGGCGGTATACTTCGTTCGCAAACGAGTTAAATGATGTCAATAGTAAACAGTCGGCAGTAATTTAATTGGCAATCATACATCAAGTGATAACTTTGGCATGTGAATATTGACTCAATTAGTGATATTGTTCGCGGTATTGAATTATACATAAGAGTAATTCATCTGAATTGTGTGTACATTCAGAATAAACGCGTCTGTTAAATATTGTAACAGCCGAATGAGATATTTTAATAAATTAATGGTATTGTATGTTTCTTGTATGCTCTGAACACACTGTGGGTTCTAGCATGACCATCTGGATATCGTAACAATATCAGTAGGGATAATGTTAGCTGTCGATGTCTCACCATTAATTTTTGCATCGTTAACATTATAGATATCGCCAAGGATTTCAAAAAATAAAGTTATTACTTCAAAAAGAGTTACAAAATATTTATTTTTGTTTTGTAGACCTTATTGAGTATTTTACCTGTTCTAAGGTTTACATTATTACTATTATTGGTGACTTGAATCTTTTATACAAAAATAAACGAAGAATAGGTGTTAGTGTGTTGCTGCTGTTAGTTGTATTATATTTAGGGTTCGGAACACGTTTTTCTTTATTTTCCAGTTTGTTTTTTTTATAAAATCTCTGTTTGTTGACTTAATCCAGTTTTTTGTTTTGTTTTTGAAAGCTAAAATGTTTATTTTCAGAGTTCGTTACGACTGGAATAATTTTTGTGATTTGAACCTTTAATATAAAATTAACGAAAAGTACATATAAATATGTTGCTGCTGTTCATTGTGTTGTGTATATGTTATTCTTTATTTTCCAGTTTTTTAATGAAATCTCTTCCTGTTGACTTCATCCAGTTTTTTGTTTTATTTTTGAAAGCTTGATTGTTTATTTTGTGTGTTAATTGTGACCGGAAAAATATTATTCAATGGTGATTTGAACCTATAACATAAAAATAAACGAAGACTAGATGTTAGTTTGTTACTGCTGTAAGCTGTAAGTTGTTTTAATGATCGTGTGTATGTTTTTCTTTAATTTTCAATTTTTTTAAAAGAAATCTCTTCTTTTTTTATTTTGTTTTATTTATTTTATTTACGGAAAAATAGTCCATTAACAATATAACAACAATACGAATAAAAACAGAGAGATGACAATGAAAGGAGAGTACATATAGATGAAGAGCATTGACAAAATACATATAATATAAAAGTAGATACATATAGCTTGAAGATGGATTTAAAAATACTTTAAAAAATCACATTGCGTAACGATTGCCGAAAGTCATTTAGGCTTACACCAAAAAATTCAATGCTTTGCTTTGCGTTGACAAGTCTCGACATTCTGGATGACTTGATTCAGTTTTTTGTTTTTATTTTTGAATTTGAATTTTGGAATAATATTATACAATTTTGGTCTCAAGTGTTATGTCTTTTGTACAAAAGTAGTTATTTAATAAGAAATTGTTCTTCGATGGCAAAACTGACGCTTCTCATATATGGCCTGTATCTGTAACCACACACGTCTAGTCACATACTATTATTAATCATTGTTCTCAGACATAATTCTCATATCATTATTTCTAACAACATTGAAACGGGAAATTGATACGTTACGTCGGGAGTGAGATGTCAAATTTCCTTGAAACACTAATTAATTTGATATCTCGTTACATTTTGATTCTGAAAATAGCTAGGGATGGGTTTACCCTGGTTTCTAGTTACCAGGTGAAGAATATTGCTAATGGATTGACGAACGAAGGCGGTATTCGCTATTCACTGTTCGCTGTTCGCTGACGTATCCTGTTTTATGGCGCGGTGTTGGGTTAGCAAGTGGGTTGAGGGAGGATTACGTTACTCGTTACTTGGGATAGGCAGCCGCGCAACACAACAAGTTTCACGCAGTGGTGTCGTCCAATTTCCGGTTTCCGATAAAACAACGGGTTTCCAATCAAATTAATCCCGGTGCCGTTCATAATAATTACAAAAACCGTTTGCGAATAGAATTTATTAGTAGTCTTGGCATCTAATTAATATTAAGGGTTTTAGGATAGTTGATTGCCTAACTAAATAATATTATAATTAGATCAAATTATCTTTGGAAACCTTTGAGTTCGGAGAAACAGAATTTAATTTGCGGAGCCTTCTTTGTCTGGAGTTTCGTTATACATATTTTCAGCTCGCATAAATTTCCGTAGTACAGTATCGCTATGGGAACGGGGCGGTGTATATCATGTGGAACAAGTGTGCTGGCATAAAATTTTTGTCAGTAGCGAAATGTGAAATAAACCTTGTATAATGTAGTATGTTACCGGAGAACCAGTTACATCGATGTTAAAAACCTGTAGAATATGTCCTGATGCATCCTGAATACAGTAATTAGTCTTATATTGTATACATGGTGTTAATACACGTACCCAACTTCATTGTTCTCTGTCTTAGTATCTTTCATATTTTCGTTTAATTTATTAGTGTTATCCCCTTCTTAATATATGGAATAAGATGGAAATAATCTTAAAAAGCTATAAAAAGAGAGTTGTTCTAATAAAAGACTTTTACAAAAAGATCAACATGTGTTCCATATAAAAATAAAATCGGATATATTTATCCGTGACGCTATCTAAGTTACAAACCAGTTCTTTTTAGAATTATTGTTTCCAATAAAAAAGGTAGTTGCCTATAATATGGAAGAAAAAATTAGTCGAAGATAATATTGTTAATTCTTCAATTTGAAATTTGAGATTGACAAATATGACGGTTTGATAGAATTGGTAGAGATGTTCGTCCTGGTAAGACGAGAGGTTCTGGGTTGGAGTTCCAGTTTCGATCGTTATCTTTTTATTTTCTGTGTCTTTTTCTCTTTCATATTTTAGTTTAGAGTATTAGTTTTATCTTCTTTTTCAAATATATAAGATAAAATTATTTCAAAAATTTCATGACTGGTCCCTCAGTCGAGTAACAAGTCCAACCCCCCATCCCAACAGGGGCGTGCACAGAGTTTTTGATCAGGGTAGGCAGTAGGAAAATACAACAAGTTTCACAGGTTAAAATTTCCATATTCTATCAGATAATTTCAGAATTAAAGTATGACAAACGTTTTTGAACCGACAATTAGCATCTATGAAAGATTTGATAGAAGTACATAACAACAGATGTTTTTGTCGTCACTGATTGCCATTTGCTAATTTTGTTCTAGAAAGCACTGCTTAATACTAACAAAAAAAACCTCATAGAAGCAAATTCAAAACGACAGTTCTACTCTATGCTTTGTGCATTTCGTAAACATTGAATTATGTCTTGTATGAAGTTAGCTCTAGTCAGAAATAATTCCTGCTTAGACCGCATTTTAGTGAGGCAGTTGGAGGGCGCGCGTGTAGTTTCTAGTTACAGCTTATGCCGCGTTTGTAATATGCCGTTTGATGTGTCGCTCGTGTAGTTTCGGTTGCTCAACTTTTTCGCGCTTATTTTTGAAAGTGTGTATTTATTTTTGGCAATAATTTTATAAAGTATAATATTATTTATATGCTCATATTTTACAAAAACGGCAGGGTAGGCAGTGCTTATGTGCCTATATGGAGTGCACGCCCCTGCATCCCAACCCTAACTGTCCAATATCTACTGATTTTTAATATTTTCAGTTGTAAAAAAAAAAATAAAAATACCAAAATGACATCTTCGTTTTTCACTTCAAATAGCGCCAGGTTAAATTGAGTCAGGTCGTCTCTTGGCACCCTTTATAATGTAATATGCCGGAAAAAATATTAAAGCCATATTAATAAATCACTTAATTTGTCGGAAAAAAATATTCGAACGAAGGGTTTCCAAAAACCCTTTGAAGCCTGCTAGATGAATACCCTGACTACACTAAAGATGGGTGTGGGTGTGGACTACACAGTAGGTACACATTACCGGAGCAGATCCCATCAGCTATAGATCTCGCAGATGAATGCGAGCCCATTTTCCCTTAGTCCCTGACTTCCTCCACCTGCGCAGGTAATATGTTCCTTCCCCCACTAAGTCTTATAGCCCGGGCCTCGTTTTACGTGTCTATTTGCAAAGTTAATTTGGTAGCTGTTCAATACGACATCTATAGCAATTTCTACACCTTTTAACGATTTATCGTGTATACACATGGCCCAGGAGAGGACTTTTAGTGGGAACTGCGGGAATTTCCCGTGGGCCGGAAAACATGAATAAAATAAGTCACATTTAGATCGGCCTTAAATTCATACGCGATGTTGATAAGTTTCTTTCTCACGTCTTATTTTTATTTTTTTGTAAGAACATCGCACAAGAGGCCCAACTGCCCGAAGCCAGCGGGACAATGGTTTCTCCAATTGTGGTAGAGTGATTGATTGAGCGATACTGAGATTATCTTCCACTCTGGAATGTGCGGGAAACGTAGGTAGGTAGTATAATTTATTTAATTAAATAATTGGAGTGTAGATGAAATAAAAATATTTTCCGCAACTTGGGATTCTAAAAAGGCTTTAGTTTGCATGTTGTATAATATAATATAATGCTGGGCGTTTTCAAAGGTGTACATTGTACATTAGGGTGGAACACTTTTGTATGAAAAATTTTTTTTTTCGAAATTCGAATTGGAATACCAGGAAAAAGTTGCTTTATGTAATTTTAAATAACACTTCTCAATTTGGAAGTTCTAGCTCGACTGCTTGAGCCCCCGCCATTGACCTGAAATTTTATTTTTTAAGTTTTATAGACGTTTGGCATTATACACCCTATAAACAAGATAATAAGTAAATATAATATGTTATGCATTAAATGATAAAATAAAATAAGTCTTAAATTAATAAAATCATTTATTTTAAAATTAAACACAAGTCCATAATGTTATGTTGGTATAAATAACATCATTTTTTTTTAACAAAAATCCATTTTCGTCTTAACCTTTAGCATGAGTTTTCTCGATGCTTATTTAAATTTTATGAATCCCTCTCGTCTTTTCTTGTCGAATACACTTAGAGCTGCTTCTGTCACAACTTTTACAGATCTTTCCACAGCCTCGGCGTGGCAAGGTAGTCTCATAAACTCCAACACTGTATCTTCTCCATTATCAATAAGATCTTGTAACTACTCATCGGAAATATTTATCAATATTGGGGGTTCGTATATATTTTGTTGCCAGTCAATCATGTGTATGTAAGAATGTGCATTTAAGTCCACTTTTGGCACCTCAAACATGCGCGAAACAGAATTTTTATTAATATGACGAGCCTTTAAAATGCGTCTTGCAGCGAGCTCTCTAATGTGCTTACGTGAATCTATTATCATACTCAACGATAAGTTTTCTGGAAGGACAAAGTAACTGTTTCGAATTATAACAGGGTCCACTATCGCTAACAACTCGTTGGAACAAACATCTAGTGCTGATAATGAGCTTCCATAAATGATTTGAACCATCTTTGCAGGATGAATGTGTTTTGATAGCAAACCAGACAGGAGCGTATGATTTTACGACGAACGTTGCTAAAGTCATAAGATTTTGTTGTTGATTTTCCGTAGAAATATACAAACGCAGTATGCATATGGGATAGTTTACCTGGCCTTCTCTGTAATAAATTAGGAGAGCAGGATCCATTTATGATAGCAGTAGTAATTTCTTGTAAATATTTCTGGTCTGTACTGAGATCTGTGGATATTTTTGGAGGTAGTTCACCTTCCATCTTCTCAAAGTTGGCCAACGGCAGCGTCTCGCATATCTCTAATGCTTTACCAATTTGACCTGCAAATGATTTAAGTCCTGCAGTAAGGCCATCCAAATAGGTAAACAAATGCCTCAATGGTAGCTCATTGGCGTGTAAGAGACAAATTATCCATTGCAATGGTCGAGATAGTCTGTTTTCCAAAAGACGAATCACGCCTCCTACTTTCCGTGTATTTGTGTTTGTTCCATCACAGCCAACAGATATTAAACCCTCTAGTGATATCTTTTTCAACACCTTTCCTTCCCTTTTAAAACTCGACGATCAAAAAGGAAGGTCGGCATTAGAAAAAACTTCAGATCTATTTAGCCGATATGAAGTAAAGGGAATTTCTTCAATTCGTGTCTTTGAATTATGCCTGATTTCTTGTTTTAATATCTTCTATTCAGCAATGTTTACTCTGCGTAAGATCCGTTATTCCTAAAGCCATAGGAAGTTAGTGCTTGTAAAAACATTTGTTCCTCTTTTGGCACTTTCTTTTTCACTCAAACAAGTACAGCTTACAAATTCTTTACAATTACATGCAGCTATGTCAAAAACTATCGACTTTGTACTCTGACCTCTTCTAACCTTTCTTCCTTAAGTTTCTTCAAAGACTTTTTCAAATTATAACACTTTTACCGATAACTTTTTAGTAACTGTAAGACTCGTTTGTATGTGACAATTGGAATAGAAGATATTATCCACAATTTTTCAATTTTCGTTCCAACTATTTCGGCAATTTCCAAAAACGTAGGTTCTTTTGTTGTGTTATTCCTTACTTTTAAGTCTTGTCGAACCCATTTATATAATTTCATCACATTTTCTTACGTGGGTAGGATATTCTCTTTCAACTCTGCACTTTCACTAAAATTCTTTTAAAAATTAATTCTTTCTTGTAAAAATCATGTTAAATCACTTAAAAAACATTTATCAACAAGTGAATATAATTAATTGATATAGTTTATCGTGAATATAAGTGACGTGCGACCTTCTGCCTTGAGACAATAGTGGACACTAGTGTAAACAAAACACTGAATTTCGTAGATTGTCACTTGCCGCCCCCCGCTTTGCCCCGCACTTTGCTCCTTTGTCACAGCGCCAAAGTATATTAAAAAAATGAAATATTTGATTGCAACAGCTAGCTAACTGTATTTTAATATGTTATAAAATAAAATAAACCTATTTAAATAAATTCTGTACTATTTTGAAGGCCGTGAAAATAGCCCCTAAACTCTAGTTTTTGTAAGTCTTCGATGTCTTGGCGGGGGCTCTTACCGTTGTCTAATATTTTTTAAATTTTTAATTGAGGGAATTGATGGAAATTGGCAACTTAATTCAACTAGGTATTCCAAATTAAAATTTAAAAAAAAAAATTTCGTTCCAGCCTATTGTACATACCAACCATCAAGCGAAGTCGGTTTTTAATTTTTTCCAATTTGTGTTTATAATGCTGGGCGTTTTTCAAAGGTACTATTACGAAGTACTTGGCTATTCAGATCTGGTCACCAAACCTCTGAAACGTGCCGCAAATATACAATATATTTTTAAAATTATAATTGTAAAATAACACAGATTATTACATTTTTTTTTTTGGGTACGCTGGGATTTGAACCCGCGATCTTCGAATTGCTAGTAAAAACCTTCACCCATCGATCACGGAGGCCGTCAATATTATATGTAGATATTAATAACGCATTTATTATTTTTTAAACGACTTCGAAAAGGAGGAGGTTATCAATTCGACGGTATTTTATTTTATGTATGTTACCTCAGAACTTTCGATTGGGTGAACCAATATTGATGATTTTTTTTATTTATTAGAAAGCTAGTGCTTCCCGTGTGGTCCCATTTTAATTTGGTCAAGTTCTGACGGTGGGATCCATGAGAAAACCATATATGTCTTAAATTTGCAATAAGTATGTGCGCAACAAATGGACGAATAACTCAATATTACGCCAACAGATTTCGATGATTCTTTTTTGAAGTAAAACTTCTTTACGCACGCTCGTCACTAAAAATAAAAAAAATAAACAAAAATTTTAACTAAACAAAAAACAACTTCAAAAAATGCACTAAAAAGTAAAAAAATAATTTCGTACGATTGTTATTTTTAGAGTCGGTCTCAGCCAAGACCTCCACATCTCACCTATAACAACATATGTATGTAGTTACCTTGGCTGACACCGACTCCAAAAA
This sequence comes from Limnephilus lunatus, assembly GCA_917563855.2. Lineage (NCBI taxonomy): Eukaryota > Metazoa > Arthropoda > Insecta > Trichoptera > Limnephilidae > Limnephilus > Limnephilus lunatus. The sequence goes on from OU830598.1 coordinate 74,607,156, forward strand.
TAACAATCGTACGAAATTATTTTTTTACTTTTTAGTGCATTTTTCGAAGTAGTTTTTTGTTTTGTTAAAATTTTTGTTTATTTTAACTATTTAAGGTGAGACTACAGAAAATATTCTTGATTTAATCAATTTGAAAGGCTTTAAATTCGTATCACGTTACAAATAAATTGATTTAAATTTACCAAAATTAAATTATCTTTCTACTGTTTGGTTTATCTATCTTTACTTCTTGAATTAGCCAATCAAAATTGACGTTCTGACAGGTATTTACTATATTGGGTTTAATATTTTACATTTCGTTAAATAATTTGACCTCAGTAGGGGTTCATAATGCTGCTCATTGTCAAATTTCGTGCCCACGCTTGATGTTTTTTTACATAATATAACGTTGATGTGGCGTAGTTCTTGTAGTTGTAAAAGACAGCTGTGTCGTCAAAATAATCCCACCCCCCTATCCCCACCCGCTACTATCCACCTCACAAATCCCCCCAGCAACAACTTTAGCACAGCATATCACCCAGGGTTGAATTTTGGTTAACCTTTTATTTTTATCAAGTGAAAATGATTTATTAATTTATTGTTTGAAACATTTACAGAGTGTTAACAATTATTATAGTTATAAAATTTACGTTGGGGTGTACATAGTTATTAACACTCCAATCAGAAATGTTCACATCATGCGTCATCAATGTTTAGTTGTTACTAAGAAGAGATGCTCGTAGTGTAATAATGATAATAAAAATAAAAATAGATAAAATAAAATAAATTCTTCACGCAAAACACTTCAACTATCTCAACAAAACATATGTTGACAAACTTTCGTCAAACAAATGGTTGAGTATTGAAGAGTTGAGCGCAGAAATAGAAGGCTTTATGCTTGCCATTCAAGATAGAGTCATTAATACTAAAAATTATAGGAAGCATATCATCAAAGATACAAATCAAAACTGATGATTTATGTAGAAAATATTTGGCTTTTCCGGAAACTATAGAACATATTATATCGGGATGTTCTGTAATAGCGCCGTCCGACTATACATTTAGGAACAATAAAGTTTAAATAATTCACCAAAGTTTGGTAATTAAACATAAATTGATTGACTGACTTAATGTACCATATTATGAATATGAACCAAATTCATTTTTAGAAAATGAATTTTATAAAATTTATTACGATAAAACAATACTAACAGACAGAACAATTAGTCATAATAGACCCGATATAGTTTTACATGACAAAATTTAAAAAATAACTTACATCATTGGTGTCGCTATTCCAAATTCTTGTAATATTCAGAAAACTGTTTCTGAAAAAATTAGAAAATATACAGATTCAGGAAATGAGATTAAAAGGATTTGGCATTCTCAGACTATAAAAATATTACCATTTGTTATTTCGGCTACTGGCATTAAAATTTAGGCGTATTAGATTTGTCAAAGAATTTATATATAAAAATGCAAAATTCAGTCATTTTAAATACATGTAGGATTACGAAAGATTTTTTAAATATTTATATTGAGGGATCAGTAGGTTTTATCAGTCGAGTTAGGATTTCATCAGAACCGAACCCTCTGATATGAAAATATCTGGAGTCGGTGAAATATTTTCCGATTATGTTTCTGGTAGATTGACGTATTGTATTTATTATACTTATATAGTGCACTTACATTGCGTGGATTTACTAGATAATCATTTGTGGAAAGGTGTGTGGAAGGGTGTAGTCTTTCATTTGGGAAAGATTTAATCCGGACATAAAATCTGGAGCACCGTTAAAAAACGTCGTAGTGTCAAACATAAAACATAACCTGCAGAGAAAGAGAAGAAATAAAGAAAAGACATGATAATTAATTAATTACATAATTGTTCTCCGTGACTGACAAGAAGATTGTTGATTTGTTTTTTTAAGTATGCGAGACTGTTGCGTAGATATCTACATGCTCATATTCAATGGTATTATACAGACGATACCTTCGAGACAGTGGATTGAAGAATGCAATATTGTTATTAAATAATTCAATATGGAATATATTATGACTCCTTAAATTGCTTATTTAATTATTATGCTAAGCTTGTTAAGACGAGTACGACTTTCTTGTGTTGAGGCTATTGCAAATACCAGTTGAGGCTAAATAAGTTGCCTGACGATCCTGGGTGCGCGATTTAAAATTATGCTACGCATAGAGTTATTCAAAATATGCTATGCATAAAGTTATTCAAATTCGATGAACTTTTGGTTTTCAAAATTGAAATACATATATAATCAGACAAGCAACATCATAATCATCACACTTGGCTCTACAACCCCTGGTGGGTCTTGGCCTCCTCGAGAGTCTTCCTCCACTCATCACGGTTTTGTGCCAGCTCTCTCCAGTTTACAATCTCCAACGTGGATAAATCTTTGAGGACGTTGGCGCTCCATCTTAAATATGGTCTTCCCAGGCTCCTTTGCCCTGTCGGTCTTGAGTTCAGTATTGACTTTGACGCTTGATGCTCAGTCATTCTCTCTGCATGACGCAGCCACTGAAGTCTTCCCAGTTTTATAAATTTTGTAACAGACAAGCAACAAGTTGGTATAATTGTTATTTTATTTGAAATGTGTATTTATTTTATTACAATTGTAATAATAGCACAACGCAGTTGTGTAGTAAAGCGCAGTTTTGTGTTATTTCACTTCATGTGCGCCTAACTGTAATAAACTTTATAATTATAATTTATAATTCAGTGGTCATGTTCTTAAGATTACTTCTACAGTACTCCTTACGAGTTCTTACATAATATTAATCAAATAATATAAAATAAAAAATGTACAGTTGTACAGTGTGTACAAAGCAATGGCAAGAGAACAAAAAATTAACAGCAACACTGCTGTTGTAGCGCAGGACTATAATAATAAATAAAGAATAGCGGTGGACAAAACAAGAACATTAAAACCAACTTATATAATAAAATCGGAGGCAGTTTGTGTTCAGAAATAAGAACATTCTGAGTGGACTTTAAACATAAAGGAGTAGGTAAATCGAAACTCAAGAGTATGGTTTGACAGTGTATTGAAAAGAAGTTAAGATTTATAAAAAGTAGGATTTTTTAAATAATTTTGTTTTCAAACCATGTTTCAATTCAGCCAAATTCTGGATATTAGTAAGAGCTGAGGGAAGTTTATTCCAAATGAGCGGGCAAATACTCGAAAGAAGCGATCATAGTAAACGGCTCGATTTGACCTAGAAAGTTCAATTCATATAAATATCTTCTGTAGGATGCAAATATCCTGAGGCATTTTTTTTTTTATAAATTCTTTCGGCCTCACGAATCCTAAAATTATAATATCGCTTGATTTTTCACGGGTCTGCAGTATTTTTTTTCATAATATTGTCTACTTATGGTTTTCCTGTTTTTCAAAGTGAAAAATTGATTCATTATCCCTCAAATTTTCACATGAAATGAAAACTCTTCATCACTGACTGACTATCAGTTATTGCCGCTTTCTGCTGGCGGGAAAAACAAGTATATTAACACATACTCCTACAGATATCCTTCACCCATTCCCTTACATCTCTCCTGCTTCAATTGTTTCCACGAAAAAAATATTATCGGATAACATAAATGGATCCATCATAGCACACTACTCGGTTTTTTTAAAGCGTGTGAGCATTATATGAAATCATTTTTTTTTCATACCGATCCACATTTGGAAACTATGTCAGTACTCAGTACCCATATTAAATAGCTTTAACACAACCATAGATAACATCTATGATCATGTTAAAAGAAATCATCCTATTAGGTAGATAGATTACAATTAGATCACAAGAAATCATCTTTATAGATAGACATACTACAATTAGATCACACGAAAGCATCTTATATGGATAGATTACAATTAGATCACACAAAATCATCTTATTAGATAGATATATTATTACAATTAGGTCACACGAAAGCGTCTTATTAGATGGGTGGATTATAATAAGATCACATGAAAGTGTAATCTTAGAAAGATAGATTACAATTAGATCACATGAAAGCATCTGTCATTAATCTGCGTTTTCCGTTGCTATTTCAATGTAATATCACATAAATAAATTCACAGTACCGTAAAGTTAATACAAGTTCGCAATCAGTAATAAATGCATATTCTTGTATTATATTGGATTAGATGTTTAAAATATAGGACAAAATTAGGTGAAGATAATTTTTTAAATTCTGAATTTGAAATATGAGATCGATAAAAATGACATAAAATGAATAGGTCTCAAGTTACTTATGTCGTTGTGTCCCGGTAAGACGAGAAATCTTGGATTCGATTCCCAGTTGCGACCGATACCTATTTATATTTCTATCTTGTTCTGAATGTTCCGTTTTTATTTATTAGTAATATTTTTGAAGTAAAAACTTATTTAGGACTGTTGTGATTTGAAACTCGATGAAATGAAAAAGATACAAATACATACATCTATAGGAATTAGCCTGTGAGAGAAGGTCTCCTCTTTGTGCGGTGCCCTTGTTGCACACTCTGATTTTTTTTTCAATATTTTAAATATAAAACATCACCGTGCAATATTTTAACTTTAACATAGTTACATAAAACAATGACAGACATCAGATAATGTCCGCCATCTTAATATGTACGATAATCTGTATCAAAATAGAACACGTCCTTTTTTTATCTGGAATCCATATGAAAAGACGACCCATATGCAAACTGAGTGATAAAAAAGTCGTGTAAAAAAAAGTGTGCTTTAGACCACACGACTGCGCCCTTGAGGTGATTTTCACAAAAACGGCGCTATACAAGTCATCCAAATATATATATTTTTTTATTAAAACTTCACTATAAAAGAAGAGAGAAAGAAAATGTGCGCGCGCACTGCTCTCTCTTGCTCCTACAGTGTAATACAGATAATAGACCTGCACTGTGTCTTAGATATACGAAACGTGACTGGCTATGACTGAGAAAGAGAGAAAGAAAATTTGTGCTCGCACCTCTGTCTCTCTCTCTTGCCCCTACAATAATATGCGAAACGTAACTCTCTCTCTTTCTGTCTTCACTAACTTATGTCTTTTTCAACTTCCGTTCGCCTCGCCCGATCACACTTTTTGTTACGCTCTCGTCACTCATTCACCAGCTTGCTCCCCAAGTCAAGCGTGCGTAAAGAAGTTTTACTTTAAAAAGCAGATTCAATAGACCGTCACTAAATCACTTGCTGCATCCACAAACATATAGCAGACACATTCCTGAGGGTACGAAGTACTTATATTATAAAACCATTTTTGAAGTAAAACTTCTTTACGCACGCTCGACACTTGGGGGGTAAAATGATGAATAAGTTCCAAAAAAATATGAAACGTTACGAAAAGTGTGATTGTTACGAAAAGTGTGATTGTTACGAAAAATGTGATTGTTACGAAAAGTGTGATGCGATCGAAACTAATTAACTAACTAACCATCACGCCGTTTCCCCGCAGGGTATAGAGGACGGACCGCCACACAACTCGATTTTGGCACACACTCCTTACCTCGTTCACATTCATGCATCGTCTCATACATGCTCTTCTATTATTCCGACTCTTCACATGGCCCGACTCAAGTATCTGATTCACTTGGTCGTGCCATGTCTTCCTCGGGCGTCCCCGACTTCTTCTACCATTCACATTTGCGTCATACATTCTCCTTACACTCCTTTTCTCGTTCATCCGCTCTACATGCCCAAACCATCGGAGAGTCCCTTTCTTAATCTTACACATCACGCTTACATCAGCCTGTGATGCGATCGGTCATCAATAAAAAAGGAAACGAAGCATGAGCAACTTTTGCCCACGTTTCCTTTTTTAATGTGTTTCAATGTCATATATTATTTTATAAGTTGGTGAAGTTTTACTTCAGTCGTGTGGTCTAAAGCACACTCTTTTTTTTCTTTGACTTATTTTCCGAGTTTTATTCGGCTTTCATCCTTCAAGGATGTTTTATTGGAGTTGATACAAAACAACGACGTAACATTGAAAAGGCGAACGCAATTTTAGACCAAGTTTGATAGTTAGTAGGGTGTTTGTTTAGAGTAGGGCAAAATGTGATCCAAGGTTCCCCACCAAGGCTACAATGATTACTCGTAAAATATAAACACAATAGTTCAAAACTTGTTTTTTTAAAACGGTGAGATGGAACGGAGCCAGTAAAGGCTTAAAAACCATTTAAAAATAGTGATTAATCGATACCGTTGATATAAGCTAATCTATAGCGAAAAATCGCTTTATTAACTTCTTATAAGAAATTTCAATGTGCATGAAATCGACTATTTTCAATTTGCTTTGGAATTTTAGGGTCGAATTCGATTTCAGCTGGCTGGAAGCTATTTCAACTCGTAAAGAATTTTAATAATTTGTACGAGTTTTGCCAACTTTTTATCTACACCGAAAGCGCAGCCTGTAAGCAAAAAGTTCATCCTTAAATTGATTTTTGCTGGAATCGAATGTGCGATGTGCATTTCAGTTTACGCTTGTATTTCAGAGTACTCGTAGTTTCAATTTGAGATTTTCGTAGTTTCAATTTATGCCATTTTAAGAGCAGAACCGAAGCAGAAATATTTGAATCTTTGTTAATTTTAATGGTCATCTACCAGTGTATATTATGTATTCTGATTAGATTCGCGGCTCCCGCGCGAGCTTTCTCTGTTGATATATTGGCAAAAATTCAATGGATAAAACAAGAATACTTTTTAGAGCCATGCTAGAAAACGGTAAATGGCGGACGAGGTACAACCATGATCCTCACAACAGCCGCGCAAAGCGCCGAGCCGCTCCCAACTTGCAGATAAATAATTATATTAAGGAGTCAAAAGGTGAAAGTAAAGTGTTTAAAATCAATTGTAACTATAATAGTGTATTGAAACTTTTTCATCAAAGGATCAGCCCTTTTGAACGGCTTTGAAGCGACTCACAGCGAGCGTCGAGAAGGGGCGATGTCTTTTGTTTGTTTAAAGTTTGCGGCAAAGGGTTAATTACTATGCATGAAGTGATTCGTGACCTATGATATATTCGTTTTGCTTTTTTATAAATGTGCTCGAGTAATAATAATAAGGTCATTAAATTCATTAAGTCATTCTTTCTGTTGGTATAGTTTAACAATATCATGATAAAACTATACTGACAGACAGAACATTTAATCATAATAGACCGGACATAGTTTTACATGACAAAATTTAAAAAAAATAATTTATATCATCATTGATGTCGCTATTCCAAATTCCTGTAAAATTAAAAATCTGTTTCTGAAAAAATGAGAAAATATACAGATTTAGGAAATGAGATTAAAAGAATTTGACATTCGCAGACTATAAACATATTACCATTTGTTATTTCGACTACTGGCATTATACCTAGCTCTATCATTAAAAATTTAGGCTTATTAGATTTGTCAAAGAATTCATATATAAAATGCAAAACTCAGTCATTTTAAATATATGTAGGATTACCAAAGATTTTAAAAATATTTATATGGAGGGATCAGTAGAATTTATCGGTCCAGTTAGGAGTTCTACCGAACCGAACCCTCTGATATGAAAATATCTGGAGTCGGTGAATTATTTTCCAATTTGGTCTCTGGTAGGTTGACATATTGTTTTTGTATTGTTTTGTATTTATTATACTTATATAATGCACTTGTATAGCTTGACTAAATGATCATTTGTGGAAAAGTGTGTGGAAGGGTTTAGTTTTTCCTGTGGGTAAAATTTAACCCGGACATAATGTCGAAAAAAAAATGAGGAACTAAAAAATGTATGCATATACTGATATCGGCATAATAGGCATGAAAATCGCTTGGCAAACGGAGTCTGGAAATTGTGAAATCATGTTTTTTAAAGTTTTTTCTTGTGTGCATTCGTAGATACATTTCTGATGAAAAAATACATTTTTAATACTTTACGCCTTTATTTTTTATAAAGTTATCAACAATATATTTTTATTTTACTCAAGGGAAACGATAGGAAAGGCTTTGATTTATCCAAAATATATTTCTTGGTATTTTTTATTTTTTTATTGTGTAAACCGGTTTGTAGTAAAGATAAACCGAAAATAGTGATTTGCCTTTCGTTGGTTGACACCGCTCCGCGTTTACACATCGCAGACTCTTTATTCGAGAGGTGTTTCCTTGAGACGTTGTTAAAATTCTCCAATATGATATATGTTTATTGGTATTTTGGCGAATTAATAGCATTAATTTTTTGGTGTCCTAACCAATAAAACAATCTTGTTTATTTTGGATGTAGGCTGGCCCTGACTTGTGTCCACACATTTGTCCCTGTCAAATAAGTTTTTAACGCGAATTATACGATCTCCATCGAAGTCTCCGTCCCATCGTTGTATATATTAATGACCTTTCGGTACATTGTTTTGCTAGTTAAGTTAGGAACTCATTTGCTTTCTGCCCTTTTTGCGAAAGTGTAAGTGAGCTCTTAAATACAAAGAGAACTTGAATAAATTCTCCTTTTTGCAACCTTTGGTTTTTGAAAGCATACTGCTGTCACCAAGAGCTTGCGGATTGTAAAATTAGATCTAAAACGTTCAATTACGATATCTCCATTTTTACCAACTAGTGGATGACAGCTCTGAAGGGACTTGATTGACATAATTGTTCGATTATTGGCATTTGAAACGTCACGAAACGTAATTTTCGGAGGCGATTTTTGACACTAATGAGAAGGAAATATTTCGACTTTGATTGCGCACTCACAATTTGGAGAATGTAGTGAGGAGGAAGGATAAGTGGAAGTGGAATAGAAGAGGAGGTTAAAAATATGAGTATTCTCTGACACTTCAAATTTAGGATCTAAACATCGTTAAAGCCAATTAATGCGAATATCGTACCAACCCTCTGAAGCCAGTCGGAAAACGGCTAAAGCCATTTTAAGCAACGTTTCCATATCTTCTACTCTTCAACGATGTGATTTTTTTAAACATTAGCTCCACATAGGAGGCCCTGAGAAAAATAATTTCCCTCAGGGCCTATGTCATCTTAGGGGATGCTGTGTGGAGGGTCTTTTTAAGGAAGGGAAGGATAGGAAGTTCTGGGAAGGAAAAAGTTATGAATAGTGGGTAGGAATCTGGGGGTCAGCGGGTCCAGGAGTGACGGACGTATTAATCCGTCCCTCCAACTGCAGTGCAAGGCGATGGGTCGCAAGAGTCCGGATGGAAAGATCAAAAGATCTCCCTCAACCAGTCTCTCTCGATCCGGCCCGCCATGCCATCCGCCGCCAAGACCTGGACAAACCTCACCTCATGAACCCGGGAACGCCTGCTAAGTCACCAAAGTAGCAAACCACTTGGGGTGACCTACGACTGAGGTTTTTGGTTATCCAATAAATGGTTCCCGAGGCGGCGGTGCCCATACCCGCCTCCCAAATATACCATGTTTCAATTTATTTATAAATTCAGCACGTGCTTTTTTTCGTACATTTTTATTAGAAGGGTTTTTGATCTCTGATCCAAAATCTAATGAGCTTAAAAATTCGTAATCGACTACGACAGCATCTTATCCAATTTCTTTACTCTAAATTACAACGTTTAGAGTCCTTCAGTTTGTAATTTATTTAAATACATAGAACCTATATTGGTACTCCAGGCTTACCTTTCATCAAACATTTAATTGCACGCTGAACTGCGTTATTTAAAATTCTTGGGAAATTGGTTTTCACTCTACTTAGGCGGGGTGTTGCATGGCGCGGAAAAATCGTGAGTAGCTATTCGTTTTTCTCTTGGCTGGCTTTGTATATTTCAAAAGATTCAAGCAGACAAAACGTTATGCATTCAGAAGACAATGTTTGACGCAGTACTCCAATTTGGAGACGCACACCACCAAAGTAAAATTACACAACGACAAAATACCTTCGTATTTTAAACAAATAGTTTCTTAATTTTTTATTTATTTATTTATTTATTTATTACACGCCCTGATGGGCTTTTACATTATATGTTATAAGTTGATTATAAAAACAATGAAGAAAATATAATACAATGAGAAAAGAAAATACGTAATACAATGTATCAACTAAACCACATAATAAAATAAAAAGTACATATGTAAAAATGATAAGAAGTCTCACATTCAATGTAAACAAAAATTGCAGAAATTATGTAAATCTATTTGTGTCTAGAATAATAAAAGTGAAAGAATATACAACATTTATACTGATTAGTTTTAAGATGAAATATATCACCTAGATTAGAATATTTATTTCCGAGACTGTGAAGTCTCGGAAACGGAGAATTTTGATAAGCTAGTGTCCTGGTGTTGTTGAAATAAAAGGGTAATAAATGTCGACATGATTTTTTGGGAACATGGATATTGACAAACTGAAGTAATTCAGGACAGTCAATTTTGTAATGCAGTATTTTATGTAACAGTATTAACCAAAAAGATATGTCAAGTTAGTTTGAAGTGTAATACAATCATTAATGTGGTTAACCTCTTTATATAGTTTCATGTCATCAGCAAACAGTAGCTCGTTTATGTTTGTAAATATATCAACAATATCAATTATAAATATAATTAACAAAATGGGCCCCAAATGGGAGCCTTGCGGCACTCCACTTGTTGCTATAAATCTGTAAGAATGTGTGCCATTTATTTTCACACTAAGACTTCTTTTGGACAAATAACTAACAAACCAAATTAATAACCTATCATAAACTCCAAGTGTCGCCAATTTATTGATTAATGTTTTGTGACACACCTTGCCAAAGGCCTCGCTAAAGTCAGTGTATATTGAGTCAATCTGGCACCTGTTTGCTAAAGATTTACATATGCTGCCATGAAAGCCATGTTGATAGGGAGTTATAGATATTTTATTGAGTACAATTTTTTCAAAAAGCTTGGGAATCGATGATTGGAAACATATTGGCCTATAATTTGTTACGTCCGTTTTGTCCCCTTTTTTAAAAATAGGTGTTAGAAAACGGTGTTTCCATGTATCAGGGAAACTGCCTGTCTCTAGTGACCGGTTAAAAATGAGAAAAAGAGGAACAGTTAAGCCGTTTAAACATTCTTTAATTAACACCGGCGGAATATTATCAGGTCCTGCATTTTTTCTAGCATCTAACAAATTTACATGGATTTTGATATCATTAATTTCTATGCGTATTTCAGATATGTCCAGGCTAAGATTCGATGAGAATTTTGGAATTTCATTGCTAGGTATATCCTCTTCATACACAGACTTAAAATAATTGGCAAATAGATTTGCAAATGCGTCCCTACGTAGTGTTTTAAAAATTGGGCGGCGTTTTGTCCATACAAAAGTATTCCCCTATTCTCTCTCTGGATTTTGACACTACCATACTACCATACTACCATATATATAAATATAAATATCAACAAGTAGCGTGACATGAACCATGCTGTTTCATTTGTTGTTTGTAGTGATGACAATTGAAATCGTAGGTATGAAAATAGGGATGAAAATAGCGATCGCGTAAAGCGGAAAATGTTGACTTTGGTCTCTAATTGGAATCGGGCTGAAAAAAGAAGATGTTGTTGACACTTCAAAACCGAAACACCAACACAAAATATAACCGAGATTATTTGTTTGCTAACTAATATAATCGGTACGACAAACAAAAAAATTAAAAGAAGAAGAATTAATAGGTAAAAATTTTTAAAAAATATATTTTTTTAAAGAAAGACAACAATGTCTAAAAATCTCCTACTCCCATCATAGTAAGAGGAAAACGTTGGTTGTATCGTGATGGAGGACCTTGCCAGCCGAGGAATCGAACACGCGACGCTCGGGTGGGACCTAAACGCGGAGCGCACTTAGTTAATCGGTTATAGGAGTAAAAACAGCAATTACCACTACAGTCATTTTTTAAATTTTATACACTGAAACACTCCACTGTACATGTGAGTGTTCTAGTTATGCGAAATGGAGGCAAATTCATATGACCTCTTCGTGCTAATGAGGGCATCAGACGGTTCACTTTTCGTTCATTTTTGCCATTTATTCCGCCTCTTTCACTCGGAGTGAAACGTCTGAATAAGAAATTAAACAAAAATGCCCAATAATTTTATTAGTGAACCGATGTTGGATATTGGCATTCGGCATAATAAGTAAGCAATCTATACAGTTCTAATGAGTTCAGTGATTTTGACTTCTTTCAAAAGGGAGGTCTTCTAATATACTTTTTGGTGTTTTTTAAATATTGTTTTTTAATATTATTTTTAATACAATTTTGCTTTTTAATATTATATAAGTATTATTTTTTAATTAATTTATTTCAATATGTTTTATAATTCAGTTCAATTTTAGTTTTTGTTTTTTTATGGTTTACTGTGTTTATGTTTATGTTATGTTTTTTTGTTTGTTTTTTGAATATTGTTTTAATTTGTAGTCTTATTTTATTACTAATATAGTCTATTTACCACTGCCATAATACGGGCACGATCCTAGTATAATTCAAACGAATATTATTATGTAAAATTTATACGAAAATAAAAACGAGTGTTTTTTAGACCACACGACTGAAGTAAAACTTCACTAACTTTTAAAAGAAGAGAGAAAGAAAATGTGCGCGCGCACTGCTCTCTCTTGGTCCTACAGTATGATACAGACAATAGGCCTGCACTGTGTTTTAGATATACGAAACGTGACTGGCTATGAGAGGAAGAGAGAAAGCAAATGTGTGCTCGCACCTCTCTCTCTTACCCCTACAGACTGTAGGGGTAACCTACAGTAATATACGAAACGTAACTCTCTCTCTCTCTCTCTCTTTCTATCTTCACTAACTTGTATCTTCCTCTCGCTCATAGGTATTACCTAGTCAGGGTGTTAAGGGCATACGAGACACGCTTTAACCTTTCTAACACTATTTGGAGTAAAATGTTATTGAAAATTTTCACCCGTTAAGTACTAACAAACCCCTCACCCCGACCCTAATTATTGAATACCTACTGGTTTTTGTATGTTTTTATGTAAAAAAACAAAAACATAAAAAAAAAATTTCACATTTTTTACTTCAAATAATGTCAGGAATCACTGGTTAAAGCGGTTAAAGTAAGTCAAGTACGTAGGCCTTGAGGGAAATTATTTTCCTCGGAGCCTCCTGTGTGGAGTTAATGTAAAACCAAAAAAGTACGTCTGTATTGGGACATATTTAAAACCGTGTTATCTAACGAAAGTATGGCCGGAAACTATACACAGTGGCACAATGCCCATAGGAAGACAGTACCATGACCAAAGATAAAAGATATGCTGTGATGTCCGCGCGACTGTCGCCGAACTCGGCCTAATGCGCGTAGTTTGCATACAAAAAGAATTTGTTCATTTTCTTGATTTTTTGAAGGTGTGCATTATTATTGGTTAACAATATAGTTTGAATACGGAAAGAATTTGTTCATTTAGTTTAGCGTTCGTTTAGTTTATTCGTTAATTGGTAAACATCTCCGGCGATACCAGGAAGCGCAGTCTCACCTAGTAAAAACGGCGGATGGCACATCTCCTTATATTTCAATATCTTTAACCATGACTAACAGATTTTTCTATAACCTCTACTATTATAAATAAATGTAAAAGCATTACTTTGTTTGAGCAACTATATTTTTTAGATAGGCCGACCGGTTTCGGAACAACCGTTACGGCAAAACGTACTAACAAGACATTTCAAAAGAATGGCTGAATCTTTACATAGTATAAAATGAAGTCGCTCCCGCTGTCTGTGCGCTTAGATCTTTTAAACCACGCAACGGATTTTCTCGTGGTTTTCACCAATAGATAGAGTGATTCATGAGGAATGATTTTAGGTATATTGTTAAGGTTGCGTGTAAATTAGTTGAAATATATAAATAAAAGGAGCGGATTTAACAGATGGCGTTGGTTGTATAGGTTGGTGAATGGTGTGGCGATATGTTTCGTTAGCCACAGCAACGTGTTCCCGGATTTGCTAGTATATTATACGACAAAGTGGGGTTGGATGCGTAGCCATGGGTTTGTGAAGAGTGGGGGGTAGAGGGGGGGGGGGAGATAGAACGGATGGTGAAAGGGAACACGTCTAAGATGGAACTGTATGATCATATTTTTTTGTTTATTGATATTTTATTTATTTATTTTATTTATTTTCATTCTTCAAAAACTTAGTACTAAATGAATTATGACACAAGTGTCATCTACATTAGATACAGTCAGACTATCTTCTGATTACTTACAACAAAAAATATTACACGAGTAAAGTGATCCATAGTTTATTATTACTTTTAACGCTTTATCCACCTTCGTGATTACGTTGATGAATTTTCAGAATTTAGGTTCAAGCATTTCTTCATTTAATTACATCTAATCGGTTGAACTTCCAATTATTTTCAAGTCCTCAGTTTCCAATTTAAATTTAATCAACATTTTTTGTGTGATTGCTGCCTTGATTTATAAATAGTCTTTAAATTAAATGTCCCCTAAATAATAATGTAATAAGACTCTTACTCTTGACCATGTAAAAGAACGTTGTTGTAATAAAATAAATATCTGCTATCATTTGAGATCATCATTAACGAGGATATGTGGAAGGAGGTTAAGGGATAATGTTTAACTATCGCAATAAGGAAATAATGCAATAGGTTACTTGCTTCACATTTTATTTTATTTTTTCCGGTTTAGGCAAATATTCTAAGACATTCCGATATTTTTTTTTATGATACCCTGGCGATTTATTGAAAATTTCAATCCGAAAAAATCAGACCTTTTTCTATAAACCGGAAAAGACGGGACATAATTTATGGGTGCGAAAAAACGATAATTACATAGCCGAAAATCATTTTAAAAACATAAACGTTATGCACACGAATGGCACAGGAAAATAACGAGGCATACCAAAAATATTACATCTCATAAATACTTTTTTCCTTGATCCATCTTATTGATCATTAGTAAATCATTAGTAAACTAGATTAATAATAATAATAATATATCATTAAATTTTATTTTGTTAAAATCAGCACCATTACCATTACAATCATTACAAAACAGGTACAGAAGGCATAAAGTATACCTACGTGGTTCTTTTCATAACATATGTCAAAACGTCAAACCAAACGATAGGTTCGCAGAGAACAAACAATAAATCTAGTGAATGTTAAATGTCAAATTCAAAAATTCGCCTGAAATCAAAGTGTTACCATATAAAAACAAAATCAGTGTTGAATTTTTAAAAATTAATAGAACATTATCGGAGAAGGGACATTTTCATGTAGTTACGTCACGGGCCCAAATAATGGATTTATTTATTTAAAAAAAAAAACTGGACATTTCTAAAAAATTTTCCTAACATTTTCGTAATCTTATTAAAAAAATCTATCTACACGATTTTTTCCAAGTCGTTATGAAATCCATGCAAGTGAACTATTTCTGATCTCCAATGTGCTCGATATGTGAACAAATTGAAGATGTGGAGCACACATTATCAAAGTGCATTAAATATGAACGACAGAGAGTGACAATATTAATGACCTCGAACCCATCGGAAGTTCAGAATTTAATAGCCTCAACCGAGTTTCATGCCATATCGAGAATAATGAAATTTATTAGATCATGTAAACTGGAAAATATTTGAAAGTGAATTTTTATATAAAATGAATATAAAAGGACTAAGCACCTTTTAAAGATCATTAGAGATTATAGATAATATTATAATTTAAAAACAGATGAGGCAAAAAATGACAACATTGTGTGAGTCAGAAGCCTCGATAATATACATGATTTAAAAAAAAAAAAAAAAAAACTATTTTGATGGAAGATAAGCTTCAATGACCAAGAAAAGATTATTATACAGTATTTTGCATGAACTAAGAATATCAAGTACCTAAATGATCGCGTAACAGACTTGCGTCGAAGGAACTATTGAAAGAAGGAAGGGTGAAAAGAGTTTTTTTTTAGATTATCTCCACCCAGGAGGCCCTGAGGAAAAAAAATCCGTCAGAGAGTATGTTATCATCGAGAATGCTGTGTGGAGGGTGTTTTTAGGCAAAGGAAGGAGAGGAAGTTCTGGGAAGGAAAAGGGAATGAGGGGTGGGCAGGAATCTGGGGACAATGTGTTCAGGAGTGACGAACGTATGAATACATCCCTCTGGAGGGGTCAAAAAGTCTTCCTCAACCATACTCTCCCGATTATCGGCCCGCCACACAGTACGTTGGCAAAATGGCAAAAGCATCCGCCGCTGAGACCTAGACAAACTTCAGCCCATGAACCCGGGTACCCCTGCTAAGTCACCAACGTAGCGAACCTCGTGGGGTGATGTTTATCTAATAAATGATTCCTGAGGCGGCGGTATCAATACCTGCCTCCCAAATTGAAAAGAAGTGTGAAGATAATAAAATTTAAAAGAAGTGTGAAGATAGAGTAAAGTAGTTTTCGAACAGCTTGAATGGGCTTTCCAAATCTGTATTCTCTGTTGATGCTTATATATAATACTTAATGGTATTTCCTCATTGGAATACCGGGAATCTATTAGCTAATTCAAGATCAAACATGATTGTTCCTCTTAAGTGAGTTTCATCGGCAGATTCGATCTTTTTAGTTTGTTGTTGAATCGGCCCTTACATCTCACCTCGAGGAGCCTCATTTCCAAATCCAATGTTATTTCTCTTCAGAATACCAAGCAGTCAATGATTGTTGGAAAATTCTTCATTTTAATGAGTTAGAGTGATGATTTAAAGCCGTCTACTTTTGACTTTTGACTGGACTACTGTATAGAACAAATTGGTACCCATACATCACAGATACCTAATTGAAACAAAGAGAGATATGGCATTAAAGTTTGCTGACTGACACAGTATTACGACCAAACTGCACGGACTATCAAAGAGTCTAAGCCTGTGGAAGCCTGAAGAGTTTATTTTATTTTTATTTTTTATTTTATTTATTTTTTTTACAGTATTTTAGAAAAAATGTGTATGTACCCCGTTCTAAGGACACATTGTACAAGTTTTCTTATTTGGAATATAAGTAAATATCTATGTTAAAATATTACAGACGAAAATTATAAAGTTGAATCTAAAAGAAAGTACAACACAAGCATTAATCTTTGTAAAGTTGCACAATTGTATCTATATTCTTCCATCCCATGTCAATAATCCATGTCTTTATTCTTCTTTTGAAGTCTGTTATTTTTTTAATAGTTTTTATTGCAAGAGGGAGAAAATTCAATAATTTTCTAGAGAAGTATTGCATATTTCTTTTTCCAAGTGTCGTTTTAGTTGTAGGTTGGTGGGTTGTATGTTGTAATGTAGATCTTGTGAATCGGCCCGAGTATATCTGTGTAAAGATATCCTGGTTATTTAATGCGTACATTTGAATATCTTTTGTATATAATTGTTTCAGTGACATTAAATTCAGCGCTTCAAAAACATAGTCCCTAGGGATTCTGATGGGGACACTAAGAATAATTTTCAAAATTGCCCTTTGTGCTATGAGGACTGGTTTTATAGTGGAATCTCACGAGCTTCCCCATCCAATAAGACCATATTGTAGATGAGATTGAGCTAATGCATAAAAGCTTTTCATTAGCTATTCTTTATCTAAAATGTTTCTTATTGTTTTGAAAAAATTGGTTAGTTTTTTTTTATTTCGTTGCGCATATTTTCTACTTGGGAGTTCCAATTTAAGTTCTGATCAATAATTATTCCAAGGTATTTTATTGTTTGTTCACTCAATTTTGGAAAGTTGCAAGGAATTTCTCGGTTCACGTTAATACAGTTTTTATGAATTTTTATGTTTAGGTTTGTATTGAGATTATCTCTCTGTTTTTTGTGCATTTTAAATTTAATATATTTATTAGGTTAGGCTGAAAAGTAATTCACATATGCTTGTAAAACGCGAACAAAAATTAATAGGAAGATCCGGAAAAAATTACATTAAAGAACGGTTTTTAAGCTTCAAAATCACATATTTATTTTTCAGCATAGTCACCGTTAAGGCTAACATATTTCTCCCAAGGTGTAACAAGTTTTTTCATTACATAACTGAAAAGTTCTTCCGACATTTCTCGAATCCAGGACTTAACAGCTACCTTCACCTCATCGTCCGAAGGGTAATGAATACCCTTGAGGTGTCTCTTGAGTAGAGGAAAAAAAATAAAAATTGCAAGGCGAAAGATCGGGGAGTGAGAAAGGTGTAGAATCGGTTCAAACTTCGGGTTTTGCAGAGGCTATAATCAACGTTGTTTGTTCTCGTCTGTGGAAAGTCATGGTACCCATCGTCTACAGATTTTACGGTATCCTAATTATTCAACAATTTTTTTAATTGTATAATGTTCTTTGGATATTCCAAAATGGTTTGTGATACGATTTTGAGTGAATCGCTGGTCGTTTTGAATCAAATCGTGGACGACTTTTGGATTGTTTATTGTCTGTATCAATGATCGGACGTCCGCTGCATGTTTCATCAACAATTATTGCTTTTCCAGGCTCACAATCATGAAATTTTATTAACCGTCGAGTGTCAGTAGACCTATCAACAGCATCGTTAACATAAACGTCATTTTCAGCCTACCCTCGTAGTTTTTGTATCTTTTAATGTTAGTGAATTTGAATCAAGCCATTTTTGTATACCTATGTAGGAACAAAGGCAGGGCGCCGCAAAGCGCAGATGTTTTCCTTTGTTTCTATAATATATGGTCAGTACTGCGACTAACCAGGGGAACTATTATAACTCCACTGGCTAGACGACGTTGAAAGGCGGGTTATAGAAGGGGCTGTAGGAAGGGTTTTGTTAAAGTTAAAGCAATCCTTGAAGATGCCGGGATCTGCCTTGTCTGCCAAGTTTCTCGATGTTGCACAGGGGATCAATGTTGCTAGTCCCCAAACCAAAGTCTACCTACTTTTTAATGTGTTGTCAGTACAAACATGAATTTTGTGTTGACAACACGAAAAGCTAATAAAGAATCATTATATAGACTCGGTATGCTTTATTTCGGGATATTGATATAAAGCCGAATACGCTGGTAACTTTGTACACACTACATTTTAGATCGATAATAAACTTTATACAAACATTGCTTAAGGTAGTTACTAGAATGTTCATAAAGGTAGAATTATGTTCAGCTTGATTTGTTTTATAAAACGCTAAAGTCACCGTCACACCTCGTGACAGCGAGTAGACAGAATTACTCTCAGTCGCAATTACAAATGATCGTCGCGTATGTCGTAGATCGAATCCGACTTTAGTAATTGTTTGACACTTTAAAGTTCGGGAGAGTTTTGATTTCCAAGCGCTTTGAAAAGCTGTTTTGGCTTATTTCAGTGTCAATTAATGCTTTAGTATTTAAGTTTTCACTGATTTTGTCAAAAATGATTCAAAAGTTTTGTTTATTGTTGGCTTTAGAAAACTTAGTGTCAAAAGTTTTGTTCAAAATTCAAAAAGAATATATCTAAATTTTTTTTAAGGATGTTAGAACTTTGATGTGTCATTTTACTGGGAAGGACGCCGCGCCGGGCTGCTAACATTATAAAAGCGGATATTCAAAGATTTTTTTAAGAAGCTATGTAGGCAAAATGTACCCTTTAGTAAAGACCCTCACTAAGCATAACTTTTATCTACTGATATGAAGTAAATCGGTACCCGCTGTGATCATTGAAATAGTTGTCACCACGAAATGTTCAAGATACCACACGGCAGAACAGGTATTCTAGCACAAATAGCATGACAAGAAGAATTGTGGTAGTGAATGAATTTCTGAAATAGGTAATAGAAAAGTCCAGCTTTTCAAATTACTTTTTTATGCTATCACTGCACATGAATTCCATATCCTTTCAACTGTCTGACGCCATTGAGACTAAGTTATCCCCAATAGAGTTATGTTGTGAGGCTGAAGTTAGTGGGGAGGGGAAGATGGGGAAGTTCCAGACTATTCAGATCTGGTCACCAATCGTTTTTATTCTGAATGGTTGTCTTTCGCCAGAGCGATACTGAGAGTATCTTTCACTCTGAAAGCTTAACAACTTCTTCATCTCAAATAGGGTACCTAGCACGGTCGATCGATAAAGGATTTATATATACTGTCAGTAACATATCATCTGCATCGACTGCAGATCCCCAACGAACCAACAACAGTTTACGTCAAATATCCTAATGCGATCCTAATTGTTTTTTCGTTATCCAATGACAATTTACCAATATTATCGATAAAACCGATATCGATCGACTATTCTGATTACCCAGGATAGAATAAGTGCCAATTTTGTAAGATTAAACCGTATCTACTGCATTGTTCAAGTTACATTATTATATGTTTGTGTTAATTCGTGCATAAAATGTTTGTTACAAAAACTTAAGCTAGAAGATTTTCTGTTCAGAATCAGAGCCGGTGCTAGACAGAGGATAGTGTATAATAAAGTTTGGAATGAAATTATTAAAGGACGGCGGGCAATTAATAATATTATACGCGTCAAATAGCATCTTGAATTAGAAATGCCAGTCAGTTGCGCTCTCCCCAGACTCAGAAACCGGAGATTGCAATCCGCACGCTTGCTCGCCTTCACCACAAACACCCTTTCAGCACATCACTTTTGTTTCCACATACAAAGCGTATTTTATGCTGGATAGCACCTTTGGTAATTACAAACTATTATTACAATCTATTTTTCTGCTTATTAGTTTTTTTTTATTAGTATCTAAGAGAAAAAAAAAACAAAGTAAACACGTAGATAACACAAAAGAAAATGAAAATTATTATATGTCTATGGTTAAGATAGACAGCCAAAACGGCACCTATTGTAACCTAGCAGAAAAAAATGGTTTCATGACAACTCAGAATCATGCAACTTCAACACCCCTTTGAAAAGTAACCAAACGCAATAATAATAATAATTGGATAATTTGTAGAGTGCCGTTTTTGTGAAAAATCACATCAAGGGCGCTTTACAATTTTTTATGAATTCTTAGGCTCTATCTAATTTTATTATTTACAAATAGATACAGAAACATACTTATCTGCAGGTCACTTCCGATGAACACACTTTATTAGAAAGTTTATGCTTGGGAAAGATACGACTTTGCACGTGGAGGACATTATATTTAAAACACTGGTCATTGCATTACTTTAGCTTTTCTACCCTCATCACTGTTGGTTTTACATTTATATTTATAAGAAGATTAATGCCAAAGTTGAGTTAATATTTATTATGAAAGATTGGAGAATTGTAAGAATTTGCTTTATTTTAACACTATTAGTTATTTACAATGTCGCGAGCCATGAAGGCGAAGGTAAAAAGTTTTTTTTAACTGATGGATCTGATAAATGATGGATGCAATCTATTTAACAATTTTTTTTTCATCACTTTTAATGACTTTTCAAAGGAGGTGTTAAAGTTGCATGATTCTGAGTTATCCGCGCGCCGGTTCAACGGGTGAGCTGTGTCGAGGTATTGGCGGCAGATGCGCCTGCCCACCAACTGTGGGGCGAGCCGGGTTGGGAAATGCCGGTTTTGGGGAGACCCCTTTGACCTCACTAACTCAGCGTGTTGCACTGCATCGGGAGGGATGGATTCATACATCTTGGACACACTGACCCGTAGATTCCTACCCGCCGCTCATACCTTTTTCTTCCCAAAAAACCCTCTCCTCCCTTTTCTTAAAAAGACCCACACTGCATCTCCATAGATGACGTAGTTTATTGACGTAGAAATTTTTTTTCTCAGGGCCCCCTGGGTGGGTTTAAACCGCCGCTACCCGAATTTCTGCCGATTTCTTACTTTCCCCTTATCTCACTTAAACACTTTTAAGTTTCAAAGGTCTTAAAAAAATATGTTATTCTTGAAGATAATATCTAGACATACCCCGCGCCAAAATGCAAATTATATATAAAATTCCCTAGATAGAAAAAATCGCAAAGTGTGCTCCAAAAATTATTATAAACAGGTTTGTTTCAGTTATTTTACAAGTTATTTGTATGAAAACATTCACAGTGATTCTTTAAATGCTGTTTAAGACAACCCCCACGAGATTTTTGCTCTATTTTAAACGAGTCGTGTTTTATAAAACATTTTCACAATTTTCGCATCGATTTTATCGCTTTAAATATTAGCGCCCTCCTCTAATATTCGTAATTACATATCTCTCCATCTTCTTCTTATTGAGCGAGGTTACGGCGCCTTAATGTAAAAAATAATAATGTTACGTTAGGCCATTAGACCAATGCATGCATAATTAAAGCTGTCAAACCGTAAGACTTGTTTAAGGTCTCACTAAAAACAATATAAAAAAGGTAAATTATCAAGCCCATAAAAATGCTTTGATGTAACATCTCCTACTTAATTTATTTGGAGAATGATCGAAAAAAAATTTCAAATATTTATTCCTGAGCCTAAAAAAATTTTAAATTGTAATTTGTGTTAAAACCCGTTTCTAAAACACATCATAAGTGATTGACTAATTTTATAACTAACTTAGTTCTTCTGAAGAAAGAAATATGAAGAAAGAAATTCTATGTATGTGTAATCAGAAACAGCAAAATCTCTCCGTGTTCTGACATCATGGTATTTACACTTTCAAACCTTCCTCTTCCTCGTCTCCTTCCCTTCGCCACTCCCTTCAGCCTCACGACATAGCCCAATTGGAGTTGCCATAATCGTATTTGCATTAAAAAAAAAAAATCTCTCTGAATTTTCTAGGTCAATGGATTCTTTTCAGTTCGCGGTTCTGTCACAAGATTCGAAATATCCATTTATCTGTAACAAAATAAGACGAGATTCCATAATATCGTTTGTTCCATATTTTTCAAATTTTCGATAAGGATTTAGTAAAAAGAGGATTGAATCCCAGGCAAAGCCGAGTAGTCACTTGTAGTTGGATAATATAGAATAAAACATTCTAGACTTCTTCTCGGAAATGAATCGTTTTCTTTGTTTTGTCTCTGAATTATTCTTACAAAAAAACCTTTTTCACCAAGTCGTATTTTAACCACGATCTAAAATATTGATGAAAGAATTATTTATGAATTCTGTAGAGTAAATAACCGGACTCGTGTTTACTCGACAGAGCGAGTGTTAAATGTAGATATTTCTATCAGAAAGTGTCGATGACTTGAGGTACAACGGCGTTTGTGTTAACATAATATTATCATAAACACTCAGCCGGTGTTTTGGTAAGAGATGGACTCCTTTGATCGTCCGTCCCTCTCACCGACACCTGTCACCCCCCTCCTCCACCATCCACTCCGGCATCCGCCGCTCCATACTGGGTAAGTGGAAAACTTCCCGACTAATTAAAATGAGGCATAAAAACTATTTCGCTAATCTATTGATCACTTTACTTTACTGATTGTGCGCTGAACCGTGAACCAGAAGAGGGTGGAAAAGTGGGTTGGAAAAGGGGGTGTTAAAGTGGTTGAGGGTGGGTTTAGGAGGTTATGACTCCCCTCTCGGAGCTGGACCGCTTCTGGAGACAAATCCCCTCTTCCATACACTCTCCGTTCTCCAATGAGAAGAAAGGGTAAAGGGCTGAAAACGCCGAGTTATCAATGTCTGTGTTATGCTTATATACTTAAACGTTACTATAGCCTCGGTATAATTAGAGTTGTGACCACTCAATTTTTATTATCATTGTGAATCCTGACGTATTATACTAAGGGTTTTCAATAAATGGATGTACGTTATCATAACGTAATGGAATGTATCTTATCATAAGATATGATGATTAATGTTTCTTGTTATAATGTAATTAATGATATCGTTGTAACGCAATGAAAGAGGCGGTTCTCCGAATTTCAACCGATTTCTTGCAAACCTCCCTTAAACATTTGAAGTTTTAAAGCTCTTAAAAAAAAATGTTATTCTTGAATATCTAGACATTTATCGCGCCGAAACGCAAATTATATAAAATTCCCTCGATAGAAAAAAATCGCAAAGTATGCTCCAAAAATGATTATAAACACGTTTGTTTCGGTTATTTTACAAGTTATATGTATGAAAAATTTCACAGCGTTTCTTTAAATAAAATAAAGACAATCGTCGCGAGATTTTTGCTCTATTTTTAACGAGTCGTGTTTTATTAAAGATTTTCGTGATTTTTGCATCAATTTTATCGCTGTAAATGTTAGCGCGCTCTTCTAACATTCGTAATTTCATATCTCTCCATCTTCTTCTTTTTGGGGCCGGGAACTGAGCCTTAACATATCCTTTAATATGAGGAAAATTCTGATAGAAAATTGGGGCATTCTCGTAAGGTTTTGGCCGGAGACGTTTGCAAAATTTAAAGACGCGCAGTTTCAAACATCTCATGACCAGCGCAATGTTTGTGGTCATTTCAGAATATGCGTTGTCTCAATGACTATTTTGAGTTGTTTATTAAGCGAGCCGAAGAGTGAAATGATATTATGGTTACTGAAAGGTTAAGTTAGCACTGCAGTTCTGAACTCTATTTCTATCCTACCTGTGTCCAATGGCCAATGTTCATTCCACTCAACCGAAGAATAATAATAATAGGTAATAATAACAGCCCGCCTGAGAATTTTTGTGTTGGTGATCATGTCGGTCCATGGGACCTTGAGCATTCTCCGGTGAAGCCACATTTCAAAAGCCTCTAACCTGTTCATGGTATTTATTTTCAAGGTCCATGTTTCACATCCATACAGCAAGACCGACCACATATAACATTTTAGCATTATCTGCCTTAGTTTTAAGCTGATATTGTCATTGCAGAAGAGGGATTTCATTTTACTGAACGCAGTTCTTGCTGGGCTAGAGCAGATAGAGAACTGCTTACATTAATAAAAATCAAAAAAATTTCATATCTGGGTCATATACTTCGAGGGGAGAAGTATCACTTGCTCCATTTAAAATTGAAAGGCAAGATAGGGGGTCGCCGAGGGCTGGTAGGAGTACGAGAATGGACCAGCATTAGAAGTGTGGAGGAGCTATTCCGGGCAGCGCAGGACAGAGACATTTTCATGAGTTATCGCCAAGGGGGGACCTGATAGGGCACACAAAGAAGAAGAATAATAGGTTATTAATATTCCCCACTAAAAGTTTATTCAATTGCTTTGATATAATCGTCACTCGTCACTTCATTTGCGTGCGCTCCAAATTATTTCGATTAACTAATAGGGCCATTCAAATTTCGCATCAAAGTGGCGAATTATTTAAATGTCAATCGTTTTCCAAGAATCTTTTTGGATGCAATGAACCTAATAGGGAATAAATCAAACCCTTTTCCACTCTCCTGAACCAAGACAATGGCCAGCGGTCATCTGCAATAATAATTTTTGGTCTCTCGAGCCGGATAAATTTAATATTCAATGATTATTCGGGAATGTCCCAGCGCCGACTGCCGACAGCTAAACTGTTTTGTCTCTCATAATTTTCACTGACTTGCCTCATAAAAATAAACGGTCTATTTATTTTCATAAAACCAAAAATAGGGTGAAGATTCATTATTCTCTCTGCGGCTTGGCTGCGCCATCCACTTTCCGATGTATTTGGGACTCGCTGTTGATAAATAATAAATACTGAATTTATTTATAATTTTGACCCTGAGTTTTAGAGATCCGTTGTACTATGAAATCAAACATGAAGACTACAATAATGAACAACTCAAAACATCAACATTCACAATTTTACAAAATTTATAAAAAAATACAATATCTCAGACATCATTAGGTACCTATAATACATATATTACAGGCACTTACAACCCTTTTTTACATTTACAGAAGGCCCTGAGGAAAATAATTCCCCTCGGGGCCTATTTCATCTTTGTGGACTGTGTGGAGGGTTTTTTAGGGAAGGAAGGAGATGAAGTTTTGGGAAGGAAAGGGGTATGAGGGCTGGGCAGGAATCTGGTGGTCAGTGTGTCAGGAGTGACGGACGAATGAATCCATCTCTCCCACTACGGTGAAAGGCGATGTTCCGAGAGAGTACCTACGGCTGAAGGAGTCAAAGAGACTCCCTCGACCATTCTCTACCAATCGGGCCTGCCATGCAGCTGGTGAGCAGACGCATTCGCATCTCAATTCGGGAGACGGGTATGGGTACCACTGCCCCGGGAACCATTTATTGGATAACCAACACCTCTGCCATAGGTCACCCCAAATGGTTCGCTACGTTTGGTGACTTAGTGAGGTTTGTCCAGGTCTTGGTGGATCGAGAGAGACTGGTTGAGCTTTTGACCTTTCCATCTCTCAACCCATCGCCTTGCACCGCAGTTGGAGGGATGGATTCATACTTCTGTAACTCCTGGGCACACTGACCCCCAGATTCCTACCCACCCCTCATACCTTTTTCCTTCCCACGACTTATTTTCCTTCCTTTCCCTTAAAAGACCCTCCACACAGCATCCCCAAAGACGACATAGGCCCTGAGGGAAATTATTTTCCTCAGGGCCTCCTGTGTGGAGCTAATGTAAAAAAAATCCGCAGCAACCTCACCCCATGAATCCGAGCACCCCTGCTAAGTCACCAAACGTAGCGAACCACTTGGTGTGACCTATGTTAGAGGTGTTGGCTATCATGGTACTCATACCCGCCTCTTAATTTGAAAATAACCTTTATTCTTTTTATGTTATTTGAATATATTATTAACGGTTTGTGTTTGTTGTTGCAGGGAATGTGTTCGTGATAGCGGCCATCCTGCTGGAGCGGCATCTGCAGCAAGTTGCCAATCACCTTATCCTGTCGCTGGCGGTGGCCGATCTGCTGGTGGCCTGCCTGGTCATGCCGCTGGGCGCGGTGTATGAGGTGGCGCAGCGCTGGACGCTGGGCCCCGAGCTCTGCGACATGTGGACCTCCAGCGACGTGCTCTGCTGTACGGCCAGCATTCTTCATTTGGTAGCCATCGCGCTAGATAGGTAAGACCACTTCATAAAAGTAAAATTAGCCGGGTCCCTGGATAGGTAGGCCCACGACATCAAGGTTATCCAGCTTTGCAATATGTGGACGTTCAGCGAAATGCTTTACTGCACCAGAGGGACGATTACAGCTAAAGATTCTCATTTTTGACCGGTTATCCGTTTAACTGGTCGACCAAATAACAGGTTTGCCGTTTATCTAATTTATATAACTTATTTATTTAACGTTCTTACAAACTTTACATTTATTATTACACTCTACACTACTGTATACACTTTTTGTACAAACTGTACACAAATTTTAATTGTGTCTTTGCTTTATATGCCCACTTTTTTTAATAAAATGTATATGACTATATTACCCAACACAGGCTGCGCCTTTTCCATTATTCTTATGATTTTCATAACTCACATATAAAAATAGAAAAAAAAGCGATTGTCCACCTCTGCCATAGGTCACCGCAAGTGGTTCGCTACGTTTGGTGACTTAGCAGGGGTGCCCGGGTTCATGGGGTGAGGCTTGTCCAGGTCTTGGCGGCGGATGCGTCTGCCCACCTGCTGCATGGCGGGCCGGATCGAGAGAGACTGGTTGAGCTTTTGACCTTTCCATCTCTCAACCCATCGTCTTGCACCGCAGTTGGAGGGATGAATTCATACGTCTGTAACTCCTGGGCACACTGACCCCCAGATTTCTACCCACCCCTCATACCTTTTTCCTTTCCACGACTTCCTCTCTTTTTTTTCCCACACAGCATCCCCAAAGATGACGTAGGACCTGAGGGGAATTTTTTTACTCAGGGCCTCCTGTGTGGATCTAATGTAAAAAAAAAAAGTTGGTATTGTCTGCGCCGGATCGCTTGATTAATTATGATTTTACTGTTAAACCGACTGACTGGTTGTCTTATTGACCTGTTGATTTTGTGACCAGTTGGTTTCTTGGACGATTGGCATTTTAATCGGCAACGGAACAATTTACTGATTCAACCGTTTGACTGGATAAATTTTTGATTGACTGAAATAATTTTGGATGATAGATGAGTATTAGACGTTTAACCGTTTGAGCGGTTAATCGGTAAACCAGCTGACCGTTTAACCGTTCGACCAGTTGACAAATCGATTATTTCACCGTTTACCGAGTTGATATACCGGTATTGATCGCTAACAAGGTCATCCCTATGGTATATTATATAAGGAGGGCTAATGGCCCGCCAATAACAGCGCCAGAGGAAGCGAGCACATTAACGACTTCACAAATTTCATTAACGCCAAAATACATTATACAATATTCCCGGGCAGTGTAAGCTGTGGCTGTTGGCTGGGGGTTGTGGCTATTGACTGTGGCTATTGGCTATAGTGCCGGCTGTTCAGTACTCGGCCAGATACTGCCTTCCCGCCTTACATCTCATCTCATCTCATCTCACCTTCGTCTTTCGTCCGAAGCCATTTCCGTCTGAACTCCCACGAAAGGTTTTATTTTACCTTTTCTGCGGGAATCCTTTCCTCTCGTGCTCTCGACTATAATTTAAAAGTCTCATTGTGGCATTAATGGCTACACATAAAAAACGCAATTTAGCCCTATTTGAGTTACGCCAATATTAGCTCGCCTAAACGCCTTTACTTTATGTAGATTAAATGTAAGTTTCGGGTCGTTCTCGTGCGGGCGCCAGTAATCACAGTTTTACTTATATTTTCGTTAATTTATCTGGTTGCCTTAATACGAGCTCGCACTGGAAAACTGTTCTTGTCTATTATCGCATTATCTACGGTTTCATTATTACAGCACCCAGTTAACTTTGCAAATCGGTGGAGTTGCCACTGTGAATATTGGGAATACCAGCGCAAAATAAATTCTCGGTCTTAACTTATGATCTGAATATTCTTATTTAATTTAAGAGTTTAAAATTATAAATGCCCAAGTACTCATTGCACAGGTAAAAGTTTAATTAAAGTATGAAGCAAGGCTGTGTAAAGCCATCATGGTTGCTCTCTCTATCCGTGGATAATTGTATACAAGGTTGTATATAATGAAAGGTGCGGACATGTTGCTGTATGCTGTATGTATGCCTAACTATGCTGATGATTGGGCGCATTCGGCAATATGGAAGATCTACATAATGTTTTTGACAAAATTGTGATTTAAGACATGTACAGTTTGTCAATTAACAGTAGAAAACATCGGAGAGCGCCACTGTTGTTAAAAAGGCAATACTAAAAATATAACTCATGGTGTAAATGTTAAGCGTAACCTACATTTTTGTAAAACAGATATAAAAGTAGAAAAATATATACCTTTGCAATTTTGTGTTAACGTAATGAAGAATAACGATATTGTAGTAAAATAAAAGGCACAGTTTAGAAATTGCACATTATAATGACTGAATGTATGGAATGCGCGAGGGGGAAGGGAAACTCGGAGGGGGTTTTCTAAAATCTTATTTACAGTGTTCTTTATATACAGTTTCATTACGCTTTACAAGAACTGTCAAACAGAATGTAAACATAACCTCAAATAAAAAGTAATTTTCAATTGTTTTACAAAATAACTATGTTCTGTATCATTTCAAAGTGTTATAGAATTTTAAAAAAACGAGTGTGCTTTAGACCACACGACTGAAGTAAAACTTCACTATAAAAGAAGAGAGAAATAAAATGTACGCGCGCACTGCTCTCTCTTGCTCCTACAGTGTGATACAGACAATAGGCCTGCACTGAGTCTTAGATATACGAAATGGCTATGAGAGAAAGAAAGAAAGAAAATGTATGCTCGCAGCTCTCTCTCTTGCCCCTGCAGTAAATACGAAACGTAACTCACCCTCTATCTTCACTAACTTATATCTCCCTCTCAACTTCGTAACGCTCTCGTCACGCATTCACCATCTTACTCCCCAAGTCAAGGGTGAGTAAAGAAGGTCTACTTCAAAAATAAATAAATTTAAATCCACTACATACCTACCATTTATTCGTTTATCAATTGATAATCTTTCGATGTTGGATTCTTCAAGACAATGTTGAAAAATGTTAAAGATTTCCCCTAAGTGCCGCTTTTAATTGTTTCACTCATGCTGATGATGGGTTTTAGTTAAAACTCGAATATAATGCCAATTTAAACACATCAGTTGTGCGCTAACACTTAACAAAATAGCAAACCAGAATCCAGCATACAAATTTTATAGTTCCGTATTTAATATTTTCTACTCTAATTTGACAGACTATAACATATGATATAACAGACTACATAACCAGTGATTGCTGACATTTAGAGTAAAAAATGTTAAATCAATTTTTGTCTTTGGTGAAATGTTTTCTTTCACACGTCGTCACTACTACGTTCACCAGCCCTCTATTCTACATTGTTTACTCGGGAATGAGTGGCTAAAGTAAGCCAGATATGCCTCTTAATACTCTGTACCGAAAAAGGGAAGCTGCTCGACTGTTACTCTTATTTAGAGTTATTTTTTAAATATCAGATATTTTCTGTTATTATTAACTTACATTCAGTGACATATTTGACATTAATTTCAGAGATAATGATAATTTCACATCGTTTTAAAAAAAAATCATCACTTTTAATGACTTTCCAAAGGAGGCGTTGAAGTTGCATGTTTCTGAGTTGTCCGGTTACCATAAAAATACGTACTTCTTGACAGCAAGAAATCACTCCATTTACCTTCCAAAAATATGTTTGTTAAAATAATATATTTTAAATCTTATTAATTTTACAACAAAAACTTAATTACTATTTAGCATAAAGTTTAATGTACAAAATGTAAAATAAAATTAATAAATCGCTGTAAAAATTGATATTATATTGTTATTTTAAAAATGCAAAAAAACACAAAAATCGGTGAAACTAGGTTTTTGAAGTTAGTAACTTGTACTTGCAAGCCCAAAATTACGAAAATAGTGCACAAAATAGTTGCGAGTGTGAAAATAGTGAGCCAAATATAAATATAAATATTGACTACCTACATACTTGACCAATTATAAATATTTTGACAACCCAATAACAAAAAATATCGCATCGTTTCTCTTCTGACCGCCTGCAAAGAAAACTGTGCCAAGCTGTAACAAATTTAATTTTTCCTTCGTCAAAGGATTTTATGGTAGGGGTAAACGATCAACTATTAGAACTAGAATGCCACCACAAAGGGTCGAACATACACTGTATGTGTACCTTAATACGGAGAAGGGATCGTTTCGTAAATAATCTCCGGGTGTCGTTGCAAATAGTAATCCTAACCTATAAATAAACGGCAACTACCTACGCAATACGTGCACCGTCTGGGAAAGAACGTATAAATTCATTTATTGCGGGTGCAATAGGCATTACTTGTACAATTTATTTTTACGCGGGTAAATTATGTTTCTTTGTATTTCGAAAATATGAAAGGCGAAATAAATATTGATACAATTAAAATGTTAGCATTCTTAACAAGCAAGTATTTACGTTTAATTTATTCCCAATAAAAAAATGTTATTGTGGTCCCCAACCTATGGGCCGCGGTCCGTTATTGGGCCGTGGACCAAATGGTACTGGGCCGCGCAAGGGCTTGCTTTAAAATCAAAAAACTTTAAAAAAAAAGTTTAAGCTGTTATTATCGTTGTTCTTATGTAAATTTATAATTCAGATTCAGAAGGTTATTAATGAATGCAAGAAAATTCTTTAATTGTATGTTGCTACCTGACCAAATAACGAAGATATTTTCAACTATCTAATCCAAATAAAACATTATTAGATAATAAGGAAAGTCCACAGTCGAAAAGGAGTTGTGGGAACGGCTCGTGAACAGAGGTATTTTGGACATGTTTCAGACGTTGGCGGGGATTTTAGGCGAGACTGAAGCATTCGTTCTCCCAGTTCCACCCCTTTGGTTGAACCTTAAAAATAGAGAAAATACCCATGAATCCAAAAGATAATTGAAAAATTATCTGAAACTTCAGAAATAATTATTCATTGTTATAATATATTTTTTCTTCATTTTCAACCATTATTTGTCACCACAACTTATGTAAGTACCACAATTTTAATTTTTATTATAATATATTGTAAAAAAAAAACTACATTCAATGTATCCTCCCCACCCCCCAGTGCGCCATGGTAAAATTAGTCCGCGGCGACAAAAAAGGTTGGGGACCACTGTTTTAAACTACGCAACGGATTTTCATGCGGTTTTCAACAATAGATAGAGTGATTCAAGAGGAAGGTTTATATGTATAATACATGCTTATTATAGTAGATAAAAGCCGAGAAATTCAAATATTCAATTCAATAACATAACAATAACAACAATATTTTTAGTTCGAAGAATTGTCGCTTATTTCTTAGCTCCGGATTCTTAAAAATAATAACATTGAAATAGTGTGCAAATTAAAGCAAATTCATTGCTAAGGTGCTGTATTTTTCTCGGGCTTTCGCCCGGTGTGTTTGTCTTCTCGGTATTCTACCGGGAAATGCTCAAAAAGTGAATTTACTAAAAAAATTGACACATAGTGAAGCTAGGATATTTTTCCCTAGTAAAGTTTTGACAACCCATAATAAAAGTGTTTAACTAACTGAAATTTCTTTGTACATTTATAAAACTTGGTGTAGGATTTATCCTTATGTGTCTGTTTTACCGAAACTCAAACGGAAAATGCTTCAAAAGGGATTAAAAAGTGATTTCAAAGTTGTATGTCTTCACTTTGGAGGCCAGTTCAAGTGAATAAAAACAATAACAATTAAAATCAATTGAAACAACTAACATTACGTGAAGTGCAAACGACTTTAAATGCGAATTAAACAATAAAAACAGTGTTTTGAGTTGCGATATAAAAACAGTTATAATACATTCCGTTGACAGTTTTCGATATTGACATCTTAATATAGGTCATAAATCTCAGTTACACCTACCTGTAAACTGGCGTAGTTGGTAGAGTGGCTCGATCACCCAGTTAAAAGTCAGTTTCTGCGGGGAAGCGTTCGATCCCCGGGCAAACCAAATATATATATTTTTTTTTTTTATGTTTTTATTTTAAAACATATTCTGGTCGCGGTAATTTTTTATTATATACATATAAATAAATCTTACCATTTTAAAATAATAATTGGAAAATTTTATGTTTTAAAAGAAAGATAATAAAAATTCGTTCGTTATGCATCGCCCGAAAAAACGTCCGATGGACATATTGATGTCTCCTCATATGGAAGAACATGGAGAAAAGTGCGTTCTTGTTGAGGACTTAGAAGAGGAGGACCACGATACGTCTTCTAATTGCTCGGACAACAATGAAACCAAATTTCCAAGCGTTTCTGGAGTTGACGTACTTAATGAAGCGCAAGCTCACCTGACAGCCCTTCAAGATGTCTTGGCGGAGAAACAGTCTAAGGTGTCAAAGGATCAGCAACTGAAGATTTGCAGAAATGTCTCAGAAGTTTTCAGAGCCGTTTCTCAATTGTTGTTGGAGCGCGAGACGATGCGTGCTGATTTGGCGACAGTAACTGCTCAATTAAAAATGGCGGAAATTAAAATTCGCCATGAAAAGGAGGAAAAAAGGCACCTGGAGCAAAAAATAATTCAGCTGGAGACTGACCTAGGACCTGTGATGAGAAGAGTAGCCGTGGCAACGGAGGCTAGCTTGTCATTTGCTGACATTGTCCGAAATCAGTCAAATGTGGCTCACCAACCACCACCTATTACCCAATCAGGACATTGCGTCGGAGCGCCAAGGCCCGCCATCTGTATCTTCCCTACAGACGCAGATGCCACCAAGGATAGCGAGGGAACAAAAAAAATTATCCAAGACATAATTCGACCATCCGAGCTAGGCGTACGCATCACCGGGATTCGAAAAATTAGGAACAAAGGTGTCCTTTTAAACACGGCAACCACAGGTGAGCAAGAAAAGTTATTGAATGCACCGTGCTTTGCACTCAACTCAAGCACACTTAAGGCTCGACTGCCTACAAAACGACTCCCGAGGGTAATATTTTTCAATGTACCGCGGGACCTGAAGGACGCTGAATTCTTGAGGATTGCCCTCACGAGTATTCCCAATATACAGGACATCGAAGGATCAATAAAAACCTGTAAGCTGAGTCACTTGGCCGGCGCTCGAAATGGAACCACCTGTCATCGCGTATATGAGATGCCCGCTACA
This sequence comes from Limnephilus lunatus, assembly GCA_917563855.2. Taxonomy (NCBI): domain Eukaryota; kingdom Metazoa; phylum Arthropoda; class Insecta; order Trichoptera; family Limnephilidae; genus Limnephilus; species Limnephilus lunatus. The sequence continues at coordinate 74,641,105 of OU830598.1, forward strand.
TTACGAAAACTGCTGGTGGAGCAGGAAAAAGTTTTCGTCAACTGGACCGTGTGCCGCGTCAGAGACTTCATTGGACTCACCGTCTGTACCAAGTGCCAAATGATTGGACACTCGTACAAATACTGCAAAGATACTCTCAGATGTGGACACTGTGCTGAAGAGAACCACACCACCGAATCTTGTCCTAATACCACGGCCAAACCAGTTTGCGCAACGTGCGCTAGATTCGGAAAGCCAGCTGCGCATTCGACTGGAGACAGGGACAACTGCCCTGCCTACAAAGCTGCACTAAAAAAGGACCTTGCTACGATCGACTATGGCGTCCAATAATTATTATTTTGAGGAGGACAATGAGGTTGATTTTTTCAAAACCAGTGATCTTCAAAAATGGTTTGAGGACAAAACACACAGTGCTGCAACACATAAGGGTTGCGACAGGGAACAAGTAAATATTGTGCAACTAAACTTAAGGTCCATTTCCAAATACTGGGACACTCTTAACATCTATCTTAATACCTGCTGGAAGCATATAGATATTTTGATGTTATGTGAAACAGCAATTACAAATGACCTTACTTCTCTCTACGAAATTCCTGGTTTCAAATCTTATAGCTATTGTCGAGTAAAAAAAACAGGAGGCGGGATATTATTATATGTTAGAGATGAAATCACTTTTCTACAAAAATCACTAGAAACAAAATATTTTGAAAGTGTATTTGGCATAATAACTTTACCTAATAATATATCAATGAACATTTTAGCAATATACCGACCTCCAAATCATAGTAAATCACTGTTTTTGAATGAAATCTCATCCATCTTGTCAAATGTCATCAATCCCCAGGAAAATATTTTATTTTTTGGGGATGTTAATTTAGATTTATTAAAGCCTCAAAACCCTGTTATTATGTCGTACGAAAACATATTATCTAGCCATTATTTAATAAAGTGTATCAACGATGTAACAAGGGAGGCATTAGTAGCCGGCAATGTTACACGCACGTGTATTGATCACATTTTTATTAGGTTTAATAGCAGGCAGCAAGAAACTGACTCACTATCATCTTGTATTTATGATTTTACTATAGCGGATCACTTTGCGACAGCTCTGAACATTACATATAGTAGTGCAATTACAAAAACCAAACAATGCGGGGAAAGTATTTCAATATTATCTCAAAAACGAATTGATAAATACATACGTAGTTATAATTGGAATGCCCTGCTTGCGGAACAAGATTGCGTTGACATATATAATAAACTCAAAAACGTTTTTAATGACCTATATGAAAAAAGTAAAATCTATTTCTGTCCAAACCCCAAAAAAAGACCATTTGCAACAAAATTGTGGATAACGGATGACATCTTAGAAAAAATTAAAATTCGAGATTCCCTGTTTAGAAGATGGAAAAATTCACCTACTAATAAAAACTACGAAAAAAACTACAAATCTTTCCGAAATACTGTTTCCAAATTAATCATAAAAAGTAAAACTACACATTTTAATGAAACATTTAAAAACTACTTCAGCAATTCCAAAAAAACGTGGGATCAAATAAACAAATTATTGGGACGTAAAACAAAAACAAACTGCGATGAAATTATTTCAAAGTTTATGTTAAATAAAAATGGGCAAACAGAGGAAATCGTTGTAAATAGATTCGCCGAGTATTTCTCCAACAGTATCAGCTCGATGCTACACAAATGCGACTACAAAGCGTCTAACATAGCTCCCGTTGAGTTGCCGCATAGCATGTACCTGCCCAGAGCTACCTGTGAAGATATACGCAGGATTATCAGTCAATTGAATAATTCCAAATCGCCGGGCATTGATAATATTCGAATGTTCGACATTAAAAAACATATAACTATTCTATGTCCGGTAATTACCCATTTAATTAATAAAATATTGTCTCAAGCAGTTATACCTGATGAGCTTAAATGTAGTATTATTAGGCCAATATACAAAGGGGGAAAACATACTGAGATAGAAAATTACAGACCAATCAGTATACTGCCAGCTATTGAAAAAATTCTAGAAAAATACATCTCCGTAAATTTAATAAAATATCTAGAAAGATTCTCCATTATTGATCCTAACCAATACGGTTTTCAAAAAAATAAAAGCACTGAAATGTTACTACAAGACTTCTCGAATTACGTAAATCAAGAACTCAATAATAAAAAACATATTCTGGTTTTATTCATAGACAACTCTAAAGCGTTTGATACCATTGATCCGACAAAACTATTACAGATATTGGAGGCGATAGGAATAAGGGGAAAATTACTAGAACTACTCAAAAACTATTTAAACAATCGACAAATTAAAGTTAAACTCTTCCAAACTTACAGCAAAGCTAAATATATGTCAACAGGAGTCCCGCAGGGGTCAATTCTCGGACCAACATTATACATAATATTCGTTTCACTCATGAATAAAATTTTCACATTCGTTAAACATTACGTTTATGCTGATGATACAGCACTAGTCATTTCGCATGAAGAATTGTGCATTGCAATAAAACTCATGCAGCATGATTTCTTTTCTCTACAGAAATGGTCACATGATGCGGGTCTTATAATAAATTCCAAAAAAACAAAATTAATGCACATACGATCTCCACATGCCAAATTTACCATCACGCCTTTAATAAAATCGCATACATTTGAATGTATACACAATTCGTCACAATCCTGCAAATGCGGAACCATTGAACTTGTACAAACGTATGTATATTTGGGGATAACTGTAGATATGCACATGAAATGGGATACTCACATAAGCAACATTTGCAAACGCCTACGAGCTATTGCTGGGCGAATTTACAAAATTAAATATTTTATGCCCATAAGTACGTTAAAAATTATTTATTTGTCACTAGCGGAATCTACTATCAGATACGGAATAACGTCTTGGGGAAACTCGTGCAAGACAAATATAGGCTACATTCAAACAATTCAAAACTCTTTGACTAAGCTCTTGGTAAGCAAAAGTATTTATGCACAAAGAAGAGACATAAAATTATTATATGAATCAGTTAACATATTACCTGTTCGAGGGATATTATGGTTTAAAATTGTATGCCAAAACGTATTGTCGGATTCAATATACAAAGAAAAAGTTGATCATGCACATGGCACTAGATTTAGTAAAAATGAGGGTTTATCCATTCCGAAAATTATAAATAAATACGGGCAACGGACTCTCACTTATCTTGTCCCTACCATATTTAATAAGATGCCAATGAACATAAAAATCGAATCAAATTGCACCACCGATCTCAAAAAAAAATTAAAAAATGGCTAATTGATCAAAACTTTTTATATTGATATTGTTTGTAATCTTATGTATAAATATGACTTTGCCTGTATAATATCTGTCTGTCTGTATATTTTATGTCTTTGTATTCTACTTAAAAGTTGTTCTTCTGTATCTATTTTGCATATTGTGGTTTCTTGTTATATTTGTGCTTTAGTGTCATATTAATATTGTTAAATTGACCTGCTGACAAACTGCCTTGGCGGTTTAGTGGGTGCTTAAAATGAAGAATAAAAAAAAAAAAAAAAAAAAAAAAAGACAGCGGGCAGCTGGCAAGCGGGTGGTGTGGATTTTATAAAGGTTGGGTAATGGCATTGTGTTTCGTTAGCCACAGCAGCGTGTGGCCGGGTCTGCTAGTTTACTATAAATTATAATTTTTTGTGCATTATTTACCAATTTCAAACGTAAAAGATGTTCAGTTCGATTAAAAAATACCCTTAATAAAGTTAGTATGAAAATTAAAAGGAATTTATATACAGTGTCGATTTTTTTGTACTTATGCGCTGGTACATACAGTAAATGGAGAAGCAGATTTTTCCTTGATGCATTTGAATGAAAATATGTTTAATTCTTGTCATTTAGCGGTACATCCTTTCTGCACATCCCTACGGGGTCACTTAGTTATATTTTGTGAAATTAGTTATAATGAATTTTCCATCAAGGGATGGCACATTGTGTACAAGTACGCTGGGAGACCAATTGTCAGCAGATCAACTGTCATGGAACCGTTTTTAGTATAGTTTTGTAGTAGTAGAAAAAATGTCAAAGTAAACAAGGTAGGCGGTCCATGATCAAGTTCTGATGCCAACTCTGAAGTGTGAAAGTATTTACACTCACTTGGGCGTACGAGATATAAAATCAAATAAGTCCGTATACAAATTAGGAGATATGTGCTGCGAACTGGATAGCAATAGAAGTCGGAGATGCCCCAGGAAGACGTAGCACAATCAAGTAATTGGGACGATTTTGTTTGATTTTGTCTGAAGCAAGGGATATTTGCCTAGATCGAACTTTGTCTGCCTACCCCTACGGGGAAATGACGTGACGGTAAGCTAGTTTGTTAAATAAATTATCCAAACTTCTAGGAAATATTCGTATACCAACACGCGCGTGCTAACTAACACAGGTGAAACATATTATTAACACGTTATGCTAAGCTGTTTAAGAATTTTCAAAGAAAAATACATAATGAGAAGTAAATTACTGTGTAAACCCTAAAACAAGCAAAACTTTTTACTCGCACAAAGTTCGTCCGATTTCCCTAAAGGCGTTATTTCAGAAATCTGGACCGTTGCAAAATTCTGGTGTATAACATGTTCATTGGGTTTTGGACCACACGAACCCAAATAGGTAATGAACTAATTACATATTCTAATACAATAGGTACAATATTATCAGATAAAATAATGGGCGCTAGGCCTGTGTTGAATTAAAATTAAAAAAGTATGTATTTTTTTATTGTGCAAGTTATACACAGTAGTGGAAAGTCGAAAGGCGACAAATTTGTGTAACCTTTTTATTTACCACTTTCACCAAATCTTTTTTTAATTTTTATAGTAATACCTCACAAAAGTCTTAGCTGCTCTCGTCTGGAGCCAGTGAAACTATGGCATCCCCAATTGGGGTATGTTGTGAGTCTGAAGGTAGTGGCAAGGGGAAGGAGATGGGGGATAGGAAGGTGGGGAAGTACCTGGCTATTCAGATCTGGTCACCAAACATGGCTAACGCCATTTCAAGCAACGGTTCAATTCCGAATGGTGGTCTTAAACCAGGGCGATACTAAGGGTATCTTTCACTCTGGAACGTGCCGCAAATATACTATACATTATTTTAATAGAATAAATTGTGAAATAACACAAATAATTCAAATAAAATTTATTTGCCCACGCCGGGATTTGATCCCGTGACCTTCGGATTGCGATTCAAGAGCCTTACCGCTAGGACAAAAAACCATAGAATAAGCCGCAAATAATTGCTATAGATGTTTAAAAGTCGTGATAATCAACTGTATTTGCGACAACAAATTTTTCTCAGGCAGAAGAATAGGCACACCCAGTGTCCCTTACTCATCAGACACTGGGTGTAGGAGGCCAGCTTCTATTATTTTACTCATCAATCATCCTCATCAGCGTGCACTTAGACCCGGACCTATTTTACAGTTCTTGTAAAGGCGTCACGTCTGTTACAATGGGAAATCAGGAAAAATTAGGTTATATAGTTTTACGCATTAATAAAGAAAACAGTTATTATGGTAAAACAGGAATCTATTAATATTTAAAATTAAATAAAACCACAGAGAAATCTATTGACTATATTAGTTGCTGATATTATTGAGCAAAATCTGGATATTATAATTGTTAGACATTTATTATATCGACATTTAGCATCTACGATATTGGAAAGTCGAAAGTAGCGGCGACCAATATGTGTGACACACATTTTTTACCACTTTTGACAAATTTGACTAAATTAAATTGCCTTAAGCCACAAATAATTGACATAGATGCCTAAAAGTTATGATAAACCGCTGTATATTTGCGGTAACAAACATTATAATGAAATAAACACTTCTTCAGCATATGGACTCTGGACATATTTACTATTATTTATTTATAGTTTTAATGCCTTTCGGCTTATCATGGTATCAGGTATAACATAAAAACAACTGTTCCAAGCCAACTCAGAATGAAACCAACTCAGAAACACCTCTGAAAGGTCATTAAAAGCTATGAAAAAATAATTTTAAAATAGTCGGTAACCCTAACTTAACTTAACCTATTTAACCTTTTTTATCATCACGCTTAATGACCTTTCTGAGGTATTTCTGATTTGGTTTCATTCTGAGTTGTCCGGTCACTAAAACAACATGAAAAAGACAGCTCTGTTGAGCTTGTAAAACAGCAAGAAATAGAAAACCGATGTTGAGAAAGACATGTGTAGATTACAGTAAATTCTACATTATGTAAATACTACAATAAAATATGTTTACGTAATATATGTAAATAACTAATTCATGTAAAGGTCAGTGGCTGAGTGAGCATCGCGTTTGAGTCCCACCTGGCCATCGCTTGTTTGATTCCTCGGCTGGTTAAGTCCTCCATCAGGACACAAGCAATATTTTCCGCTTAATGTGGTGGTAGTAGGAGATTTTCAAACATTGTTGGGTTATTCGTAACCCGGGAATATTTGTCTTTCTTTAAAAAAAAGAAATAAAAAAAGAAAACTTAATATAAAGATGAGGCACGTTGAAAATGTTTAATAATAAGTCAAATATATTTCAAGTTGAGAAGATGTCCATATATTATTACAGGAAATGAACCTCACTTCCAATGAAACAATAAAATTAATTAAGAAAATCTGTGAACATTCTAAGAATAGCCACTTTTGTAGGTTGGTAACATTATTTGTCCAAATTGTTTTTTATTTTTTTTAATTTTAATTAGTATCTATAGTATTTTTTTTTTTTTTTTAAATAAAATATTTTTTGCATAAAGTTTTTGAATGTTGTAGACTTGAATGCTTTGAAACAATTCTTCTGTCGGAGTTCTAACCGGTAATTTCAAAATTGTCTAGTACTTCTTTTTGGGCTATATTGAGTCGGTCTATGTGAGTGCTCAAGGCAGATCCCCATCCAGTTATCCCGTACTCTATTTGTGATTGACATAAAGCGTAGTACACTTTCTTAATGTCGTTTATGTTGAGGATGTTACGGATGGCTCTAAAGAAGTTAATGTACCTGGTGAGTTTTTTTGTGATTACTTCAATGTGTGCGTTCCATCGGAGATTATCATAAATTTCAATACCAAGATATTTGATACTTTTGGAGTGTGCTATGGTAGGACAGTGGCATGATAAGCCTTGATTTTGATAGTTTTCTTGGCATGTATGTAATTTGAGATTAAAGTCATCCTCTGGCTGTTATAGAAAAAGTCAGATATTTTGTTTTATTGGTGTAAGGGAATTTCTCTTAAGCCAGTTTTGCAGTAGACCAAGTCCAAGTTCCGCTTCTTTGTAGGTACTTCTCCAATCTTTTTCGTTGAATACAATTACTGTATCGTCAGCAAAGCTTATGATTTTTCCTCTCGTTCCTAGGCTACCGATATCATTTATGTATATTAGAAATAATATCGGTCCTAGTACGCTTCCTTGTGGTACTCCATGGTTGATTCGGAGAGGTTTGCTTTTTTCTTGTTAATTTGAACGCTCTGTGTACGCTCCGTCATATAACTTTTTAATAAATTAAGAGTTCTATTTGACATACCAATTTTTGAAAGTTTTTCAAAAAGGATTTTGTGATCTGTTGTATCAAATGCCTTTTGTAAGTCTTTGAAGATTGCCATTGTTTTTTCTCCTCTGTCTAAACTTTTTATGATCATATCTGTAATAGTTTCTATGGCGTCACCAGTACTTCCCTAAATCCGTACTGTGTTTCTGATAATATTTTATTTTCTTCTAAGTAGGATAGGAGTTGTTTTTTTAGTATTCTCTCCAATATTTTTGAAAATGTATTGAGTAGGCTTATTGGTCGATAGTTGTTTATGTCATTTTTACATCCTTGTTTATATATTGGTATTACAATAGCTTTTTTGAGAGCTGTGGGGAATACGCTTTCAGTTATAGCCATGTTTACTAGATATGTTAGAGGTACGATAAGTTTTTTACAGAGAAATTTTATTGCATTTGTTGTTTTTAAGTCTTCCCCGGAAGATACATTTGATTTTAGAGAAGAAATTGTATTTTTGATTTCATCAGCTGTGATTTGTTTAAACTCGAGCTTTTTTCATTCAGATTCATTTGTTTGTACTGCTTCATCACATTGCGTAGATTGTTTTGCTAAATTAGATCCTATATTTATGAAGAAGTTATTGACATATTCAAGAATTTCGTCAGGATTCTCAGCGTATTTCCTGGGGACATTGTTTATATTCAGCTCGTCATTTGATGTGGCATTGGTAGATTTAGTACTAGTTATTTCATTTATTATTTGCCACATCTTACAGGGATTTAGTTCACAATCATCTATTTTTTGCTTATAGTAAGTTTCTTTTGTATGAGTAATTACTTTTTTGCATATGTTTCTATATCTTTTGTAGTATCTTAACATGTGTATATCGTATGGATTATTTTTTAGCTTCTTGTGTAACTCGTCTCTTTTTCTTATGCAGTTTATAACATTCTCTGTGATCCATGGCTTAATGTGTATATTTTTATGTGAATTTTTTTTACAATTTTTACAGTATTATAGAGAAAATGTTTTGCTGTATGAGTTCTATGAAATAATTCCATGCTTCATTTGTATTGTCCATACTTTGTAGTTTATTCCAATTGGTACATTGTAGATTTTGTTTAATGACATTCCAGTTGGTTTGTGTTTTTTCTGTTGTTAGCGGTCTTTCCATAATTTTATTTGGTTTGTTTATTTTTATTGAAAGCATAGTTGTATAATGATTAGTAATAGTCGAGTTAAATACAACATTTTGAGTAATTTCTTTTGTTTTGCTCATAATATGGTCTATGCAGCTTTGTGTGTCGTCCACTTTTCGAGTAGGAACATTTATTAGGCTTTCCAGTCCATGGGAGGCTAACATCTGCAGATATTGTATTTTTTTGGAATGTCCATTTTCTAGTATATTTATATTTACATCTCCAATAAAAAAAATATGTTTTTTGTGTCTTTCAGTAGGCAGAGTTCTACGTCTATCGATTTAAGGAATGGGTCTATATTTCTTGTTGAAGGAGACCGATAGACTGCTAATATAGCCTTTTCTTTACCGATTTTAATTTTTAAACAATTGGCATTTGCAACAATAATTTCCTCGACTTCAGCTTTTATTTCGTTTTTTATGTATACAATTACACCATCATTTTGTTTTATGTTATTCAAACTTGAGTAGGTTGTATATCCAGGTATTTCCAATTTCAAGTATTTCTGGTTTATCCAACACTCAGTAAGAATTAGTATATGTTGATTGATATTTAAATATTTCATTAAAATTTGCAATTCATCAAATTTTTTTCTGATACTTCTTATATTTTTGTGCATTATATTGAAGTAATTATTGTTAAACTTTGATAGATCACTTGGTTCCGTGGTAACAAGAGTGTTAGTCATTTTTATTTTACTTTTCTAATTATTGTTACGGCGTTCCTTTTAATTTATACAATTTTTTTTAAATCGTTTACGTGTCTAATGTATATTAATTTTTCATTCGGCACTCTTCTTACCATATTTTTTCCATCCTTGAACCATACGTATGCATAGTTTTTTTTCTTTTGCAGTTTGTTTCGTTCTCCATAGTAGTTCCTTATGGTAAAAGCTTATCTCTTCCACAATGTATATGGTTTCAGTGGATATATCGTTAATTTTTGCATAATCAATATTTTTTTATTTTGGATAATCTTGTCTCTGACTATTTTATCAGTAAATTGCACTAATATTTTAGGTGGTGCATTAATACGTCTGTCAGGTATCCTCTTTACCTCGATTATTTCTGCATATTTTAATTCCACTCCAGCCGCCTCCGCAACTCTTTTTACCACTTCAATTTGTTGTTCCCCATTTTTTTGAGGAATGCCCGCTATTTCCATATAGTTAGAGCGGGTTTTGTACTCCATATCTGCAATTTTTATTTCAAGTTGTTTAATTATGGTGTTTTTCTCCTGCTGCTCTTTTTTAATCATTATAAATTCATTTTCTATTTTATTGTTTTGTAGGATTGTTATCTCTAGTTTTTTAATTAGTTCATCATATTGTGTCCTCATAAATTCGATTTTTTTCTTGTTATCCAGTGTTTGCTTATCTATTTTAGATACGATTTCTTTTTTCATCGAATCAATTTTTTTTTCGATAATTTGTAATATCTTCTCCATGTTAAATTTGTCTTCATTTTCAATGATTCTTTCCTCTTGTATTAGCCATTTCAGTTATTTTTAATATTAATAATTTTATGTATATATTTATGTAACAACCTGCCCCGTTTTTATTTTGAAGTAGTGATACAGTCTATGATGACAAAAATTTGGGTTTTAGTCTATGGTTAATTTTACTGTTACTTTTTTTATTTTATTTCTTAGAGTTTTGTGGATTTCTCATCCGTTCTTAGGGGTTTTGGATATTATATTGATTTTTTTATAATTTAATGCACGTTTTAGAAAACCTTTACACACAGTTCACTCACTTTATTACACAGTTCACTCACTTTATTTGAAATTATGAAAAGAAATAAAAAAAGTTTTTAAAATAGCTAAATACTCGTAATATTGCAGGTATTCATGGTTTATAATATTTCTATGAATCATACATTTAATTACTAAAATGCATTAATACGATAGGTAGAGATATGTTTAATAAATTGGTCAATGTAGTTTAATAAATTTACCAAAGAACTTCCTTAGTGAGTAGTGTGAGTACTCGTATCATGGCTAAATGATTTCATTATGTAAAAACCTTAAAATTAAAAGAAGATAAGTCAGTTTCTTTAGATATTTTAGCTTTAAGGTGATAGAATCCCCGCCTCTTTTGGGATGGATTTAAAAATACTTGAAAAGACTTCATAAAAGCTTTTGGAAAGGTTGGAAAAGGTATTTGAGAGTCGTTTTTTACAGGTTGATTTCGTATAGGCCTGTAAAAAACATTAACTCCTTTTTATTTTAATAAAAAAGACAAATAACTTTGTTTACATCACTTTTAATGGTACACAATCAACATGTTTCGTAAACAATGTTTACTTCATCAGGATCAAACGTATACTAAACTTAAAAATTAAATATAGATGACACATGGAAGGAAAGGGTAGGAGGGAGGGGGAGGGGTAAGAGTGGGGAAAGTTTATCAATTAGGGATTTCAAAGCCATTAGCAGAGAAACTTTCCCCACTCTTACCCCTCCCCCTCCCTCCTACCCTTTCCTTCCATGTGTCATCTATATTTAATTTTTAAGTTTAGTATACGTTTGATCCTGATGAAGTAAACATTGTTTACGAAACATGTTGATTGTGTACCATTAAAAGTGATGTAAACAAAGTTATTTGTCTTTTTTATTAAAATAAATAATGCCATCACAAAGTAAAAACCTTTCCGAAGAAGTTTTCTTCGAAAAATTAACTCCTTTCTTACGCATTGTTTATTATAATAACAAGGAAATATAAAATTGTTTTCACGGAACCAATTGATTTCCGCCCTTTTTGATTACTGCCGAAAAAAACAGTGCCAGATTACATTGTTTTGTTGTATTTTGTGAAATTCAGGCACAAATATTAAAATTTTTTCCAATTATTTTGTAAAGAACTTAATTTGCCACATTATCCACATTAGCCGAAAATGGATTCGTTAGTAGGAGATTTTGGCACTTGAAAGCATTTTATATAGGCATGATACTTAATTTTTTCCAGACTTTTTAATAATAATAGTAAAAACGTTCACCAATTGATGAAAAGGTCACTGCTCAGCTAAAGAAAGGTCACTACTCAGCTAAAGAAAGGTCACTACTCAGCTAAAGAAAGGTCACTGCTCAGCTCTCCTGGAAAGAAGCTGGTTTTCAGCAGTACCAAATTAAAAAGACTTATTAAAAAATACTCAATTATTTTCAAGTTCAATATGTGTTCTATTTGCAGTATTTAATTTAATAAGTATCTATAATATTTCTAAGCGAGCCAATTTTCGAACCAAAAACACTTGATTTTTTATGATTTTGCATTATTTCGCATGACTTTATCTTAAATCAAAAAGTAAATTTAGTATGAAGTAAGTGCCACGCGTGTGTTTAGTGTGTAGGTTAGATACCCGGCTAGCATATTATTTTCTATCTGACCGTTTCCGAGGAGCGGTCTTTTTGCCTCTGTATCAATGCGTGCTAATATTCTATTAGCAGTTCCTCCAACTTATTCGAAGCAAAATAATTATAATTGTCCCTATCTGTAAGAGCTCGGCCAAGATGCGGAAGAAGGAGGGGGCTACGCGATACTACGCAGGAGGAAAGGGGACGGAAGTTCCGAGCAGTTTGTGTCTCTGAGTTATTAAATTTATTAGAGCACTGCCCGGAAAATGTGGCATTCCCTTCCCTCACACTCCTTTCCCACCCTGTCCGCTCCCTTTCCGCGCGATACGACTTAATGTTTATTTTATTTCATCGTCGATTAACCAAGCAATCTTTTCTACATTAAAACGATTAGTGTATTTACGTTTTTTTCGGTGGTTACATATGAATTTTATAAAATAGCTTTTTATTTATTGGCTCTTTACGGTTTTTTTTTAGATTTTCTGTGTGCTTTATAGCGAACCAGATAATATCGTATTATTTACTTAAGCTTCATTGTGTGTTTTAAACGAGTAACTAAAAGCATTTGTGTGTTATAGAGAGTGGGAGCGAAGCTTACATTATTCTATTAATAATTTTATAAACATAATAATAATGATCTTTGTGGTTAGTTTGTGGAACTCTATATAATATACGATTTGTAAAAATTCAACAATGGCTTCAAATGACTGAAAATTTTACTCGCATGTTAAATCAGTATTCAATATTTTTTTACATTAGCTCCACATAGGGGGCCTTGAGGAAAATAATTCCCCTCAGGGCATGTGACTTATTTGGGGTTGCTGTGTGGAGGTCTCTTAAGGATATGAATGAGAGGAATTTCTGGGAAGGAAAAGGTATAAGGAGTGGGTAGGAATCCGGGGGTCAGTTTATCCATAATCACTCCCACTGCAGTACAAAGCGATATTTCGAGAGTACCTACTGCTGAAGAGGTCAGAAGAGATCCCTCAACTTGTATCTGCCGATCCGGCTTGATAAACACTTGGTAAGCAGATGCGCCGCTAAGGTCGGTACAAACCTTATCCGATAATCCCGGGCATCTTTGCTAAGTCACCAATCGTAGCGAACCGAGTACAAAAGTAAACACAAATATGTACTCTCAAAATATAGCGTCGAAAAAACACATGATAATTATTATATGCGACAAGCCCCTGTCTGTCTGGGAGACTACTCCAACTGAGCTTTCGTATAACAACTAAGCTTTCTCAACAACACTCATGGATTGTGAATTTGTACTAGATATTAAAAAAAACAAACTCTAATTATATGGAGTTTCGCGAGTTGTTCTGGGCTGGATTTTGCAGTGTGAATCTCCCTGATTATATACCTCATATAAAATAGCAAAATGAGAAAAAATATTAATTAACGTTATGATTTATCTTTTTGGTGATTTTAAAGCTAACAAAATGTTAAGTTAAACTTTAAAACAAGAGAGGAATAACCTCTTTACCAGATCTATAGAGAGCGTCCCGCTCGGTAGCAGCTCTTCGCGGCGCGCGGGGCCCCAGTAGTCGGGAAGTTCTTTGCTTAACTTTGAATGGTGCAATTCTGGAGTTTGTTCTCCCGAGAGGGGGCTAGCCACCCCAGAGGACCCCCAACTCCCCCCTACTCCACCCACCCTCTTGTTTGCTTTAGAGCCGCTCTCCCGGCATTTAAAAGAAATTTAAACAACAGATTAGAGTTTTTTCCTCGGACTGAAGGGGAGCTGTAAAGCACTGTTAAGAAGTAAGGAAGGCACAAATCGTGGAATTCCCTGGAAAACTATGTTAAAGCTCCTTTACTTTCATATCGTATTATCATTCCTGCTACACAGGATATCAACGTGTGAGTCGCATAGAGATTTCTTTACAAACATTATTGACAATAATATTATACATTTAAATATCTAAATTAAATTGAATTTAGTCTTAGGTCCATAGTTCCTGAAGAGTTTTCTTGTGAACCCTCCTAGCCATAATAATAATAATAATTGGACAATTTGTAGAGCGCCGTTTTTGTGAAAAATCACCTCAAGGGCTAAAATCACCTCTATCTAAACCCCTCAAAGTGCTCCTAACCATATCTATGTAAACCCTTGTAAGCGCTCCTAGCCATCCCTACATAAACTCTTGTAAGCGCTCCTACCAATCTCTCTATTAACCCTTGTGAGCACTCATAGCCATCTCTCTCTAAACCCTTGAGGGCGCTCCTAGCCATCCCTATGTAAACCCTTGTGAGCACTCCTAGCCATCTCTCTATAAACCCTTGTGAGCACTCCTAGCCACCTCTATGTTAATCCTTGTGAGCGTTTCTAACCAACGCAACGCTATATAAACTCTTTTAAGCGCTCCAAGCCATCTCTAAGTAAACTCATGTTAGCCCTCCTAGCCATCTTTATATAAACCCTTGTGAGCGTTTCTTAACATCTCTATGTAAACCCTTGTGAGCGCTCCTAGCCATCTCTATGTAAACCCTTCTAAGCGCTCCTAGCGATCCTTGTGAACGCTCCTAGCCATCTTTAGCACTATTGTCCACATTTCTAACCATCGCTATGTAAATCCGTGTGAGCGCTCCTAGCCATCTCTATGTAAGAGTGGAAGATACTCTCGGTACGCCCTGGTGTAAGACCACCATTTAGAATTGAAACGTTGCTTTCAATAGCTTTAGCCGTGTTTGGTGACAGGTTCTTCACCTTCCTCATCTCTTTCCCCTCCCCACTACCTCCAGCCTCACAGCATACCCCAATTGGGGACGCCATAGTCTCACTGGCTCGAGACGGGAGCAGTTGGGACTCTTGTTCGGTATCAATATAAAAAAATGTAGACTCTTGTGAGCACTCCTACTCATCTCTATGTAAACCCTTGTGAGCGTTTCTAGACATCTCTAATAGAGATTTGCATTGAGATTCTCTACGCAAACCCTCATTCTTGACTTAATACTTGAACATAATATTTGTCTGCAGAATACTTAAAAAAAAAACCTTTTTTAGAAAACCCTTCCCATAGATAGTTTGTCTGGTGAAATATTAATTAGTAATTTTTTTATTAAAACTATCAAAGGGAATTCTATTAGTTAAATTAGATATCAGTCATATTCAAATGTCACCGCGCTTGCCTATCGCGTCTTACTTCAACTGTTACTTCAACGGTTCGGCAAAACTTGCGAGCTATTCAAAGCATATTCAATTCAATGCAATCAAAAACACGTTACCCATTGACTGAATATTGAGAACGTAGATAATAGAGACAAAAGAAGATATGACATGGAAGCGTGCCTACTGTCGCCGAGCTACAACCAAACTGCACGAATTATAATCGAGATGAGATTTTAGGTTCCATTTTAAAACAGAATAGTAACAAAACAGGTCATTGAAGAATAGTTATTAAAAGGGAAGAAAAAAAACATGTATCTAACCTAAACTAACATAACCTCTTACTTTTCGTATTCTGTTTTGTTACTGTTCGATTTAATCCGGTTACCGAGATCGCAAGGCACTTGTCTGTTATAAAAGGGATCGTTACTCGATAACAGTTGGTCATGTGCATGTGTAACGGTTCCATGCCAACTCGGAATGAAACCAAGTCAAAACCACCTCAAAAAATAATTATAAAATAGCCGGTAACCCTAACCTAACTTAACCTATTTAAGCCGCCGCTACCCAAATTTCTACCGATTTCTTACATATCTCCCATAAACACGCTTATTTTAAAGCTCTTAATATACCTTATTATTGAAGATAATATCTAGACATTCTTTGCGCCGAAACGCAAATTACATAAAATTCCCTCGATAGAAAAAAATGGCAAAGTATGCTCCAAAAAATATTATAAACACCTTTGTTTCAGTTATTTCACAAGTTATATGTAAGATAAAATTCACAGTGTTTCTTTATATGCTGGTTAAGACAACCCCCGCAATTTTTGTTCTATTTTAAACGAGTCATGTTTTATTAAACATTTTCACAATTTTCGCATCGATTTTGTCGCTTTCAATATTAGCGCGATCCTCTAATATTCGTAATTTCATATCTCTACATCTTCTTCTTTTTTAGCCCAGTTGCGACCTCTTAACCAAAAAAAAATTATATTTTTTTAACATCACTCTTAATGACCTTTCTGAGGTGGTTCTGAATTGGTTTCATTCTGACCTGGCCGGTCACCATGTGTAACATAATATTGATGTATGTTAGTATCTGGAAGTAAATATCAACGCATTATAATGTATCTAGATTTGCAAAAATAAAGGGACACAAAGTTTTACAGAATTGTATTTAATTTTTTATAAGAACAACTCTCTTTTTATAACTTTTGATGGTTATTCCCATCAATGTAATATATCATTGAAGAAGAAAATAACACTAATAATCTAAACGAAAATATTAAAGAGAACAAGACCCAGAAAAATAGAAAAAGATAATGGTCGCAACTGGGACTCGAATCCAGAACCTCTCGTCTAACCGGGACCGGCGCTTTCACAAATCCAGCCATTGCCACCTTCCATCAAACCGTCATAATTGTCAATCTCATATTTTCAATTTTTAGAATTAATAAAATTATCTTCGACTAATTTTTCCATATGATAGGCAACTACCCTTTTAATTGGAAACACTCTTTCTAAGAACTGATTTGTAACCTAGATAGCGTCTCGGATAAATACGTCCGATTTTATTCATTTGGAACGTAATATATTGACCTTTTCATAAAAGTCTAAATGAATATTCAATTTTTTATAAGAACAACTCTCTTTTTATAAATTTTGAAGGTTTATTCCCATGAATTTCAAAAAGCGCCCGTCCCGGTTAGACCAGAGGTTCTGGGTTCGAGTCCCAGTTGCGACCATTATCTGTTTAATTTTTTCTATGTCTTGTTCTCTTTTATATTTTCGTTTAGATTATTAATTTTGTCTTCTTCTTCAATGAGAAATGTTTTAATTTAAACAAAATTAAAATAAAAGAAAAATATGTTTTTACTAAAATTCTTAAAAAATATGCAACGGCCGAGAATCGAACACCAATCAAATGCTTGGAAGGCAAGTATTCGGACTATTACCACCAACACTATTTTCAGAAAGGCGACAAAATTCATCGTAATAAATATGTACCGAATGAAAATAAGAATTATGTAAGTATTTTAGAATTTTAGACTTTTATTTTTTTACGTTAGCTCTACACAGGAGGCCCTGAGGAAAATAATTCCCCTCAGGGCCTGTGTCATTTTTGGGGATGCTGTGTGGAGGGTCTTTTTGGGAAAGAAAGATGAGGCAGTTCTGGGAAGGAAAAGGGTATTTTAGGGGTGGGTAGGAATCTGGAGGTTAGTGGGTCCAGGAGTGACGGATGTATGAAACCATCCCTCTTACTGCGGTGCAGGCGATGTTCCGGGAGAGTACGGCTGGATAAGTATCAAAGGGACTCCCTCAACCTTCCTCACTCTTCCTTTCACACTCTTCCGATTCGGCCTTTCCGTGCAACTTGTGGGCAGACACATCCGCCGCCAAGACCCGGACAAACTTTACCCCATGAACCCGGGCACCCCTGCTAAGTCACCAAATGTAACGAACCACTTGGGGTGACCTATGACAGAGATGTTGGTTATCCAATAAATGGTTCCCGGGGCAGCGGTACCCATATCCGCCTCTCAAATTGAAATGAAATTGAATGTCGCAGATTACATGAAATCAAAACCGAAATGGTACTGTTCAATAATATACCTACCTACTAATTAATCTTCTTCCCTTGTAATTTCTAAAAGGCGATATTATTTTTAAATAGGTAGGTACTCATGAAACCACTTCCAATTAATTTTCCTTGGCTTCCCGGCAATAATTAAATATATCAAATAACCTAAACAGGCCCTTACAAATTGCAAGATGTCTTACAAATGTAATTTAAATAAATATAATTCTCATTTAATAAATGAGTTGGTGTATTTGGGAAGAATATTCGTGAGAGACGGGAAGGCCGATAAGAATATTGACAGAAGCGCGAATGCCGAGAATTCAATTTATGAAAGATTAAAAGTCACTAGAATAAAGTTACCGTAGGAAATGGAGACTACATAGGTTATCGGTTAACAATAGAGTTCCGATAACAACCCTGACACACAGGAGAATCGCAGTAAAAACTGGATAATGAATGAGGGGAGTGAACGCAGTAGGAATGAGGTCCATGTGAGATGTGCTGTGAAACCAGAAACCGTGGATGGCCGAATAATGAATAAGGTGAGTACTGGAAGAATAACGATGATGAATAAGGCGAATGAATGCAGTATGAATGAGGTCTTTATGACAAGTTTAATAAAACCAGAAACCACTCGTGGCCGAATAATAAATAAGGTACAGTAGAAATGAGGTCCATGTGAGCTGTGTTATAAAAACAGAAACCATGCATCGCCGAACAATAAATAAGGTAAGAACTGGAAGAATAATGATAATGAATGAATGCAGTATGAATGAGGTATTTGTGACATGTTTTACAAAACCAGAAACCACTCGTTGCCAAATAATGAATAAGGTAAGAACTGGAAGAATAATGATAATGAATAAGACGAATGAATGCAGTATGAATGAGACATGTTTTGTTTGTGACATGTTTTGTTTGTGACATGTTTTTTTTGTGGCATGTTTTGTTTGTGACATGTTTTTTTGTGACATGTTTTGTTTGTGACATTTTTGTAAAACAAGAAACCACTCGTAGCCGAATAACGAATAAGGACTTCGAAAAAATTGCACGGCATATTCCCAGTGCATAAGTTTAAAGGACGTTTAATTGATTTAAGCATGTATATGGGTTGGATGGATAAGTGGTAACTTCCAAGCTACTCGTAGTTCTGGAGATGGACCCTATCATATTGACCCGATCACGAATCATTAATGATTGGGTCACTTTTTCAAAAAAGATTCAAATCGTTGAGCTGTCAGCTCAGTCGGCAACCGTGATGGGCTTGGCGAGTGACCCTAGATGTATACATTTTGAAGACCAAGCGTCTGGAATCTCATTTTCGCGACGGAGAAATAGAAAAGGTAGAACCTAAAATCTGAAATAGGTTTTTATTGCAGTTCCAGCTTAAAACCGCAGCACCAGTTTCAAATTAACCCTATTTTATGTGGCGAAAACGAGATGCCCGATCTACGCAATCTATTCAACTATGGAAAACATCAACACGGAGGCTGCTCGTCGATTTAAATATGGATCTTTGTATATACATACGTTTAAAACTACCTGACCAAAGATCAAAGTACGAGTACTTTTTACCCGCTCGATTTCCCAGTGGGTCGTAATAGACAACGGTCGTGTAAAATAATGGATCGACTCAGGACTACTCCGAGCGGATGTAAGAAGATTTCAAGAACTGCTTTCATAGATTAGTTAATGGTTTCCTCCATACTTTCCAGACCCTCTTCGTAGCATTCCTAAATACGACAAATAAGGGGAAAATCTTCAATTTCCCTAAGTGGAGTTAACATTTAAAAAAAGTTATATATAATTAAAAAGTTAGTTCATAAAATAAATAAGATAAACGTTCATTGTCATTAATTATAGAAGAAGTGACAATATCTCGCTAAAAGTTGCTCCCAACACTGCGAGGAGCGGGCATGTTTCCTGAAAAACCTAAATTTCAGATGTAATTGGATTCCTCCGCTCAACCCTTTCTAATGAACCCGCTACACTGTATCAGGCACAAGAAACAAGTCAGATTCTCAAAAGCTTTCTGTGAACCTAATTTGTAAATTAAACGGTAATATTATTACAAAATGTGCCTTGTACCACAGTGTACAGAGAGATGTCGATGCAGGGAGTGGCAAAACATGTTCGCCAACAATCTAATTAGATATAATTAAACAAGTTATATTTGGTTAGCTTCGTTGTCAACCCATGTCGTGGCATTTAGGGAAATCTCTTCATTCTGACATGGTTTGAGAGATTCAAGCGCTATAAATTACACATTGTCTCAGGGGATTAAAACATGTCGGTACTAATAATAACGTTTATTTGGAAATTTCCGTAGATGGCAAGCAAATTGTAATTTAACATGTTAAATTGGATGATTACAAACATAGTTATAAACCGCTTTATTTTCTTTTAAATTAGGTGTGGGCACTCTCAACGGTAATTAGTAAAGTATAATATGTAACTATGGTTCACTTGGATATTGTCGTGGTTGACAGGTACTAAATAAACTTAACGTTTTAAATTTATGATTAAAGAATTGTTTATATTGGATTAAATCTATTTAGGTAATAAAGGTTTAATATCATTATTAGGATTACGTTTGATCACTGTTCTTAGTGACTGTAAATTCATTATTCATAAGGATATTTTCGTGCACGACTGGAAAATACGGTTTTTTGACTTTTTTAATCATGATGTGATCACAAACCTTGTTTAAAACTATTTTATTTGCAATATCAGGATTTGGTGTGAGTGTCAACTCCAATCTGGCACTCCCAACCTTCATCTCCTTTTTTCTTCACCTCCCCACAAACTTTAGCCTCATAACTCATCACATATCTCGATTGGAGATGCCATAGTCTCATTGGCTCCAGACGGTTGGAAGCACTTGGAACTTATGTTCGGTGTTTCAATATGTGTATCCATACGAATTTTGCCGTAAAAGTTGCCACTTTTAGATTTGATGATAAGTTGATTACAAACTTTGTTCAAAACCACTTTACTTAAAATAGATTAAGACAGTTTGCACTGTTTGGATGTCCGCAGTAATAAAAGTTAACACTATTATTTCATTATATTTTAGTAGAAACCAATCACTTGTGATTTCACTTTATGCATGAAGACAGATCAAACTTTGTCTAAAACCACTTTCTTTATAGGTTATATAATAAAGTACCTAGTTTCACATAAGCCTGTTTTCGTGTTCCATTCGTGGTAAAATTGGTCTTTGCGGACAGTTTTTTTATTTGATTTTACCTACTAGTTCAGGCAGTAGCTATTTTTATTTTTTGAAAGGTAATTTTTATATTTAATCTCGACCGACTTTTTTCTCCCGATTTTTTGATGAAGTTGGTTTTGAGGGTATTTTTTCAATGTTTATTTTTGTAAATAATTTTTTAAATTTAATTAACGTTGTACATATTTTTCGTATGCCGTGTACGATTTGTCGTGAAAAATGCCCAAACCTATTGTTCTTTGAAATGAAAATAGCAATTGTTGAGTGTTAACTTCATTTTTTACCTCTAATTTTAATTTTAATTTCATCTTGATTCATTTCGGTATATGGACGCTTTCGTTTTTAATTTAACATCTGTGTCGCATTTAATCTTAATTTAGATAAGAAATTTGCCTTTGCATCATTTTGTCCTTGCTTTCACGAGAGGCAAAAGTGTCAAATCATTTCGAAACTTTGTCATCAATTCGTTGCGAAACCTCATTCATTCCATTTCTACCTTATTGCAAAATTATCTAAACTATTTATGTACAATCAACCATAATTTAACACTAGTATTTTATTCCGAATATAACCTTCAAAATCACTGTGCAATCAACCCTCTTGTAACCGACGTGTTACGTACCCTCAAATGTTCTTTCAACGAAAAACATCCTTGGCGGTATCCTCTACAGTTCAGTGGTCATTTTTGAGATTTCGCTCGAATTCCAAAAAATCCGCTTGCCCACTGAGCTCGTTAGTACCGTACCGTCAGCGATCTTTTCGTTGAAAATATTTTTATGTTTGCTTTCCAATAGGAATTTAAAGTTATTCTAATTGCAATATTGTATTAATAAAAAAACTTTCATTTTACTATGTACAATGCCCCCGGTGCAACAAATAAACGCTATCATGCTCAGGTTGCCACCAGGGACATTTTTCAATTTATAATTTCAAACGTATTTTTTATGTTTCCTTTTTTTTGACATATTGTTAATTATTTTTAGTTACGATCCTTGTAGGATAATGAAACTAAGAAATTTCATTCCGCAGTCCTACAAGGCATCGAGGGAAAGAGAGCCTGAGTCTCTAGCCCTTAAATTACTGAAACTAGGGCAAAAAATGGCCTTCAAAAAACACTTTATATATATTTCGATAAAAATATGTATTTCCGGATTATAAAAATCCAGCTTCCCCGTAAGATGGTGAAACAAACAGGTTTCATTAACACATCTTACGGGGGATCTCATAAAAATAACACTGCATTGGTAAATTACCACATGTCCAGCCAAACGGCAAATAACTTCTTAAATTTTACGATTTATCTCAAAAAATTAGATAAATCGCCCTGACAAAAATCTAGTCATAAACAACACGTTTATTTTACCATTGATATAAAATAACAAACACATACGTACACAATAAAGTACGTAGAATTATTATAAAATATAAATTTTAAGCGACCGCCTTCAAAGGCGACATCGGCAAAATAGAGGATCAACATTTTGGCCACTCTATTTAAACCATTCTGTTTCGAGGTGTGAATCCCCTCCACTTTTTTAATAAATACTGCCCGAACGCTGTCGGGTACAAGTACCCCTTAAATGTTATGAAAATTTGTCAATAAATATGTTCAGTTCAAGTTCAATTCTACTCTTCTTGTTTTACTACTTCCTACCTCTGGAAGTCCTACTACCTGCTGCCTCCTGCTGAAGTTCTGCCTGGACGAGTACCTGGTGCCTGCCGCCATAGCCGGCCCTAACTCTGGGTACTCCCAAGGCAACCAGGCCCAGGCAGAAACTAGGCGCATCCAGGGCCACCACCCACTGGATGTAGGGAGGCCAGCTTTAAATCGATATCATCATCATCATTGGCGCACAAAAGGGAAGGAGTGCACAGCCACCGGTGCCCTCATAATTTACAGTCTTGTAAGGACGACGACACGTCCGTTACACCTCTTGTGTTGAAAAACAAAAGAAGTCATGCAAGTAGCCCGATTTGCGTCCGACTCCAGGCCTCCAGAGACAAACAAGGGACCGCACAGCAATAACTTTTAAACTGTTGAAAAAAACACCAAAATATTTCCAATATCTCTACCAATTATTTCAAGTACCAACTATTTTTTACTTGAAAACGTCACCAGAGTAATATAATGATAAATAATCTAAAACAAAAAAACAGCATGATCAAAATAAGACTGCACTTTAAAAATATACGAGGGCTGTCCGTAAAATAAGGTCTCCAAGGTGGTGCGATCGCGAGGAACAATTTTACGTGAGATCCGGGAAAACTGGCGTGTAGCCTGCACTTTCTGCGACATTTTGTCTCGGCGTGGCAGCCATTCGCGATAAAACTTCCGCTTGCCGCACCCGCCAGTTGTGAATTACGCTCTATAATTAGTTTTTTTTTGCGAAGAACAAAACCCCAGTAGAAATTCATTCTCAGCTACTTGAAGTGTACGGAAAACAGTGTATGAGTGCGAAAACATAAATTCGAATGCATTAAATTCTCTGCTCGCAAATGGTACAGAGAATTTAAAAGCGTGCCGGACGGCCATCGGTTTCAGATGAAAAAATTACTTAGTGGAAAAACAATGATTGCAAATCGATGGGTGACGGTTCGGGAGCTCTGTGGTATGATCCCTGATGTCAGTAAGACCACTATTGACAATATTTTGACAAAAAAATTTGGAGACCACAAAGTCTGCCCAAGTTGGGTCCCAAAATGCTCACCGAAGATCACAAACAACAACGGGTTGAAGCAGCCCGCGAATTCCTCGAGTGCTATGACATCTATGGCGAAAAATTCTTGGACTCAATTGTGATTAGGCACTAAGAACAAAACAATTTTTTCTAAACTTTAGTCATATTGTCATAATGAACTACAATATAATTGAAATTAAAAAGTACCTACACCTACCTACAATAACGAAATATGTTTAATGCAATGAAAATTAATAGAGTTTTCACACGAATCAAGTCCTGACACGACTATGAGTGCGGACGCAGGAAAATGACTCTTCGTGGCTCGCAGCGGTGCTCGCTTCGTGCACCGAACATTTCCGATCGCAGGACGAAACCTCCCGAATTCAGAAACTAAGCCGAAACTCCTTTTTTGGCCGAAACTAAGCCGAAACCGAAAGTTCGGTCGGACACTAATCATGGGTGAGTATGATTCATTAGTTTTCAATTAATAATATCGGAGTAGAATTTGGAAAATAAATATCATTTTCTACCTAATTATTACCCCTGTTCAGAATGAAATGAGTATTTTACACCAATCGTCATTTTGTTCATAATTTCGTTGATTATTAATCAAAACGCCAATAGGTATTTTCAACATTTACAAACGATAATTATTGCTCCGCAATTTTACAAAGATTTTTTTTTGCTATCTACCTATGTTAATATTAGAACCAGAGTACATTTAAATGCTTTTAATGATGACCTTTCGGAATTCAACCTTACCTTTGATTAAAATACTGAATGAACTTTTCCACATAAAAGCAAAACAGGTTTCTGCCTTAATGATTTAGAAGCACTAAAAAAATTAAAAGCTGTAAAAAACATTATTAGTCAAAAAACTTTACGTACCTGTTTTAAAATATGTTCGTGGTTAATCCCCTACACTGCACCAATAATCTCTAGAAGTGTGATCTACAATCTACACAGATTTAAAAGAAAGCTAGGTAAATGTGACTTTACCACTTCTAGGCCCCAGACAAGCCAGCAAAAGTGTATTTTCATGTCCAAATTTTTTTTATGTCTTTATTGATCTCTTGCAATTTATTGAAAAAATAGAATGAAATGGATTGCCTCTACTAAAGAGCTGACTAAGCTACTCTACTAAAATTATGGTTATCGGGTGTGTTTAGTTACTAATATACTCGCTACTCGACTAAACCACTCTCCCAGTGCGAACGGTTATTTAGGGTATTTCATTTAGTCATTGATTATTACAAAAGTAAATAATAATTGAACTTAGTTCGGGTACATTGATACGCCCACCACCACTTTTCTAACGTTTCGTCTGCT
Source organism: Limnephilus lunatus (assembly GCA_917563855.2). Taxonomy (NCBI): domain Eukaryota; kingdom Metazoa; phylum Arthropoda; class Insecta; order Trichoptera; family Limnephilidae; genus Limnephilus; species Limnephilus lunatus. Next base: position 74,666,133 of record OU830598.1, read on the forward strand.
CAGTGTCCCCCTGAATTTCCATCCCCTTATTTACCCTCTCTCTCCCCCAAGCCTCTCTGCTCTCTTTCCTTTCTCTTGTGTTCAGTCTCACCCTTTATGGTAATTAGATTTACCATAATAAAATGTAAACTTTTTATAGCTTAGATATTATTTTTACGCTGCCATAATAACACCGCGTGAAACAATTTAGTAATGCATATCTAAAATGCATTTTAATAATAAATTTCATTTAGAGTAAATGGAAAACAAGGCATATAATCTTTGCGTCCATAGATGACGCCATTTTAAATATTAAAAAATAAACTTTTTGCACATTATGGGTAAACTTTAAATATTTCATTTACTCGTTCATAGATGGCGGTAATTTAATTATTTTAAGAAAAACCCTTTTCACTGATTACGCTGTAAAAAATTAACGATTTTGTATTTGTTTGCCCCCCTAAATACATAAAATGAATACGGAATAGTTTTGTTCGTTCAAAAATCCAAGTCTTTCAAGAAATGCCTACAAATTAGTAATACAATATTGTATCGGTGATTTATTCCAATATTTTGTTTGCATGACTTTCTTGGAAGAATTGTATTTTTATACAGACAAAACAATTTATTCACATTCTTATTGCGTATTTTTGGGCGCAAACAATAAATTCATCTTCAGGGTGATTTAAATATTTTAAGAAATATACCCGGTTTGCAAATTATGCTGTAAAACATTAGAATGAATTGTTTGTTTTTGCCCATAAATAGGCGAATATTGATATTATTCAAAAAAAAATTTTAAAGGAAAACAAACATTCCCGGGTTACGATAATATTTGAAAATCTCCTACTACCACCACAGTAAACGGAACGTTTTGCTTGTGTCGTGATGGAGGAGTTAGTCAGACGGCTGTGTGGGATCCAAAAGCGCTGCCAACTCAGCTACTAATCTGTATATGGATAAATAGTTTTTTTCACATCAAAACTAAAAACCAATTCTTCGAAGAAAGGTATATAAAAACAATATTGTATCGGTGATCCGAAATTATATTTGCATGCTTTGTCTAGAAATAATTGAGTTTTTATGCGGACAAACTATAATCATATTCATATTGCGTATTTATGGTGCAAACAAACAATTTATCTTAATATTTTATAGCACAACTTGCAGAAAGGGTTTTTTCTAAAATACCTAAATTACCGCCATTTATGAACAAGCAGTTTTTGAATTATTTCAAATTTACACTTATTACATCATTTTCTTGGTTGTTTATTTTCGATTACTTATTTATAAAATCCGAGTAAACTATTTGGTACTCAAACCTATAAATAGCGGCTGTTTATCGGATAAATTAGCCGGGTTTTCTAGCTATTGCGATTGCGAGGATGTATTTTTAATATATTAACATACGTTGTCTAAGACGAATTATTGTTTGTCGGTGGGTGCGCGGTGCGCGTAGGGAATATGAATAAATCGTTTATGTCCGTATTCTTGAAAGTTATTGAATTCTTGAAAGAGTAGAAAATATAAAAAAATTGAACTATATAATTTGTAGGCTGGCAACACCAATTTAACTGTCAAATATTCCTTTAAAGTGCAATGACACTGAAAATTAAGAATACTGTATACACATTTTTAAAAATATTTTTTGTTCTTAAAGAAAAAAACTTAAAATCAAGAAGAAGCACTGTTGTTAAGGTTCCCATTTATTGATATAAATTTGATTAAATGGTGTTGTACAAAGTGTTTGGCTTTCATTTAATTTAACATAAATTTGAATGCAACAGTAAGTAGAAAGGAAGAATCACTAATGGTGAGTTTAGTTACACTGCTTTTAGATCTGATGAGTTAAATATATTCAGATCTAAAATTAGAGACATGATCTAAAGCCCGGGCACCGCTAACTACATAAGCTAGTATTAAATAAACGTGAGCAATTTCTAAACTGTGCTTTATATTTTAAAACAATATCGTTATTCTTCTTTATGCTAAAACAAAATTGCAAAGGTATAATAATAATAAACTTATAAGTAGGTATCTATATTGAAATGATTTTTTTTCTTCACTTTTATGCCTTTTAAGAGTGGCGCCCTCCTATGTGTTCTACTCTTATTTGACAATCTGTACAAACACAGTATATTATCGATGATTCAATCTAATATTGTATTTTTATTTGGTTCTGGAAAGAATTCAATCGTAGAATTATTTTTTTCTATCGATTTAGGAAATATACTTATTATTTTTTTTTTATTATTTTAGATTGTTCCTCATTACTGAGGAACATGACCCCCACTCCAATTTCCATTGTGGAAATACATTTTATTTTTTTTTTGTTAAACACCTCTTATTTATTTTCCACAAAAGTTTACATGTTTTTTTTAATGTTATACCTACTCGTATAAAACATGTTCCGTTGTTTGTCGCTGTACCTCACCATAAAAGAGGCTGGCTCTTGGAGTTGGAGACGGACACAATTATTACTTGTGCAATTGATTTGGTTATTATATTTTCTATACTATATTATTTAGAGTAAACATCTTTACCGATTGAAATCGGTTAATAAAAGAAATTCAATAATGGTTATTTAGCAATAAAAAAAAACAAGAAATTAGAAAATAGAAATCGACAGAAAAATATATGTGTCACATATGTATTAGGTACGATATGGCGTTTTATTGCGAAAATCTTCAATTTGATAATAATATATTGCGCAATAATTTTAAGTGAATCTGGGCGTTAAAGAAATGTGCGACTTAATCCAAATAAAATTCCAGGAAAATCTATTTTTATGATAACTTTTTTCATATTCTTCAAATTTCATTTCCTCGTGTCAGTCAACTAGTAATAGCAAGCAGATATTATTATAGAAAAACTCACGTTGATTTTTTTTCTAATCTGTAACTTAATTCCCACCATTCAGACGTTTGAGTCTGATTGATACCCTAAAAGGTCTTCTATTGTGAATTTTGATACATTTGAAAGGAAACTGGTAAATTTGGGAAGGTTTTCCTAGTACAACTAACTTTTTTTAAACTTATGGTCGGTTGTTCGGTCGACCGTCACATTTGACACTGTCTCAAATTCACGATCAGCGCCATTTTGTTTATTTTAACATTCGATAAGTCCCTGTCGGTCGATGAATTTTGAACTGTTTCGTTATTTTTTTACCGTTTTGCATGACGACTAAATTAACTGTTTTGGGGCGAAAATCTATGGTTAACCATTTGTGTATATTTAGATGCCACATTAAGCGAAAAAATAGATTCAACCTTTTTACTAGCTCTAAATGAAAGTACCTAAAATCATCCAATTATTTGGTGTATTTGGTAGAAAAGCTCATCTCATATTGAGATGGTTGTTTTAGTTTTATGATATGAGCTTTTGTATGACAACTGCGATTTGGTAATAAAATGTATGATGAGGTAAGTAAATTAAAACTCATTAGGAAAGCGTCTTACCTAAATACTGTAACAAAATATTCGGATTTGGATATAAGCGAAACTTTTTCACAGAATTGGAATTTGTAATAGCGTTTATTACTACTGCTAGCAATCCGCGCTATTGTGCAAAGGACTGGTAAATCGTAAGCAGACTTTATTATTATAGAACCCGAGTAACCTCTAAAGTCATTGAAAGGGTGCACCTACGCCACTTCCCCGCACCTCGCAACATGGTTGGTTCCCCTCACCCATATGGGCACGTCTATATTTTCTCATGTCTATGAAACACCATTGACGTATGATATGGTCGAAGAGAAACACACACATTATATAGGTATTTAAACGATATTAAGTAATACAGAATAAAGTTATAAGAAAAACTCTTCATTTATAACTCAGATCCCCCAACGAAAAAACTATACCAAGAATTGAAGTTATTGAAAATTATAAAATTGTACGAATATAACAAATGCCTTTTAGTCTACAAAATACAAAATGGACTATATACACGAACCCGACATTTATAAAAACGTTACAAATACATTAACATATACAACATAAAATAATAAATTTTACACTAATACAGTAACGACTGAAAATGGTAAGAGAAGCATAGGCTACGAGGGTATACAAATTTACAATCTCCTTCCCGATAGCTTGAAAACGGAGAATTGAATAAAGGAATTTAAAAAAACTGTACACTCTTAAGATAAGTTAACTAAATTATATTGTCCTTTAATATTTCATAAATTTTTAAGTTAAGCTATTATGTGTTTTTGTTGTATTATTGGCATGTAGTTAGTTAAAGGGCGAAATATTTATGTTTCTTTAACTATAATAAATATTATTTTTTTAAATGTTTAGGTATTTAACAATGTACATAGGTAACTATGAAACGTTTGTGTTCAACTAACTTTAAATGACGTCTCAACTCTGTCAGTCTGTCAGTTAAACTATCATAACGTTTCAAAAGTTTCAAGATTCTGTGAACAGCTGGCTCTTACACTATTGTGTAATCTAACTACTCACGTAAGGATGTAACTAGTTAGTTAGCTATGCTAGGCCATATATGTATTACATACCAAGTCTTCTCATATCATACGTTTATATTCAAATGTGATTATTCATGCACATTCATGCATCGTTTCGTACCATTGTGTATGTTATGTTTAGTATCTCTTCAGTTGAGCTTATTTCGTTTCTGCTGCAGAATGATAAGGGTACAAATTATGAAACTTAGCTCCTAGTAATAAGATAAAACGGCAAACAAAAGTAATATAGACACAGTCTGTATCAGCATGTAACGATTTTATTCAGTGAGCATATTTGGAGTCATTTTTTTTTGAAGAACAAAAAGATATATTTTTACACCACTGGGTAGTTGGCTTCAGCCTGGCGGGTCACGTGATACACACTCCGTCTCGTTCCCTCAGCACCGTACAGGCGAGGCAGTTCGCGTGCCACGCTACGCCGGATCTGCCATACGTTGTGGATCTGCCAAAAATGTGCAAAAAAACCTGGCGCCAGCTCCGAAGGAGTACCATGATAAAAAAAATCGTATTAAAATTAACTTAAAATATTTTTTTAATCGCAAAAAAACTACGTTTGATAACTAAGATTTTTGCCAGAGATTTTTTTCACAAATTCCACACACGTTAATTCGAACGTAAGGTCTATTTTCCCAAGTGTCTCTTACGACGAATGGATACGAGCCAAATTCAATAACCAATCACAATACTTATTTTTTATTCCAAAATGTGCAACCTTCCCAGGATTACAATCCTTCCCAGGATTTTCTATAAGGATAGTTTGTCACGGAAAATTTTAAAAATGCCGTAATTGCTACTCTTATAGTTCTCTGTTCTACTCTTGACTTACGACCAATTGACGATTCAACACCTGTCGTTATCACAAATCACCACCATGTGGCGATCGCGTACGTGAATCTAAAAGACTGAGTGCAATGTTGTATGAATGACTTTGAAGCCAAATTCTATGGTGACGGAAATCGCGTGGCAGCATTTTGTACAACGAACTTTTGAAATGATTTGTATCAAAGGTTGTCTTAAACAGCATTTAAAGAAACACTGTGAATTTTTTCATTCATAGATATAACTTGTAAAATAACTGAAACAAACGTGTTTATAATAATTTTTGGAGCACACTTTGCGATTTTTTTCTATCGAGGAAATTTTATATAATTTGCGTTTCGGCGTGCGAAATTTCTAGGTATTGTCTTCAAGAATAACATATATATTTTTTAAGAGCTTTAAAACTTAACGTGTTAAGCGGTGGCTTGCATGATGTGAATATTGAAGCAATTAAGTTGTAGAGAATAAACAAAATAAAAACAACATGCAAGATTTAAAAAAAAAATGCAGTAATAAACTGCTGGTTTTAATATATGTAATTTACATTTATGTAATTTTCATATACACTTTTTATATAATTTACACAAGTACTAAATTACTGAATATACCTAATTAAACAAACATAATTAAATCGTGTTATGTTTAGTTTGTAAAAATTGTGTACCTTTAATTTTTATCCAGTCTGTGATCTGTTTTTTTGTTTTTGTTTTTTTTTTTTTTTTTAAATGTGTGTATCTATTGGTGAATTATTAGCAGGTTGTATAGAAATAATAATATCACAAGAAGTTCCTTGTGGGCGTGCTTCGTGATTCATTTATGGGTCTATATTTCTAGCTCCATGCCAACTCAGAATCGACTCAACTCAAAACCTCTTAGAAAAGTCATTAGAAGCTATGAATTTTTTTTTAATCATAGCCCATAACCTAACCAAACATAACCTAATTAACCAGTTTTTTTATATATTTTTTTCGTCACTTTTAATGATTTTTCAAAGGAGGTGTTGAGTTGATTTCATTCTAAATTGCACAGTCACCATGTTAAGTTGTTTGTCACGAAGTTCAAATGGATTGAGGATATATTCTTTATTCTATGGGAGATTGTTTCAAAGTAGGTAGCGTACAGTTATACTATTTAATACTCGTAGAATAGTACCTACTTCAACGATCTTTGTATGTTGGCGTAGTACTTTGGTGGGATGTTAAGGGTTAGGTTTGTTGTAGACCTGGTTGTTATTATTACTACAACACACATTATTTTGTATACATTTTGGCGGTTTTGTTGTGTAAAATAACCTCAAAAGACGAAACCATAAAAATAGTTTTTTGTATTCCGATCTAAATATTGGTGAATTGTTTTGGTAGCTGTCGTACCCAGAATTATAGCCCGTCAAATAAAGTCAACTTTAATGAAATAAAAAAAAAACCTATTTTTTTCTAAATGGAGGTATTTTTGCATTGATTGATTTCTCTTTACCTTCATTTTTTCAGCGAATGTTCATATTGTATTTTCATTTGATATATTTATGATTATTGAAAAACACGGGATGTTTTGCTACAGAAGCAATCTATATCACATAAACCCTAATCTTTTTTAAATCTATCCATAGCTTCCACAATGGATACATTCAAAGCAGGAGTCTTTTTTTTCATTTTCTTTATTCTCAAAAGTTTATAAGCCGATGATGTTATAGGCCGTACCTGCAACTTACATACACTCGCTAAGATTATTTTTATTTTTTTATAAGAGCTCCATGATGACATAGGCCCTGAGGAAAATAATTTCCCTCAGGGCCTATGTTATCTTTGGAGGTGCTGTGTGGAGGGTTTTTTAAGGAAATGAAGGAGAGGAGAGTTCTGGGAAGGAAAAAGGTTTAAGGGGTGGGTAGGAATCTGGGGTTCAATGTGTACTGGTCATCCGCCTCCAAGACCTAGACAAACCTCACCCCATAAGTTGATGGAATAAAAAAAAAATGATAGTTTTTTATGTCAATTATTGATCTCAATGTTTATTATTGCGATTTAAATGTTTGTTATGGGACAATGCTTTGTAATTATTTGTTAGTTCCATAAGTTTCTAACAGATGGCGGTGTGAGTTAATTTATCGAAACAACACTTTGTTATCTAGGTTAACCATAACCGTAAACATCCAGTATAGCACATCCACAGTAACCGTGTCCGGGTCAGCTAGTTATTTATAAAATGTTTTGATTGCCTTATTATATAAAAGTATTGATTTTCAGAAAATAAAATACGGCAAAACATTTAAGTCCAAAAGTGGGACTCCGTGTTTTTGCATTATAGTGGCATTTCCATCACAGTTCAACATACAACACGTACAAACCATTACGAAAATATTGTAAAACTTAACGAGATTTAATACGATTTAAAACAAATGAGAATTCTGAAAACGTACGTTTTATGCAAAGATACAATCGATTTTGAAAAATGACTAAAAAACAGTGTAAACCGAATGCTTCGGTTCAGCTCTGACGTCATTCGTTACCGACGGCGCGGTGGACCGTTATCGCATCACAGAGATTTTAACAAGCATGTGACGTCATTTGACGCAAAGTCATTAAAACATCCATGTCAATGAATCTTTAATGAATTCCTCGTTATTTGAATAATAATATTATGTTGAAAAGTATGTTATGCACAATAAAGTAGGTCGAACGGAACCAGACGCGCATCTGTTATTAATTGTATGCAAATTTGAATTGTTATTTACAAACAAGAACAAAATGCCACTGCATATCGTATACCGTTAGAGGCGCTGCTAGTGAAAATTATTTTTTTTGCTGAAAAATCGTTACAACTGTACAGATTTTGAAAATACTTTTTTCTATGTAACCGAAAAAAGATGCTAAACAAGGCTTGTGTTGCGGTGAGGGGTGACTCAATTACCCCCATTTTTCCATTTATTCATTGTATATTATTTTTATGGCTTACTTTATGTGTTTTCGTGAAATAATTAAGTACCTAATTTTTTTTAGATTTATCATATGGACGGCTGGGGTTGTTCTGGCTTATCGCGTGGTAAAAAACTAAGTACCTGATTTTTACCTTCGAATAATAATTTGAAAATAATAATATTTCAATAAAGTAAATTATATTTTAAAAACGTAAAATATATTTTAATTGTGTTTGATTGTAACAATACCTGGATTGAGTTATTTTTAAAATATATTTAATGACGTAATTGTATATTTTAATAGTAGATAACAATACCAGATCTGAGCATTTCGAACATTGTACTTAGATTAGACTAATTAGTAATAGATATTATATCCGCCACATCTGCGAATCTATTTAAATGCACGGAAGGTAGGTACAAGAAGGCTATACTATCATTTCTCTTCGATCAATGTTAACTTAAGTCTACTTACACTTAAATATTATACTATGTATGTTCTTCTATCTCTTTCTATTATGTTATTTAAGAGCTTGTATTCATTTTATACTTTCTGATGTCATTTAACGATCATCTGCCACAATAAATTTTAATTATTATTGATTGTTTTAATATGTCTAGTCATTTCTTGTGCTAGTAATTAACTGTGACATGTAATTATTGTTTATGGTATACTTATACGGTGGATTTTAAATAAATTAATAATTTCACGCAGCTTTGGTAATAGCGCGAACGAGTGAAATGGCGCGCATCACATGCTGCTAGCTGTAGTATAACGTTTGGTTTCAAAAGATGCCTAAGTATTTATGTAAAAAATGTTTGTTTTATCTCTTACAGTTCTTCTGTTAATAAATTTTGTAGGAATACTGATAATTAGAAAACTCTAAGGTCTATGTATATTTAAAATTATTAATGGCGATAGTAATTTTAAAGAGTTTGGCTACCCCTGTTGACAACGGAAAGGTTAATCGGGAAATTACGGAGACACTCTACGATTTGGTTAAACCCGTATACAAACTGATGATACTTCCAAGAAAACATCCGTAGTGTCAATGTCAATGAAATAATATACGGCTAAAAGTTTTGGACATACAAACATGTCGGCTAACTCTGAAATGCTTGGAAACGCCAATACATTCTGGAGTTTGTCAGTTCCGAGAAAATTGTGCTGAGTAACAACTTATTACATTAACCGGTGAACCAAGTAACCGGCTCATGCTAAAACTTCTACGGAGCAATTTATCAATAACATCATCTCAAGGCCTCTTTTTAAAACTAACAAAATTAATCAGACCATGCATGAACTTTATCATATTTTTATTTAACAACTTTCTTATATCATACTATAAAATAGAAAATCTGCTTGTGTGTCCCTCTAAAATCTACCGAACGATGAGCTCTAGCTTCTTGAAATTTGCACAATTTTTTTTGTCTAAAATGTCTCAATTAAAGCATCTATTCCAGCTTGTAGGGTTATTTCCATCGTGAGCTATAGATCTTTGAAATCAAATCCACTTCACCGTAAAAAATAGCTCAATTCGCATTTTTTTTAAATACGGAAGTCGGGTAGAAAAATATGAGATTATCTTTCATTTTGAAGTCATCGAACCTTAATAAATTAAAATGAATTATTAATATTTATTGGTATTATTATCATAAAAACGGTGCTATGGAAATGATCCAAACACTGTTAGCGCCGTTTTTATGAGAAAATCACCTCATCTTTATAATTATTTTCATTTTTTATAATTATTTTCATTTTTATAATTATTTCCGTTTTTATAATTATTTTCATATTTTTGGTGCTCCAGATGTTATGTCAGGGTAAAATCTTCTTTACAGGAAAAACTAAACCCTTTCAAACGCTTTACCACAAATTTTTATCTAGTCAATCCACGCTATCAAAGTGCACTATATAAGTATAATAAATGCAAAACAATACAAGAACAATGCGTCAATCTACCAGAGACCAAATGGGAAAAAATATTCACCGACTCCAGATATTTTCGTATTGGAGGGTTCTTAATAAAATATATAATTTTATTAATTTCTATATTTATTTTCATTTTTATAATTATTTTCATTTTTATAATTATTTTCATTTTTTAATTATTAAGCGCTGTTTTCTTTATTTATTTTTGGGGTGTTATGCCGTGTTTCGCTACCTTCTCATTTAGCCAACGTTTCGGACAGCGTTAGTGTCCATCATCAGAGCCGATGTTTTATGATGATGATGGACACTGTAACGCCGTTCAAAGCGTTGGCTAAAGGAGGAGGTAGCGCAACATGGCATAACACCCCAAAAATAAATAATGGCCGTGAAAATTTTTAATCCCATTAAAAGCTGTGTTTATGAACCTTTTTTCTATTTAACGGCACCTTTCGGCTTTTTAATATTGGACAAAAAAATCCAAAAGCACGATAAAAGCATTCATCTATCGAATAGCTTTCTGATATAGTGACTGGCCTTGAAAATTTTATAACTCAACATTTTGAAAGTGTGCTCTTATTCCACTTATTTCTTTGTCTTCGTTATTTCTTTTCATAGCGCGTTTTAAAATGATGACATTCCTAATAAGTAATATAAAATACCTTTAAAAACAGGACTCTTTTAAAGTATTCGAAATTTATTTTTAGTTATGTCATATAAATGTTTTCTCAAGTAGCGACTTTCATATGTTATTATTAACTAGCTGACACGGCGAACTTCGTAACGCCTGTTGTGTTAACTAATTAGCTTAAATTCAAATTATTTATTTTTTTATTAAGTTAAAAATTACACAATGAAGCAATTATCGATGCATAACTGTCATCGTTTTGTTTTTGTCAGTATCAGAGATGGCGTTGTATACAGATTTATAATTTATGTGATTTTTTTACTTTTCGACTTACTTTCATTGAATTGCGTTTCATTTTCTTCATAAGTTTGACAGAGATTTATTATAATTATTGTATTTTTCTATTGGAGGGGTGTAGACAAACGTTCTCCGTTTGTCCCATTTTCAACTGTTAACATTGAGTGTGTAAGAAAGAGGGGCAACATTATATGTTTAATAACAATTACTCTTTCCTCTTTCAACATTCCTGAATGTATCCACAAACTCCTATCGCAATGAATCTCTCCCCTTATACTCGTATCCCTATGAAAGTCTTACTTTCTATCCAAAGGCGAACCAATTTATAGGAATATGTTAAAAAAATATATAAAAACTCAGCTGAATCCAATAATGCAGAATTGAACAAAATTATTGAAAATAACTGGCCAAATTATATAATTTTTTTCACAGATGGTTCCAAACTCAGTCCGAACTCCTATTGTGGGGCCAGTATCTATGCACCTCACAGGCAATTGTGTTTCCCACGCAGACTTCCCAAAGAGTGTTCCATTTTCTCTGCTGAATGCAAAGCTATCATAGAAACTTTACGACTCGTCAAATCTCTCAACATTAGAAATGCCCTCATCTTTTAGACTCACTTAGCTCACTACAAAAAATAAGCAATTCTCAATTCCAGTAGCGACTCTCTTACCTGCTCTATTGTATCTTGCTGGCTCAAGTGTCAGTGATCTTGACCTGGATCCCAGGACACTTTGGTATTGTTGGAAATAAAAAGGCTGATTCTATTGCTAAGGAATCCATTGTCCATGGTCCATTAAGTAGTATACCTATTCCTAGAGAGACTATTTCCCTATTTAAATAAAGTTAGAAATAAGTTACAACGCCAATGGTCCTCTGAATGGAAATCTTCATCTCTCATCTCTGATAAAAGGTCACCAGTACTCATTAATTCAACCTTCTTTTCCTGTCAAGCCCTGGTTTCACAAATACACGTCCATGTCTTAAAAATACATCTCTTCCATAACTCGAATGCGTCTAGGTCATAATTGTTGTCTTAGCCATTTATCCAGATTCCACATAGTCAATTCGCCTTATTGTGATTATGGTTCAAAGGATACTTTAGACCATAATTTTTTTGAGTGTCCTATCAATGACCAATTTCCAAACTTCATACGTGAATTAATAAAACTTATAATTGAATTCCCTACCAGTGTTCCCTGCCTTCTTAGTCTCAACTCTCCTTAAATTCGATATTTGTTAGCAAAATTTATTTGTAAAAATGGCCTTAACATTTAAGCTAGATTTCTTTCTCTTCCATACGTATGCATTTATTCTTGCAGTGTTATTATGTACAATCGTAGAGGCTCCTATTTTTGGGAACCTGAACATCTTCCTAATCTACAATATTGAAATGACAATTAATATCAACTATGTATAACCATATGAATATTTGAATAACTTGTATAATCATACGAATATTTTTCTTGGCAAAAAAAACATGCTTACATGAAAAAAAAACTGATCTGAAAATGTAACTAATCTAAAAAAACTGATATTGTAACTAATTTGACGTTTTTGAATTTTTGGAATTCACGCACAGTTCAATATTATAGGTACTGATCACAAAATGCCCGCAGCTCTTTCAAATATGAGAATTCGTTCCATATACAATGTATGGGGAAAAGAATTTTCTTAATAACTATATTTTTCGTTAATTTTTGTGATGTTTTAATAGTTATTATCCTTTCCGGGGCGGAGGCAAAACCAACAAATCAAAGATCATCAAAATCGGCCCCGCCGTTCTCGAGTTATAAATAGTGTAACTAACCCGACTTTGTTTTATATATTAAGATTATTAATGAATTTATAATAATAATAATAATTAATGTTTAATGTTTGGCTTTTCCGGAAACTATAGAACATATTATATCGGGATGTTCTGTATTAGCGCCGTCCGAGTATACATTTAGGCACAATCAAGTTTTAAAAATAATTCACCAAAGTTTGGTAATTAAACATAACTTGATTGACTGCCGTAATGTACAATATTATGAATATGAACCAAATTCATTTTTAGAAAATGAATTTTATAAAATTTATTATGATAAAACAATTCTGACAGACAGAACAATTAGTCATAATAGACCCGATATAGTTTTACATGACAAAATTAAGAAAATAACTTATATCATTGATGTCGCTATACCAAATTCTTGTAATATTCAGAAAACTGTTTCTGAAAAAATAAGAAAATATACAGATTTAGGAAATGAAATTAAAAGAATTTGGCATTCTCAGACTATAAAAATATTACCATTTGTTATTTCGGCTACTGGCATTATACCAAGCTCTCTCATTCAAAATTTAGGCGTATTAGATTTGTCAAAAAATTTGTACATAAAAATGCAAAAGTCGGTCATTTTAAATACATGTAGGATTACGAAAGATTTTTTAAATATTTATATTGAGGGATCAGTAGGATTTATCGGACCAGTTAGGATTTCATCAGAGCCGAACCCTCTGATATGAAAATATCTGGAGTCGGTGAAATATTTTCCCATTATGTTTCTGGTGGATTGACGTATTGTTCTTGTATTGTTTTATTCTTATATAGTGCAATTACATTGCGTTAATTTACTAGATATTCATTTGTGGAAAAGTGTGTGGAAGGGTTTAGTCTTTCATTTGGGAAAGATTCAACCCGGACATGAAATCTGGAGCACCGTAAATTTCCAAATGAGAGTACCTATTAACCAGTGTCAAGTAATAGAGTTTTGTGAGTAATCTTAAGGAAATATATATACATTTTTTTAGTAATAACAAGAACCTATCTATATTAGTGCAAAATTTCATTACTCCAAAGTTCACCGTTGACTACCTCCTATCAATTAACAATATTATACAATTTACTTTTCTTTTCCTCTGTTCATCGAAATAGTAATTCGAGAAAAAACATTCAGGTAATTGTGTTAAACCCATTTGGTGGTATTATGAGTTTCTTTTTAGCGCTGCACGCAAACAAATTCTCATCTTTATACATAATCTCATTTGGAATACAATTCCTGCATATGGAACCCTTACTACAAAAGTTATGCAATTTCATTTGAAATAATCCAACATAAATTTCTCAGAACAATTAATTTCAAGTTAGGAATTCCCGCGGAAGACATTAATTACGAGTCTATTACAGTCAATCCGACTCTTGTCATTAAAGGATAGAAAAAAATATTTTTTAAAGATAAATTCAAATGTAATTTTAATAATACTAAGCAAACCTGGGATAAAATAAATAAAATTTTGGGAAGAAAAACTAAAAGTAATTGTGATGAAGTCATCTCACGATATGTGTTAGAGGAACAAACGGTGGAAAGTGTAACAAACCAATGTGTAAATTATTTCTCAGATAGTATAAGCCAAATGTTGCACAGATGTGATTTTAAAGCATCCAATGTTAATCAAATAGAATTACCTCACAGTATGTATTTACCAAAGGCAACTCTTACTGAGATAAAAAATATTGTTAAAAATATGAAAAATTCAAAATCCTTGGGAATGGACAACATAAGAATGCATGACATAAAAAGACATAGAGATATCTTAGGACCCATTATAACGCACTTTGTTAATAAACTTATTAAAGAAGCTAAATTGCCTAATGATCTTAAATGTGCTATTATTAGACCTATATACAAAGGAGGAAAGCACTCAGAAATAGGAAACTATCTACCTATAAGTATCTTGCCTGCACTGGAAAAAAAATTTGAAAAATATATTTCCTTAAAATTAAATAATTACTTAGAAAAATTTGGCATTATAGACAAAAAACAATATGGCTTTCAAATGAAAAAAAGTACAGAGAATTTATTACAGGATTTTTCAAATTATATTAATAATTAATTAAACCATAAAAGAGATGTTTTAGTACTATTTATCGATAACTCCAAAGCATTTGATACAATTGACCCACAAAAATTATTAAAAATCTTAGAAGCAATTGGAATTAGAGGAAACCTGCTTAATTTGTTTAAAAATTATTTATTTAATAGACATATCTGTGTAAAAATATTAGAAAAAATGAGTAGGAGGAAAAAAATGTGTGCTGGAGTCCCGCAGGGGTCAATTTTGGGACCAACCCAATATATTATATTTGTATCAATAATGAAAAAACTATTTAAATATGTAAAACACTTTGTATATGCTGACGACACTGCTCTTGTCATATCTGATGAACAATTATCCATTGCGATTATGCAACATGACTTTACGTCCCTGATAAAATGGTCACATGACGCAGGTCTAATAATTAATACAAAAAAAACTAAATTGATGCACATACGATCTCCACATGCTTCATTCCAGAAAACGCCTAAAATAATATCTCATGACTTTATATGTATTCATCAAAACATTTTGCAGCTCTTCATGTGCGATAGTATTGAACTTGTAAATGAATATGTTTATTTGAGAGTGACTGTTGATTGTAATTTCAAATGGGATTTACAAATAAACAAAATTTGTAAACGCCTGAGGGCGATAGTGGGTAGGCTGTACAAACTGAAATGTTTCGTTCCGGTGAATATTTTAAAAATTATTTACTTATCACTTGCAGAATCAACTTTACGATACGGAATAACTACTTGGGGACACTCTTGCAAAACTAATTTAAACCGCCTACAATCAGTACAAAATTCTATGATTAAGTTATTAGTTCAAAAAAATATTTTTTCACAGAGACGAACTATTTCATTGTTGTATCGGAATTTAACAATATTACCGGTGCAGGCCTTATTATGGTATAAAATATTGATTCAGCATGTATCTGAGTCTGATTATAAGAAGAAAGTGGAACATGAGCATAATACGAGGTTCACAAAGAATGAAGGATTGCTTGTTCCAAAATATGATAATAACTACGGACGGCGAACCCTGGAATTTAACGTGCCAAAAATATTTAACATGTTACCAATTAATATAAAACATTGCGACTCTACAAATAGATTAAGATATATGCTGAAACAATGGTTACTAAATAGAGATTGTTTATATTAATTAATGTTTGTTAATTGTGACAATTTGTTTAGTTATTTATATAGTAATAATAATATGTATGTATGTTTTAAATTGTAATTGAACATTAACATCCTGTTGACAAACTGCTTTATTGCGGTTTAACGGGATTGCATCTTGAAAACAATAAATAAATAAAAAAAAAGAATTCTATTATCTATTTTTTTAAATAAAATAAACAATAATTGGTTTTAAACACCTTAATTAGTTTCGTTATTAAATTATTATGATTCTAGGAGAACAGCTCGTCTCAAATCACCTTATTATTGCAACAATACTGGCACTAATTCGGAAAAAAATCAATAATACATCCCTTGCACAGATTAGGTAATGACTCTCGGAAGTGCCGGTAGTCTGTCCTCATATAAAATATGGTTAAAACAAAATTTGTTCGCATGTCCCATGTAACCATGTACCATATAACCACGTAATATATCATGTAACCATAGTATAACCCACCTATAACATATTACATTATTTATCATATTGAACTGTCATAATCCGTAATACCTATTATTAATATGTAGGGTTCTCTCGGTAGTTTACCTAAATTATTTATATTTTTGTCTCCCACTAAGAGCATTACTTACTTTTTATACCTTTTTATATTCAATGCTTTTTGTACTTTTTATCCTTTCTTTAGATATTTTATTCACCTTTAACTATTTTATTTCTTACCTTTTTACCATATACTTTTACTAATAATTTATTTTGTTGTACTAATCATATGTCATATGTTAACTTAATAAATTATTTAATTCGCACAAGTTGTGCCGTGTACGTGTACGTGGAAATAAATAAATAATCCGATGTGCTATACCTACCTGTGTGCACCATTTTGGAAGCTGTTTGAAAGATTTGTTTGTATAGTATCAACATTTCACAATAACTTATTATAAGACTGTAAGTTAGGGTAATATTATTCCCACAGTCACATCACGTCGCGGCCAGCGTGACCACTGACCACTGCCAAGTGCACGCTGAATAGACTAAATTAAACCTAGTCACGGTTCCCACCTCAAATCTAATAAATACCCCGAATGGAAAAACACATGTTTCAGAAAATCATATTATGTAAATTTATGCATATTTTAAATCATCACATCATGGCGTGCGTGACTGTTTTTCATTTGTAAAATAAAGGTAATTTGATATTAAACGTGTTCGTGCAGAGCAATAATTTATTTTAAAAAAACAAAAAATAACCTTGCAGACGCGACTTTATCACATTATGAGATTTTGCCCGCCCCGTACGCGGCTGTCACACATTATTACACACCCATAACCACCCTTATGCATTTTCTATGTACCTCATTTTCATCTAAAGTTATTTAGAAATATTTTTTAATTAAATAAAATAAGTATTAAGCATGTATATTTCTTAAGCATTCCAATTGTATTGCTAAAAGCGGATTTCATTTTGCGCTGTTATTTACATATGTTCTTAACTTCTATTTAAATCTAAGTATTGGAAAAATGCACACAACATAGCGAATTTAGGAATCACGCGAGTGAAATCATGGCTAGACTCACACTTACACTAAAAATATCGAAAACAAAATTACAACGTACAGTATAAATAGCACAGGACAGCCAAAAATAACACAAACACCATAAAAATACACGAACTTTTTAACACCAACATCTGCGTTTGCCCTCCTCTAGAAAAAAAGAACAAATAAAGTATCTGAGAATAATAATTGACCATAACCTTAGATGGACACATCACACCAAACAAGTCACAAATAAACTCCTCAAAACGATACACATTTTCCTAAACATAAGAAACATATACAAAATACAACAAATGAAAACAATATTAAAAAAACTTTCTTTTCATACTTTTTTGAAGGTTATTCCCATCAGTGAAATATATCATATTAGAATAAGTTAACAATAATAATCTAAACGGAAATATAAAAGAGAACAAGACACAGAAAAACAGAAAAAACAGACCAGTTAGACAAGCATACAAAGAAAACTTAAAAACTCCGACGGTAAATACAAGCTTTGGACAAAGACACTACCAATATCACGCTATAAAAGCATTCAAGAGTCTAAAACTTGAAAATAAAATTGAGGAAAACAAAAATAAATTCCGACACAAAATTACAAAATGGATTAAAGACCAAAATAGACAATACTACCAAAATATCGTAGCATAAAATAATAAAACATACAAGTAACACACAAAACCAATATAAAACACAATCACCCACAAACATACAAAACTTATTAAAAATATCGTTTGTAACCTTATGTAATATTTTTTTTTTACGTTCATTTTAAATCTCTAATTTTTAAGTTTATTTAATCTTAATCGTATGTTTGTTATTAACTTTTTTTCTTTTTTTCACCAATATTATATATATATTTATATGTATCGTGTATAAGTTTTTATATAAAATGGAGGCCTCAGCACGGGTAAACCACACAGTGAGGCCAACACCATTGAATTTCGTATAAAATGTAAATATATTGCATAAATAAATAAATAAAATTTACTATACTTTGCTTTGTTACAAGCTCATGGGCTCCTTATTACTTACGCAATTCTAATTTCTCATGTTATAGCTTATGCCTTATACTTATATCTAATAGGCTATATTGTATAAAAACCGAAAGGCGTCAATGTTACAAATAAATAAATAATATATAATAACACACGATGTTTAATAATTGATGATTGGTTCTTTTGATATCGATAAATACTTCTTTTAATAATTGGTAAACTGAGAATTTATTCTTTGGTCAACATAAGTAGTCAGACCTTTACTAAAATCTACTTCATTTCGTCGTGCTGGTGAGTGATCCTTTCAAGTTTTAATCAATCAACTTATGAATGAATGATGAACTATAACCAGCGTTTCTTTAGCTTATTCGGAGTGTGAAAGAAACAATATGATAATATTAATTTTTAAAAATTTCATGAAAACAATGTCATCGGGATCTACTTTTGGAAAATGGGATTCACATACTTTAATTTCTCCAAATAACCTTACGCTGGTCAAGGATCTGTTAAGTATGTTATGCTACACCCTTTGGGTCATTAAGTGGATAGATTATTTGTAGAACTCTTTTTCATACAGCACTTTTCTGAATTAATGCCAATGAAATGGTGTCGGGTACAATGATCGCTCCCATAAAAAATCATGTTGAAAAGGCTAATGGCTAATGAGCTGCTCAAAGTGGTGAAATACTCCGAAACTCAATGACGTGAATGATTTACACATTGGGTCTAAAGTAGTGATGATAAACCTTTTAAACCGGGGGACCAATTTATCCATTTTCAATTTGTTAGCGGGCTTCCTGGGGGTAGGGTACATATATTGACATGCTTAACTTTGCCTTAGGTGGTGTTGCAAACCTATCTATATTTTATAAAATCGTATTTTTAAAATAAAACATTCGCAGAATGCAATAACAAAGCACCACTGGCGATAATTTTGTATCTCCAACGGCAAACGAAAGTATGAAAGAGAACAAGCCACAGAAAAAAGACAATGGTCGCAATTGGGACTCGAACCCACACCTCTCCGTCTAACCGGGACGAGCGCGTTAACCAATTTCGGTATTGCCACCTTCTGTCAAACCGTCATGTTTGTCAATCTCATATTTTCAAATTTTAGAATTAACATTATTACCATGTGGTAAGGAGCACTGGGATTTATTTTTATTAAAGGTTTATTGGAAACAGACCTAATATTGGACTACTTGATATGTCTAATTGATTATTAAACATATTATGACTTTTGGTTTTTATAGCTTTTTTAATTTCTGGTGCCTCTAATTTGTTTAGTCTGTTACCATGCCCGTTTTTATGTAAGATGTTAGCACCGGTGCTATGACAAAACGTATGATCTTTGTCGATCAAATGGTTGGCGAATTCTGAAAAACCGTTATTATTGAGGCAACGAAGATGCTGCTTTATCCTAATATTAACATTACGTGTTGTCTTACCGATATAGAAAACCGAACAATTATTACAATTTAATTTATATATTCCCAAATGACTTAATTTGTCGTCCTTATCTTTAGAATTAATTAGAAATTTACCTACATTGTTATTTGTGTAAAAGGCAGGTCTGACTTTTTTTTACACTTAAAGGTAGAAAAATTATTAATGAATAAAATTCGCTGCAATAAAATTAATATTATTATCATTGATTTGAGGACAAGGACTAGCGAATAAGAAGCGATTAATGGCTATTTGTTTTAGTTTTTTTTATTGGGGATTGAATCTATAAATAATGGTTCATAGCCATTATTTACCGCTATTTTTTTAATTAGTTTAAGTTCATTAGCAAAATTACTATCGAACATTGGAATTGTGACTAAACGATGAACCATTGAATGGAATGCGGAGTGCTTATGTGAAATAGGGTGATTGGAGGTGCTGTGTATGACAATGTCAGTATAGGAGGGTTTACGAAAGATGGTATGGTTTAGTATTAATTTGTACCCTGATGATGCTTGAGTAAAGCGAAACCGGTCGGTTCATAAATTAATAAAACTCGTGATATTAAACAAAAAAGTATTTTATTTTATTAAAAATGTTAAACCACAAAGTGATTGCTTTCTAAAATAATATTAAATTATTTTAAATTTTAAAACTAACTATAAAATAAAAATAAATATGCAGTTATAAATCAAAATTAGTTTAAATTCCTGCCACCTCGGAACAGGCTCAGCCTAGTGAGGTTGTTTATACCAAAAAAAAATGTACATTGTATTTTGTATATATGTATTGCAATATCTTGGTTAATATAATAATTTTAAAAAAAAAAGTTATTTAATTATTCATTAAAAAAATAAAAACCATTTTATTTAACCGTGTGAAAGGGCTCATTGGCCGCAATAAATGCGCTCGCAGGTCGAGCCAGACAGGTTAACAATTAGGTTAGGTTGTTACAGGTTCTACAGGTAATCTAAAGGCACCGTACCTACTCTACGGTTAGAAATGCTCTACGGACTCTACGTATGTAATTTACGGTTAGAAGTTTGTTCGGTCCTATGTGTATCTAGGGCTCTAGGGGAATGAAAGATCTTTTAGCAAAACTCTGATTTCCGGGAAAGGGTCGCATCTTATTTATTTATTTATGGTTCATTAGGAACATTTACTAGAGTGATAACATATAACCATTGAATTGATATTATTATTTATTTATTGTTCATTAGGAACATTTACTTTAGCGATAACATATAACCATTGAATTGATACTATTATTTATTTATTGTTCATTAGGAACATTTACTTTAGCGATAACATATTATAACCATTGAATTGATATTATTATTTATTTATTTATTTATTGTTCATTAGGAACATTTACTTTAGCGATAACATGTAACCATTATTTATTTTTTTAATTATTTATTTATATACATACATATTACAATACGTTACAAAACGATCCTTTGTCTGTCCAACTGGGAAGGATACCCGTTTCAGGACAGCCAAATTGTATATTTAGTTCATAATATTTTTAACAAGGGAATGGAATTTAAACAAATTTTAACATTGAATTGATATTATTATTTATTTATTGTTCATTAGGAACATTTACTTTAGCTATAACATATAACCATTGAATTGATATTATTATTTATTTATTAATTGTTCATTAGGAACATTTACTGGAGCGATGACATATAAACATTGAATTGATATTATTATTTATTGTTCATTAGGAAAATTTACTGGAGGGATAACATATAACCATTGAATTGGCAGAAGTGTCCTTATAATAAAATATAGAAATAGAATATTATTAAATGACTCATAGTTGCACACTTCTCTTGCAATCGCGCATCCCTCGTTAGACAGAGACTAGAATAGTTTCATCGCCTACGTTCTTTTTTTTAAACTACATTGTTAAATTTCAATCGTCTGTCGAGTTTTATTTTATTCATTATTAGCTGGTCCCCGGCATGCGTTGCAACGCCATTCAAAGAAATAAATTGGTTCTCCCTGCATGTTCTTTCCCGTGCGTCCCCGTTCCCTTAAACCTTCCCCGCCTCCCCCTCCCCCACACTCTTCTCTTCCCTCTCCGCGAACCCCACCTCCACCGTTCCCCTTCCCCCTGCCGCTAAAATATATGAAATACATACATTTTCATTTATACAAATTTCATAACGCCAGAGCTTGCCATTATATATAGCCTATATGTTATCTGATAAATGAGTTATATTATTGTAAAGTTTCATTAAAATTCATTCAGTAGTTTTTGCGTGTAAGAGTACCAAACACACATACATCCATACAAACTTTCGCGTTTATAATATTAGTAAGATTGACAAACCATTTATTTTGAACTGTCAGTCGGCTAATTATAAAATCTTAACTTAAAAACAATATAAAGTTCATCATTAATTTACGAAGACAATATTAGCGACACTCAATGGAAAATCTGAAATAGAAAAAGATACGGTCTATAGGAAACGAACCCAGGACCTTTTAATCTTGCCGGGGCAGTGCTACCAGTGCTCTACCACTGAGCTAACGGGATCCTATCCGATTCGGTTATATGTAATCGGATAGGGTCCCATTAGCTCATTGGTAAAGCACCGCCCTAGCAAGGCTAAGGTCCCGGGTTCGATTCCTAGATGAGACCGTATATTTTTCTGTTTGAAATTTTCGATCAATTGTATCTAATATTGTCTTCATTAATTAAATATTACAATGTTCTGCTCATTAATTTAAAAATAAAAATAAGTTAATTTTATCAAACAGTCAAGAAGCGCGTAACGAGTGTAAAGTATTTTCTTATAAAAAAAACAGCTGGGATATATTTGTAAGTTGTATAATACGAGAATATAAGTGAAAGTTTTCAAAACCATTCCTGCAAAATATTTTTTCAATTTATTTTATTATTCAGATATGTTTTATCGTACGATATTTCAGTATTTTATTAGTTAATATTATATTCACCAAGAAGCTTGTTCTTTATGACAATAAACTTTGCCAAATTTTATATTTTATCACTTAGATGCGCAAGGTCGTACACCTATTTGCATTGTACCTACAATAATAACACAGGGGCTCAGCGAAAATGCCACGCGGGGATAATATTATTTGAGTTTAACGATTTATTTTCAATTATGAAAATGATAATATTTTTTATAACACCTTGATGTTTATATTCATAGAAATATTGATTACGCACCATTCAATGATTTATTATATACCGGCAATTCATATTTAATACCGTTGTGAAAAAGGTTCAGTTTTAAACCATTTTCTTTTCTTTATTATTGAATTATTGCTAAAAGGTCCGACCCAAGTTGGGTTACTTTTTATTTATTTAGTACCTTCCATTTTCGTAGTTATATTGTATAATATGTTTGTGATGTAAGTATCTACACTTTTGAGGTTTTCGTAGAAACGCAAAAAAAGATGCAAATCTATATTACCTGAGGATAGCCAGATAATCCTGCCTTACCATTTTCTACAAGCTTTTCCTATTTATTCAGATCGCGATATTCCACTAATAAAATATGCCATATTCCCACTGTTAATGAACAAATGGTTTTAAATTTAACATACATTTTAAAGTCATGTAACTCTTTCTATTCCCGATCCTAGGTTTCTCCATGGTCTATTCTACAAATAAATGTACAAATGTAATAAGATATGCGGGAATAGGGGATTCATAAAACTCCACAGATCTCATTTCTCATAACCCCTTATCAAAGACTGTGCTTGAGAGATCTTCCAGTCTAGCCAAAGCTCTTCACTGGGGCAATGTCAACCAGTACACACCGTAATGTAATGTTTTGCAATAACAATGTATTGTGTATATATCTATCTCTACAGCTTTGCGGCGGCTCACCGAGTCACGGCCAATATTGGGGGCTCGAGGCCGTAGACTCTAATCTACAATGATATTAGACAAACCGACGTTGATGTGTGGCGATCATCGATTTCACATCACATGCTCGTTATTACTCAGGCCTAATGTGTTGCCTGGAAACAGCGATGCTCCGTTTACACGTTGACTGAGTCAACCCAAACCTCCCCATGTTCACGGGGAAAATATTGTTTGCGGAGACAAGACGTGGAAACGAGGCTACAATCAATTACTTACCACGAACATCTTTTGGCATTTGGGCTGACGTCTGAAAATGACTCATCACTTTCGGAGTTTTGTCTCAATAACAATTAACAGATGCTCGTTAAAATTTCACAGTTGTTGCCGACTGGTGGCTTGACATTTAGAAGATTTATATATAATATTTTTTAGGTTAATAATCAACTTCGATCAATTAACTCCATAAAGTTGTCTGACAATTTTTTTTTCGTAACTTCTATCTTCTGTCTACTTCTATGTCTGCGGCGGACAGACTGGTGGACGGCCCCGTCGCGGATACCGATTGATGAAATTTTACACACTTGACCTTGAAACAAGAGCAAGAACACTGTTTACATGATATTTCGAAAAATTATTCCCATTATATTTCCCATCCCGTAAAGCAGAATTTAAATTCATTTTGATGTAATCTTGCATACTTGACATTCAAAATAAGAGATAAATTACTATTTACGTCAACGCAACGTAATGTCATATATTTAGAATGATTGAACTTCCAGAAGTTTTCAGGACTGAATATGGGATAGCTTGTAATAGTACACCTTCTTAAATATAAATGTATGCACCTAAGTAACCAGACCTTATTAAAAATAAATACAGATCGTAAGATTATTATCGCTACTTACAAAAATAGTAACTCCAAATAATCACATAAGTTGCCGTATTAAAGTGAGCCGAGTGATGTTGAATTATGTAAAATTGTTCGTTATTTCAAAGGTTGGAAACATTTTGATGTGTAGAATTTGAGAATTTCTGAATATATTTTCGATGTGTGTACCCTATCTTACAGCAAACAAAACATATTTTGCAAGGCTCTGTTTTGAATGCCTTGCATTTAGATTACATCGTAGTTTATGAGAAAGGGGAGGAGGTTTCAACTGATCTATCAGCGGTACGCTTTTCTTTACTGTTTGTAAAGGTTGGTTTGAAGGCAGTACGTCAGTGAACTCCCTTGAAAAGCGCGGGTGCAAACAGTGTGCCTTGAACTTTAGTTTCGACTTTCAAAAGTCAATACTTTGTTTGTGTTCGAACTACAATGAAACATGTTTAAAAAAAACAGTCTGTCATTACCACGTACATTATAGTTCGAAGAAAAGTGCTATTACTTTTAAAATAAAATCACTTCTGACAAAAAATAATTTGATATTAATATTATGCTAGCCATTTCGCCATTTGAAGTCTGCTAACACCGGAATGGCGATACAGAAATATTGCACTAACCTAGTAGAACTTACATATAACTATTACATAATAACATATACATAAATTACATAACAAGTAAAATTGTGTTCCACGGAACAAATAAAAAAAACGTTATTCATATCTAATTTCCGTAGGGATTCTTTAATCAATGACTTTGTTTGAAATAATAAAAATATATTTTTTTGATAGAAAGCAACACACAAGCACGACCTGAGAGTACAACGGGATCAGTTGCGTATCGTGACGTGACTGTTTTTCCAATTTTGTGTTTGGTGTTTTAAAGCGCCTTATTTTTAATATCCACTTCAGGAAGCAGATTACTATAAATCTAGATGTTGCTGTTATGTTTGTAAAATCACGTATATCGGTTAAAAGGAAGCCGCAGCACGCGCCTGTTTCCTGTGTAAGTACTTGATTATTTTCAAAATATCACTTTAAAATCTGTCAGGAGAATACTTCATGTCGCGCTACAGGAGGTCCTTGGAAAATTCGCTTCCAGTTTCCACGCTGTCGACGAGGCGGAAGTAGTTGCGGAACTCTGGGGAACATATTGTTGGGGTTGATCCCCCAACCCCCAAACCGCTTCCCCCGTAATTCCCCCCCCCCCCCCCCCTTGCCGCTTGGGGAATGCCCAAATCCCAAAACAAAAATGCCGGGCCGATATAAAAGTGTTCTGGAAATTTATTTTCCTTTGGGTATCTTCATTCCACGGCTCACTTACATCCATGGCTTTTATTCATTACCTAGGCTTAAGTCTGAATAGGAATTTCTCCATTAAATGGCTTACATTATTGCTGTTTACCAATTGCTTTTTTCTTTTCCTAAACTACGCAATCTGACTGGAGGCATTTCTATTTTTTAGCTCACATGTAGTCATGGATTTTTTCTAAACCAGCTAGATAATAAACTTAATTGGGACCATCCCTTGACACAAATTCATCCATGTCTTTTTTTAATTTCCTTAGACGTGGGTAACTTATGCTTATTAAAAATTACGTATTTTAAACTTTGCGTAAGCATTCTAAATATATGGCTAGTTTTACACTCATAAGTCAAATTAACGAGTTAACGTAAATTTTTGACATGTTACTCCCAGGAGCGCTTACATATCATCCGACTTGTGGTAATCAAAGCTCGCGGAAGTTGTTCGGATGTTCAACTTGTGAAAGTGCTCATGGCGACGATAGTGACCATTTACATCTGTAAATTTATTTGCGGTATGATGGCTTCCTGTCAACAACGGTCCGCTGCTGTCAAATTTACGTGATTTTGTCTATAAAGAAGAAAAGGTCAAAATAAAATGATGAATTAGAATTTGGCTTGAATTAAACATTTCTCCACGTGCTTTTGTGCCGTTAAAGGCGGAACTAATAGAGTTCTTTCATTTTATCCGAATAACAGCTACCTGACAGCAACCGACTTCAAATTAAAATACGTAATATTATAAATAGAAATATTAAGATTAGAAAGAATTGGTCCGATAAATGAATAGAAGGATGCTCATTTTTAGAAAACTTTTTTCCTCCTAAAAAATAAACGTTATCTCTTCGGTTTTATACATGGAAGTCTTAGGTTTTATAGCAAAAAATTCTACGAAAACAACTGTCTTTTAGTTTTTGACATCTCGCAATGGCGCATCTTGGTACCATTTCTTACGGCAAGTCTCTCAACTTATCAAACTGAGCTGTGAGAAGGCTGGAAGTTCGCGCGGACGTGTCAAAAATTTTGCGAAAGAACAACTTTGTTTACATTGGCAATTTCGCCATAAATCGCTTACGTGAGCGATTTACTGGAGAAAAACTGACGAGTGTAAAGCTAGTCTTAGTCTCTCACCATTAAATGACTTACACTATGTTTTGTTTTTACTTCAAACAGATATAAACTGCTAACTCTAGTCTTCTCAGGATTATTTCCATTCACCAGATAAAAGGCATCTGCAACCTTCCAAATCCGTGGCCGTTTATAGATTTGTTCGTTCTCACGTAGAGAAATCTGTATAGATGGAGTTCATTTTTCTCCCCATGAAAATGAAAATTTAGTTGGCATATTCTGGCAGGTTTTACTCGGCCGATTGTTTTCTATAGAAAGCCTTGCTGATTTGTCGATATGTTTACTTGAACCGCCGCTGTTGGGTAAAATTGGTCAAGGACTATAATATTTCGCTTGCTAACGATTGTGTTGAGTCATACTGCAACGAAGGATTCACAGAGAGAAACATTAAAAAATGTGTATGTTTTAATGTGAAATCCATGTTTCTTTTGCTTTGTTTGGTGGAGTGAAGGAAATCCCGTGGAAAACGCAGGTTTGAATTCAGAACTGATTTCATTTTCTATAATACCTATCTTTGCAAGCGAGTAGACGGGATGTTTAGCCGCTAGAAAAGGGTATTTCCCTTGTTTCGGGAATAACATTATGTTAACAGCCTTAGGAGACATCTGTTTGTTTACATAACTCGGGGAAGATGCCACCAGATGGCTGTAAGGGTAGAGAAATCATTTTAATATCTTATTGGGAATACAGAGCAGAACGTGAGAATTTGAATTTTAGCAGCGAAAACTCAATGTCAGGGAAGGGGTCTTAATGTGAACGTGTTGAGGAAAGACGACAACAGGCATTTGAAGAAAATACCAGTCAACAAGTAGTAGTCTGCGCGGGTGTTACGCGAATTTTCGGGTATATGAACTTTCATGGCTATAATGTGTATTGCGTACTGATTATTCCAGTGGGCTCTGATAATATTTTAATGATGGTACATGTTATTAGTTCTGAATGTTAACCAATTTTCTTAAATTTGCATCCCTCATCCTTCACACGCTTAAATATAAATACCTATTTCACACATTGTTTAGAAAAACAATTATTTTTGAAATGATCCATTAAATTATTAAATTCACTGGTCATGGATTATACTATTATACAATATAATCTTGATGTAAAAAAATTCATAAGTTATTCGTAAGTTGTAAGAAAAATCTTGCAACAGTGTATCTTTAATCGTAAGTCAATAGTTAAAAATCATTTTTTATATTTATTTATTTTGTAAAAGCATTTCTTACTTTATACTTGCTATACCTTTTTATATTTATAAATTATGTACTTTCGTTTATTTTTTAATATATACATTTTACTTTTTACTAATATTATTTCCTGCCTTTAACTTTTTATTTTAACTTGTAACTCTTTACTTTTTATATTATAGGTAGGTATCTTATATTTAATGTATGTATTTTTTTAAAGTTTATGAGTAAAACCTCATTTTTTAATATTTAATAAAATTATATGTTATCGTTTATACTTATTGTTTTTACTTTATACATCTTACTTTTTACTTACTACTTATTACCTTTAGTTTCAACTTTACTTTTTTTTTCTTCTTTATAATTAATTGTTTTGGTACATACATGGGTATAATTTTACAATACATACAAGCTTTTTTATATAAGCATTTAAAAAGGAGAGAATAATACAATTATCAGTTTACATTGTTACTTTATTTATGTTGTACATATTATGTATAAATTTAATTAGGTTATGTTGTGCCGTATATTTTAAAATAAATAAATAAGATAAGTGACTCGTCATGACTTGTTCTCAGTTGTTATATTTAGTCTGTGACATTTTCATTAATGAATAATCCAATTACTGATTTCGCGGTGACAGGATTACTGAAACGTTTATTTATACACCTCAGGAATAGGTTAATGGTGGCCATTCGTTGAATCATTGGAAATATAAATATAAGGTAGTAAAAGCATCGTTTGCACTAGTCCCAACGGTGACAGGCATAAAGGGGTCTCAGATGTCCCATTTAACTACCCCTTCCGACGCTTGTCCAGCTGGGGACAACATTACTTGCTCATGCTTGAAAATGAGTTATTAAGAATATGGCGTGCTGTCTTTTATGTCGACAGATATATCGGTTTTTGAAATTAAACAGAAAACAATAAAATCGTGATGAAAGTGGTATGAATTCCCGCAAATAGATGCGTTTTTCTTAAAACTCGCTGCAGAACAAAAAATACAGATTTTCTGCTTTATCTCTCTCTTATTGACAAAGGAACTAATTTCGGTAATCGGTGCGTGGTGTGAAATATTACTGCGTGAAACTATACACTTTCAATGAACTCAAATTTGTTTTAAATTTAAAAATAATTTTCAATTATCGAAATATTGTTCAGACAATCGGTAAAGTATCTCTAATTATATATCAATAAAAATAAATAAGTAATTACATTACATTGAAAATTGTCGGTATCTGTTTGTGAAAGGCAATGATCCCAAGACAAATATTTTTAAATAATGATGTACTTTCAGCTTCATAAATCCTACAATTATAAGATGACGTGATTTTTAACGGATGTGCGCTAGTTATTATACTAAAAAGAGAAAGTATTTAATATTTAATTAAATTAAGACAATATTAGCGAAACTCAATCAAAAATCTGGAGACAGAAAAATCAGAAAAAGATATTGGTTCCACTGGGACTTGAAACCAAGGGTCCTTTGTTGACATGACAAGAACTCTACCAACTAAGCTATGGAATCCATTTCCAATTCAGTCACTTTTAACTGTATCATACTTCGACTAAGAACTACCAACATTATCCTCATTTTCTTAACGCACATATTATTGGCTGATTAATGAATTATTTATCTCGCTTATTAAACATTAAATACATATGACAGAGTGTGAATTTTGTATTTTTTCTGAATTTTAGTTCTTTCAAAACAGTGGTTCCAAGAAACAAACCTCTACAAATTTTAAACCTCAAGGTCTACCTTTGGAGGCTAAATTACTATTTTCGATTAATTTTTACTACGAATTAGTTTAAGATGTGAATACAAAAAATAGATTTTAGACAATTTAAAGCTTTTCACATCGTTTCCTTTGAGTAAAATTGAAATAAAATTGTTAATTACTTTATAAGAAATATAAGTGTAAACTACTAAAAAATAAATATATCATTGGAAATGTATGAACACGTGTAAAAAACAACTCTTTAAAAATACAGTGATTATTGCTGACTGTTTTCCTTGATTAACTTTTTTCCCTCATAAAAACCACATGGGCTAAAATCAACTATTTCCCGAGGGATTTTTGTGATGATTACTTGTATTTGTAATGATATAAGGCACACTAAGAATATACACATTTTTTTGCGTATTCCTCTGACTTTGGGAGCTCATATCGGAACTCCGTCCACCGGGTGACAGAATGGTTGGACATGTCGTCATGCACGTTGGTAATTGAATTTCCGCAATCTGGGTTTATTGGCACACAGGATGCCGATCTAGCCAAGAATGTGGAATCGGAAAACGGCCATCTCTTATCAAATGTATCCCCCAAACTATTTGTTATTTATGTTCTTTTATTATTAGGCTGTTAGTAAACTGGTGCTGAAAACAAATAATATCATTTGTAACAAAATATAATCTTAATAATAGTTTAATAGTCAAGGGCTATTTGAGGACCCGTTACGTTTCTATTCCAGGGTTTCTACCGATTGGTTTGTAGTTCAAATCGTCTACTATTAAGATGAAGCCATACTAAATAATGCAAAATCATACAAAATCGTATTTTTTTGTTTTGAAAATTTGACCGCTTAGAAGTATTATAGATGCTTCAATTAAATACTGCGTGTAGAACATACCTTGACCCTTAAAAATATCGGTCATTTTTTCTTTCAAGTCTTTTAATAAGCTTAGAAAAAAATAAAGTATTAGGTCTATAAAAAACATTTTTAAGTGTAAACTCTTCTACTTGTAAACACTTTTTCGGATATGGTTTCATTGCATAATGTGGCAAAATCAGTTTCTTATATAATTATCGCAAAAAAAATTGAAATTTACGCCCGAACCTCACAAAATAAAATATAATATGCATTTTCGCGTTGGTATTTTTGACATCACGGCGACAATACGGCAGTCGACGAATTTGTTATATCAAAGAGAACCTTATACCGTCCACCGAAGAACGACTGGCAGCCGCCCCATTCTTCCGTCATTACTACTCCGGACGGAGCGGAGAAACAACGTGTTAGGGTCCGCGCTGCTTGTTTTTGTGAAATCAATTTAAAAATTCCGTTTTATTACAATAAACAATGCATAAAAAAGGAATTAATGTTTTTTACAGGCCTTTACGAAATCAACATGTAAAAAAAATTCTCAAATATCTTTTCCAACCTTTCCAAAAGCTTTTTCTCAAGTATTTTTAAACTCCTCTCATAAAAGGGCGAGAATTCCGATTTCGATTTTTTCCTGTACTAGTGGATCGCCTTAATAACATTTATTTGATGATTTAAAAAAAAATCTATTCTAGTCTCGCTTTCCCTACCGAGTACTCCTCGTTACTCCTTAACGTTGAGTTAGTTAAGGTCGAGGGTCAAGTCTATAACTGTGAAAGCTATTTCAAGTATTTTCTTGAATACCTACACTGATTATTTGATAATACGCGGACCCTTATTCCGACATTAGAAATTGTTTATCGAGTCATGATTGGATTTTTATTGAACGATCTTTAAATTCAATAAAATGCTTGCGTATACATTACCTACCACGTTTTACGTCAGTTAATTGTGTATTATAAGTATTTTAAAATGCGCCTAGTTTTGTATATTTTTATGTTCTAATTTATTCTTAATTCGTAAAGATTTGTGACCCTAAAACCTACTTCCTGGACTGCAGATTTTCATCAATCACACACTAAAAAAGGTTTTCCTTGCAGGTACTGGGCGGTGACCAATATCGACTACATCCACCATCGCACGGCACGCCGCATCGGGGCCATGATCCTCGTGGTGTGGAGCGTGTCCTTCACGGTGTGCGTGGCGCCCGTGCTGGGCTGGAAGGACCCCGACTGGCACCTGCGCGTTTCGCGGGACTTGCAGTGCATCGTGAGCCAGGATCTGGGTTACCAAATCTTCGCCACCGTGTCCTCATTCTACTTGCCGCTGTTCGTAATACTCGTGCTGTACTGGCGCATCTTCCAGACGGCACGCAAGCGGATTCGGCGACGCCAGCAGACAGCGGGCGCTCGCGGCGGCAAGGGCCCGGTGGCCGGGCAGGGGGCGCTGGCGGCCGCGGGCAGCAGCGGGGGCATCGCGGCCGCCGTGGTGGCCGTCATCGGCCGTCCGCTGCCCACCATATCAGAGACGACCACCACGGCCTTCACCACCGTGTCCTCGGCGAACACTAGTCCCGAGAAGGCGTCTTTCGCCAACGGTGTGGAGGCGGACCCGCCAACGGCTGACTGCATGAGTTCCTACCCGCCGCCACCTTGCAAGTACGCCGCGCGACGTAAGCCCAAGGAGGCGGTCGATTCGAAGAGGGAGAAGAAGGCCGCGAAGACACTCGCAATCATCACGGGGGCGTTCGTCGTGTGCTGGTTGCCGTTTTTCATCTTGGCCATCTTGCTGCCCACTTGTGATTGTCACATAAGCCCCTACCTGGTGTCGTTCTCGCTGTGGCTGGGATACTTCAACTCCACGCTGAATCCTATCATCTACACGGTATTCAGCCCCGAGTTCCGCCACGCCTTCCAGCGGCTGTTGTGCGGCCGGCGAGGGGCACTGCGAAGGCGACGGAGGCTCGCCGCCAGACACTTCCAGTGAGCTCGTCTCGCGGCCTTTGCATCTTGTGGTGTGCTTCGAGTGTTGTACTGCTGTGCGCTGTGCGGCTGGACCGACGCGCTGTTTTTAACTATTATATTGGTGAATAACTCAGTGGATACATTGATTGCGAATGAACCATGTACAATTTTCAAGTCTATTTGTGTAGCGTAAAATCCCCCGCCCCCTCCCCACCTCGTGATCCTTCGATATAACTTAATTATTGTAAATAATAACGTTAATGTTTGCGAAAGATATGTTTGCAAAGAGAGAAATAAGATAGTATACATTTGTTACTGAATGATGATAGAGGTTAGTTGTTAGCGATAAGCGTCCACCTTCCGACCTTTCCGGGTTCGAGAGGAGAGCAATATATTCTATGAGACTTACAGATGTTTTAATCTTATATTAATTTATTAAAAGTACGTACTTACCAGAATGTATATCACCCGTTAAAATATTCTTAGCTTAGTACGAATCTAATTTAGGATACGAAAGTATTTGTATTGACTGTTACTTGCCATCAAATGTTTACCTAAATCATGCTATATTCATTTAAAATGTAAATCCTGTAGCGATTCGACGTTGTTCTGCATTGGCATTATAATTAATTCTAATTGAATCCTCTTCTACATTTACATCGAACTTACACTATTGTGTTGATATTTTGTACGCCACTATTACATAAGTGTTCTCTTCAATATTCTGTAGACCCGAAGCACAATATTGAGAAAGAGGTTTATATTTAACAATGCGAAAACACTACCTACAGAAAAAAGTGGGTATCTACGTATTATAAAACTCTAATGAGATCCTTAAAGGATAGAATGCTTTGGGGTTTGTCTATTCTTCTTGAAGCCTTTGGAATGGTGATTATTTCTATTGTCAAAATCCAGAGTGTGTGGAACCTTCTACAGCCACCGTCGAATCACATAAAAGCCGTTCCTTACTATAGCTTTATACGTGAACATAATGATTCATGGCTAAACTTTATTGGAAATGGATTAATCGTCTAGAATTTAGCTAGTGTAGTGAATTGGCATACAACATACGTATATATTCTGATGCAAATGTATTAGAACGACCACTGTGACATTAATTCTTAAACGTGTGTTAAGTTTAGTGTCGAGCACCTCATACAAGATGCACCACAAATTTAATGTCCCAAACCAAAACGGAAACAGTTTCGCCACCTCACAAATTTTTTTTCCCAACTTTTTTTCTTTGTATTACTCGATTACTCCAAAAGGCTTTATATTAATACATTTATTAATATTACTACAAAAGTTTTGAGTTGACAACGTGTAACGTTGTGAGGTGGTGCTAAAGGAGGTGAGGTCAAGAAGGCGCTAAATTTTAGCTATAGAAGAAGTTGGGGACGCCCCGATAAGACAGAGGAAGATCAAGTATATCAAATACTTGAGTCGGATACTATCAAGAGTCGGAACAACATAATGGTATCCACGTAAAAGATAATAAGAGTGTAATATTTGATCATGTGCCAAGGCGGAGTTAAATACTTAGTAGTTTGATGATTATTTAGTAAGTTTGGTGCATATTATATCAATGAATTTTAGAGGAATTCAGTTTGATTCTGTTTAGCAAAGTATTTGTCGGTGTCCCCTGTCTGTTCGCGGCTCGTTATCATACCTTTTGAGAATATTTAACTTTTTGTGGTGCACAGCGAATTGAAGATGGGGTCAGAAATATTAGTCTAGCTAGGCTAAAACTGCCCAGCTAAGTTCATCTTTTTTCAATTGTAGCAGTTAGGTCTTATTTTAAAAATATCAATTTTTGTTCAATATAGATGTTCTCATTGTTCAACGAGGTTTTTTAGTTCTGTACAATTCTGTGCACCTACCTACCTACATTTGACGATTTATCGCAAAGATCTTCACATTTATCTTGTCTGAGTTTTGAAGCAGGGATTTGCAAAGATTTCAAAAACATTCTTCTGTGATTTTAAGAATTCAATTAGTTTTTTAAACATTGATTTATTACGTCAGTGTTGCCGTATTCAATTTGTCGAAGCAACGAATTTATGAGAAAAGCTGGCAAATATACTATTTAAATCTGGGTTTGATGGCAAGTAAATCAATATTCAGACCTTCCCGTTAGATTTAAAAGATGATATAATGTATATGTGATGTACAATCAAATGTGAATCAACCCCACCCTCCCCCTAGTTCCCCTTCGCCCTCATCCCCTCCCCCAGTGGAACCAACCCTTAGGAGTAATTAATTCCTTCGTGATAAAACTATGTTTGCGCAATATTTATATGTATTCAGATGTTGTGTATTATTTTTGTACATATTTGTTTTCTTTTCAATTTGTGAATTTCTGTACGATGAACAATCAGCAAACATTGAGCCATATGCCAAACTACATATACTTATGCCTGGGTTAGACAACGCTATACGCCCGCTATATCATCGTGGCTTGCCCTATTTCAGTAAGTATATTTCCATTGGAAATGTACAGCAATATGCTTAAACAGGCCAAGCCATGATAGTATAACACAAGTGGGTTAGCTTCATTAAAGTTGACGGACACTATCAGATATACATATCCACACTTGGTGTTGTAGACATGTTGGCCAAAGAGGATCATGTAAGATCAGCAATCAGCCGATATTTTAAATTCAATAATTCAGTCATGTGAATATGTTGACCCAAGCTTTGTTTAAAAATTAGCTGTCTTTCGATATTGAGAGACAATCCATACTTTCTTGTCCACAAACAGTAAGTGATTTAAGCTCTCCCAAACTTGATGTAAGAACAAAAATGACTGATATTCCATACTTTCATATCCACACTCACTTGTGTCTTGGTCCAACATTCATGCAAGACCAACAATCAGACAGCATTGAGAGACAATCCATACATACATATTCAGATACACTCAGAGTTATAAAAAAACGTTCGACCAATATTTGTATAAGATCGCGCAAACATATGACATTGAGACATATTGCATTCATTTCCATATCCACACACACTCAGTGTTGTTAACATGTGACCTTTTTTACCCAAGTTTTGTGCAAGAGAGACAACCCGTACTACCATGTAAATACGTTAAAAACAAACTTTGTTTTAGAGAGACAACCCATACTACCGTGTACGCACACACACTGCAAACATGTTAAAACCAACTTTGTGTAAGAGAGACAATCCATACAACCATATACGTGCACACACTGTTAACATGTTAAAACGAAAAATTTGTAAGAGAGACAATCCATACACCCATGTACGAATACATACTGTAAACATGTTAAAACAAACTTTGTGTAAGAGAGAACTCATACTACCATATACGCACACACACGCTGTAAACGTGTTAAAACAAACTTTGTGTAAGAGAGAACCCATACTACCATATACGCATACACACACTGTAAAAGTATTAAAACAAACTTTGTGTAAGAGAGACAATCCATAGTATCACTTTAAACATGTTAAAACAAACTTTGTGTAAGAGAGACAACCCATACTACTATATATGCACACAATATGTAAAACATGTTAAAACAAACTTTGTGTTAGAGAGACAATCCATACTAGCATGTATCACTATCCGTGCTGTAAACATTAGAACAGGATTCGTGTAAGATCAGTGAATAGTCTATATTGAGAGGCAATGCATTCTTTCATTTTCACACGCACTTGGTGTTATAAACTTGGTGATAAAAGCTTCATGCAAGATCAACAATCATCCGAAATTTTCCCAGCATCCGAGAATACGCTCAAAGTCAGAACTCGTAGTCTGGAGTTAACTGCTACCAGAAGACTCGAAACACAAATTAATCT
Organism: Limnephilus lunatus; assembly: GCA_917563855.2. Lineage (NCBI taxonomy): Eukaryota > Metazoa > Arthropoda > Insecta > Trichoptera > Limnephilidae > Limnephilus > Limnephilus lunatus. The sequence goes on from OU830598.1 coordinate 74,702,947, forward strand.
GAATATTTACATATTTTAGTAGCGAATCGTTCTATAGTTTAATTATGTTTATTTGAAATGAACTATTTATTCAGCCTTTGTGATACAATACGGGTCCCGTCAGGATTTTTTTATTGGTGTAATATCAAATCTTTTTATTACATTTTTGATTGACGAAAGAAGTAAAACGATCAATCTTTTTTGCGAAGGACGTTGATTGTGTATTAAACTATTAAGGATATTAAAAAGTATTCTTTACAAATAACAAGCATTTCATTTGATCACCAATTCTATCCCTGACCATATTTCACTATTGATTATCCAGAATGATTTGTCGCCGATTCATTTAGCAGGAAACTAGCAGACCGATGGCTAAACTTCTTTTGTACAACTAACTTTCGCATTGTTTGAAGAGTAGGACACTATCACAGAAAGGAATTCAAACAATGTGGATTGGAAAGATAATAATATTAGGGTTATAATGCCCATCAACCCATCGCTTTCCTTATTTTATCCAGGTAATACTTTGTAATAAAATATTATAAAAATGTATTTTGCTTTGTAGCAATTTTGCATGCATTACTTTTGTTTTGAAAAATTATTTTTTCCCGGGTTACGAACCAGCAAATATTTGAAAATCACCTACTACCTTCACAATATACTTATGTATGTGTTGCTTGTGCAATAATGCATAATTTAGCCAGCAGAGGGATTGAACCCACGAGGTTTGGGTGGTTACCCACTGAATTTGTCAACCCGGCCACTCTGGCTGGTCTCCCGAGGAAGACATAACACGATCATTAAAAGGGATCAAATATTTGGGTCAGGCCATGTCAAGAATCAGAAAGCCATGTATGAGATGATCTATGAATGTGAATGAAGCAAGCAGGGTGTGCAAAGACAGGGTTGTTTGACGGTCCGTTCTATCTGCCTACCCCTGCGGGGAAACGGTGGGATGATTAGTTAAGTTAGCCAATGGCATGATAGTGGCTGAGATGACAAATTGAGTTTCTTTCGGCAAAGGATATTTAGATTAGATGTAAAGTGTTTAATTTCTGACCTACACATAGTTCCGAAACCGGTTGGTTTTATATAAAAAAGGTTATGTGTACACAGTTAGGTGTTTCATTTATAACAGTTAAAATTTCACATTGAAGAGTGATAATATTTACTTATTTAATTAATTTACCACAGGTTTGCAAAACTTAGGATTGATTTTTTATTTGTCGATATATTATAGAAAAGGTCCTCGTAACTCGTAACTACATCGTCAGGTTAAAATTTATACAATATCCGTTTATAGAACCTACGTAAATAAATCATAAAAAATGGCGTAAAAATAATTGAATCAATAAACCCTTGATATTATGACGTAACTTGCCGATTCAAAAAACATTCGCTATTTTAACCTTCTTACACGAGTAGCTCCGCCGGAAAATGGTTCATCAATTATTGATTGCAATACGTGACTTAAATTTTGGCCAATGATATCGGGGAGGGTGCTTTAGGGGTCCAGAGGCCCTGGGCCGGAAGCTCTACCCCTCCCTCCCCCCTGGCTGAGACAGGCACTCGGGGTAGAACGGAACAAGCCCTCTTATTTAATTTAGATATTAATATTAATCAGTATTATTGTTGACCTTTTACGAACCTCGACCGGAATGGCTGATGAAGATTGGGAAGGGAAAAGCAATATTTATCTCCTGTCGGCGAGTTCTATAATAGTATCTATCTCTTAAAATAATATCTCTTACGCGTTTCACGACAAGCGGATGAAGTTAGTGACAGGGAGACTGGGAGAGATGGGAGTTAGGAGGTGAGAGTTTGGGGGTTGGAAGATGAAAGTTGGGAATTGAGAGTTGGGAGTTAGGAGGTCCGTCACTCATCTGACCGATGCCGGCATTCGACTAACTTCTGAAATTAAATTTAACCATTTGAATATTATAGATGTTGCCTTGTGAACCATCATCTGGTACTTAGTTAGTTGTTTGTCAAACTTTTTTATTTTTCTGTTAAATTATATGTTAATGTTTCAAAAGTTATTGATCTATCTATATCTGTGGTAAATAATTCATAATTATATTTTTTCTAAATAACGGTTTGAAACAATCGATAATTGTCACTCCACATAATTTTTTTTTTACATTAACTCCACACAGGAGGCCGGAGGAAAATAATCCCTCAGGGCCTATGTCATCTTTGAGGATGCTGTGTGGAGGGTCTTTTTGAGGAAAGGAAGGAGTGTACATGTTGTAGGAGGGAGGAAACACAGAGGCCGTTAAATCGTTCCACAGCCGAGCTGTTGAACTCAAGAACGAGTCGTAAAAATGACCCGTTCTCACGTGAGTAATGTCAACCGTGTACAAATGTTGGGCGCGTGTTTGGCGTGTTTCCCGACTATGCACCGGTGCCGAGGGGATCAATGACGCTAGTTCCTCGGAGCATCTTCCATTTTAATACCGGTAGAACAAGGACAGCATTCCCACCTGACGCCTGTGCTCTAAAGATTGCAATTACAATGCTTTTTTAGTAATTTGGGAGCTCCAGACCAGAGGTGGCTGCCAAATTCAACCCTGGGGCGCACTTGCGATTTGTACAGGGTTAACAGTTGTGTACTATTGAAGTATCTGCGGGCCCTGTACAGTACGCCCATCAGCTTCTGAGAGGCTAACTTAACTCTGGTTTCGATGTTGATTGACTATACTATATCAATAATAGATTGATTGGTAGGTTAGTTAGTTTGATGGACCCTTAGAGTAGAGTAGAGTAGAGTAACGACAAGTTTATTGTTACTGTGAGCGTGAACCGTATTATTAGGTATATTACGGTGTACGGAAGCTAGTGGCACAAGCGGGAGCGAATACACAAGCTATGTCTCTTAATTTCCAATAATAAGACAACTTAAGATGTGTTGTATATCTTCCAAATAAGTTATAGGTTCAAGTGATTATTGGTTGATGTATTTAGTTATCGTAAATATTTACAATGAATATTAAACTGGAACTTTACTGGACTAGGCTCTAAGTAGTTCTACTGCTGCGACGAGTGGCCAAATCTCGCCGATGCCTTCGGCAATCATCGTAACCGTTCGTACCTAATACAAGATACGAACGGCAATAGATGGTACTCTTCTGATATTATACTCAACTGCTAACTGTTGAGATATAGCTGAACTTCGTATTACTAACATGTAATCGACATCTAATGAAGAAAGCTGAAACTACATGAATAATCGTAGAAAATCACATACCAAAAAAGTGGTTTTTTATTGTCCTTTTTATTTTATTTTATTTTCCATGGAGACACAAAGTATTTGAATAAATATGAATCGGTGTATATTAAATAATACAAAAATAAATCATTATTATAATGATTAAGATGGAGTACTAATAATAATTAATATAAAATTGTTGCTCTAAAATTTTTTAACTAGATACCTATATTTATTTTTACGCGTGACGTGCTTCGCCTTCCGAAGTCATTTTCAGCCTGTGGAGAGTCACCTAACAAACAGCCTATTTAAAAAAATCTATAGATACCCATTGGCAATTACATGAAGTATATTTAATATCAGGGTAACGACAGTTAAAATAACATGTTGCGCACATATATTAATATGGGAAATCGTATTTGATTTCGGTAATGGTAGGTGTAAGTTAAATAAAGTGGTCGATTATCCATGTAGGTAGATACTCGATATAGGCTGTGATAATTTTTCTTGGTTATCATTGATAGAAAAACATAAAAAATGTATAAAGGGGAATGACTGCACAGCCCTTTTCATTCAAAACTTAATTTTGGATTCAACACCAAAATACTTATCTGACGAAATTAAGTTTTGTATGAAAAAAGACGCGCAGTAGTTACAGGGTTAAAGATTTGTTATATTTCAGTAGTTGTAAGGTTATAATTATGGAGGAAGTAGTTGTAATGCGTACATTGCTTTTGAAACTTGGTATGAAATCCATTTGTTATTGAATAGGGGTAAGGTTAAATAATAATAAAAAGCGAATGTAGGCCACGCTTGAACATATTGTTGGCCTTCCTGAACATTTTATGTTAAACGACAGGTTTTGAAATTAGACAGGCGATTACATAAAATCGTACGAATGGCAATATTTTTTGTCATTATTTTATGAACACAGATATTCAGTATATTCGATGTTATTTATTAAAATTCAGTTTGAACACTGCTATTCTTTGTTATTTGATCTAGATCTGGAATGGATACGTGAAGAACAGAACCTGGATTGCGGGGAAAAGCTTTAAAAATATCGCCGAAGCGCTGCAATATCGAGGGATCCCAAACAATATTGAAGGTAAGCGGAAGAGTAAGAGTAATGAATTCGTAGATGGTCGTGTGTAGTCTGCTTACATCAAAACATTCTGAACTATAATCATCTCAGTGGTATAAAAGTCGGTGTTCATGAGGAGGCATTATTAAAGGAGCATATTTGCAAAAATATTTATCGTGTTCCGCTTTCTCTGAGTACCATTATCATTGCGTATGTCTTTTTTAATATATACCCATTAAATACCTAAGGGATCAGACCTGTATTGTACTGCTAGTGCCGTTTCGATCCACAAAAGAGAAACTTCTGAGAGGTCGGGTTCTTTTTGTGATTGTATCCGACAATATTTTGGCGTTGTAACCGCCGTATGATATGGAACCTCCGCTCCGGGAACCATGCACCTCCACTGTAGGTCACGCCAAAGGGTTCGCTACGTTTGTTGACTTAGCAGGGGTACCCGGGTTCGTCGGGTGAGATTTTTCCAGGTCTTGATGGATTCATACGTTCGCCACTCCTGGACATACTGACGCCCATTTTCATACCCACCCCTCTCACCTATTTTCCTTCCCAGAATTTACTCTTCTTCCATTCCTTAAAAAAACATGACATGTGCTTTGAGGGAATTTATTTTCTTAGGGACTTATCATTTTTTTAATACCTCACAAGAGTCCCAGCTGCTCCCATCTGGATCCAGTGAGACTATAGCATCCCCAATTGAGGTATGTTGTGAGGCTGAAGGTAATGGGGAGGGTAAGGAGAGGGGGAAGAGGAAGATTGGGAAGTACCAGACTATTCAGATCTGGTAACCAAACATGGCTGAAGCCATTTCAAGCAATGTTTCAATTCTGAGTGGTGGTCTTGCACCAGGGAGATACTGAGAGAATCTTCCACTCTGGAACGTGCCGCAAATATATTATACACTAGCTTTTGCCCCCGGCTTCGCTCGCATATTCGTCCCCCCCCCCCCCCCCCCCCCAATCAATCAACAATCAAATACGCTCCGTTTCGCATTCATAATATTAGTATAGCTGTTGGCTTAGGTCAAAATGTAGATAAGTACCTTTTTTATATTTGTATCTACCTTCATTAAATATTCATATTAGAACACTCATATTTGAATTTTCGCTATCAAAGAAATCTCCATAGTAACCTAAACAAATAACAAAATGACAGCTTGTGTCAAACATTTACTTAGCAACACGCTTTGCCAATAAACGTATAATAAATAATTTCATAACGCCAGAGCTTACCAATATATTACTGCCCATATTACTCGCAAATAATGTAGCTTTCGATTAGTGAAAGATTATTTATATTCCATTCGGTATTTATTGCGTGAAAGAATAAGGACCGTCCATCCATACAAACTTTCGCATTTATAATATTAGTAAGATTTTTAAAAATGAAATAATTGTGAAATAACACAAATCAATCAAATAAAATTTATTTTCCCACGCCGGGATTCGATCCCGCGACCTTCGGATTACGAGTCAAGAGCCTTACACCTCGATGACGCCGGCAGTCAAATGCGGAGTTGGTGTAAAAAAAAGATCGTAAAAGTATCCGTGACGCCTTCATCGATCATGCTGATATATGTATACTGTCGAGTCATTTGCATAGCTTACACAGTTCACTGTTTTGTCACAAAGGCGACAAACTTAGCTCCATTCGGTGGATGCTTTGGTGATTAGTTCATCCATGTAAATGGTAAATAGCTGCCATGACATCCACCATACCTAGCACACGTTCGTTTGTAAGGAAAGATAGCAGAAGATAAAAATACCCTTGAATCTTATTTTAGTCATTTGTGGTCTATGCCTGTTATGGATGTAAAAAATAATCGATTTTATTTAGCGATTTTAATTTTCTAAAAAATCGATTTTTCAAGCTAGGAAAAAGAACCGATTATTTATGTAAAAGTCACATCACTAGATTTCAATTTTCTAAAAAATCGATTAATTAAAAAAAACTTTTAATTTATTTTAATTATTTTAAAACTTATAATTTCTGTTGAATATTTTTTAATTAATAAAACTGTGATTAAATATGTTTTATGCGTTTATTTTAATTTATCAAATTTGGGGAAAAATCGATTATTAATTGATTATTTTTCAAGAAAAATTGATTATTCATAAATCAATTCTTCATGCAAAGAAAAAAAAATCGACTATTTATCTAAAAGTCACTTCCCCATATGCCACACATCTGTTAATCTCGTTTCTATATTCTCAAAATTCATTATACTAAATCAATACAAAATCGCTTCTTACGGACAATAACATGGAAATTAGAGCGACAAAGAGACGATTACCTATTTGTTGCAATTGAAACAAACTTTAACTTTTCTTCATTAGAAAAAAGCAGGTTTTTTTTTCTCATTTGCAAATTTAAAATTATTCCAAATTAATAAAATACTTAGTTTTAACTCCTTTTATTGTTTAAAAAACCAACATGTTTCGTAAACAATGCTTACTGCTTCAGGATATACTTAAAACTAATTACAACAGTAGACTTAAAGTTGAAAATGGATTGACGGAAGTGTAAGGAGAGGGGGGGGAGTATTAGGAAATAATTAACAAATTAAATAACGGATCATTTAAAAATATTTTTTGTTTGTTTATGATTTTCAAACTTCTTCTTACACTCTTTCTAATTTCCAAGATTTTAGTTTAAATTGATACCATTAAAATAGCGTGGCAAGTATATTCCATTATGAAAATCAAAAGTATGATTTGTCTCCAATTAATGCCTAGCAAATTTTGAGAAGGTTAGATTAAGTTCTATTAAAAAAATACTTGGAGTTCGAGGAACATTAATTCCTAACTCCAAGTATTTATTTAATAGAACTTAATCTCACCAAAAAAATTGCAATTAATAATGAGTATAAAATTAAATTGATTGAAAACATTCTTAACAAAAAATACAAGAATTAATTTCTTAAATCCTATATTTATCCTGTACAAAAAGATCAGGAGAAGAAATGGACGAAAACAATGTATTAAATAATAAAATATCCAATTCTATAACAAAGAATGAACCAAATACAATTCTGCCAACATTTTATGCAAATAATAAACTGAAAACTTACATAGTCAATAATAAGGATAGAGACATAAAAATGAAAAATAATCTGTAGTCTATAAAATAAATGTTTTTTTTTTTGGGTAAAAATATCGAGGAACTTTGAAAATATGATTAAACTTTAAATCTTGGAAATTCGAAAGAGTGTGAAGATGAGTTTAAATATCATAATTAATAAAATAATATTTTTTAATGACCCGTTACTAAATTCTTTGGTTTTACTGTAATGTATTTAACCCTCTTAGTGGGGTAAGACAATTCCACCAAACGAGAGTTTTGTGTAATATTTCAGTTGTTTTTTTATTGCATTCTCTGTAATTTAAATAATTCTAGAAAAACTGTTATATCTTAAATCTTTAATCCTAAAATCCCCCCCCCCCCCCCCCTCCCATTTTGCATGTAACCGTTTTGCTTTACTCAATGTTTCACTTCTGGGAGATTATGGCGATGCCAGGTTAAACCGGTAGGTAGTATTAACTTATTTCTTAGTATTGTACTAGAGGCAGCCCTGGCCAACCCAAATTGCACCCAGGCCCGGGCCGCATTGACGACCTCCAATTTTCCCAAGGGCCGCACATACAGGCATTATACAAAAATAATAACTTTTTTTTTATTCCAACTAATTTCATACTGTATCTACTCTATGCAAATGTCTTAATTATGTGACACGTACTTTATAAGTACTTAAATAAATACTAATTTCTTTTTTGTAAGTATTATAAATAATTTTCTTTATTATTTAAAAAAAATGTGAAAAAACACATTGAACCAAAAAAAATTTATTTTAAGTAGTAAGTAGTAAGTAAGTTAGTAATTAACATTTTTAACAATCAAAATTATTAATTAAGACACATAAATCAAACAATATTAAATTTCTTATTTGAAATAAAACCAATTATCATGAACACTTCTTTCAGTGCGAGATTTGAGTTTCTTTTCGTTACTTAATTTTTCTAAATCTATTTCAATAGTTGAAGTTGCATCCCTTAACTGGTTTTTAGATTTACATCTGTTATTGACGCCCTATTTTTATTTTTATTATATTTCGTTTTGGAAAAAATGCTTCACAAACGTATATAGATCCAAAGGCACTAATATTTTTTTGGACAAAACATCTTATATTGGGAAATTCTGTTGTTGTTATTAAAATTCAAATTTGGGAATCGTGGGGTATATATTTTTTAGTTCAATATTGCATTGTAGGTCGATTAATTCCATTTTTAACGCTGCAAGAAGACTGCGAGTTCTCGAGAAGTTATGCGCGGGAAATATAAATCAGTAGAATATAAGCATTTGGTATAATTATAGACACTTTATGGGTTTTAATAACTTAAATGTGATTTTCAGTATAGTATAGGTACGCATTCTGAAGTACCCGATCTTAAAAAAAAAATTGTCAGATATGACCGCGGGCCGCAATAAGGCAGTGCAAAATGAATATTAAGAGATCTGAACGTTTCGCCTTATATGGGGGACTCCAGTGACCCCCCTTTGAGTGATACGTGATTTTTCTACCTTCAGTTACGCAGAGGTTAAACGGGCTTTGGTTTTGCTTTAAAATGCAAACAATGCTTTAAAAAAATTGCTTCCCTTTATGGTCTCAGTGAATCGATAAATCTCGACCCTTGACATCTGATACCTTGAATTTGAATACATCATAGGTAATCTAGTTTGTCAAATAATCCTTTTAGTTTAATGGTTTTCCTACAGGTTGATAATTATTTCCCAGAAACAGCCCAAGATTTGTCCAAAACCTTTACATTCCAAATTTCTACCCTATTAAAAATAATTCATAATCTGCTTATTTATTGATGGCGGTAATCAAATTATTTTAAGAAAAAGTCCCTTTTGCTGTAAAATATTAAGTTGAATTGTTTGTTTGCGCCCGTAAATACCCAATATGAATAAATAGTTTTGTCCGTATAAAAATCCAAAATTTTCAAGAAAGATATGCCAATACAATATATATTGTATCGGTGATTCAATTCAATATTGTATTTGCATTCCTTTCTTAGGAGAGTTGAGTTTTTGTACGGACAAAACTATTCATACAATTCATCGTAATATTTTGCAGCATAACTTGCAAAAAGTAAAGTTTTCTAAAATAATTGAACTACTGCCATCTATAAACGAGAGGATTATGAATTAATTAAAGTTTTATCTTGGGAGTGTACAACTGTACACCACGTCACGTTAAATTCGAAATTTGGTCGCTTACAATAACACTCCTTATGTATATGTACGGCAATAAGGTTTAAATTCCCGCATAAGACTACACTAAACCCTAAAATATATTAAAAATCTTAACGACGTAAGTAAAGAAGCCGTGTATAAAAATTGCGACTGTATATGTCGACCCGTGTATTGGATGGACCTTCTGTCGAATTTGCCCTATCAAAGAAAAGAAGAAGAAGACAAATAATGTGGGAATCTTAACGACGTAAGTGAAGAAAGAGTGCAAACAAATACGCACCTGCAATTTACCCTAACAGGCCTGGAGATTCGACCTTTCCGCCGGGTTCATTTTAATTAATTCTGAAGAACGTGTTGCTATTATTAAGATGTTTCTAAATGAATACCTCCCGATTATGAATTCATCACCTAGAAAAATAAAATCTGGTGGTCACCGCTAACTTTAGTTGTACAACGTTTTACAATTTTTTAAAGGCGTTGTATGTTAAAAAAATGATGGCAAAGTACTGTTTTTATTAATCTAAAAAATAAATAGCTCGCATCCCTTGTGAGGCATGGAAATAAAAAATTCAATTACGAATTCGCCGAAATAAATTAAAATGTGAGCCCCGGGTAAACCCTCGATAAACGTGGTTATATCTAGTCTCAACACAAGCCGCCTATTTTTGATTAATGCATGAAAAAAACATATTTTACTTAGCGCAACTCAGACAAAAATATTAAAAAGTTTTACATAATATATATAACCTAAAAAGGGTTCGTAAGTTGGAAATTTTTAAATTTAAAGCTGTTTATAAAGGCCTGATACTTTTTTCTAGACTTTAAAAAAACTTAATTATTTCTAAGACAAATACACATGTGTACTACTCGCAGTATTTAATTAAAGCTTCTAAAATATTTCTTAGCGATCTAATTTTCAAACCAAATAATATTATTTTACATTGCTTAGTGGTGCATCACCCTAAAAAATATAATTACCGTTTTGTAAATATATTTGTCTTAATTTTTTTCTGGTAACTGGATTAAACAGGACAGTAACTTAACAGAACCGTAGAGCAATGGGATGGTTTAGGTTAGGTTAAGTTACATTGAGTTAGGTTAGGTTTGTTTTTTGTTTTTGTATTATTTTTCTTTACTTTTCTTCAGTTTTCCAACATCTCACGGTGTTTCTTTCTGATTCCAGAACTTAATGAATTTCTACTCGCGTAATAAATTTCGGATACGATACGAGTTCCAGGTATTTTCATAACTCGTTAATCCGCCGTCTGAAATATAGCTGTTCGTTAGAAGGTTTCGGTTAGTCTATTGAAAGCCAACACCGCCGTAATACAATTAGCCGCACAAAACAGTCGAACACAATAACCGCTTGCGAACCGCAGGGCCGGCCCTGAGCCAAACGCCGCGGCCGCCTGGCGCTGGTGAAAACCTCAAGAGCGCTGTATTAGGTGCTAGATATTATCAGTGTCTTAGTTCCTTAACTCCTTGGCGCCTTGGCAAGTCGGCGCCCAGAGCGGACTGCTCCAATTGCGCCCGCGCAGGTCCGGCCCTGGTGGCTGTACCATTAATCACATTTCACAGGGATTATGGGCGGGACCTCTATCCTAATGAGATCAAGCGTTGATTGAGAACCCCCTCCCCTAACCCGTGCCCGTGACGTCACAGCTGCGAGGTCTCCCTCCCCCCTGGGGTCTCCTGTCCATCAATCATCGAAGCTCCCGGGGGGAACACTTTAAGAAATAACCAATCGATCGATTACTTTCTCCACAAGTTGGCGTTGTCTATCAAATTTTCTGTCTCATCAGTCTTTTGTTTGTTTCATTTTTCGATTTGAGAGGATTTTTACCTTACTGCTACACTCATGCTTTTTTATATGTTAGCACACGCGAGATACAATGTTACAAATTACTGAAGCCAAAACCTACGGCATACCAGTTTGGGAAAATATTGTGGGGCTGAAATGAGGAGGGAAAGAAAATGGATATAAGAGAGAGGAAGAGAAAGCTTTAGAAAGCTCCTGGCTATTCACATCCGGTCACTTAACATAACTAAAGATGTTCCGATTCTTAATTGTCGTCTCTCACCAGAGCGTTATAGAGTATCTTCGTAAGAAAACCTTTCAGAATACAATACGCATTGGTCACATCGTCGCCGTCGTGTGCTAATAATTTACAATTTTTGGCACACATAATATAACTTTAAATATTTTTAAATTAATTGTATTCAATCACTAACAAAACATCAATATTTGAAGTGGACATATTTCTTAATTCCTTTTTAAATTTGTTTTTATGCATAACATATTTATAAACATACCTATTTTCAATCTCGGTGATTTCAATTTCGGGATTTTGTCTTGAAGTTGTACGGATTGGTACATAAATAATTTCTGGGTGCTTGCTATCTTCCTTGTTTTTGATCCAATCTAATTTGCTTTGAATTTCTGGTCCCGTGTCCGTGTATCTCGTGAATGTAATTTATTTTCTTTTCAGTTCCTTCGACACCATCCCTGTGGAATTTTATGTAAAAAATCAGTAGGTGCGTTCAAATATGGTTTGCTTCACCGTCATAAAATTTAGTTCCTAACAAGTCTTGTATCCGCATGTATATGTTGCGCTTGAACATTATTCGCATTGCTTTATTTTGGAGTATTTGCATTTTTTTCCATTTCCTCTTCATTACAAAGAAAAAGAACACTTTAACAGTAATTAAAGTTTGGAGATATAATTGCATTGTACATTATCTGACAAATTTCTTTATTTACGTTGTTTCTGATTTTACGAAGAAATATATTTTTTCGCCTTTTTCTTTTCTTTAATAAGGAACTCCAGTGAAACATATTATGGCTTTGAAAAAATATTTTTATATAGACCAATAAACGCTGATTCTGAATATATAAGTTTTTTTTAATAATTTAAACGTACAGTTTTTAAAAAAATATTAAGAAGTGCATTTTTAATATTCTCGTTAAAACACGCCGTCAAGTTGGTATTACAAAAAGGTTCATGGTGACGTCACTATGCTGATCACTGTAATTCATTGTACGGGAATGTAGGTATGACACAAGCAATATTCTTTTATTTACATACAGCCAGGCCCGGACTGGCCAGGTCCGCGATCGCGGAGGGCCCCCGGAGCGAGGGGGACCGGAAGGGGCCCCACAAAACGTTCAAAAAAAGTTTTTGTCTTGTTAGTAGTTATTTACAACATTGTAAACTGTTAAACACTCAGGACTTTTTTTTAAATGTTAGTATTATTTTTCTAATCCCTTAAATCCGGTTGTCGTTATTTTTACTAATCAAATAATTTTGACATAATTCATTAATTCTTTGTTGTGAAAAAAATCCTGCCCTTTATTTTGAACTCCGTTATAATTATTGGCAGTTCTACAGAATGTGTTTAGTAGTGTTTTGGTATCCTGAAAATACCGTGAATTTCTTATTTCAATAAATAATAAAGTCAACAAAAGTCGAAAATCATAATATCTGTATAAAAACCTATCTGAATTTATTTTTCTTTATAGGTGCCAATATAGCGTAGAAACTCGTTTTCATTGTTTTCAAGCACCAAATTTTCAAAATATATCCGGCGGAGGCCCCCGGACCCCCCGTTTTCTGAGGCCCCCCTCCCGCACCCCACTTTAGGGGGCCCCTGTACAGGTTTTAGCGGAGGGCCCCTAATGGTCCCAGTCCGGGCCTGCATACAGCCTAACTAAAAATCGCGTGAAAATTGTATTCTATTGACAAACTGCGGCAGATGTGAAAACGTTACTAATTAAAAAAATGTTCATTGAAAGAAATACTTTTTGTTTACACAGCGTAAGAGGGTAGTTTATCGCTGTTTTATTAATGATGTATGAACGAAATTTTGAATTTTTCCAAAGTATTTTGAACGTTCCATATATTTATTATTTATTAATATGTCGTAAAAGCGAATACTTTTATAGAAACTAAATAGAATTGCCTTTAAGATTTTTGTATCTGACATAAACGATCGTGTTTGAAAATTGCAGTATTTTAAGTATAAAAAAAAAACACCTGACTGTAAACATATTCTACTGAATGGTCGAAAAATTTAAGAAAATTCAAAATTTAAAAAATACAGTCCTCTTACTTTATGAATTTGGAATAAAATTATCACTTCACTTTTTATCTCGTTAATACAATTAAAAAGGATAAAAAATATTATAATGATTCCGAAAAAATATGACATCTTGAATTCGGTGTTACGCAATTAATGCGTTGATTTCTCGATTTTGTATTTATTTACACATGCATAAGGCTTTTACATTTTTAAATAATATAACTTTTACGGAAGTTTTATTAAATTCACGCGGAAAAGTCATTAAAAAAATTCAGACGTAACCTAAAACCTATCGTAAAACGAAAATAAATCACCAACAAAACACTATTTAAAGTATTTAAAGGACTAAAACCATTGACGTATCGATGACTAAAACTGAAAAAACAGTAACGCCAGCATTGGAAATTATTTTGAATTACACTAATATCACAGTGAATTGATCATTTAAATGAAAATTATCTTCAAAAACATAAAAATAGCTGCAAGCATAATTCAACATGCCATTGTTTTTCGTTTTTGATCTCGCCATACGCCATTATTAACCAATCAACGCATAACAATAAACAAGATGGCCGTGGCGCCTGCGCAGATCTATGTGAGATTCACGGAGACCAACATAAAAATCATAAAATACGTATATCTTTACTTAGTAGATGTCGTGATTGATGACGTCACACGACCCATCATAGATATGGTGGTTTTCGGGAGACCTTGAAAAATTAAAACTTTGACAATTATTTTAATTATTAAAACTAACTCTAAAAAATGCAGTTATTTAAGTTTGAAGGTTAAATTTAAAAAATTGGACTGGACTTCTCTATTGGATAATCTGCATTTTTTGAGATGATACAAGATATTTAATTTCTTCTACATTTTGTATGATTTCATCACATACATGTACATTTAGGCCATCCGCTCATCTAGAAACTGAAAAAAAAACAGTTGGCGACGCAATCGCAATCAACTTCTTCAACAAAATCGGTATTTTTCTGATCTGACATGTCAAAACATGACAATAATTACCACGGAAACCTGTAAAGTTTTCGAATAATCTGCAATATGTCAAATCACAAAAATTTCGATTTTGTTCAGGAGGTTGATCGTGATTGCGTCGCCAACTGATTTCTTCAGTTTCTCCATGCCACTTTATCACAGTATCCAAGCGACTATTTATCTTTTTAATTGCTTTCCCATACTTATATTCTGCAATTTAAATCAGTGCGTCGTCGGCAACAGTCTTATTTTCGTTATATCTACATTGTTACTTATCTTTGTTGTTGGTTGGCTACATTTTTTTGCTGCTTGTATTTGCTACAACTAAGGAAAAAATGCCAAAAAAACTATGGCCATCTCCCTGGGACTTTCCCTAAATTAATAAATTTGGGAGGCGGGTATGGGTACCGCCGTCCCGGTAACCATTTATTGAAACACCTCTGCCATAGATCACCCCAAGTGGTGCTCTAAGTTTGGTGAATGAGCAGGGGTGCCCGGGTTCAAGGGGTGAGTTTTGTCCAGGTCTTTTCAGCGAATGCATCTGTCCACCCCTAATACCCTTTTGCCTGGCAGGGCGGATCGGGAGAGAATGGTTAAGGGAGTTCCTTTGACTTTTCCAGCCGTGCTCCCTCGGAACATTGTCTTGCACCGCAGTGGGAGGGATGGATTCATAAGTCTGTCACTCCTGGACACACTGACACCCAGATTTCTACCCTCCCTAATACCCTTTTCCTTCCCAGAACTTTCCCTCCTCCCTTTCTTAAAAAGACCCTCCACACAGCATTCCAAATTATAACACAGGCCCTGAGGGGAATTATTTTCCTCAGGGCCTCCTATGTGGTGGAGCTAATGTAAAAAAAGTAATAAATGATAATAATTTTGACACCTACTTTATCGCTTGTTCCCAAAATCAGTACCAATTTTGAAAATCAAAGCAATTCCCAGTTCTGGAGATCATTGAACCGACGAAACAAACAGACACAGATACACATCACCGAAATTATTATTTTTAGTACCTAATAATAATAAAATTTGGAGTTCTACGAATTAAACACATTAACAATAAATAATTTTAAAAAATATGAATAACTAATAACTGACATGTATATAAAGTTATTAAACAAGGTTATAAAGAAATTATATAACATTGTTCTCTGTATTAATTTCACACCGGATCGGTTTCACCCTACTGCGGGACGTGGGTCCAGTCCGACCAATATGCCAGAAGAGATGTCTATAACAGGATAGAATAGATAGTTGTGGTGTAAAAATGTGGAACAAACTCATAAACTTTTTTAATCATAATACCACAATGAACGTCCACGACAAAATAACACTTTCAACAACAGAAATATTTGATAGAATAAGTTGAGAAACTTGTTCTCAATCTAAATTATCAATATACTGATCCTAACGAGAGCTCATATGGTCTTCATCGTCGATCGAATTGTTTGTAAACGATAAAAATAGATGATATACACTAGAACGTTGATGCAATCTGCAACCTCTCACTGGAACTAGTATGGTGGATAGTAAAGTGACAACTTTTACAAATTTTCCCGTAGATAGTTTTCGATGGATACAAGAATCTGGAACAAAGTAATGTTTTTCTCAGAAGTGATAGAAAAACGTGCGATGGGCGGTCCCTAGCGACAAACAAAGAATGCCGCTGAAGGGATGAGGAAGTCAACGTCTCGCCGCGGGAGCTTTTACAAATATCTTTCTCTTTTGAAACATCGATAATGTTTTTACGTTACCAAGTCCAATTTCCGAAACAGACGATAGTAAAGTAGGTACCTAGTACTCTGAGGTCGAGAAAAATCTCTATTGACCCAACTGCTATCATATATATGATTGGAAAATACCTTGGTACGTCACTGGTCACTCAGCCGAGTAATTGACCAACCCCTTACACACCTGACTGTCCAATATCTACTGATTTTTATAAAGTTTTAGTTTAAAGAAAACGTATCCGGAGACCAAAATATTTTTTTTTCTACTCCCATAACTTCTGGACTCACTGGTTAAATTATGTCAGGTAGTTACGTCTCTTAATCTGCATTTACTTTTTTTTTTCTATTTCTTTATTTGTGAATTAGTGAAAAATGTGTTATTTTGTTCCTGTTTATATTTCTGAATTTGTCAATTAGTGAAAATTTTGTTATTCTGTTAGTGTTTTTATAAGTGTTGAAAAACCACTTTCAAAAAACAAGGTAAGTGGATTGGATAGTTAATTTTTTTTAATAAACGATAACTAATAAACGCAAAACATTGTCGTCTGTACATGAATACATATTTAAGGAATCTTATTATAAATTAAAGCCCTCCGCCGCGTCTGTCTGTCCGTCTGTTCGGGATAAACTCAAAAACTACTCAACGGATTTTCATGCGGCTTTCACCAATAGATAGGATGATCCATATTGAAGGTTTAAGTATATAATTTGTCAAGGTTTGTGTAAATGGATTGAAATATTGTCTGTATGTGGACGAGCGTGCTGGCAAGCGGACGGTGTGGATTTGATGTGTATGCAAATCTACAATTTTATGCCGAGGCTTATGAAATTTTGCACATGTAACCTTAAAAACAAAAGGAAGGTCACTGTCTACATTCGTTTTCGAAAACTCTATGTAAAGCTCGGGCATCGCCGGGGACTTCAGCTATTAATAAGTAATTTAAAGGATTTCATAAAAGGTTTTTACACATTTAAGTAGCTAGTAATGTTTTGTTTTTATTCTTTATGAAGTCGAAATTTTCGTTTTGAATTTGTTGACGGAGCGCTATTTACACTGATTACGAAGTCAACTACCAACAGTGTTTATACCGAACGACTAGCTGCTAGGGTAGGTAATTTTGTCGACCAAATGTAAGAGTGTCCTCAGATTTCGTTCAGTTGTCGATTCTTTGGAAAAGCGACCACCTTCACATTACTAGCGCCACCAATAATTTTTCTTCAATATTATTAGGTAGGGCATTATTCAAATTCTAGTTTGATGATTACTAAAAATCATACAGATACAGTAGAATACTTTTAATAATATAACTATTCAGGTATTATTGAAAAATTACTAATCCTTAAATCAGATTTTTAGAAGTCTTAATTTTGAAAAAACATTTTTTTTTTGATTGGCTACGTTTTTTTTCACTTAATGCTATTAAATGTGATTGCTACTTAATGTGTGGAGGGTCTTTTTAAGGGAAGGGAAGGGTAAAAAGTTCTGGGAAGGAAAAATGTATGAGGGGTGGGTAGGAATCTGGGGGTCAGTGGATCCAGGAGTGACGGAATTTGCACTGTGGTGCAAGGTGATGTTCCGGGAGAGTACGACTGGAGAAGTCAAAGGGACTTCCTCAACCATTTTCTCCCTATCCGGCTTTGGGGTGCCCTATGGCACCACTTTGGGGTGACCTTTGGTAGAGGTGTTGGTTATCCAATAATTGGTTCCCGGGGCAGCTGTACCCATACCCGCCTCCCACATTGTGTAGACGTCTTGACGGTGTATTTATTCTTTAACACGGCGTATTTATTACGAAACATTTTTTATAGATAAATTGTGTGTTTTAAATTTTAAAAAATTATATCACATCGCTCATAATTTTTGTTTTTACCATAAATCGTGCTCACAAACTCTACAACTGAAGGTAAGTTTTGTCAGAGGAGTTCGCATCTTGAATTTTTACTTTACATTTAGAACAAAAGACTGGATTTAAGTTAAGAGTGAGACTGTGTAAGAGTTCAAAAACCTAAATAAAAGTTACACACAGAACAATTAAATGGTTTTCCTCTGATATTTTGAGCGTACGGTGTGCAACTCGAATTTAAAATTTATCTCAACACTGGTTTAAATTTAAGAGTGAATCTGTATTCGGTAACTCATCTTAATTAAAATTACAACTAAGACATGAAAATGGTTTTCCTCGCTGCACATAGTCTGCAACTTTCACATCTTGCACATGGAACTCGATAATAGTTTCCTTCAATATGGGTCTGCAGATGAAAAGAGTTTCAAATGAAATTGGAAGAAAACCATTTTAGAGTTCCACATGCAAGATATGAAAGTTGCAGAATATGTCCTGCAAATATCGGAGGAAAACCATTTTCATATAATTAAAGCGGAGGACACGCACCTTTACTATCTCACAATTGAAATTTTATCGTTAAACTCTGAACACAAAACTGGTTTTAACTTAGGTATGCAATGTTAAAATTATGGTTTCTCGCCAGCAAATGGTTTTCTCAAAATTGTGCAATACAGTAGAATTTAAGACTCCATTTGGAACTTTAGAACGGTTTCGAAATTCATTCGGCATTTGGAAAACAAAACTGGTTTTAACTTAAGAGTGAATCTGTGTGCGTTTTCCCAGGTTCAAGGCTGCATCCTGAACTCGAAAATGCTTTTCCTTAGACTGTTGCAGCACATAGTAAGCAACTTGATTTTTTAACTGCACTAGATAACACGAGAATGGTTTCCTTTTAAATGCGTTAGCACATGATTCCGCAACTGAATATTTAAAAAAAATATTAATTCAAGACTGGTTTTAATTTAAATTTGAATGTGCGTACGAGTAAACCAGCTTAAATAAAAATTGAACTTCTTTTTAAAATTGCGGAAGGAATACGAAGGGGATTTTAGAATGCTTTATTGACGTTCGCATGTTTACAGCCTTCGAAAAAGATTGCCTTTACTCATCATTTTGTATAATTTATTTATCTAATTTTAACAAATTTAAAAATGCATCTGACATATCGTGAAAGAAAAAAGTTCTTAATTAGTTTTTTTGTCGTGCATTCAGCAAGATGCACCAAAAGTGCTTGCCGTCCGCACCAAAAAGTTTCGCGGCCCACAGTTTCCCCACCCCTGCTTTACAAATATAGGATTTTTTTAATTTTAACAGTTTTCATTCTTGGGGTGATACCACGTTATCCGCACCGGGTGCCACCCATGCTAACTACGCCACTGCTGCAGATTAATTAAATAATTACAAGATTAAGTGCTGAGCCCGTCTCATTAGAAAAGAAGTCCAAGAACAAGTTTAGTTATTTCCTTTTTTTTCCAAATTCATGGTAGTAGAAAGCACGACAATAACGTACAGTCCCCTGACATAATATTATGGCCACCATAAACGATTTTTTTTTCTAGAAATTTTGTTATCCGATGTACAAGTACTTTTTTCTTCATTTGTTTACTTAGTTTATTCATAACAACCATATAAACTATAGTCTTATCTTATCTTTAACGTCAGTTCATATTCTGTATTCTGTCACCGTGGAGTACGTACATTTTACTTTTAATCTCAATTATTCTAGGATTTGTAAAGGAAGTAGATAATGTGATTACCGAATTTAACTTGTGATTATTGACTGAGCATAGCAAATTCCTGTTTTAACTCGATCGGTTTGCATTTCGAATGTATGTAAATTAGTTTGTATCTACATTTCGTAGCGATTTTAATGGGTCCGTAAAGATTATTTTTTTAAGTGTGAAATCGTCGTGTTTGTAAGGACTTTCTGCATTCTCTGATTTTTCAATATTATGGTACTAAAAGAATTGTCATTGAGATGGTGAATTTGGACAAATTATAATTCCACTGAAATAAAAATAAAACCTACAATCAATGGTTTATAATTAAGATGTTATTTAAGTACCTATTTTCCAATCTTATGATTTCAAGTGAAATTGTGATTTTGATTAAATGAGTTACACCAAAATTACAAAATTGAAATTATCTTTTTGGACGCAAGGTCTACTTTACACAGAACTTCTAGTATATTTATACTCAATATAATATTTACTGATTTTGTTTTGAAAATACATTTAATTAGTGAAAATACAATTTTAAATTTCAAACTCCGAAATAATAGCCAGTCTGAATAGATGCATATTGGTGAAAATTCATGTACAATAAAGTTTATTTTAAAAAATAGGCCTGAAATAAAGATTTAGACGAAAAGTGAGGGTGGCCATAATAAATTGTCAGGATACTGTACACATATTGTGTCAGACTACTCCACGTGGCGTGACCTGTCACATTCAGCGATTGTGACAGGTGGAGCGCTATATTCTAGGTACCTACCATACACGCACGAGGGTGGCCACTACCGGGGCCGGGGGGTGGGTTGAACACATTCGTACATTGGGAATAATGTACAATCGTTAATTAGCGAAACTGCCAATAGCTGGACTTCTAGTCAGAGATTGATAAGCAGACAACGGGAAGGTAAAACCCTATTCCTGTCTTCATTGGAGTGGTGATACCTAATTACCTACATCGCCCGCGGTTATTTAACAAAGGTACTCGGTGTGTGCCCTACTCGAATGTTTGACTAATTAAATCCGTAATGGAATACGAATTACTATAATATGGCTACATATTATAAATCAAAGTCCTCAGCCACGTCTGTCTGTCTGTTCGCGATAAACTCAAAAACTACTGAACAAATTTTCATGCGGTTTTCACAAATAGATAGAGTGATTCATGAGGAAGGTTTAGGACATAATTTGTCAATGTTTTGTGTAAATGATTGAAATCTATCTATCTACCTTATATCTTTTATCTACCTATCTATGTATCTATCTATCCATATAAATAAGAACTAATTGCCGAGATGTATGTAGGCGAATAACTTCCGAACGACTGAACCAAATTGGATAGTTCTTTTTTGTGTTAGTTTTTGTCTGGACAAGGTTTATATAAAACTACTGGGAACAGGAAGAATGTGAAAGGACACGCAGGGAGAAACAATTTCTTTATTAAATGGCATAGCAAGGCATGCCGGGAACCAGCTAGTATATAATATATAAAGGAGAATGTCTGTATGTGGTGAAAGAGCGGGCTGGCAAGCGGGCTGTGTGGATTTGATTTCTATGCAAAGGAAGGTCACTTTCTACTAATGGCCGTTATACACGACATCTTTTTTCAGCCCGATTCCATTTAGAGACCGAAGTTAACATTTTTCGCTTTACGCGATTGTTATTTTCACCTCTATTTTAATATCTACTATTTCAATTGTCATCACTGCAAACAACACATGAACCATACTGTTTGTTGTGATGTCAACTGAAATCGTAGGTATGAAAATAGTGATGAAAATAGCGATAGCGTAAAGCGAAAAATGTTGACTTTTGTCTGTAATTGGAATCGGGCTGATGATGTCGTGTATTATGGGCTTAAAGTTTGGGATGAAATGAATTTAACCAACAGTAAATACAAATCGGCATAATTTTCACCTTGCGATATAAGATAAAAAAGGACACGTCTGCGACATCTACCGAATCGAATTTAATTAAGCCCGTGGTGACCGGAGAAACCTGTAATATTTGAATTTGTATCAAGGTTTGATAAATAAGACACAGGTGTTGTCAAGGATCGAATTCAATTTATGGGAACCCCAGAAGTAGGCTTAAAACCAAATACAAAGTGAAATCAACCAATCGGAGAAGACAAGGCGTAGCCATGTTGAGGGACAAAGAAATGGACTTTGAACCAGGACATTAGCTGGATAATTAATGTGATTCCAACTTGAGGGGTCAATACATGATAATACAAACAATGTCAAACTGAATATCGGTGCGTCGACCCGAGATATAACCTAATCATTGAGTACATTTATGGGGTCGGAAACTGTAAATTATGAAGAACTAAAATCATATTATGTCGGAAAAATGGTGCCAGGTTATAACAAGAAAAATATAATAGATGGAAAATTAATGAAAAGACGCGAAAAACTTAGGAGAAGCTATTGTAGGGATATTCAATTGTAGATCGATTACGTATAACAAAAAGGGAGGCCAGATTCGGGGGGAAACGAACGTTTGATATTTAAAAGAGAAAAGAATAATGAAAATTAGGATTATCATTTTCAGATGAAGCAATAAAGTCAAAAAAAACGATTTGGAAAGAAAATCAAATGGAAAAATTGGCGTATTGACGGAAGTGTTGATCGAACAATATAAGAATCAGACTTATTAATGCGATTTCTGACGAGTTTAAATGAATATCGTTATTTACCTGAGATGGGGTGGCCATTCTAGTTATATTACGTTAGATTAATTCAAAGGAAGGGATCGTTTTTACGTCATTTGTTATGAGGAAATGCTATGGCCGATAGGGCAAATTGGAAAGCGAGATTGATGTTATAAAGGTTGTCGAGGTCATACATGATTCTTTGTGTACAATCAATGAAAACCGAACATGAATTTTGGTCATTATAACAGTCTTTATGGGTTAAAGGGTGATTAGTTTTAACGTTGCCTTTATGCAGTATTTAGATAAGAAAAAGAGATAAAATCTAACGAGCTTATATTAATTTCTTATTTATGACCGAGTACATAGAAATTGAAACAACAACATGTGTCTACGAGGGTACTTTATGGGATTTTAAGGAGAAACGAGACGCAATTTTACACGTTTCTGGACAGAGCAATTAACCTGACAGGTATCCCAGGGTCAAATTGGAATTTTCTCCTATAAAAAATGCGAAAAATAACATATTAAGTAATTATGGATAGGAGATGAAATTTTCTAAGAGGAGATAAACATCGGAAACGATATTAAGGGTGGTAAAGAATAAAATAAAGGCAATTTAAAGATGATTCCGTAAGGAAAACGGGGGAAAATTCCGAAATATCGATGAAAATAATAAATTTGGCTTGGAATGTAACTAATCATATAGTTATGGAGAATGACATACGAACAAAGGAGGAAAATCATAAAAAGAACGTCATAAATAAAAGAAAATTAAAGAAAAGAGGAAAATTCAAACCTACGACGAAAATAGAGATAATACAGTTAAAAATTGAATTGATCCATATAGGTGGCATGAAAATATGGAAGAATTTAGTATGATGAAAATTGGAAAATGCATAATAAAGATTTCGACATGAGTTTGTTCGTGTTCTGTCGGCGATAAACAAAATTACGAGTTATATATGGTTTATTGAAGACATACCTATTATATATTGAGAAAAAAAGGGACACGAAAATCATGATATTTAAACTAAATTCGTAAGGCCAGAAGACAAAGGAACGACAGGGCAATTTTGACATAATATTGCAGGTTCGATCCTGGAACAATGTACGGGAGAGACAAAACGATAGAGGTGGACCGAGAGATACGGGTTCAATTCCCGTTGGCGGCCAGTATCTTTTCTCGGAAGATTTTTTCAATATAGATGAGTGTTTCTGGCGGATAATTATTGATTATAATATTTGTTATCTACCCTTTGTGCTATGCATAAAAATCTTGTTTAAAAGTTAGTTTATCAATTAAAAAATAATAATTAATATATATGTAGTATGTACATAAATATATATATAATCAGGAAATAAAATATCTCAGAGAGATATTGCACAATTATGATAAAATGTTATATGACATTTATATATGTGTTTTAATCTATTTATATTAATATTCCAAGAAAAAGAAAATAATTAATCAAAGCATTCTTTATATTGAATTTGGGTGGTATCGATTCCAGATACCTACCTTCAAATATATCATGAGATTAAGTGTATACTTGATTAAATTTTCGAGTTCATATAGAGTTATGTATCTTGTATTTATTTTATTAAAAAAAAATGAAATTTATGTAACCTTATTCTATTTGAAATTACCTCTATATAAGTAATGTATGTATATTTTATGTATAAAATAACATTTATTTATGTATATGATCAATATATGTTTATATATATTAAACGACAAATTTTCAGATTGGGATTTCAATTATAGGGCTAAATTTCTTTTGGAATGCGTATAACGATAAACAATTTACACATGTGTCATTCCTTGTACTTATTTGGAAGCATGTCAATGGGTTAGTGGGTCAACTGTGGGTTTGTTTACAGATTTGAAGTTTAAGTAAACAAATTATGAATGGAATTTAGGAATGCTCCGAGCTATTATTATTACGTTATCAAAATACAAAGGGATTAATCATTTACTTGAAACCTTTGGAAAATCACGGGATAGCAGTGAATAAAATAAAATTAATGAATTACATGAAAATCTTTGAAGTTGTGTTGTAAAAATTTTACACTTATAAACCATTTATTTGAAACATTTGGAAAATCATGGAATAGTAGAAAACAAAATAAAATGATTGAATTACATGAAAATCTTTGGAGTTGTGTAATAAAAACTTTACACTTATATATCATTTACTCATTTACATATTTAAATAAATTTGGTATCATTGACGAATGTCAGTACGGATTCCAGAAAAAAAAAGCTGTGACGCACTACTAAAAAATTTTACTAATTTCATAAACACCGAGCTCAACTCTCAAAAACATGTACTTGTACTCTTCATTGATTTCTCTAAAGCCTTTGACACACTATCACATAAACAAATAATAACAGTTCTACAAATCATTGGAATCCGAGGTAAACTGCTTACTTTCTTTAGTAACTACTTATCAAATAGAAAAATGAATGTAAAAATATTGAATGTGATGAGTAAATCTAAATTTATAAGGTCTGGTGTGCCACAGGGGTCAATTTTGGGTCCAAAATTATATATAATTTATGTTATAGCTATGTCGAAACTATTTAGAAAAGCGCGTAGATTCATTTTCGCAGACGACACCGCACTTATTGTATCAAATGAAAATCCACAAATAGCGATGCAAG
The DNA here is from genome assembly GCA_917563855.2 of Limnephilus lunatus. Lineage (NCBI taxonomy): Eukaryota > Metazoa > Arthropoda > Insecta > Trichoptera > Limnephilidae > Limnephilus > Limnephilus lunatus. Next base: position 74,728,190 of record OU830598.1, read on the forward strand.
AATTACAAACCGACTTCGATGAACTGCTGAAATGGGCACATGATGTAGGATTAGTTATAAATGTTAAAAAAACAAAATGCATGTATATCAGATCACCAAGTTTGAAAATATGGAATATTCCGAATCTAACCGCACATAACCTTGAATGCATTCATAGGAAAATAACAATAAATTGCCAGTGTGAAAAAATTGAATTTGTCAACGAGTATACTTACCTGGGATTAAAAGTAGATAACACATTTAAATGGGATAAGCAAGTTACTAAAATATGTAACCAGCTAAGAGCTCTGGTGAGCAATTTCTATAAATTAAAATTTGTCTTGCCTCATAGCACACTCAAACTAGTGTATTTTTCATTGGTAGAATCAATTCTCAGATATGGAATTCGAAGCTGGGGAAATACAAGCATGACTTATATTAAGTATATACAAAATTTGCAAACCTCTATCATAAAACAAATTGTACCACCAACTATATATAGACAAAGACACAATGTGCAACTCTTATATTGTGCTGAGGGCCTGCTCTCAATAAAAGGTATATTCTGGTTCCTTACTATTAAGGATAACTGGGGAGATAGTACTTATAAAAGACCACTGGTACATAGTCACAGCACACGTTTCACAGAAAAAAAAGGCCTGAAAATACCTAAAATATCCAATAAGTATGGAAGTCGGACGCTGGAGTACTGTGTACCAGTGATTTTTAATAAGCTCAAAAATAATTTTGTTTTTGAGGAAAATGAAAATTTAACCATGAAAATTGTAAAAAAGTGGCTTATCAATGAAAAATCTATGTATCTGTAAAATAAAACAGAATAAACAAAAAAAAAAAAAGAATGATTGGTGATGTTATGGCAGTTAACTTTTTAAAAATATTTTGACTTTTTCTTGAATGATACCAAAACTGTTATTTTATTTTGATTCTTCGGGAAGACTATTAAAATATTGTATTCCTTTGTAAATAAAATTATTGTGTATTTTTGGCCTCAAAAATATTGAAATTTGTTGTTTAGAAAATCGGTTGTTATGTTATGCCTAAATGATGAGTTAAGTTTAAACATTTTTATTTTTATTATTTATTACATTTTCTTTAAATATTTGTAATAATTAATCTTTTTACAGAGGTCTTAAATTTTTGGAAGGTACTTCAAAATTCTGAACAATGATGCTGGAGAGAATGTTGGTTCTTTTTTATTGTTTTTTTTTTTTTGTTATTACTATCTTTCAACCACCTTCACATTAACATTTTTCTTCATATGCGCCTCCCCATCCACTGATTTCCTACTGAATTAAGGATTGGACCAGTGCGAAATAGTCTTTATTTATTTTTTAGATTACTTAATTTGAGTAAATTTCTTAATCTGATAAATATATAGATATATTTCCTAAAGCGCATATGTGACTGTTCTTCATATGTAGATCTTCAATTACACCGAGGTTCATTTTTTTTTGTCGAATGATTTAATATGGTACATGAATTATTACAGACATCTTTGTCACATTTTTTGTTATGTTTATGTTTAAATTAGAGTAAATTCTATCAATGTTAGGGTAAGTTCTAAACATATTCATTGAGAATATAAAGTTTTTTTTTCTGCATTTTTTGTAAGGTTGTAATTAGATTTGTATCGCATCAGTTTTTTTAGGATTAGGATGTCATTATTTGCATTTTCCATTACGATTTTCGATATTATAGATATATATATTTTTAACTTCTAATATAAACGAGTGTATATTAAGGTAGAACCTGCAGACAAGCAGCCATGTGGCAGCTTCGCGGGACTACCGATAAATTGTCTAAATTATATATTTATGTAATTTGTGTTTTTGTTGGAAATAAATAAAATTAAAAAAATAAAAAACTTGAAACATTTGAAAAATCACATAATAGACAGAATCCTGGGATAGAAAAAAATCTATTTCAAAGAGTTGAACCTTGGGGGAAAATTTCGAATAACAGTTCAACCAATGAGTAGAAGTGGTCGTTATTAAATAAAAAGGACCATTAATGAAGAAAATAATAGAGATGGCAATCTCTGAAATAAAATTATCAACCAAACAAACAAAACCCGGAGTTTTTAGTCACCATTAATAAAACTAATAAATATTCTTAGTTTATTCCTATATATTGATATTTCCCACTATTAGCATGTATATATTCGGTTATCGCAGAATTCTTTTGTGTGAGATCCGAGTCTGGAATGCATTTCATCTCGTTCTGTATTGCAGATTATAATCCTACCCAAACGTATGTATACATATAAATCTTTCTATGTACTGTGCATTGGATGATGTGGATTCGCTTACAGCTAGCGCTTTAGACTCGACAGAGTCACTCTCACATCGTTTCTTGTACGTAAGGGAGCGAATTCACGACTCTATGATTGTTTATAGGACGAAACCGGTTTGCCCTAAGTAAATAGTAGACTTCGGAGGAGTTGGAATTTGGAGGTTTCGGGACTCGGGGAAAGACCTGAATGACGTGTATGATGACGATGGAAGACTAATTGGGACGAGGTAACTGAGGTACCAATCAATTCAGTCGTGTCAAAAGATTGTGTGAATTTTTAGTTGATCTCTGACCATCCTGTTGACTTGTAGGAGGAAACGGTGCCAAATTATGCAAGCAATGGGCCCCCCCGGATTCGTCAAATATTCAATCAACTAATTACATTAATCTACTAACTCAATTTTATATATATGAACATTATAGCACAAGTATCGTAAGGAGGAGAGCCAAGCAGAAATAAAATCTTGACTAATAAAATCCACTAACAATTAACCATTTGAGTTATATTTAACTATATGTTCAATTGAACACGTGAAATGTCATTAATTACAGATTACTTACGAATTCATTAGAAGGGTAGGAAATCAAAACAGAGTTTAGGGAAAGTTTACTTCATAAAGAAAATTAAAAAGTTGTATGGATTTGTTTTACATTAGCTCCATACAGGAGGTCCTGAAAAAATGATATTGTTGAGAGCTATTGTAATCTTTGGGAATGCCGTGTGAAGGGTTTTTTAAAGGAAAGGTAGGAAAGGAAGATCTGGGAAGGAAAAATAAAAGTGGGGGGGGGGGGGGGTTAGGAATCTGGGGGTCAGTGTGTCCAGGAGTAACGGACTTTGAATCCTTTCTCTTTCAGATTATGAAACCAGGCCAACCTGTAAGAATTTGCCATGTCATCTTCACCAACCGCTGATCGTCATTATGTCTCCGCCCCCCGCGCGTCGATCACAGATGATCATTTCACATTCCACCGTGATGTGACTTAAGTGTTAATAACACTATCATGCATCCCAACGTGATACATACACACAACTGTCTGCATAATAAAGACACAGCACCACATAACGTCTTTTGTTGCGTCTGTACCTACCTTTACCCACAAATTATTTATTTATTTAAAAAATAATAAAAAAAAAACCGAGCATTCGAAAGAAGCTAACGCAAAATATATGTAACTGCTTACATAGCTGTATCCATCGTTTCCAAATCGTATCAAAGAGAGTCAATAGTCAACAGAACGATAGCAGTAATTTCATATTAAATGATACATCACACAATAACTTAGCGATAAGTGTGAATTTATTAGCAACTAGCTGATGTCCCCGGCGATGCTTCAGCTTGTGATGTATCTCCTCTCTCACCCTCTGCGATTTTTTTTTCTTTTATAATATGGGGCGAGTCATGGTCACTCCTAGCAATTGTGATAATTTGCTTTTCGCTTCTTTCAATTCTTTTAAGTTTTCTTTAACTTTTCTCTTGGCTCTGATCGATATTTAAATCTTCCTAAGGCTTTGCATATGTGTAGTGTGGGTGGGAAATTCCTCCCTTACGACACACAAGCCTTCATGAAAATTGGACCCTTATTTTCTTTGATAACTACAGAAGGCTATTAAAAAGCCCCCTTGTACTACATATCTTTATAGATATAAGCACTTAACTAATTAATACGTTATTTACGACCTTGAACGTAAATTTTTCGTACTTATGTTGTAAATAGATTCCACCAAACGTTGTGTGTTTTTTGATTTATGGTATGGGAATGTAATAACTTTTATTTTGCGGTACCGTTTGGTTCTGAACGGAGCGTTGAGCTTCAAACTTGATTGGTCTTTTCATTGAGTTGCAATGAAAAGACCAATCAAGTTTGAAGCTCAACGCTCCGTTCAGAACCAAACGGTACCGCAAAATAAAAGTTATTACATTCCCATACCATAAATCAAAAAACACACAACGTTTGGTGGAATCTATTTACAACATAAGTACGAAAAATTTACGTTCAAGGTCGTAAATAACGTATTAATTAGTTAAGTGCTTATATCTATAAAGATATGTAGTACAAGGGGGCTTTTTAATAGCCTTCTGTAGTTATCAAAGAAAATAAGGGTCCAATTTTCATGAAGGCTTGTGTGTCGTAAGGGAGGAATTTCCCACCCACACTACACATATGCAAAGCCTTAGGAAGATTTAAATATCGATCAGAGCCAAGAGAAAAGTTAAAGAAAACTTAAAAGAATTGAAAGAAGCGAAAAGCAAATTATCACAATTGCTAGGAGTGACCATGACTCGCCCCATATTATAAAAGAAAAAAAAATCGCAGAGGGTGAGAGAGGAGATACATCACAAGCTGAAGCATCGCCGGGGACATCAGCTAGTTGCTAATAAATTCACACTTATCGCTAAGTTATTGTGTGATGTATCATTTAATATGAAATTACTGCTATCGTTCTGTTGACTATTGACTCTCTTTGATACGATTTGGAAACGATGGATACAGCTATGTAAGCAGTTACATATATTTTGCGTTAGCTTCTTTCGAATGCTCGGTTTTTTTTTATTATTTTTTAAATAAATAAATAATTTGTGGGTAAAGGTAGGTACAGACGCAACAAAAGACGTTATGTGGTGCTGTGTCTTTATTATGCAGACAGTTGTGTGTATGTATCACGTTGGGATGCATGATAGTGTTATTAACACTTAAGTCACATCACGGTGGAATGTGAAATGATCATCTGTGATCGACGCGCGGGGGGCGGAGACATAATGACGATCAGCGGTTGGTGAAGATGACATGGCAAATTCTTACAGGTTGGCCTGGTTTCATAATCTGAAAGAGAAAGGATTCAAAGTCCGTTACTCCTGGACACACTGACCCCCAGATTCCTAACCCCCCCCCCCCCCCACTTTTATTTTTCCTTCCCAGATCTTCCTTTCCTACCTTTCCTTTAAAAAACCCTTCACACGGCATTCCCAAAGATTACAATAGCTCTCAACAATATCATTTTTTCAGGACCTCCTGTATGGAGCTAATGTAAAACAAATCCATACCACTAGAATTGGCTCAACAATGAACTTTGTGGCAATACATACTAAAACATCGTTTGGCCAAAGAAACTATTTATATCAGGCTCCACGTATGTTTAATATTCTGCCAGATTACATTAAGTCTTCCAATTCATTAGCTAAATTTAAAAATAATGTTAAGAAATTTATGTTGACAGAGGATTGGCTTACTATTTTTTCATCCTTGTCCTTTTTTAAATAATAAGATTTTTTTTAAATAATAAGATTTTTTTAAATAATAGGATATTTGAGTTCCATTTGCACAAATCGAATTGACACCCAAGTTGTTTTGAATTTACTTTGCTTTTGGCCTGTACAAATATTGTTACAAATCATTCTTGGTCTAGTGACCAGATGGGTAATTAGTATGTAATATTAGTGTTTTGAATGTAATGCATCCTCGAATTATACCCAATTGTTAACCTCAATACAGGCATTAGTCCTAGTGAGGTTAATTTATGTAAAAAAAACAACAACAAAGAATGTATGGTGAGAGGATATAAATAAATGTAAAAATAAAATCCCTTCGTAGAGCCCCTCCCTTAACTTGCCTCAAAACGCTGTCCAATCTGGTGGCGACGTAGTTCCCTAGACTTTACACCGTACAGTCGTACAGACAGAGTAGCTCTTTTAAGGTGTCACATCAATAAAAAAATAACTAACCTTAATATTTGAGTACATTTCTTAGTGAAAGAATGTTACAGCAAAAGTAAGGATAAGATTTGTGATACAAAAGCAATATTCGCACTATAAAATGAAACCAGCATTTAGTTCAATACTACTTGTAGCTTGTGGCTACCCGCAAAGAGAGCATAAGGCCTGCGATAGGGGAGTGAGAAGGAGTCAGGGCAGGGTGGCTGCTCGTGGCTTGGCGTCATATATCACCAGCCTTCAGGTGGAGGTCGTCTGTCACCTTAATAGTGAAATACCGGTGGAGGCTGAAACTGCTGGGGGGGGAGAAGAAGGGGAACAAGTCGGCTCTGTATTATTCTCCTTCTCGAAGAAAAAGTCAAAGCGGGATATTGAGAAATTATACGAGTTCAGTGTATAAATCCGAGAAGGACGACCTACCTGTTATGCGAGAAGATGGGTGTTTCCCGAACAACAACTGTTATATTAAAATAAATAATGGTTTTACTGCACACTACATAAATTACTTTTTTATGTATACATAATTCACTATTAAAGTTTAGTGCTCCCGAATCTTCGCTTACGTACATAAAGATGGGTGCCGTTAGTGATTTTCATGAAATACATCAAGAGGAAAATCGGGAGGCGTCCATGCAAACGCATACCCCTATTTGCTCTCTGGATTTTGACACTAGTTCAAATATTTTTTAATAAATATTTTTTTTTTACATGAGCTCCACACAGGAGGCCCTGAGGAAAATAATTTCCCTCAGGGCATATGTCATCTTTGGGGATGCTGTGTGGAGGGTTTTTTAAAGGAAAGTAAGGAGAGGAGAGTTCTGGGAAGGAAAAGGGTTTAAAGGGTGGATAGGAATCAGGGGTTCAGTATGTCCTGGTCATCCACCTCCAAGACCTAGACAAACCTCACCCCATGAACCCGGGCACCCCTGCTAAATCACCAAACGTAGCGAACCACTTGGGGTGACCTATGGCAGAGGTGTTGGTTATCCATTAAAGGTTCCCGGGGCAGCGGTACCCATTCCCGCTTCCCAAATTATAAAATAGATATCAACCATTTTCATGTAACTACGATTTGTTTTTAGATATTTTTTTACATTACCTCGTGTACCACACATTGAAAAAAAAACAGGACACCTTGAAAAAAACATTTTTTCCTCGGGACCTATGTCATCTTTGGGGATGTTGTGTGGAGTATATTTTTTCTGGAAAGGAAGGAGAGGGAGTTTTGCGGAAGAAAAAATGTGTAAGGGGTGGGTAGGAAACTGTCTTGAGTTGACCTATGGCAGGGTTATTCAAAATTGCCTAATTTAAACCCCATAACAGACGTTCAGTATACAAATTTGACAATGTATTTTGATAAAGCAAAACTTACAGAGAAAATATTTTCTTCTATGTGAAAAAAATCTTAAATATAGGTCCATTTTTTGGAGGAGAAAACCGGATTGACGATTTTATTTAAATAAATGCAATTAGCCTATGTTGCAATTGTCCCTTTCTTTCAGTATTCCGGGGGTAACGGTAACAGTTACAGAAAGAGTTTTGTAAAATACCTGTTATTCCAATTTCTCGGCGACCGCGTTTCCTCTTAATGATGATTTTTAAAAAATTTAATGAGATTAGTGATTTTCAGGGCGATACTGAGAGTATCTATCTACCATTCTCAAATATCAAAAAATTAGATAAATCCCTTATTTAATTTCACAGCTAGCACGAAGTTTCTTAATTATTCTTGCAAGAATTGTACAATATGTTCATCGTGAACTATTTATGTAAATTTGTATATTCTGAAACGGTTTTTTTTCTTTCTTGACTGTTTATCCCACAAATCAGAATCCTTTCACATCCAGTTACTTGGTAAGTCATTAACAGTGTTCCTTTGTTTTATTTCTGTGAATAAATAAGTTTTTGTAGTTAGTTTATTTATGATTCTAAGATAAATTATTGCAAAACTTTGCTATCGGGATGAAAATTATCGGGATGAAAATCACCTCTTCGCACCCTTGAATTTATCACTATTTTACTAAAAACTTTCAAGGACCATACCGTTCTGATACAATGGTTTACACAATAGCACCTATCGGTAACAGAGATGAAACAAATAAGAAAACCATGATAAGAAGTAATTTAACTGTCAATTTTTATTTTCTACATAGGACTCTTACTTTTTACTTTTGCAGGTCATTTTAAAAGTGGAACTGATTAACCTACCTATTCACGCGTGGAGCTCATTTTCGAATGAAAATAATATCTTTTTCATATCAAATCATTATATCAAGTGGCTTGTCACGACCGGGGAAAAATTAGTCCTAATTTATATAAATAAATCATAAATATACTCTCGAATTATAACGTCTATCTAACCGGCGAATATACCTTGACCTCATGACTCTATATAAAATCTGCAACAACGTTGTCGACTGTTCTGACCTACTGAAACTTATAAACTTCAAAATACCACCCAGAGTAACAAGACTTAACGACTTATTCCATATTAGCCGGTCGCGTACAAATGCTAGTGTCAGGGATCCTATCAGAAGGATGTGCGTATCGTTTAATCAAAATCAAAACCTCAAGGATTCCGATTTATTTTTTGATACACGCAGAACTTTTAGTAGAAAATTGAAGGCTGTATAACATTATTTTTAACTATGTATATTTTGTCTTACCATCTTACCTCTTCCAAAATAATTTGTAAACTTTTATAAAGATATTGCGCATTTATCTTATCTCTCTATTTGTAATACAATATTCTTATGTATAAAATTTTTTCGTATATGTTTTTATCGATTGTTAAAGTAAATTTGTGAGAAATAATTTTTTTTGTATTCTTGTCATTAAAATATGTATCTGTATTTTCTCCAAAATATTTTTTTTATGTACCTTTGCTTGCTTGCTTGCTTTTATGCATTATTGTTCCTTATACGTTGCTAAACAATTCATCTGATTGCGATTAAATTTTGGAGATTTGATGTGCGCATGCCCGCGATGGTTTCTATATAAAGTAGTGAGCTCTGGCGTAATTAAATTTTGCGTTGCTAAACCATTCATCCGATTGCGATGAAACTTTGGGGATTTGATGTGCGCATGCCCGCGATTGTTTCTACCTATGTATAATAGTGGGCTCTGGCGTCATGAAATTATGCGTTGCTGAACCATTCATCCGATTGCGATAAAAATTTAGTGAGTTGTCGTGCGCACGCCTGCGCTATATATAATGTGGTGAGCTCTGGCGTTATTAAATTATTTCCTAAACTATTCATCCGATTGCAATGAATCTTTGATGAGCTGTTGTGAGTAAGCTCGCTAAAGTTTCTATATATTCTGGTGATCTCTGGCATTATGAAATTTGTATAAAAAATTGCAATAGGTAGAACGAGAGCTGTTTGAAATCTCAATGTACCGGGAGTGAATGTTTGGAGCATGGGAGTGGGAAGAGGGAAGGCGGAGAAGGCGTAGTGAGAACCCATGAGGGGAAGGGGAATGGGACGAATGGGAAAGGACACGCAGGGAGAAAAAAATCTTTATTAAGTGGCATTGTAACGATTGCTGTGAACTCGCTAGTTTATTATAAAAACCTATTTGAGATAAATATCAAAGTAATAAATATATATCGAAACTTCAAAAATTTCTGAAGTAAAAAAAAAATATTCGGTCGAGATAGCACTGACTTTGTGAAGGGAGCTTGCGATTTTCTGGTTAAAAATTTATTGGTAATTCTATACATTGAAGAAAAGGTTTTTCTTTCCAATTCCTTACTTCTCCGTGGCAAGAAAAATATCTTTTTCAAATAGCCCGCGGCCGGAAAGAACAAGTTTTTCCATAAAAAGTTTGAGTTGAAATAAAAACTCTAAACTACCAACCTTCTGCCTTTTGTTTGTATTCCTTCAGAATATGAAAAGGGTACGGAAGTATTATACTAAAATCTAAACAGTTAATTTAAGTTGTTTTTCTTTTCATTGATTTTACGAATATTCCACACAAACTTGATCGCAGTATAGCCTTGATAAGACCACCATTCAGAATCGAGACGTTGCGTTGATTGAAATGGCGAAACCGTATTTGGTATTTTACTGGTACTTCCCAACATTCCTCTTCCCCGTCTCCTTCCTTCCCCACTCTCTTCAGCATCTCAACAAACCCCAATTGGTTATACCCATAGAATAAAAAAGAACACAAGTTGTGGCCCTGATTCTTTATCCAAAAGTCTAACCTTTCACTGCTTAAATTAAAAAACAAGACATATGAAATTTTCGTTACGATCAAATTTAATGGGGAAATTCGGTGTATATATATATTCAATGATACTAAATCAATGCTTGCTTGCTTGTTGTATGTATGTTCGTTCCTTATTCGTTGCTAAACCATTCATACGATGAAACTTTGGAATTTGATGTGCGCATGCCCGCATGATTTCTATATATAATGGCGCGATGAAATTATTTCCTACAACCTTTATCCGATTGCGATGAATCTTTAGTGAGTTGTTATGCGCACGCCTGAGATGGTTTCTATATATAGTGGTGAGCTCTGGAATTACGAAATTTGTATAAAAAAATTGCAAAAGGGGCACGCGAGCTGTTTGAAAACTGAATGTTCCGGGACTGAATGTATGGAACGCGGGAGGGTGGAGGGGAACGCGGGAGGGGGGTTCGCGGGACAGAAGGAGATGGGAGTGCAGAGTGGGAACGCGTGAGAAGAAGGGGACGCGGGAGGGGAAGGGGAAGGCGAACGGGACAAATAGGAAAGGACACGCAGAAAGAAACAGTTTATTTATTAAGTGGCATTGCAGTGCACGCCGGAAACTAGCTAGTACAGTTATGAAAAGAAAACTAATTAATATAACGGGTGAAAATAAGGACATAAGAAGAGAAAACTGCTTTCAAGTTAAAGGGGATAACAAGGAGCAGACTGTAAGAAATAATTAAGCTACGTGTACCACTCACTGAACAGATGAAATATTAGAAGGGTGCTGTGAACTTATACGTGTGCCCAAAGTGTTTATTTTTTCATTACTTCTAATAACGAAATCTTTTTCTTTATTAACAGTTGAAACATGCTAAGCAACCTTTGTAGTTTGTCAGCTTTATATATATTACAGCCAAAGTAATAAATCTGGATATTATGCCTATATATACTATACTATCCAGCCATTATTTATAATGTCTCTCCAATTTAGACAAAGTGATAATTGACACAGAATTAATCACTTTATCCGGATATTATTCATAATATCGGGTCAAAGTTAGCCTAAGTAATAAATACGATCCAACTGCATCTAACCTAAGTACCTAAGAACCTAACCTAACCTAACAACCTAACCTAACCTAACCTAACCTTACCTACTGACCTAACAGACATGAATTAACTAAGTACAATAATAATATTCAAAAACAACTGCGTCATAACTTTTTCTTTTTTTTAGTAAAAAGAAAGTCAACCATTCTCGGGTTACGAATAACCCAACAATGTTTGAAAATCTCCTACTACCACCACAGAAAGCCGAAAATGTTGCTTGTGTTGTGATGGAGGACTTAGCCAGCCTAGGAATAGAACACGCGACGCCCAGGTGGGACCCAAGCGCCATGCCCACTCAACCACTGACCGGTCAAATATACTATATTGATACTTAATATTGACGGCCTCCGTGGTCGAGGGGTAAAGCTCTCGACTCGTAATCCGAAGGTCGCAGGATCGAATCCCGGCGTGGGCAAATAAAATGTATTTGATTAATTTGTGTTATTTCACAATTGGTTAAAAAGTAATATGGAAATAGTACCTATATTTGGTTCATATTCTAGTGTGGAAAATACTCTCAATATCACCCTGATGTAAGACCACCATTCAGAATTGAAATGTCGCTTGGAATGGCTTTAACCGTGTTTGGTGACTAGATCTGAATAGCCAGGTAGATACTTCACCACCTTCCTCTATCCCATCTCCTTCCCCTCTCTACTACTTACCTTCAGTCTCACAACATACCCCAATTGGGGATGCCACAGTGTCACTGGCTCCAGGCGGGATCAGATTGTACTCTTGCGAAGTATTTGCATTAAAAAAACATACATTTTAAATAATTAAATATGTGCACTAATGATGGTAAATTAACAGTTGATCACGTTAATTATATTATTAGTTTAAGAGGGTAAAACCAGAGAAAACCAGAAATATGTCATTTTTAAATCAGATTTTAGACGTATTGACTCTTTTCCACAAAAAATGATAAATAGATTTCGAAAGATTGTTCTTTTATCTAGTAAAAGTATGTTTTAAATTTTGAGAAAAATGTTAATTTTGAGTATAATAAGATTATACCATAGGTCGTTGGCAGATTTGTTAAATTTTCAAAAAAAAAATTGTGTCAACGCCCATTTCAAATCATATAATCATGCAGTAAAATAAATCAATACATTATCTGGTAAACGTATGTTTCTGAATTTTAATTTTAGTTTAAATAAAATCATTAAAAAATATATACGTACATGTGTTTCTTGACGAAAATGGGTCCGTTTGTGTATTTATTTGCGCACTTAAAAACTAATATATTTCAGATTTTTTTACATTCTTATTTTGCTTAGACATTATTAAAAAATGATAAATACTTATGATCAAAAAATAATTACAAAAAGTACATAATTTTAATAGTTTTATCAACACGTCTTTCAGCATTTTTGGATGTAGGCATAAATGAAAGCAAATTTGGAATGAAATAAAATCGATATTGAGTTATCGATATCGGAGGACATAGGACATCGGAGGAACCGAATCATCATGGTGTTACCATTGAATCACGTGTCGATAATGTGAGTTTGATATTTTGTAGCGAAAACCGGGATTTCAAAGTTTCAATTCGCTACAAGTATATTCAATATTTTGGGTATAATATGGTTTAGGATTCTTTGTTTTTTTCACAGTATATCGTCGGCCTACTGGCAAAGTCCACTAAGTCACTAAAACACAATCCTGAGATAATCGCATTTCAATATCTAGCAATTTTGGAAAGGCTATAAGTGGATGAATATCTCCAAAATATGTATTTTTAAATATTTTATAATTTAGAATGAATCCTTAAATACCTTAGCAATACAAAATATTAGTTAAAAGCAATAAAAGCAACCTTTAATCATAGATTTACAAAAAAATGAGCTGGACTTAGTGGGTTTTACCAGTCAATAATGACTTAGTGTACTTTGCTTATTAAGATTACTGTTAAATTGTTAAAATTAATGCCGCGAAATGCCTTTTAGATTATTTTAAAGCTGACTTAGTGTATTTTGCTTCTATTTTAAATATATTAAAGCTGACTTAGTGGATTTTGCTTGCGTTTTAACGGTCTAAATTAATATATATTTGACATTTAGAGTATAATGTTTGACTTAATGTGTTTTACTTGTCAGTAATATCGGATCTATGACTTATGGTAAATTTAAAAACACTTCTAAATCGAAAACGATTAAAATACGACTTAATGGAGTATGCCAGTCGAAAGAGGACGATTTTTTACATAAGACCTCATACTTAAGTCATTTCATGAAAAAACGTGACTTAGTGGACTTTGCCACTAGGCCGACGATTTGATAGATTTCGGAACTATCAATCATTCTTATTTATTTATTTATTTGAATATGTAGGTATGGAGTAAAAAATAAACTATTTTATGAGTAAGGCCTTATAAACATGTAAAACAGCGAAGGATAGAAAAAAACAGAACGTGCAATTCACATATGGTAGAAGTGAAACCTTCAGAAAACTAAAGTAGACAAGAGTGGGGATGCTACGAATCAAAGTACAAAGAGGAGACCGATGGGCTACATAGCACCGCACAAAGAGGAGACCGATTATACTATATATTCTATCGTAGGCTAAATCCTAAATATGCATTGGTTTGTCTCTTTTTAGTATCGCTATTTTTTTTTTTCATCGAGTTTCAACCACTACGGTGCCAAGGAAGTTTTCACTTCAATAGAAGTAAAATTATGGGTTCATGGGGTAAGGTTTGTTTGAGTCTTGGCGGCGGATGCATCTGCTCACTAACTGCCCACTAACTCCAACAGATTCGTGCGCCCGTATTTCCCGGATGCAGTGACCCCCAGATTCACATCCACCCCCCATACCTTTTTTCCTTCCCAGAACTTCCTTTCATAAAAAGTTCTTCCTCACAACATCCACAAAGATGACATAGGCCCTGAGGGAATTATTTTCCTCATGGCCTATGTCATCTGACTGTGTGGAGGATCTTTTATGAAAGGAAGGAGAGGAAGTTCTAGGAAGGAAAAAGGAGGGAGTTGTTTGTCTCAGTGTCTCCTGTGTGATGCTAATGTAAAAAAGGAATCTTATGTGTGTTTTATGTTTATCGTAAACTCTTTTTTTTAACATGTAGATTAATAAGAAGAGTAAAAATTATATACGTTGGCGTAATTTTCTTTCAACTTTGTATAGATCACACCTGTAGACATTACCTGATCAGTGCCAGCACTTAAGAAGCTAGTTTATGATGTGCATATTAAAGTTAATATGACATAGTACAAGACAGATTACACTCCATGTTTGAAATTCCATGTCGCGTTATCACAGACAAAGTCTATAAATATGGATATATCATATGTTATCAGTGGATATTAAACTTCAAAAAAATTCAAAGAAGCTATTTAACATATATTTAAATATTTCGTGTTTTATGGATAACTAATTGATGCTTATAAACCTTACGGTAATATTTAATCATCGATGAAGATAATTATTAATAATATAACTAGAAGATACGCGTTCATCTCCCAGTAGCGGCATTCGACCGTTACTTTTGTATTTTAAGTCTTTATCGGTTTCATATTTCATTGAAAGTTGATAATATTATCTTCTTGTTAGTATTTAAATGTTTAATTATTGACGATAATATTAACCACTCTTAAATGAAAATTTTGAAATAAAAAATATTCTTCTATTTTTTTTTTACTTTATGAGTAAAATCTGAAATTATAATTTTTAATTAAATGAATACAATATTAGTGAAACTTAATCGAAAATCTGGAGACAGAAAAGAGTCCCAGTAGAAAATATTCGGTCGCATCTGGGAATTGAAATAAGATAATTTTTGAAGTCGAAGAATGATAAAGTTAAAAATGACAGAGGTTGATGTGACAGTGGCCCCGGCAAGGCAGACTTCCTGGGGTCATTCCCCGATGCGACCGAAACTTTTCTGTCTTTTCTGTTAGCATTTTTCATTTAAAAGTGTTTAATATTGTCTTCAATGATAAGTTTAATTTTTTTTTTTAATTTTACGGCAAACTGGGCTTCACGTCTCTTTTAAATGGTTTTTACACAAAGAACATCTCAATTAGCCCAACTTTACTAAAACTATAAGTAACAACCAGCACAAGTTCACTATAATACTCCATCGCGCAGGACGGAAAAGTAGTATATTGGGAATAGTACAAAAAATAAATGAAATAAGTCGAAGTAGAGCTAGGAACTTTGATTATTATTATTTTTTAATTAAATTTAAAAGAAAGACAAACATTCCCGGGTTACAAAAAACCCGACAATATTTCAAAATCTCCTACGAAGTGGAAAATGTAAACGTAAGCGGAAAATGTTGCTTGTGATGGAGGACTTAGCCGGCCGAGGAATCGAACACGCAACCCAATATTTCAAAATCTCCTACGAAGTGGAAAATGTAAACGTAAGCGGAAAATGTTGCTTGTGATGGAGGACTTAGCCGGCCGAGGAATCGAACACGCAACCCAAATCTCCCGTGCCATGAGTCTTGACATCCTTGGGCGTCCTCAACTTCTTCTACCATTTTGCATAAAATTTTTAAAAAGATTGCCTAAATAATTTCGCTGTTGGAAAGAATAAGATGATTCCTTGACACAGTCTCCAGTAAAAATATGTACAACGCAATCATTGTACCACACATAAATTACTGTAGCAGCATTCTATTCTTAGCCAACGACGGATTAATGAAACAAATGACAATTCTACAAAACAGAGCTATGAGAACGATATTAAAGAAAAATAGGTACACTTCAGTCAATAAAATGTTGAAAGAGTTAAATATCTTGACCTACAAAAAATTTACTTCAATACCATATTGTTAATCTACAAAATAATCAATGGCCATACTTCTATTGAATTCCTAAGAAAAGTTGATAAATTACAAAGCAAACAAACATACACATGAGACGAGGAAAAGAAATGACTCCCCTTCAGGAAAAAAACACAGAGTCAAAAGTCATTGATGTACGGAGCGTTGAAGATATTTGGAGAATAAGGAACTCCAGTGAAAAATATTATGGCTTAAAAAAAATATGCAGTAATTTAAGTTAGAAGGTCATTTATCATAAAAAAAAATAAAAAAAATGGACTGGACTTCTCTATTACCAGAAGAAATAAAATCGGAAGAGAGAATAAATGCATTTAAAATTAAATTGCGAAAATATGTGATTGATTTGGTATAGATGTGTTATTTTAAGTGTATGTAGGTATATATAAGGATTGTATTAGGACATAGATAACTATGTACCTATTTAAAATACCGCAATAAACAATAAACATTTTCTCAGGGAATTCATTTTTTCGTTTAGATTCATTGAAATATTTTCTCTTACTAAATCCCCTTTAAAGTGAATTGTGGCATTAAAATGCATTTCAATTTGCAAGGAATGTGTAGCATCTGCCGTGTGGTTCGGTGGGGATATGGGGTGGTTGTATGGTGTTACGGGGTAGGTGGTGTCGGTGGATAAGTGGTGGAAGACAGTATCAGCCGGTAACAGCCGGTGCGGGAGATACAAATGTGTCAGTATAATTTTACAGGGAAATGTCCAGGGCTTGGAGGGCGGGTCGCTGTGCGGTTTGGAATGCCATCAGAGTAACGGGGTAACATTCTAGTAAGAAAGCAGGATAGCACAATTGCATGGAATCAGAGTGGCGAGTTAACCCTCTCAGCAAGGCGGTGGATAATTAGTTTATTAGGGAAGCAGGTGAGCAGTTCAGAGGGACATACGGTTGCATTGTAACTAATTAACAGGGAAACAGAATATCAGCAAGGTAGGAGTTTTGGAGGTCTTAACCCTTTCAGGCCGTTTGTGTATTTAAAAATATAAAAAAAAATATTTGTAATATATTGTATACGTACAAATACTAAATCAGGATTTAACTTAATGCAACTTAATTCGTCTGGGGGACGTATGCGCGGCCCATTTCGGTGCGTTTAATACAAACCTTAGGTTTGAATTTGAGATCAAAATACCCAACCAAACTGAAAAATTATTTTTGTAATCAAAAGGTATATTAAATATCTAGTACGGGTGTGAGCTACTTTATTTATTTTTGGTTTGAATTATAAGATATAGGCCATTAAAGATTTAAATGTTTTTATTTTTTTATTTTAGACGCGATTTGGGCAATTATTTGTCAGTTTTTGATTACAAAAATAATTTTACTGTGTTTTTTTTAAATTCAATCATATGTCATTTTATGTGAAACACGCCCTCTGAGACCTAACATTTTTTCAGTAGCAAAAACGTATAAACCATTGAAAAAAAAACAAACACCAACATTTAATAACTCTACCAATTGTCATGTTGGGTTTAAAAGGATATAGGTAGTAGATTAGGGGGGAGCACTTTAGGGTGTAGCAAGGAAGTAGGGTAGAAGAGTGGGCTAACAAATTATTAGGAGGAAAACAAAAGAATTGAGTGGTTGACGTATGGCATAAATTATGCTGCTTGAAAACATAGTTAATTTTCTAATTATAATATCAAGCCACAGAGTGATTGCTTCCTTCGATCATTTTTTGTTGTTGTTAAAATTCGTTCTATAAATCAAAAGCTATGCCTCATCATACCAGAGAGATCACTGTGTAACTTTCCGAACACATTACACCTTCCTCGTAACAAGGATAGAGTTAATCAATCTATTTGTAATAAGATAACTCCATGAATTGTCATCATAGCCTTTGATTCTTGATCCCATTCTTGAACCGCAAGACTTAAATATTTTTAAAGTCCATTAACCAGTTAAATTCCATCCTAATAGAATATATTTCGACTGATGTTATCTAGTATTACCTTGAAAGCAACTTCGGAAAGGGACAAAGACCCTAAAAGAAGTGTTAGTATTATAGTGCGCCGTTTATTTCCACCCAAAATCCTTTTAACTCCTGAAACAAAACCGAGAGAAACGTATAATATCTTCAATAATGTACTATAATACATTATTCTTATATAATTATATCTGCGCGGTTCGGCCGATACAGATGGCTCCACTGGGAATCTCTGGAACCCTTTTTCTCTCCGTAACCTCTTTGCTTCTCGTTCATTCATTCTGAAAATATAGTATTATTATTAAATAGTATATTTCTGGAAATTGTCTGTTCTAGGAAAGCATCTTACCAATTCTCTTGCGTATTTAAGCTACTAATAGTAATTCATTAGTATTAAGTTATTTTTATAGTTTAATCACCAATAAATCGTAATTCATTGCAAAAATTTTGGGCAGTTTCTTACAATAAGTAGACAGGAAAATAATTAGGTACCAAAAGAGGAATACATGTAACTAAAATTTAGAATAGATTTTTTAGATGTTGTGTGAAGAGAATGGGGTAAGTTCACATTGTTCTTGAAGGAACATATATTTTAAGAGAGAGGAAAGCAAATTATTCTAAGCCCTTAACCACAAAATAACATGTGTACTGAATACATTGGATAGGAGTTTGGCGTATCTACCATCGGCTGTGTACCTCTGTCGAGGGTCGATAACGCTCATTTTTCGGAGCACCTTCCACTGAAATATCACATATTTCCCAACTACCGTCCGTGTTCCAAGGATTAAGAAACCCACCGTATTAGGCAAAGTAACATGTTTTTTATGTATTTCAATGATTACAGAGTTTGTTTTTCAATTGAGTCTAATTCTCCTACCAAGAGACATTATAAATATCTAGCATAAGGTTTAATGCCAGTCTAAAGATGTCCGTAAAATAATGAAACTGTTCCCGTGTAAAATATACAAACGGAAGAAAAACCTCAAAATTTTTAAATCACAATAATTCAATCAACTTTTTACTGATCTGCCTGATAAGAGACCAAACGATGTTAGAAGGAAATGAGATGGCTAACAAAACAACAACAAAAAAATCCCCAGTGAGTGTTACGCTAAACTACGAAAGGCAGGGGCGTAGCTACCGCCGTATCAATGATACGCCCCCCCCCCCCCTCCCGAGCTACAGAGGCCCCTAACGTATGTAAACAAAAATTAGTAAAATGTTATCCACAATGTCACTTAATCTCGTGCTTCCCGGGAAAAAAACATAAGTCATGCGTGCCTATAAAGTTTTCACTTCAGAAATGACGAAAGTCAAAAAAAGAAATCTCTTTTTTACCAGGTTAAACGTGCGCCCAAAAGATGGCAACATCCTACATCGGTTATTGCGGGATTCCCTCGTTCAAGTCATTCGCTTAAACGGAGGGAATCCCGCAATAATAATCCCGATCTACAACGACAAACCATGGAGAGCAATATTTACGCGTTTTATTTCATTCCGGTTCTAACGTTATTTATTACATTGTAATACAATACAAACTTGTTCTTCTGATTATTTATTGGTTAATTAGTTTGATTTGTGAAAAGAATGAGTGAAAGGAAAAGAGATTATCCCAGTGGAGCTATGAAAAGGAAAAGTCAATAGAAAAGGGAGGAGGTTATAAAAAAAATGCCCAAAATTTTTTCAGCAATCAGCAATCAACTTCTGTTAGTGAATTTAGATTGCAGTGGTAAGTGCTACCTATTTATCTACTAGTAGCGAAGGGTTAATATTGTTTTTTGAAAGAACAATGGCAACCTTCAAAACATGAAAATACCTGATCACGTATTGTACCGAGCAATAATAAGGGCCCCAACCAATTTTGATACAGGGCCCCTCCAAGGCTCGCTACGCCACTGACGAAAGGATACCATTTACCATAAAAGAAAGAGAAATGGGGTGATAGATATTAAATGTTGTAATCTATGTAATATAAACTTGTATATATTTTAAGACATACGAGTAATTCTTCCCTTCTGAGCGGCTACCACCAAATTTTTCATGTTTCAAGTAAAAAAACTCCGTTCCAAATAAGTAATAATTTGTAAGGTGAACTTCACAGGGCTATGAGATACCCTTACAGATTTATGATTGTTGACATATATACAATTTGGGAGGCGGGTATGGGTACCGCCGCCCCGGGAACCATTTATTGGATAACCAACACCTCTGCAATCGGTCACCCCAAGTGGTTTATCTAAATTTGGTTACTTAGCAGGGTTTCCCGGGTTCATAGGGTGAGGTTTGTCCGGGTCTTGACGGCGGATACGTCTGATTGAGCGAGGCCTATTGACCTTTCCAGCCTCAACCCATCCTTCACTCCTGGACACACTGACCCTGCGATTCCTACCCACCCCTCAAATATATGTATATAGATTTGCAATACAACAATTATTAATCTTAAATTTAACAAAATACTTGGTTTTTCTAATATAACCTTTGAAAGCGTATTTTATCACCTTTTACAAGCAGTTTTTAGTTTTCGAATATGTTATTTGGATTTTATTGCGAAGCGGAAATATTCTGACCTACTGACAGAATATGGTCGAGGCCTGAGGGATTAATATATAAATAAAGCTCGGTCGGTCCTGCGATGATTGATCTAAGAAAAATGTATGACACCTGTTGACGATGTTTTGTCCCCTTTTCAACGTAAAAAGTTTCCGACTAGACACAGGCAGGCAGACAGCAATGTTTGTGTAAGTATGATGACGGTGCACGGTGTCCCAAGGATTTATTGAACATGTGATGATGAATCACAAGGACTTGTCACCCTTCACCCTACTTGGTGGAATTAATCGTCACAATTTTGCTGTGGATATTGATAATGTCATAAAAATAATAAATATCATTACTTTACTTCTCCGTGGATTACTGTCACTTTGAAACTATGAAAAAACTATTAAAAGGTTAAGAAGAGGAAGGAGTGGCTTTGTGTCATAAAGAATCATGATCGACGTCTTATGTGGTTGAGTTGAGGCTCTCGACTAGCAATTCGAAGGTCGCAGGTTCAAATCCCGCGTGCGCAAATACATTTTATTGAAGTAAAACTTCTTTACGCACGCTTGACTTGGGGAGTAAACTAGTGAATGCGTGACGAGAGCGTTAAGAAAAGTATGATCAGGCAAGGCGAACGAAAGTTGAGAGAGAGATATATAAGTTAGGGAAGATAGAAAGAGAGGGAGTTATAGAGGGAGTTCGTATCTGTAGATGCAAGAGAGAGAGGTGCGAGCTCACATTTTCTTTCTCTAACAGGGCTTTCTTGTGGGAGGGATATATTCATACGTACGTCACTCCTGGAAACATCGACCCCCGGATTTCTACGCACCCCTCATACATTTTTCCATCCCAGAACTTCCTTTCCTTCATTTCCTAAACAGACTCTCCACACAGCATCCCCAAAGATGACATAGGCTCTGAGGGGTATTATTTTCCACAGGGCCTTCTGTGTGGAGCTAATGAAACAAATATATATTTGAATTTAATTTAGGTAAAGCACGTGCACGAAGAAGAACTGCAAGAGGCCTTAACAACCATGCAAAGCATTCCTCAAAACAACTACAATATGAAGATAAATAAAGACAAAACAAAGCTGCTGACTGTAGGCCGAACGCAACATCAGATGAGAGTAGAGATGTCAGGAGTTCCACTACCTCGTCTACCTTGTCTACTCCACTACTTTGTCTACCTCCACTACTTTGTCTATCTCGGGATCAAAATAACATGGGACGGTCGGTCTAAGAGCGAGGTCGACAGCCGTATACACCAGGCTAGGCTTGCATTCCATAAAAGGTCGAAAATAATAGAATCGAATAATATAGACCTATAACTGAGAATACTCCTCATCAAGACCTATGTGAGGAGTATCTTGATGTATGGATGGGAAACATGGTGCCTATCCGAAAGAGATAAACGGAGACTAGAGGCTTTTGAGATGTGGTCTTATAGAAGACTGTTAGGAATTTCCTGGAGAGACCACATTACAAATGAGGAGGTTCTCCAAAGAATCGAAGGAGGAAGGCACCTGCTCAGGACCTTGTCCGAAAGGCGTGCAAGATGGATCGGCCATGTTACACGACAAGAAGGCCTCTTGCATGCCATAATGGAGGGTATGACCAAGGGGACAAACTCTAGGGGACGCCCATGCCGAGAGTACCTGAATGACCTGCTGGTGGACGTGCGCTGCTCATCATATGCAGAATTTAAAAGAGCCGCACAAAACAGGGAAGAATGGAAGAGAAGATTAGAGGAAATTGCTGCAAACCAATCCCAGGATTGAAACCAGAGAGAGAGAGAGAAAGCACGTGTTATGAATATGGGTCCATGCCGACCATGCCAACTCAGAATCAAGTCAAGTCAACGTCTCTTTGAAAAGTTATTAAAAAGCCATGAACAAAAAAAATTGTAGAATAGCCCATAACCTATTTAACCAATTTTTCTTTCTTTCTGAGTTGTCCGGTAACCTATGAATATAACAAATGGTCTTGCTGAAAACCAGCTGCATTCTGAGTCCTGAATGCACAGCTGAGCAGTAACTTTTTCGGCAA
Source organism: Limnephilus lunatus (assembly GCA_917563855.2). NCBI lineage: Eukaryota > Metazoa > Arthropoda > Insecta > Trichoptera > Limnephilidae > Limnephilus > Limnephilus lunatus. The sequence continues at coordinate 74,750,818 of OU830598.1, forward strand.
TATTATACAAAAATAGACACATATAATAGAAAAATAAATATTTAATTTTTATTATTACATGCTCGCACGGGTGACGCCAACGAAATGCAAATTTACTGGTGGGCAGGCATTTAATTGCGCTAGTTTTTCAGAGCATCTTTCTAATAAAATTCAATAAATACCTGATGGAAAACAAGGCATTTCTCCATGCCTTCTACGTTCTAATGTTTTCAATCCGTACATTAAGGTAGGGAAATCCATCGAACGGATTACCAGTTCTCGAAGCTCCCAAACACACCTTTTTTCTTGTTTGATTCGCCTTGCTTTTTTAAGTGCAAGGCTTAAACCAACCAGTAAGGCTGTTTGGAGATGTATGGGTAAATGTTCCAATGAAAACAAATGAAAAAACTTATGAATTAGGGCGAGGAATTTCGCGTCTGAGACCTCCATTATACATCCAACCGTGGTTGTTTCTAAATACATGTGGATTTATCTATGTAAACGGTGACTGGTGATTTATATCTTTCAATAATTTGAACATAGTGAAATTAAACATTAACCCTTTTTATTTATATGTGGATTATAAATCGGCTTACAGAAAAGATAGAAAATGGTTTTAGAGTGCTGAGAAAACGATATTATAATAAAATGATTAGAAACTCTGCTAAAAACCAACTGCATGCTGGGTATCCAGAATCTATAACTGAGCAGGGACCCTTTTGTTAATCGAACCAATGTAATTAAAAAAATAAAATGTATAAATATGTAATAGTCTGTATCAAAATAAATGTTTGCATTATTATTATGAGGTGGCCAGAGCAGAAGTGATGTAAGCAGAAATGATATATGCACATGTCCTATAAAACAGGAACAAGCTAAATTTTGTCATACAACCCAGGACCCAGGTGATAAAAAATTATCTTCGTCTCACCTACTATTCTCGCCCATTGATTTAAAATTTAGGTACTTATTGATGAAATTTTGCACACTTGACGTACAAAAAAGAGGAAAATTAGTGTCAACATCTGATTTCAAAAACTTATGCATAAAGCCCGGTCATCGCCCGGGACATCAGCTACTTCGAATGTTTTAGTATATTATGTAAGTCAAAAGCTGCGATGATAAATTTTAATAAAAACGAGTGTGCTTTATACCACACGACTGAAGTAAAACTAGAAGACAAACCTCGCCCCATGAGCCCAGGTATCCCTGCTAAGTTACCAAACGTAGCGAACGGGTGACATATGACATTGGGGTGCAATATGACCGTGGGGGGACCTACGACGTTGGGGTGACCTACGACCTTGGGGTGACCTAAGACCTTTGTGTGACCTACGACCTCGGGGTGATCTACGACCTTGGGGTGACCATCCTTATCCTTATCACTCCCCAAGTCAAGCGTGCGTAAAGGGCCGACCGTTCGCCTCACCCGATCACCTTTCGCATCGATCACCGTTCGCATCGATCACTGTTCGCATCGATTACCGTTCGCATTACACTTTTTCGTAACGCATTCACCAGCTTACCCCTCATGTCGAGCGTGTTTATAGAAGTTTAACTTCAAAAACATGTATTTTATTTTTTCTGAAAAATTATGGCGCCCTGCGAATTTTGCGCATAATGCCTGACCCGGTTGCCTTGTCCCGCACTGCGAATCGGAAAGCCCTACTTAGAAAACCCAAATCGGAAACGAAAGGGGAACGCACGGCTGGCCGTTATCTCCGAAAGCTTTCTCTGGTTCCCTTCATCACTAAGACTTGGCGAACGCGGAGAATGTACAATAAGGAATAAAGATAAAAATGGTGTAGTCGCTTACTCTACCTCCTTCACACTATCAAACATAATAATATCGTTTTTTTTACATTAACTCCACACAGGAGGCCCCGAGGAAAATAATTTCCCACAGGGCCTATGTCATCTTTGAGGATGCTGTGTGGATGGTCTCTTTGAGGAAAGGAAGGAGTGAACATAGGTCTTGAAGAGACCCATGTTGTAGGAGGGAGGAAACACAGAGGCCGGTAAATCGTTCTACAGCCGAGCTGTTGAACTCAAGAACGAGTCGTAAAAACGACCCGTTCTCATGTGACTAATATCAACCGTGTACAAATGTTGGGCGCGTGTTTGGCGTGTTTCCCGACTATGCACCGGAGCCGAGGGGATCAATGACGCTAGTTCCTCGGAGCATCTTCCATTGTAATACCGGTAGAACAAGGACAGCATTCCAACCTGACGCCTGTGCTCTAAAGATTGCAATCCGTCTGTTAAGATGGGAGAATCTATCAAACGGACCGCCCGTTTCTGCACAGAGTCGGGGGTTTTTTTAAGGTATTTTAGAGCTCCAGACCAGAGGTGGCTGCCAAATTCAACCGTGGGGCGCACTTGCGATTTGTACAGAGTTAGCAGTTGTGTACTATTAAAGTATCTGCGGGCCCTGTACAGTACGCCCAGTTTCTGAGAGGCTAACTTAACTCTGGTTTCGATGGAGCCCGATGGAGTGGATGGTATACCTGAGCTGGTCACTTAGAGTTACACCAAGCATATCAATGGAGGTCCTGTTCGGAAGAATGCTTCCATTGAAGGGGACTAGATTATCATTTCGATCCCTTTTAGACGTTATCAAACATGATTGGGTCTTTGAAACATTAAATTCGACGAGGTTATTCTTACCCCAAGATAAAACACTCTCGAGGTAACCTTCCATTCTCTGCTTCAAAGCCCTCCGAGCTATTGGGGTTTGTGTGCTCTTTGGAGGCTTGTCAAACAAAAAGCTATCATGGACTGTACTGTCATCCGCGTAACAATGAATCGGTTATATGTAATGTGCGTTAGTTAATCCTGCATGAAATTGGTTCAAATTTGCTATTATGAATTTTTTTATCTCATTTTGAAAATTGTATATTTTTGGATGAATAATTCAGACAAACGATAAACTAACAAATCTTTTATATCATTTTCGAAATTTAATTTATAAAAGCCCGTGTTTTTTCACCGGGCCTGCCCTATTATAGCATATTATTAGATATACATAATATCTGCAAACGTCTCTTAATACCGCTGGGCTAATTACAAAACTAATATTTCTTGCCTGTAAGTTTGTTGACCTCCAGCAATTGATATAACATTTCTCCCAGACGTCAAAGTCTTTTGCCAACAATTGTTCCCCCGGCACTTACATACAATGTGCAGTAGCTTTATAGAAAATACGTTATATCTTTCTATGAAACCACATAAAGCATTTAAAAAATATTTGTGAAGGATTGTAATTTTTTTTTAATATTTTCTGTGATGGCCGATGTGTCTGCCCACTTGCTGCCTGGCGGGCCGGTTCGAGAGAGACTGGTTGAGGAGAGCTTTTGACATTTCCAGCCAGAATCCCTCGATCCATCGCTTTGCACCGCAGTTGAAGGGATGGATTCATATTTCCTTCCCAGAACTTTCTTTTCAGATATAACTGTCGTAAGTCACTAACGGTGACCGGAAAACTCAAAATTAAATCAACTCAATACCTCCTTTGAAAAGTCATCAAAAGTGATGAAAAAATTGGTTAAATTGGTTACGTTAGGTTAGGTGAACTATTTTTCAATTAATTTTTTGATTGCTTTTAATGAACTTTGAAAGAGGTGTTGAGTTGAGATGATTCTGAGTTGGCATGGAACCGTCACTAACCGCTCCGATCTATCACGATATGTCAGATTTACAAAAACCTTGTCTTATTTCCGTTTCACAATTAAAGCTCTTTAAATGAAACATTTCTGAATTTAACCTAATACTAAAAACTGTTTTTGAAAGGTTATGAAATAAGCTTTAAATTTTTCATATATAACAAATAAATATTATCATTTGTAAATATTAAAATTTAGAAAGCAAACATAAAAAACATGTTAAAATGACTCACTTGATGTTTTCAAGTGAAAACGGTACTAAAATCACGGATTATGTAAAAAAAACAATCCTTATTCTGTCTTATAAATAATAAACAATTTAGTCACCTCATTTTTTTATCATTTCATACACGAATATCTAATTAAAAAAATGTCTAACGGCGCGTTGGCGATTTGGCGGTTAAAATATGTATCTGGCAGAATATGTCTTTTTATGTATTTCTATGGACAACTTGAATAGAGATGTGCAGCTTGATTATTTATGGACCTTCTACTTTTTGGGATCTCACTAGAACAATAACGGAGTTATAATGATTTCTGTGGAAACACGCGCGTTGACGTGAAAACACGCTTATTGTACTTGACTGCTATCGTTAGGTATATTATCGTGAATAATCCGCTTACGTATCGGAGTTGCTCTATGAGACTGAGATGTAAATCTTAGTTGTAAGTCAGTTGTATTAATTGTACTATATGTTTATTTGTATATTGGGGTGCTTTTTCACCAAAACGGCGCTATTTAAATCAGCCATATATTATTATTATTATAAAACTACAAAAAATAATATGTATCGCAATATAAAATGTGATAATTCACTTTGTAAAATCAACTTGAATTTTTTATCATTTTGAATAACTAATATAAAAATTATTATATCGATTTTTTTTCATTTTCTTTTTTTTTATATTTTTAAAAATAATATCCTCACTTGTATCTACCGTGCTGAGAATTTCAATTATTAGAAAAATACAAAGTTAGTGAATTGACACATTCTATGCAAATAAATTGTACACAAACTACGTCAATGTACACAAATAATAATATTACAGCTCGTACCTACTCGAGTATGTAACTCGTAAATTGCCAATAAAAAGTAATAGTTTTGTGTTATTTCTTTATTTACGTTTGCATATTAATGTAAACAAAAATTGCTCACTATTAAACCCCCAATAATAACTAATCTTTACATAGTATAAAGCAGTCGCTCCCGCTGTCTGTATGCTAGGATCTTTTAAACTACGCAACGGATTTGCAAGCGGTTTTCACCAATAGATAGATTGATTCAGGAGGAAGGTTTAGGTATATAATTTGTCAAGGTTTTTTTGTAAATTTGTTGAATTATATAATATATAGAGGGAGTGGGCGGTGTGGATTTGATATGTATGCAAATTAACAGATGCCATATGCAGGGTCCTAGGGTCTGGTCTCCGGACAGTCTACCCTCAGGTACCTATAAGGTGAGAAGCTTCATCGACTTCCTTCGTTTTCCGAACCCAGGAAACGTACAGTGAGAGAGGTTATGATTTGCGGTTAATCCTTTTTAAGTAAAAACACTGGTTGTTTTTGTACTGGATTATTCAGATGAATAGCTAGTTTACAGCGAGATTGATTCTAATCTGAGCACTGGGTCATTAATTTGTTGGTTATAAAGGTTGGGTAATGGCGTTGTCAATAGATGGCGTTGTATTTCGTTAGCGATAGCAACGTGTGGCCGGGTTTGCTAGTACCATGTATTTACGGTGCTCCAGATTTTATGTCCGGGTTAAATCTTTCCCAAATGAAAGACTAAACCCTTCCACACACTTTTCCACAAATGAATATCTAGTAAATTCACGCAATGTAAGTGCACTATATAAGTATAATAAATACAAAACAATACAAGAACAATACGTCAATCCACCAGAAACATAATGGGAAAATATTTCACCGACTCCAGATATTTTCATATCAGAGGGTTGGGCTCTGATGAAATCCTAACTGGTCCGATAAATCCCACTGATCCCTCAATATAAATATTTAAAAAATCTTTCGTAATCCTACATGTATTTAAAATGACCGACTTTTGCATTTTTATATACAAATTTTTTGACAAATCTAATACGCCTAAATTTTGAAGGTATAATGCCAGTAGCCGAAATAACAAATGGTAATATTTTTATAGTCTGAGAATGCCAAATTCTTTTAATCTCTTTCCTAAATCTGTATATTTTCTTATTTTTTCAGAAACAGTTTTCTGAATATTACAAGAATTTGGAATAGCGACATCAATGATATAAGTTATTTTTTTTAATTTTGTCATGTAAAACTATGTCGGGTCTATTATGACTAATTGTTCTGTCTGTTAGAATAGTTTTATCATAATAAATTTTATAAAATTCATTTTCTAAAAATGAATTTGGTTCATATTCATAATATGGTACATTACGGCAGTCAATCAAGTTATGTTTAATTACCAAATTTTGGTGAATTATTTTTATAACTTGATTGTGCCTAAATGTATACTCGGACGGCGCTAATACAGAACATCCCGGTACAATATGTTCTATAAGCCAAACATTTTCTACATAAATCATCAATTTTATTTGCATCTTTGATGATATGCTTCCTATAATTTTTAGTATTAATGACTCTATCTTGCAAGCATAAAGCCTTCTATTTCTGCGCTTAACTCTCCAATACTCAACCATTTGTTTGACGAAAATTTGTCAACATATGTTTGGTTGAGATAATTGAAGTGTTTTGCGTGAAGAATTTTAATATATATTATAATTTCCTTTTGTGTTTTATTATACTTGCTACCTATTGTTAAATAAAACTAATAATATTCCCAGTGCCTAGAAGTGTTCGGGTTTTAATATTGCAATCATACCTCAAGATAGCAGCCAATAAAAATATGCATTAAAGAAATCAAGAAATCAAATGGTAGTTCTTAGTCGAAGTATGATACAGTTTAATATGACCGAATCGGAAAGGGACATATTAGTTGGCAGAGCTCCGCCCCGACAAGGCATAGTTTCTGGATTCGAGTCCTAGATGTGACCGTACCTTTTTTTGTTTTCAGATTTTTGATTGACTTTCGTTAATATAGTATTTATTTAATTAAAATATTACCATTTGAGGTTTTACTCATAAGGTTAAAAATAAAAATAAATATTTAGACTTGCAGAAAAGTCAACAGACGGTGCACATTAAAAATGAAAATGGATAAAATATATCTAGGTAGCATTTAGTTCGGGTTTGAATCTTGCAATCATAAACATTTTTAATAAATAAGTATATATAATAGTTTCGCTAATATTGTCTTCATTTAATTAAAATATAACAGGTTACTAAAACGAAGGTAAAAAAGATTAACTGGTGACACATACTATAACAGATTAACTGATGGTTAACAGGTTTAATTTTGACACCTAATATGACCAACAGTTTCAATTATTGAGGCTGTAATAGATGCCGCCCCTCCGGGAATCATTTATTGGACAATCAACAACTTTGCCATATGTCATCCCGTGGTTCGCTACGTTTTGTGAGTTAGCAGGGTTGTATCCCCTTGCACCGCAATGGGAAGGATGATACATACGTTCGTCACATCTTGATACGCTGACCCTCAGACTCCTACAACCCCTCGTACATTTTTCCTTGCCAGAACTTCGTCTCCCTTTCGCCTTCCTTTCCATCATGAAATAGGCCCGGGGGGAAATTATTTTCACCAGGGCCTCCTGTGTGGAGCTGACATAAAAAAGGTAATAATAGGTAAAACACGAAAACAAGTGATTTTTTAAATGCGTAATGCTTTCTTTGAATGCTGGAAGTAACATACAAACTTCCATTAAGAGTTCCACTAAAGAAAACCAGAAATATGTCATTTTTAAATCAGTGTTTAGACGTATTGACTCTTCTCCACAAAAAAATATAAATTGATTTCGAAAGATTGTTTTTTTATCTAGTAAATGTATGTTTTAAATTTTGAGAGAAAATGTTAATTTTTAGTTTAATAAGGTTATACCATAGGTCGTTGGCAGATTTGTTAAATTTTCGAAAAAGATTTTGTATTATACAACCCCCCATTTCAAATCAAAATAAATCAATCCATTATCTGGTAAACATATTTTTCAGAATTTTAATTTTAGTTTAAATAAAATCATTAAAAATATATACGCACATGTGTTTCTTGACGAAAATTGGTCCGTTTGTGTATTTATTTGCGCACTTACAAACTAATATATTTCAGATTCTTATTTTGCTTAGACATTATTTAAAAATTATAAATATTTATGATCAAAAAATAATTACAAAAAGTTCATTATTTTAATTGTTTTATCATAACGCCTTTCAGCATTTTTGGAAGTAGGTAAGCTGGTACGGAGAATAATTAATCCTGTACGATGTTCGACGAAATGTGGATTTTCGGCCGCTGGCTGGTTAAACGCCCTTAATATAATGAGCCTAATTCACATTGATATTCAGTAAATAATAATAATACAGACTAGAAATATTTATTTCACAATTTCTCTCTGTTATTATAATAATGTTATTAAATGTCATCACTTAAAATCTTTACTTATTTTATATAAAAAGTAAAAGACTGACCTGTAAGGCGCAGTTTTGTAACCGTTGGAAATAAAGGTCGTCAATAAAAAGTTAGTACCACGTTCATAAAAAAAGTAGATACTATGTGGTTTTACAAGAAGGACGCTTTACAATCCAATAAGAGTATAATGTAAAGAATCGGTAAAGTAAGAAAAACTGTGGTGATTTTGTAGAGTTTTTATTTTTCTAGATACATTTGTTATTATTACATTTTATTGATTGCTACGTTAGGGTGGGCCATGTTATAGCAAGTAATGTACGACATAAATTTGTCTAAGACAAAAATAAAAATTAAACATGCATGTTATTATTATTAGTAATACAAGAATAATATCGATTAAGATTAAAATTAAACATGCTATATTATATAATAATTTATGTAATTATAATTTTTTTTTTATTTGAACTATACATATATATAACAGATTTACAGAAAGAAAATATTTGTTTAAAAAAAAACTAATTACAGATAAAGTTATTTCTTGTTAATGAATCTACCCAATTTAAAAGAGAAAACATTTCTCGTGTTTGAATTGGGGAGTTGTGTTATTATAGAAAAAGATAAAGAAAAAATAATATACAAATATATAATCTTTATTTAAATTAAGAAAATAAACTTATGAATGATAACAAATATTGATTAATAAATTTACTGACATAGCAGTTACTAAAATAGATATACATGATACATGTAGTATAGATAATTAAAAGTAAAAATAATATTATTACATTTCTCGTAATAGGTAGGTGTTAGATGGTAAGTACATATAGTTGATTCTAACAATTGGATATAATAATTGCAGGAGTAGGTAAATAATGTTAAGTTACAACAATAATCGCTACATTTCAGTTCAAATGCTGATGAAATATTTTAAGAGGATGTGTGCAAATGAGAAGAATACATTATTTATTTATTTATTTATTTAATACATGAAAAATCGAAAGTACATATATAGTTTTTTTATGATATTTCACCCTCCATGCTAGGGAAGACCCTGTGTTATGGCGGGTGAAAATTAACATTATTTTATATATATATATTTTTTTTTGTTAATTAATGAAGGAATTAAATGATTAATTTTGAACTAAAGTATCAAATATCATAATTAATACTTGTATAAGGACAACGTATTTTTTTTATTTTTTTTATTTATTAGTAACAAATAGATACATAAATAGCAAATAAATTTTATACAGTAATTAATTACATGGTAGATATATTTAATGTACCCCCATAAGTAAGCAGGGCTTGTGTGTATGGGTTTAAGTTTTCAGTATAATTTTTAAGGTGAGTTTGAAATTCTTTTATATTAGTATGAACGTACTTGACTTCCAGTGATTCCTAGTGATTCCTGACATTATGTGTCATTATTTGACAATTTTAAAGTTTTTTTTCTATAATGAATAATAGATCACTTTGTTTAAACCACTATATTATAAACAATATGTTTATATTTCGATAACAATGTTATCTTCATCAATTAATTTAATGAAAATAAATGACAAACAAGTATAGACAAATTAGAATAAATTAGAACAAAGACAAAATATTAAAGAGTAGAAGTGATTAATTGCTTAAAAAATCTCATAAAAATAGTTATACAACATTAAATATAAAAAATATTTAAGGAAATATAAAATTGCATTTAGATAATAAAAAAACTTTTAACAACAAATAATTAAAATAATTAGTCTAAATCGAAAAATAAATAATTATAATGATTGTAAGTATTAATAAGAAAATAAATTTGAAAGATGGCTGTTTTTAAAATGTGTTTGGTTATTTATAATATTTAATTTACTATTAATTATTTTTCTAATTTCTAAAATTTCTAAATTATCTAATTGTATGCCCGTAGGGTTAGTATGTAAAATTTGAAGACCATTATTAATATCAAAAGAATAACTTGTTTCCAAAATATGGTTGGCAAATTCAGAATTATTATTATTATTTAAAAATCTTACATGTTCTTAATTTCTAGAAGTTTTTCCAATATAAAAAAGTTACAATCATTACAAATTAATTTATAAACCCCAGATTTGTTCAAAAAATCACATTTATCCTTATTATTTAATTTTTTTTTTTTTTTTGTTATTTGTATAAAAAGCTGGCTGTATATTATTTGGCATGTTTTTAATTATTAAATTTGAAATGCTATTATTTAAAAATAAAAATTTTCTCCAATTATTATCATTTTCAACAACGTGTGGATAAACAAAAGATCTACGACGAGAAAGAGCGACCGGTCAGTGGTTGAGTGGGCATAGCGCTTGGGTCCCACCCGAGCGTCGCGTGTTCGATTCCTCCGCTGGCTAAGTCCTCCATCACAACACAAGCAACATTTTCGGCTTTCTGTGGTGGTAGTAGGAGATTTTCAAACATTGTTGGGTTGTTCGTAACCCGGGAATGTTTGTCTTTCTTTAAAAATTTAAGTAAAATAAGTAAAATCTAAAAAACTTTTTCTTATATTTTTTGTTTAACATATTGTCTTTTAATTTTGAAGTATAACCGTTATTAATTGCAATTTGATTAATTAATGTTCCCTTATCTTTGAGTAATTTTAAAATAGAATTAAATTCTCCGGGTCGGTGGTTGAGTGACTAGTGACGAAATGTCGATGAATTTTTTGTTGTTTGATTTTGAAGAAAAAATTTATGAAAAAAATACATCGAAAAATACATCACAGACCTTATTTTTTACTCCAAATAACTTCAGGAATCACTCGTTAGTAAGTCAAATACGACCCTTAACACACAATAATATTCAAATTAAAATATTTTTTAGTGCAACAAAAACAAATGTGTTGTATTATGTATTAATATAAATGTATATGTGTATTTTATACACTGTTTTAAACCATTCGGTATATTAAATTTAATTGTCGACAAGTTTCCGGTCATGGCACGCTACGATCTTGGTCGGTGACGGAGCGGTCTAGTGCCGTGGTTCTTGACCTGGGTTCGGTCGAACACGAGGGGTTCGGTGAATCAGTCTCGCGGGTTTGGCAGAGGTCAAGATACAACCCCGACTCATATGATTCGGTTCGATTTCCAATTTCGAAAGAAGGGTTCGCATATGAAACTGTGGAGGGTCAGTACCTCCAACAATGTTAAGAACCACTGGTCTAGTGTCTAGTGGACGTTGTTTCATAAAAATAATATTTTTTGTATGTGGCTATGGTTACGGTCATGGTATGATACATTGTAGTGGGCAGAGTCCTTTAATCCTAGATATCGGTGCCGACTACTTTGATTATCTTAAAAGAGATGGACTCTGTGTCCACCAACTGAATACCTTAAATTTATTTGTTTTCATTATTAGAAACAATAATTATTAATTATACTTTCCTCAGTAGTCAATTATTTAAAAAAAAACATATAATGGTATTCTTTGCACCTCACACTTGGACGGGTTGTTTAAGAAAATGTGAAAAATTCATCAAATGTTTGAAGCTAATTTTCAATATATGTGTAAGTTCTATCCAAGTTCTGTTATTATATCATTATAGGTCGATTGCTTCATAAAACTGAAACAATCATAGAACTTAAATACCACTTAGATAGAGCTTGAAAATTAACTAAAAAAAAAAAGATGAATTGTTAAAAAAAATGTTGAACAACCATAAGACTCATATAGAACTTAACGACGATCGTCTGTGGGGGAAACCCAATAGATTCACTTTTGTACTAGACATGGGCAGATTCATTCCTAGAACTGAATCGATTCAGTCTGATTCCCCCGGCCTTTTGAATTGATTCCTTTTATTCATTCCTTTAATTCAAAAAAAAAAAAAAAAAAAAAAAAAAAAAAAAAAATCACTAAGAGGAAATTGATGATACGATCTCATTATATCGCAGATTACATCCTTTAGATGAATGTGTATATTTTTCGTTTCATCGCGTTTCAAATCACAACGGTGTTAAAGAAGTTTTCACTACGTATAGGGTGAATTTTGTCGTTCTGAAAAATTGTAGGTACCAAAAATATTATTATTTTGCAAAAAAAAATTTTTTTGATCAGAAAAATATATTTATAAAGGCTAGCAATTAAATCTTAAAATTCAACAATTTTTATGGTTCACCCTACAGTTTCACCAATTTTGTTTTATTTATTAAACTTAAAATTGTTTCACTTTACGTGATCTAAACTTCCCACTACCTTCAGCCTCACAAAATATCCCAATTGGGGATGCCATAGTCTCATTAGCTCCAGACGGGAGAAGTTGGAACTTGTGCGGTATTCACATAAAAAATATATATATATACTATTATCACGCTTTCGTATATCCGATCCGGTCACCTGGAATAAGCTCCACTCAAATATATAACTGAGTTTTATAACTGGATTGTTCTCACGTAAGTGCGAACATCTGTAAAACCCAGTATAAATAAATATATTTTTAAATGCACCTACCTCAATGGTGAAGTAAAAACCATGCGTCAAATATAAAATTAAAAGTCTGAGCGACACGCGTCATACAATTTATTCCAAAAATAAAGGAACAAATCACTCGATTATCATTTATCACGGTACGACAGCGACTGATGTTTGTTTTGTTTACGGCTATCGGCTAGATAGACAATATCATAAAAAAAACAATAATACATAAACATCGTTTTGTTGCTAAACGCATTGCATAATTTACGCACGTGTGAGGGAGAAAAATATAGGATTAACTTTCGGCTTTTTATTAGCAGAAGTTCAGAGTCCGAAGTGAGAAGTTTCGCCCTAATATGAGGCTTGGCGCGCGAGGACTAACGACGAACCGATTCTCTGCGGGCATATCAAGGAATAAATTAGGAACTTCTGACTAATATGTGCTGTTTGTCTTGCTGTGACTTGAATAAATTGCATTCCGCGGACCATAGCCTCGATACAACATATGGGAATTGAATTGTCGGCCGAATCAACTCGATACGTGGGACATGGGAATTGGGACAACGACGTCACAAATGAACAAGAAACAAATGTTTTGATTCCTTGAATAAAAATGAAACATTGATTGAAGTTGAGAATTGAACGCTACGGTCCGCGTAGACCTGTATGACTATGATGAATAGTGGGACCGGCACGCTACACTCGAATCTCAGAATTATTTGACTCCTTGCCTCTTGGCTCTTGGCTGATTCGGTTGGCGGTTATGTCGCTTGGATTAGTGACTCTATGGCCGACGGGGTTTTGTTGTGTGGATTTACTGCGCGGGGTGCGGGATACTTACTACACGTGATAGACAATTTCGCGGCGCGCCGCCTGTAGTAGGTGTAGATACTTGTACCTATCCGCGCAACAAATATGCAGAATAATATTTAAATAAATTCCTACGAAACACTACAATATTTAAAGAGTACATTATTATTTTCTTACCTCAATATAACATGAAATAATTTAACTGTAAAATAAATTAATACAAATAAAAATAAATATGGTGCAGTTAAAAAATCGTAGGATGCAAGGCCAAGAGTAAGGAATAAAGATTTAATTCCTTTTGAAAATGAGAATCAGATCAAGTGTGTTACAAGATTGAATTTATTCATTTAATTCAATCATTCAATTTTGCCCACGTCTATTTGTACGTCTATGAATAGTATTAATCGATAGTGTATATTATTATAAATAACTGTTTTCATTTAAATTTCAAAACGCACAAATGATTTGAATAACATGGCAATTAGGTAGAAGATTAGTTTATAGTATTTTATAGTTTTATCAACAAACAAATGCTTCTAATGGAAGAGTAATATAATAAATCTTGATATAATATATATAATAACTAATTATATAACCGACTAATATGTAGGCATGATCAAGCGCCCATGATGTGATTTTTCAAAAAAATATTTTTTCGTTGTTATCAGCCTGATAAACACAATTACTTGACCCCAAATTTACTAATTGTATGAGAAGAAAATTTTCTATGTCTGTAAGTTTTGCTTTTCTTAAAAATACTCCTCTAATTGTCTAATTTGTATACTGAACGTCTGTTGATGGCGTTCGAACCAGGCAATTTTAACGATTATTGAAAGGGTCCTAACTCACGAGGCACGAGAGTGTTCGATATATATGTATTAGGCTTATAAAAAAATATTTCCACTAGTTTCAAAATCCAGAGACGAAATTGGGGAATGCGTTTATATGGACAAAACGCCGCTCGGTTTATTTTTTCTGGCAATATCCATTGCAAGTCATGATCCGAGAGTGTATTATTTTATATATGTATATGCAATTACTTTAAAATCTCTGTTTACGGTGCCAATTGTCACTACTTCTAAAGGAAGATCTGAACAGTCGTTATAAACTATATCTGGAAACTCGCAGTAGTATAAACGGGACACTGATGAATCTACTTCATTTGTTATCGATTTCGTAGTATTACTTTTTTGGTTTGAGCTTTCGTTTTCGAATAAATCAAGAATCCGAAGTCTTATTTAAGTCAAATTTGAAATAAAAACGGTCACTAGGAAGTTAATATCATCTGTCTTTTAAAATACATCGAACCGGACCAATTAACCTTCTAGTTGTCGAGAAGATTCTTAGATATACGAAACGTAACTGGTTATGAGAGAAAGAGAGAAAGAAAATGTGTGCTCGCACCTCTCTCTCTTGCCCCTACAGTAATATACGAAACGTGACCCTCTCTCTCTCTTTCTATCTTCACTTACTTATATCTCCATATCAACTTCCGTTCGCCTCGCCCGATCACACTTTTCGTAACGCTCTCGTCACACATTCCCTAGCTCACGTTACTTGAAAAAAATATATGAATTGGCCCAAATTTATCTCACCGAGGAGGGGGGTCTAGATTAGAAGAAAAACTGCTCTCGTAATTAATGGATGCCCCCTTAAGTCTGTATTTGGTATAAGCACTATTATGTTGTGTGTTTTTGAATTATTTATTTTCATCTTCCTTATATTGCTTGTAATAATTACTATGCAACTCACTTTTTTATACTTGTATTTTATGTCGATTTTGCTATTCGATGGATCTACAGGATCTTTGTTGATTTATTTATTACCTTTCTTATTTTTTTAATATTCTATTGTTTGCTATAACGCCAATATGGATAACATTGCGTTGCACAAATGCACAACCCATGCATGTAGCCTGAAATAAAACCATTATTATGTTTTATTTTTATTGTTTAAATTGTACATACTAATAGAACTTAATTATGTAAAAGCCTTAAAGGGCGTATTATATAAATATATTTTTCGATACACTTTAAAGCAATTTTTTTTTTAAACCATCAATTTTACTTTTATTTTTTTACATGAGTTCCTCACAGGAGGCTATGAGGAAAATAATTTCACTCAGGGCCTATGTCATCTTTAGGGATGCTGTGTGGAGGGTTTTTTAAGGAAAGAAAGGAAAGGAGAGTTCTGGGAAGGAAAAGGGGAAAAGGAAAAAGAACAAAGAAATGCACCTTTCCTTTTCATATTCAGGGTGTAAAGGCACATAGCCGAAGCATTTTAACCAGCTATTTCTAAGCACATTTGGATTAAAAAATGTAGGTGTCATTGTACCATACGATTAATTTTTTTTCAATAAAAAACATTTTTAAAAAATCCATCACACGTCGCAACTGAGTAGTCAGGAGAGCAGCGCGGTTTTACAGCCTAGCGGATCACTTGATAAGCATTGCACCTCGTTCCAATAGCACGGTAACAAACGAAGAAGCGCGCGTATCGCATGATCGCTTCGCGACGTATAGCTTATAGGAGTGAGATCAGTGGCGAGATGTGATTGAAATATATATATTTTGTTTTTAATAAAAATAGTGAGAAAAATATCATCTTACAGAAAAATGACATCTACTTTTTTCACTTCAAAAATGCTATAGAATCGCTAGTTAAAATCCTTCGGGTACGTGTTGTTACACCCTGTATTTAATATCTCTCAACATGGACGGAAATTTTCTCTCACGTAATACGAAAACATGGTCAACACAGTTATCAGTGAACTAAAAAATGGTTTGATATAAATTTACTAACCTAAATTTAAAAAAAAAACTTATTATACACTATTTGCTTTAAAAAAAACAAAAAAACACCCAAAGGAAAACAAATTATAATCCACTCTAGGACAAATACATAACAAAATAATTGTAATATCACGTCT
The DNA here is from genome assembly GCA_917563855.2 of Limnephilus lunatus. Classification (NCBI taxonomy): domain Eukaryota; kingdom Metazoa; phylum Arthropoda; class Insecta; order Trichoptera; family Limnephilidae; genus Limnephilus; species Limnephilus lunatus. The sequence goes on from OU830598.1 coordinate 74,767,167, forward strand.
TAAGTAACTGAAAGCAAAACCGACATAAAATACCTAGAAAGTAGACCAATGCCTTAATACTCTAATTCACAGTTTTGTTTTGTTTTTTGACTTTTTTTTAAATTTTTTTATTTATTTATTTGGAACACAAACAAGATATTTACTAACCATTTTTGTCAGTAATATAAAACAAATTAAAATACAAATATAAATATCCCTAGACTAATGTGTCTGCAGTAATCACATTGCATATTTACTGAAGCAAACACATGGAAAACAATGTAAGTATTATTTATACATAACTTGAAAACTAAAATACAAAATTTGAAATACATAATAATATAAAATATTTATGAAGTAATAATTTAAAAGTAATGAAGAATATAGTATAGTTATGAAACTAACATTCCTACGTCTTTAGATGTCTAAGATATATCCTAAATAAAGATTTACTCGGAAAATACGTACTTTTCCTATTTACACAGCAAGGCTAATAATGGCCGTACGACCGCTTTCATAGCAAAAAAAAATTGGACAATTCTACTTAAACCATACATATATTAAAAACTTATGTTTAAAGAATTTAAAGTCCGAAAACTAAATGCATTGTACTTGTACCATGCAACATTTTAAATTTACAAAGATAAAATTCTATTTAAAACTGCATCATTTAAATTATCTCACAAACATCAATTCTCCCAAAGCAAAAATGAAAAAAAAAACAATGGAGAAATTCAATTAAATATCTTGAAGTAAATTTTTGTAATATATTACCAGAAATTACCACAAATATAAGTAACAACTTACAAGATTTTAAATCTTAAAAACACATGAAAATGTAAACTGAATTCTCTGAACTGAAACTGTTAACACAATATATAAATAATGAAATACCGATAACATAGTAATGGTGACCGGACAATTTCACGAAGTGCAACTTTGTCCACAAAGTTGTTTTAAAAACAAGTGGGTTACATTAGGTTAGGTTATTGACTATTTTTATTCTTTACCACTTTCAAAGACTATCAAATGCCACTTTGTTGAGTTGTCATGAAACCCATAATAATACATCCCCCATACACACATTTATAAAATGTACATTTTAACATATTTTCTGTAAATGATGTAACATTATTTTGCAACACAGATTTAAAAAAAAATAACAAAAAATATGACATGATCAATAGATTTACAAACATTATTTGTATTGACTTGAAGTACCGACAGCTTTGATTTCTAGGTTTCCATTGCAAAAATAACCTCTTCAAACTGAAAGAAGCCGCATTTTTTTATTAGTAGGTAGTAGTAGACCTGCTTATCAACTTACAGAATTAACGTAGGTAGGTACTACATTGACATCTGGTCATTGTTGAAGTATTCCTAATAATTTGTTTGTACACACGATGTAACGACTTGATACTTATGATTGATTGAGATCAGAATAATCTCAGCAAGACAATTAAGAACGTAGATAAAAACATATCTAAGCTTTAATCGGAGTTGTTTTATTCAGTTTACGGGCAGAGTACACTAGTAGTAGCATGCAGTGGCCATAGTTCAGTGATATGATATCTGGGGAATTTTCCATAGATTTGGGGAAAAAGCATATTATCAACAAAAAACTATGGAAATTCTTGCGCTGAAATAACAACGATATTTTGGAAATATTTTTAGGATTGAGGGTAAACAAATATTGAAAAGTTCGTATTGTGTGACAAATAAGTCACACGGCTGTCTTGAAAACTCCGTGCTTTATACTTACTCGGGAATCCATGACTTCTTCTTCCATTCTCTATCGCATAAAACATTATTCTAACCTCCTGAAATCTTTATACTTGTTCTCCTGAAAATAAAATAAAAATAGCTTAATAATTATACTAGGTGTCCCAAACTACACCTGTTTGTAATTCGTGATACAGGGAGAAAACTGGTGAATCTTCATCACATTTGTAATGAATTTTGTGGTGTTATTTTATAGATTTGATTTTTCGTTTTCAAGAATATCGAGTCTGAAGTTGTAAACCTTTTGCCGCAGTAATAGGTAGGTACCCACTGAACAGATAATTTGTAGAAGAATGCAGCAATTTTTAAAAGAAAACTAATCTTACCAATTAACATAAGAACTTTCGATGCCTAGGTACCAGACAAGTAGGAAAATAAATAATTTTCTTTTCAAGGTAGAATTTCGATTTTGAAAATATTTGTTCAACTTCACGAGATGTATGGACAAATTGGACCTACACGAGGCACACAGACACAGCACAATGGAGGCAGTTATGGGTACCTCCACCCCGGGAGCAATTTATTGGAAAACCGCCACATCTGCCGTGGGTCACCCCAAGTGGTTCGCTATGTTTGGTAACTTAGCAGAGGTGCCCGGGTTCAAGGGGTGAGGTTTATCTACACTTAGCGGCACATGCGTTTGCCCACTGCATGGCGGGCCGGATCGGAAGATACTAGTTGAGGGACACCGTTTTACCTCTCCAGCCGGACTCTTTCGACCCATCGCCTTGAACCACAGAGGGAGGGATGGATTAATCCGCCACTCCTGAAGACATTGACCCTGAGCTTCATACCCATCCTCATACCTTCCCAGAACTTCCTCTCCTTCCTTTCCCTAAGAAGACCCTTCACTCAGTATCACCAAAGATGACTTAAGCCCTGTAGCCATGTAATGTAAAAAATAAAACGTTTTTTCTTAGAACCAAATAAAAATGATGATCTTTATAAAAAATTAAAAAATCTAAAATTAAATACAAACTTTCTCGGTAAATTTAAATTGTTCGTTTGTTAAAAAAAAACATGTGTAAGACAATGTGAGACTTTGAATTTGGGGAATATCTGGGAAAAATTTACACCTTATCAGTGGGGAAAAAAATCATCATATTATCACAGTTTCAGTTTTCAGTCTCTGTTTCAGTTCGTAACCAGTGGCCAACGGGGCCGTTAGGTATTGTGTATTCCCCCACGCTTAAATCATCACACATTTAATAATAATGTTATTACATCGGACTATCATCACTGTTAAATTAATTAAATAAATAAGTTGGTACGCGTTCACCGCAACATACGCGATATTGAAACTGTCCAACGAATTTCGTTACAGGCGCGCGTTAATTTCAGTAATTAATCAAATTTGTGAATAACCTGCTTAGTGTTGACGTTTTAACAACGCACAAGGTGTAATTATGTGTATGTGAGTGATGATATTTTATATATAACCGGTGAGTGGTCCTAGTATAATGAAATAATATGATTCTTTGTGTTTGTACACGTGCGAATGTGTCACTTTCAAAATCAATCAACTGATGTACCAAGTATTTTTAAAATTAACTGTAAAAATAACCTACCTTTATCATATTAAACCATTTTTTTAAATTCTACCTCCTACGTATTATACATGATGTCCGGAAACTAGCGGCACAAGCGGGAATCTGCATTAAATAGAAAACCAAAATAAACATTTTTAACAAAGTATCGGGTTAATATGATATTGGTGCTGCCTCAGCACATTTTAAAATAAACATTTTTAACAAAGTATCGGGTTAATATGATATTGGCGCTGCCTCAGCAAATTTTAAACAGATTTTAACCTCGTAGCGAGCGATTTTTTACAGAATTGATCCAATAAAATTCCAATTTCGGAATCAATTTATTGGAAATTGAAAACCCAAATCCAAAAAGATACACCGCTAAATCGATTCCAAATGTTATGTAGAATGTAGATTTACCAGTTCCTCGCTTGTTGTACAGTTAATTAGAAGTTTAGTTGCACCACTAGTTACCGGATGCCATGTATTTGAAATATTTAAAAATTACCAGCACATGAAATGTGTTTATGTTTTTTTTTCTTTAGGGGGCATACATTGATTAGGTGAGCAGTTTTTCTTCTAATCTTGACCCCTCCCCCCATTGGTGAGATAAATTTGGGCCACTTCGTATATTCTTTTTAAGTAACGTAAGATTTTGCTGGACCCCCCCCCCCCCCTTCCCCCTTTTGAGATCACGTACTTAATGTATGCCCCCTTATTCATTCCAAATTATGGTTACATCATTTGTGGATTTTCCGACCACCATGCTAGGCTGATGCCCGTGTTACGGTGGTCGATTACTTCCTGTTCAGGCGTAAAAAGCAATCCCCAAAAGCTGTCATCTTCTTTTTAGCCTTATTTAGCAAATACCTACATTTTGTAAGTTAAGTTAGGTAAGGTGTGATCAAGAGGGGCGTGTAGTATCATAATGAACATGTCGATATAGCAGCCCAAAACATGCATTTTTATTTTCGATTGTAATTTACGTTTGTTTTGACAGGTACTGCCAAAACATGTTGTTGTTGCGGAGTAACAACAAATTGCAATGTTACAGCAGTTAATTTCACGCCAATTAGCCAATGAAATATCGTGTTATATTGATTATCAGTAATTATTTAGATAAGCTATAATATAATTTATCATAATGCTTGTGTCACACACATCTATAAAAGATCATTGGACTTGGCGTATTTCGAATATCGCTCGCCATGCATTTCCAATGGGAGTACAATCTTTCTTTGTTTTGTTGAATATTTTTGTTCAAAGTATTTGGAATGTTAAGATTGAATCGATGATCAAATTTAATAATTAACATGTTTAATTTCTTATTATTACTTTTAAAAACATTATGAACAGATATCATGTGGGTTCATGTTTCACTGTAAGAATTACACACTGATGGAATTGCAAAAATAATACCGCATATAAAACATATTGTTAATTACATTAGGTTACACGTGGAGAGAATTACACCTACTGGAATTACACGTGATATTTATTTAGCATACAGTAGAAGATACTTTCAGTATCGCCCTGCTGAAAGATCACCATTCAGAATTGAAACATTGCGTTGCTTGAAATGGCGTTAGTCGTGTTTTGTGACCAGATCTGAATAGCTACATTCCTCTTCCCCATCTCCTTTCCATCCTCACAACATACCCGAGTTGGGGATGCCACAGTGGTTCATATGGTTCACTGGCTCCAGATGGTTGGGAGCAGTTGTGAAGTATTTACAAGTACAAATAAAAACTTAGTCTAAAACTTAAAAAAACGTCTTTGACGTCTGTAATTCCAGGTAATTCTCTCCACGCTTAATTTGTGTTTAACTTTGGCAGTGTAATAATGGTACTTGAAATTCACGCCCGTGTTACTTATGTAACCGACACAAAATTAGTGGTACGCTAGAAATTTTTCCTTTTTTTTCAATTTGTGATGACCAGATGACCTCATTCATTCATTCAGGCTGTTCAATCAGAGAGATTCTGGTTGAGTCAAGGTGACTGAAAAAGAACAGGGAGCAGTTAGACAATAAGAAGGAAGACAGGAGCCAGAAGCCAGGAGTTAAGATGTCAGAAGAACGAATGCAATGGGAGTCGGAGAGAAAGAAGGACCTGGCGGAACACACATTTCAAACGGTGAATATCTTTTTTCTGCATTGGATATTATTTCCTCTTTATGCATCTCTCACACACAGATATAAAAGATCATTTGGATTGACCTATATCGCTCGCCATATATTCCCGTTGGAAATGAACGGCGAGCGATGTGCCGAAATACGCCAAGCCAAATGATCTTTTATAGTTGTGTGTGACACATGCTTTACATTCGTAGGCAGGTTATGTCAGTACGTATATTTGTAAATACCCGACGCGTTATTCATTCGGTATATGTGGGCAGCGCTCGGGGGCTTGGTAAATGCTAGAAAAAAAGTGGTAAGACTATAGATCGACCCTACCATAGTTGATCGATAAGGATTGTATCATCGGTAACTGCTCATCGTTCTCTAGGACAACTTCAGGTCCAATATCTTTGTGCAGATCGCTAACTTACAAACAACAATTGACGTCGAAATATTAAGAATACAATGAACATGAAAATTAACTTAAAATATTTGATAAATCCGTCAATTTTTTTGAAACAACACGTTCTAAGTCATTGTGAACTGTTATTTATTCTTGGCGATCTGCAGTCATTCTAGGGAACGATGAGAATCTACCGAAAGTTATCGATATAATCCTTATCGATTGACCGTGCCAGGACTCCTGAGTTCGAGTCCCAGTTGCGACCGTTACATTTTTTTCTGTCTTTATTTCTTTCATATTTTCAGGAATTTTTATTATAGGGTTATTTATAGGAGTTGTTCATATTGTCTTCGTTAGTGATTAACATGTGTATTTAAGTTTATTATGTTCTATTCTATTCGTGATATTTTATAAAATTTATATTTTATCTATACTTACACTTACCCGAAGGATTTTAACCGGCGATTCATGTCTTTTTAGAGTCATTTTGCTGTGCGATGATGATAAAAAAGATGTCTTCTTCAAATACAGCAAACTTATTTTACGACACCATTTTTATTAAAAGTTAATAAAATACTTAGTTTTAAGTAAAACCTGGTGAAGTAGGTAGGTATCGCGTAGAGAACAAGTTGGCTTTTTAAACACTAAAAGTGGGTAAAACTACATACCTATTTTATAAATTTTGAAAAAATATGTTTTTTCTGTCACCCGTCGCCACTGATAACTTGAGTACAGCCTAGCGTGTCACGTGATTCGCACTCCGTCTCTTTCCATCAGCACAGTAGCAATATATGAGACAGAGAGCGCATCACGTGATCCGTCGTGCCGTGTAGTAGTATGATAGAATTTTTTGTTTGTTTAAATTTTTTTAATATATCATCAGATAGCAAAATAACATCTACATGTTTTAACCCAAATGTTCAGGAATCGCTTGTTAAATCTTTCGAGTAGGCAGGTACGTCCGTTACAACCTTTATATATCTAATATTGGAGAAATATTCTATTGGAGAAATGTTCATAATAATAGTTTTATTCCGGCTACATGTAGACAACAGGAGTTGTGCAATGCAATGTCATCCATATTGGCATTATAACAAACGATCAAATAAGGAAGAAAAAAATAATAATAAAAACGGTTGTGAACAAATAAGGAAGGAAAAAAAATCAACATTATACAACAAATGAAATTCAAAAAAAATATATGGGTACGTTAAAAATTAAAAATAAACATTAAAAGATAAATGCAAAGCGAAAGTGGATAATACGTTGCCCTAGTGTGAGACCACTATTCAGAATTGAAACGTTGCTTAAAATGGAAAAATAAAAAAATAATCTCTATTTTTAGAACGAATACATACAAATACAGTCAGTTCAATGTGTTTTAAAAGCATAATGCTATTTTTACTGCGATGGTATATCTGTAGTGGCATTGTTACGAGTAATTCCATTATTAAAGTCACCACTTACAATCTTTCTTAATAATGCCCGGTTCACACGAGGTTAGTCTTTCAAACCAGATTAGCAAGCTATTGCTCTGACCAAATCTGAATAGCAAGGTAATTCCCCGCCTTACTTTTTTCACCTTCTTCATTCTCAAAACATTCCCCAAATGGATACCCCATAATCTCACTGGCCCATAATTGTTTGTGTGCAGTTGGACTCTTATGCGGTATTAACATAAAAATAAAATAAAGAAACCAAAAAAATCTTCACAAAATACGGATTAAAAAATGAAATAGAACGTCCCCTCTTTGTCCTCAGACCCCTTGAGTCTCTCCAGTTGCCCTATAGGGGGCGCATGGCCCATTTTGGGATTAGTTGTTATAGGTTTAACTTAACTCTCTACCATTGTTCAGTTGGTTCACAACAATCTACGGAAGGAGCTGGAACTGTGCGTGCACCAGCTGGCTGCCAAGGCGGTGCAGGAGGTCAGGGATACCAACTTCCACGGCAATGGGACCAGCTCTGGCTCCTCGAGGACATCTAACAAGTCCCTCCATACTCTCAACAACAACAATCACAGCACCACCAACTCCAAAAGGTACTGTAACCCTTACTTTGTTTCAATTTTGGCTCTTTTTTCTCGTATAGCCTATTCTTTGTAAGCTTTGAAGGTCCCTATAGTTGATTAATTACGATACTTGGGTACGAATCAGTAAGTCGTGGGTTCATATCACGGCGTTCGCAGGTAAATTATGTGTTATTGCACAATAATAAATTAATTCAAAATAATATACAGTTTGTAACAGCACGTACTTAAAAGATTTGAATCTGCGATTCCTGGTCAAATTTGGAGTAAAAAATGTAGATGTCATTCTGCTGTCCGATAATATATATATTTATATTTTTTTTTTTAAACAAAAATATTTCTTTCAATCATACGTCGCTAGTGATAGAGCTTCGGGTACGTGCTGTTACACCCTATGTGTATACAGTGTGTTTGAGATGTGTTCCGAAGTGGAAGATACTCTCAGTATGTCCCTGGAGAAAGATCACCATTCAGAATCAAAATGCTTTGCTTGAAATGTCTTTGGTGACCAAATCTACTACTTTCTTACCTTCCTCTGCCCTATCTATGTAATGTGGTTAAAGAATCGGTATTTTCTGTCTTTTTCGTTTTCGTGCAACACGTGAGAAAAAGAAAATATTGTTTTGGTATCTTTTCTCTAAACGATCGTTGTATTTTCATTTACGTACGTTTTGAACTGGAGTCATGGAAACCGAACCATTAAGCCCTTTTACATGTGTTTTCGTACATGTAAAAATGCTCAAAGCTCTAAAATACGACGCCCTTACACGACAATTTTTTTTAATGATATTCCATTAACAAAATACATCGCTACAAGCGCAATTTTTTTGAAGTGAAAAACCATTTTCCTAAAAAGGTGGGAAAATGTTAAAAATGGGTCACAGTCAGAGAAATAATCAACTTTAGTAGTTTAATAAAATGTTCGTCATACTTTTTTAACGATTTATTTATTATTATTTTTAATTGGTAAACTAATGTTTAAGACAAGATTTTTATGCATAGCACAAAGGGATTTATCTTTTCTCGAGAGATTTTTTTAAAGTTGATGAGTGTTTCAGGCTAACGATTTATTTATTTATTATGTAGGTAAGTACCTTACTACATTCCGGATGTATTTGGACTAAATGAATCAAATATATGCGTTTTAAACCACAAAAGTATACTTGCGCTGACGATTTAGTGGAAATTTAATTTTGCGGTATTTGGCGTTTAGTCATAGTATTATGACAAACCACATTAAAACGAATGTATTTAATTTTGTCCTTATTACGAACTAACAATACGAATATATTATTATAAAATTTATCATCATACTTACCTACTTTTTTTTGATTTCGCATAACCAACCCTAAAAATGTTATGGGCGATAACCCACGTGAATCTATCCTTGGGTAATTTTGGTTAGGTTATGTTAGTTTAGGTTAAAGGTTAAGTTAATTTAGCTTATTTTCAAACCTAAAAAATAGTTGGGTGATAACTGATAACCCTCGAGTCCCTATTAGGGATTAATTGTACCAAAAATGATGATTTTTTTTAAACAATAGATACACATGAAAATCTGAAATTAAACATCACTAATTTCAAATCGTATATATTTAATTCTGAATTTAATAATACGATTGACAAATTAATAATAAAATATGTTTGTAAGGCATCAAACGCAAAGGAGTCCAATGTATTGCACAAAAACAAATAATAATCTTTTTTTTCATTTTGAAGAAAGGGAAGGAGGTTTGAACAATAAAACGTTACTTACATTCTTTAACATTGTTAATTGAATAACGAATTGGTTTATTCAGTGTGTAATGTTAATAAAAGTGTCAAAAATTATTTGTATAGTATTCATCGAATTGTTAGTCCAACGCAATAATAACAACTAGCAGTTAAAAACCCGCTACACATGTTTTTGCTGCTAGGCCCTGCGGGCGACTTTTAGTTTGACTTCACCCTGTTTAAGTGTTGGTGACCATTTTATAAATCCGATAGGAGCTGGTTCGAAAAATAGCCACCGAGACAAAGTAACCGGGACAGGCAATGCGAGATCCACGAAAGTACGAATCCAATAAGTAGGTAGATACTTACGCCTGCCAGCCGACGCACCTCACGCTAATTCGGTTCTATTAGGAAAGTTGATTTGTAACAAACTCCACGTAAGAAAACGATTCTGCGTAAGGCGCGGCGTCAGAGGTGTAGGTACTCGAAGCCGGGATCTTAAATTTCAACCCTACAGTCGCTAGGCTATTAATACTGTCAGATGATTTATGGATGTTCCCAAACTGTTTAACTAATCACTTATGTATAGGTAGGTATTGATAGATATCTGTAATCAGGTAGGTATACCTATCGCACACCTGTCTACCAAATTGACATAAAACACCAATACCACTCGTAATAATAAAATTCCATCTTCAATTAACTCTAACATAGGAGACCTTTTTGACTTAATTTAACTCTGTATCTATCTCTATATTTTTTGAATAAGCTGTCTCTTACAAATAAATAAATAAGTAATGCTTATTGCTTATAGCATTTTTAGAGAACCCATCAAATAAATTTAAAAAATATAATACTGTGAACAATGGCCTCCGTGGTCGAGGGGCAAGGCTCTAGACTAGCGATCGGGAGTGGTGTCGAGGGATCAAATCCCGGCGCCAGCAGATAAATTTTATTTGATTGATTTGTGTTTTCACAATTTAATAATATAAGGTATATTTGCGCCATGTTCCAGAGTGAAAGATAATCTCAGTATTGCTCTGGTGTAAAACACCACCATTCAAAATTGAAACGTTGCTTGAAATGGCTTTAGCCGTGTTTGGTGACTAAATTTTAATAGCCAGGTATCTCGCCACCTTCTTCTTACCCATCTCCTTCATATCCTCTTCATATCCCCTTTTATCCACTTACCTTAAGCCTCACAAAATACCCCAATAGGGAATGACTTATTCTCACTGGTTCCAGACGGGAACAGTTGGGACTCTTGTGAGGTACCTATTCACATAAAAAATAACAAAAAATATATTAGTATTATTTGCAAACAAACATGTGATTATAATACATATTGTCTTAGCGGATAATAAATCTTCCGCAACTCTGGGACCATCAATAATGTCTATCTCCAGACAGGGGTAGAACCATTGATGTATATATACTCCAAAGATATTGAATTGAATATCTTTGATATACTCAATGGGTAGAACCATATATTTTTTTAATTTACAGTCTTGGCATTTGCAAGCAATATGTTTATTTATACACGTGCCTAGTTCTAAAATTTATGTTATTTATTTATTTATTTATTAACAGAAAGAAACATTACACATTTACAGTGGTGAAAACAATTTTTCATGGCGCAATGTGTTGATGTTTGATGATTATTAGGATCGTGATTTAATATTATCGTATTTACCAACATAATGTACTTTGGTACAAACAGAATTCGTAAAATGTAATAAGGTTTCGATATCTCAACGTGGAACTCGCTTATATCAAATACACTGCGATATAAATAATATCTCTTGTTTCTGACTTTTCCCATATATTCTGATGGTAAATGCTAAACTAGCGCCTCCTAGCGGCGTGAGTTGTGCACCTTGGTTTTCTTTCGTAAAGGATTTTATGTGAAATGCATTCTTAATTTTACTTAAATAAATTATATAAATCGATTATAAAATACTAAATAATTTTCTTTGATTTATTATTTGTTGATTTCACTTTTTTGCTTATCATATAAAACTTATTGTCGTTAATTGTATGTATGTATGTATCTATGCTTTAATGAGGACTTTTAAATTTTTTTTTCAAAATAAATTAAAACAGTTGCAAACTATAAACAAATTTACAATATTTAAATCGAACATCAATCTAGTGTTATCATTTTTCAAAGAAATTCTAATATTTTCTGAAATGTTTTTTTTTTATTAATGAGATTTATTTGGCTAAAATAATTTAGAAGATTTTTTTGTCGATGCTAAAGTCCTTTTCTAATCTAAAACTCAAAGGGACTTTCCACGATATCATCAGGCAATCTACTACAAAGCCAGACCAGCACATAATATTCTGAATTTTTTGGGATAAATTTTTATAAGTATATTTTGCCTACACTTTTTATGTAATCCAGAACATTTTAATTGCTTGGATTTAACGAACTCATATTTAATCTGTCAATGTTTGTGGGCATTCTGAAAAACGACTTTTGTTGTTTGTAACTTATTACGCTAGTAATATTGATTAAAAAATATACAAAAAATGTCACATAAAGTTGGTTCTGTGTTTGCCGTTTACACAGCCTCACAGCATTCCCTAAATTTTAAATGGAGAATGATAATGCATACTTCCGCGCTCATTTTTTAAACATTGTTTGGTTTTAAAATGAGATTATGCGTAGTTCCTACCGAGATGTCATTTATTCCAATACCTGCCTCTCCGTGCTGGAAAAGCATTTTGAATTTGGAACAATACAAGAAAAATAGCAAATTCGAATGCATTTGTTTTTGAAAACCAGTAGGAGTAGAATAATGGGTACTACCTTGGAAACAAGTGGTTTGTGTTTTTCGTAAAGAATCTCGTTTTTTTAACTAAAAAGAAGATATTTGACCATCTCGAAAGTAAACAATATCGGGACTATTATAACTATATTGTGTTTGTGTTTTGTGCTCCTTCGCAGAGGTACAGTTAGTAGTAAGTGATTGGTTATCCTTCAAATATTATCACCCATTTCCAGCAAACACCATTTCGTCTCGTTTCATTTTTAACCCCCCACGCAAGGAGCGGTGTTATAAGTTTGACTTTCTGTCTGTGGCATCGTAGCTCCTAAACAAATGGACCGATTATGATGCGTTTTTTTGTTTGTTTGAAAGCTGACGTGATCGAGTTGGTTCTTAGCTACAATTCATGAAAATCTTTGCAGGCGTTTCAAGGTTATCATCAGCTCTTTTTTGAGTCGGGGGTTGCTTAAAATGCTGAAATTTTTACTTATTTAGTATTTACAGACGCAACAAATATAATAAGCGATCCGGATCCGGGCGCCCTTTTCGGCCCTGGTTACACGGTTACACGTTCTATCTGAACCAACATATATGGTAGAGATAATATGGCATGGTGCGGTCTACGGAGCGATTAGTAATATCGATAAACAACATCCCAGGGGCCACAGATCACATCAAGTCCTAAAGACTGTGTTAATCAGCTCCCGAGAGAAACGTATGCAAGAAACATTTATTAAGACATACCTACTACTGAAAGCTCAGTTGCAACTTATTCCTCTTTCTCATAAACGACGCATGAAGCAGAAGAGCTCAGCGACACAACCGTGCACCAGCGATGTGTCACGTGCCACGTCAGTGAAGTATGTAACAAATCAGCTGGGTTATCGGAGCTATCACTGGCTGGTTCCAATTTTTTACTTGTAGATTGAAATCTTTTCAGATAGATGATTATTTAATCATCTTAAATAATAATATGTCTTGACCTTGTGCGAGTACAACCAATATCAATATTATCGAATTATTTGTTTGATAACACTTTTGTTGTGTCGCGCACGTGTTAAACAGGCCACTTATAACATTAATGGATCTAAGATTTTTTTAAATAGGCGCTTTTGCAACTTTTTTTTTATTTCGTTAAAATTAGGTAAATTGCATGGTATTTTTTCCACCCACAGAAGTGCCGCCTGGAGTACCTAGTCTCTGGTTCCTCCCTAAATCTGGCTCTAGGGGTGAACCAAAGAGAGCTGGCTCGCTTCCCGCGAATGGCAAAAAATATGATTACTTAGATTTTCAACAGAATTTTCCAACCAGAGGTAGGCAGAGAGGTCGGAACACCGTACCAATTTGTATTGACACACATTCCTTGCTACTTACTACATACATTTGGGTATTACCTACAACCCTCGGCAATACCCAATGCAAATATTCGATCATCTCCGGCCTTAGTCTTCCGTCCATTTGCGTGTTATATACTGATAATGACACTTTTTCTCCGTCCAACCGTTCTACATGTTCAACCATAGAAAAGAATATAACACTAGAAGTGCCTTCCGTGTTCCGTGCAAATTTGAATAGAAACAAATGTGCCACTGACTTAATACCTTTTGATTTTAGACCATTTAGCACGCGGTCTGTTTCCCTTAGGCTTGCCTGAAATTATATATTGCCATCTCATGTGAATAATGAAATACAGTTTTGCATGGGAAATATGGGTCAAAGTTAAGCCTATAATTATGGGACGAAATACGCCCACAAGCCCCTTCTCCTGTTATTTATTAATCATTATTAATTCTCGTGTTATTATACCGGTAAAATTAGTGTTATTATAACATGTAAAAGCCCAGCCGGGCAGGTAATTCACAATAAATAAATATTTTACTTTAGATTCTCAACTACTTACTTCAGATATCTTTACTATCAGACTGAAGAGCGATAGCTTTTAAATTAATATATTATTTTATTAAAATGTTTTTTTTTTTAACCAAAACTATTATTAAATTTTTATCCGACAGCCCTAAAATGGTTAGCTAATTAGCAATACCTGCTTAGTAATTCCAAACAATGATAACTTTGAAGGTAACAATAAACTCAATACATATTTACTCTACTACTCTATAAATACTATTGACAACTTTTCTGACAAGTCCCCTTTTATTTGTTTACATCGTTTTTATTCTAAATAATATGTTCTCTGTTATTATAACATTGATTAATAGTTTAATAACACATACCTAAATACTTACTTTTATCACACATACCATATTAAATGTACATTCATATTTTGTTATTATTGTAATACTGATAATCTCATGTGTACCACTGTATACCTACTTATAATATCATGTACCTATCACTTGAATGTAAAAGCCATTCTATGGCGTTTAAATAAATAAATAACCCATTTACGCGTCGTTCTTTTACTAGTTATCGGTATTGCATTATTTATTTATTTATTTATGTGTTTCATTAACGCCTTTCGACTTTTTAAAGCACGAGCTCTAAGAAAAAATATGTTTTTCAATTTTACATGAAGCTATCTTGAGTTATCCTGTCCACTGCAAGGACACTTTTTTAAAGGGACACCAATTTTGGTGAAGGTTCAGATCGAAGCGAAACCGGTTGGTTAAAAAATATAATATATTTGAATTAAAGAAATTTATTTTATTGCCATTATTATAATTAGCTATTGTAAGTGTTTTAAAAATTGAGACAATATTATTTTCTCTAACCTTAGAAACCCATGTAACCCATTAATATGAAGATGAGGTACCCAGTAAATGCATAAGGGTTGGTGTATAAATATAGTAAAGTATATTGTAAGTTGAAAAGATGTCTAATTGAGAATTAATAAATTGTCGCATCTTATATTCTTAAAAGGGTCTTATACAGTTGTACATCCAAACGCCTCAGGATTCTTCCGACTACATATATTCAGTTGTCTTCTATTCTTACTTTTCCTAGTTCAGCACATAGGTATAACCGATATACAAGGTTTGTTATCAAAACTTCATTATGGACTGGAAGCCTCTCATCTGATTATGTCAGTATTCATTAGGTCAGAATATTTTCTCGTCTTAAACTAAAAACTGTTTTTTTAAAAGGTGAAGAAATACGCTTTCAAATTTTATTATTAGAAATAACCAAGTTTTTTTTTTAAGTATAAGTACATTTTTTTAATGCAAACTTTAAAAAGTTTTAAAAATGGCTCATCTTAAGCTTTTTCTAACTAAAATTAATGATAACGAAAAAAAAAAAATATACACATATTTTACTATAAATTTATGTATATTTTACTATACATGTATTATAAACGTTATCATCGGTTCCATGCCAACTCAGAATGAAACCAACTCACAACCACCTCAGAAAGGTCATTAAAAGCTATGAAAAAATAATTTAAAAATAGCCGGTAACCCTAACCCAGTGATTCTTAAAGGGGGCGCCAGCGCCCTCCTGGGGGCGTTTTGGAGGTCTAGGGTGGCTTTTTAAATTTTTAGCATTTAGGGGGCGCTGCAGAGTTCGAGTGGGCATTGTGGGAAAATAGAAAATAATTGGCACACTTTCTTAAGGTGCAACACAAAAATTTAAACTGAGGCATAATAAATATGTGTTTTATTTATACTTCTTGTCTTTTTTTTATTTGTAGTAGGAAATACATTTCTGCATAAATGGATGAAATTATAAAATTTCGTTTCATAGGGGGGCGCTGGATAATTTTACTGCGGTAAAGGGGGCGATTCTTCCAATACGGTTAAGAAACACTGCCCTAACCTAACTTAACCTATTTAACCATTTTTTTGTTATCATCTCTCTTAACGACCTTTCTGAGGTGGTTCTGAGTTGGTTTTATTCTGAGTTGGCCGGTCACCGTTATCATCACCTCATTTTTATCGATTCATGTAAAAATAATTAATAAAAAATTCACAATGTGTACATTTGAATTATTTTGTTGTTAACCTTTAGATTTAAATGTATAGCGAGGTTTTATTTCTCTTTCCAATGCTTTTTGGATCATATTTCTCACTATAATAGTAAAGGAGACACAACAATTTCTTTGGGACCTATTTGAGTTGTTCCGAAAAGCGAACAAATTAGCCCGAGAGGTTAAATATTCGCAATATTACTTTGACTTTTAAATGATAACAAATCGACCCATCGAGGCAATCAATAAAAAGTTGACATTAAAAAAATCAAGTCAAGAATAATCCTCTTTTAGTTTGATGGTAATCATATCGTTGTCCGTTAAACAAAAGTCACCATCAATCAATGACGGAATTCAAAGTCTAAAATGTTTGTTTCTCGGAAAAAGACGGCAATGGGGTGTAATCAAAAGAATCTAAAGATTGAAGCGGGAATTTTTTTTTGTTGATAAATTTCTGAAAAGTTGAAATTCAGTATTTTTTGTCATATTCGATCTGCCCACTGAAAAAGTACGTCGTGGGCGCATTGCTATATATTTATAAACTGTGGGCTTGTCAATAAAGCAATAATTTCATAAACTTTAGTAAATAACAAATATTATAATCAATAATTATCAGCCTAAAACACTCATCTACATTGAAAAAATCTTCCGAGAAAAGATACTGGCCGCCAACGGGAATTGAACCCGTGTCCCTCTGATTGCCGGTCAGGAGCTCTCAGGACCCGGTCAGGAGCCGGTCAGAGCTCCTGACGGGCAATCAGAGGGACACGGGTTCAATTCCCGTTGGCGGCCAGTATCTTTTCTCGGAAGATTTTTTCAATGTAGATGAGTGTTTCAGGCTGATAATTATTGATTATAATATTTGTTATCTACCCTTTGTGCTATGCATAAAAATCTTGTTTAAACGTTAGTTTATCAATTAAAAATAACATTAGTAAACATTAAATTCATAAATTATTATTATACATTAAGTGTCTGTCAATAAGAGTAGAAAATATAAAAAATGGAACTACAAAATTTGTAGGCTGGCAACACCAATAATTTAACTGTCAAATATTATTTTAAAGCGCAATGACACTGAAAATATAGAACACTGTAATTCACATTTTAAATACGCTTTTTTGTTCCTAACGAAAAAAAAATCGAAGAAGAACTGATGTTAAGGTACCTACTTAATGACATACATTTGATTAAAGATGAGCGTCCATCTACCCGCGCCGGCCGCAACGCACGCACGGCACGCAACGAATCTTTATATTATGAATTAGGACAGCACTGCGTCCACTACCAGCAAATACCGGTAGTCGGTGCGGGCCGGATTTTTCTATATTTCTGTCGGCGCCGGCAGATGGACGTTTACCATTAATGTTGTTTTAAAATGTGATATGCTTTTATTTAATTTAACATTTGAATTTAGCAGTAGGTAGGTAGAAAGGAAGAAGCACTATTGGTGAGTTTAGTTACACTACTTTTAGATCTGAATGAGTTAAATATATTCAGATCTAAAATTAGAAACATGATCTAAAGCCCGGGCAATGCTAGGTACTTTTAAGACGACAATACACCTGTATCGGACGTATTACCAGGGTATTGGATACCCTGATAATACGTCTGATAAAAGTCCGATACGTCCGGATAAAAGTCAGAAAAAAACTACGTAGGATAAGTTAGGTATGGGCTTTTTTCGCCACTTGACTTTTCAAAGGAGGAATGAAATATCACTTTGTTGAGTTGTTCGGTCACAATAATGGGATGATTATTATTTTTTTTTTTTATTAAATAAACTCTTTTCTTGTATTGTTTCGTGAGAAATATTAATAAAAATATAACTTATCAACTTAAAATGAATGTCTGACTTATCAATAAAGGAATGACCAGGTTATTGCAAAACGCCGTTTTATCACAACATACAATGTATTAGCTTACTACAAATTATTTATGTTTTTCTGTCTAATTAGAGATAAGTTATTTAATTGCAATTCACAAGTTTAAATAATAAATCTTAAAAAATGGCATCATAATATGAGGTTTTTTAACCTTAGTCACCTCTTCCTTGTGGAAAATATTAATCTGAATAAATAATTATGCGGAATTCGTTCGAAAATTCTAATTTTGAGATCACAATCAGTTTTTCTGTTTTTACAGAGCTCCTCTCGTAATTCTGAGAAAACTAATTCCTAAGCTAAACTGACCCTTGCCCAATCCATGTCTAGGATTAGAGTTAAATAATATTAGCTGCTGACTACAGTTAAGACGACGGTATACCTACCTTATTCAGAATCTTAACGACATAAGTAAAGAAGCCATGTATACAAATTGGACGGACCTACTGTCGAATTTGCCCTATCAAAGAAAAGAAGAAGAAGACAAATAATGTAGGAATCTTAACGACGTAGGACGGACCTACTGTCGAATTCATCCTAGCAGGCCTGGAGATTCGCTCTTTCCGCCGCGTTCATTTTAATTCATTCTGAAGAACGTGTTACAAATATTTCAAATGTGTCTCCATGTCTCACTCCCGGAGTTATTAACTCATCGTCTAGAAAAATAAAATCTAGTGCTTACCGCTAACTTTATAGTTGAAAAAACGGGTTATAAAGTTTTAAAATCGTTGTACGTAAAATATATTAATGGTAAGGAATTGTTTTTATTAATCTTAAAAACAAAGATTTTACATCCCCAGTGTTCTGTTGGAATAAAAGAGTTATAGTAGGGGAGGAAATAACGATAAATGGGTAACGAGCGTTGTGGGGACCTATTGGATTGCAAAGATTAGATGCTAAAAAGAAAAAAAGTTTATGTGATGTATGCCCTTTCAGTGGTGGGTAAAAAAAAATCGTCACGATGACTTACTCGAGCGCGTCAGATATTAATAGCGTATACGCCCTACGTGTTTCTGGTAACGGGGAGATATTAATCTGAAGAGTTGAGTGGTGGGGGTGGCCGTATGAAGAGGTAGAAAATTGAAAAAAAATGAATTTATTCGAGCGTGTTAGATTAAGATAATGTGAGTTAATTACATGCAGAAAAGTTTACATTTCAATAATCTGACGATTTGGACGTAACCTAAACTCGTGGCAGATTTTTGAAAATGTAAAAAAAAATCGTGACCTTGACATACTCGAGCGCGTCAGATTTTTATACAGACGGTTCAGTTTGATGTCCTTGTTGTGCTGACCTATAATCTGACAATTATGTAGAGGAGTTTTCTTAATCTGACAGTTTTGAGTTTTTTATTTTATTTTTTATTACTGAATAGAATTACAATGAACAAAAAATAATATATACCTATTATAATGATAAAAAGAAAATTGTTTAATTGAACTTCTTAAAAATTTCACTTATTAAATTTCTTTACACAATGAATAAACCAAAGCGTTGTACACGAACGCATGGCCTAAGGGCCTCCGGCTCTGCGACAGAATATAAAACAAGCAAGCGCCTATCAACGTACAACTCGACCATAGACATATGAATATTACTAGACCTGCCCTAAGTGATAAAAGCGGTCTGCCTGTATATAACGAGGAAAGATTTGATTGTTTGTTTGTATTGAATAGGCTCCGAAACTACTGAACCGATTTGAAAAATTCTTTCACTGTTAGGAAGCTACACTATCCCTGTGTGACAAGGGCTATATTACATTTTCAAAAAATTAGGTCTCCTTACTAAAAAACTCCAATAATGTTACCCAAGGTGTAAAAAAATTACCTAAAATATTCTTTACATCGCGTGCGCTGCGAAAACTATTGATGATAGAATTAGATATTGTACTACGACTTTGCAGAACACATCATTATTTACAAAAAGTGTCGCGACAGCATATGTCTAACTATTATAGTTATGCCACAATAAGTGTTATTTTATTTTTAAAATTTAATTAAAATGTCACCGCTTGAGTCGTAGTAATTTTTCAAATCGGTTCAGTAGTTTCGGACCCTATTCAATGCAAACAAACAAACAATCAAATCTTTCCTCTTTAAATATAGGCATTGGAGGTTGCTCAACCACTTTCCCACGGTGTTCTAAGGAAACAGATGGTTTCCTCCTTCACCGTACACCTCAGGACTCTAATTTTTTTTATAAAGAAGCTACTTTTTATTTAAAATGATTCTAGACCTCCAATGTCCAGGCATACATTGTTAGCAGGCAGTATGCGAGTGCGTACATGTTGTTAGTTATTTATTTCACAGTATCACGTCTCATCTCCGCCACTTGATGTAGCTGAAATAAAAGTTTATTATTATGTAGGAAGAAAAGTTAATAGAATAAGGAAAAAAAAAATTATATTAGATGAGATTGTTTGACTTAACCAAAGCAGCTGAGCTGCAGTCGTCCGGCGGTCCCGCCAAGAATAAGCGGAGCCTTCAGTCCAGTTGCAAGCAGACTCGGTGTCCGCGCCCCTAAGCCGACTTCCCGGTAGGCCCTCGAAGAAAGTGTTGGGATTAAGCGGGAAATACCTGAAGACACTAAGGATAAAAGTGAGCATCGGGTCACCGGAGGCAGGGCGGAAGGGCACCGGTCTGCTACGGTTGGTCTTCAGGCCCGCTCATGGCGACGGGGGAGGCGCGGGCGGGTTATACAGCGGCTACCTTGGGAGTCATCTCCTCGGTTGTTGCACAGACATAGGTCTAGTCCACCCCCTTGATGGGGTGTAGGACAATACGAAAATGAGATGGTAGTTCAGTTCCGGCTCCTTGAATGATGCAAATCCAGACACGAAAAACTTGTTGTATGTATCCTAGATTTAGAAAAAGAAAAATGCAAGTGTAGTTAGGTTACGCCAAGGCTATTGATAGTGTCTAGTTAAACGAGAAAAAAAAAATAAAGATTTTAAAAAAAAAGTAATAGCCAAATTTTAGATGTTAAAGATGTTGTTGAAGATGGTGCCTAAGAAAACATAATACATATTAATACAAAACTTGATAAATGATTAAACAGTTTTAGTGTGAAATAACAGAAAATATAGTGCTCAATATCCGGGCAGTAGTAGTAGTATAAATATTGCAAAAGGTGACCGTGGACGCCAGGAGCAATTACACCCGCCTGGATCCTAAACACATAATGAAGTTAAATTTAATCATCGACTCTAAGTTCAGGCCATCTCTCAACCCAAATCCTTGTAAATTTCCTCAGGCATTCGAGATTTTCCTTGTTCGACACGAGATCCGCATTCCATGCTGGTCTCGTAGTTACTTTCAGACCTTCCAACATTTCATCTCTTGCATCCGTCAAAATCTCACAGTGCCACAGAATGTGCTCGGCTGTTTGGTTTGTGTCACCACACGCACAGTTTGGATGGGGAGACAGGGTCAGGCTGTGCAGTCTTCCCCTGAATTCACCATGACCTGAAAGTATTTGTGTTAAGTGATGATCCAATTTGATGAACGCCCCTTCCATTCTGGCTTTAACTGACGGGAAAAAGGAGAAAGTCCATCTGCCCGTATTCGATCTTTCCCAACGTTTTTGCCATTCATTAAGAGTGAGTTCACGCATCTCTTTCAGCAGTCGAGGGAGAGGTACTGCCCCACCTGGTGTTAGTTCAACTCCAAGATGGACGGCTGACCTTCCTCTAATTAGTTTTTTCTTAGTTAACACTTCCCTTATTTCTAGATCAATGGGCAAAATACCGGCCAAAACCGGCAATGCGTCTGAAGCTACAGTCCTGTATGCGCCTGAGAGCGCCAGCAGGGGAGTTCGCTGGCCCCGCTTAAGTGCCGAGTGGATCAGTACGTTGTCTAGGCGATGCTCCCATACAGAGGCTGCATACGTGACTTGTGTCACGTACGCTCCCCTGTACAGTAGGCGAAGTGCCGGAGAGCGTAATCCCCACTCCGCAGTTGAGATTCTTCTCAGTTTCATGAACAGGGCCTGGGCCCTGCTGGATACACTCTTGACATGCGCCAGAAAAGATGAAGAGCGATCCAAGATAACGCCTAGGTATCTTGCATTTTCCACAAATCGGATGTTGGAGTCTCCCATTTTTATAGTAGGATTTCTTCCTCTGTCGAGGAAGCCCTTCATAAGGAGACCCATGGTCTTTTGGGGAGCAAAATTCAGCCTGTTTCTCTTACCCCACTCAAGGATTACTTTCAGACCTTCTTCAGCTTTACTTTCAACTTCTCTCCTGCTGTTCCCCGAGACCAGTAATAATTTGTCATCAGCGTAGTCAACCGTGATACATCCTTCAGGCAAGGGCAGCCTGGAGGAATCGTCAAAGAGTATATTCCAAAATTCTGGGCCAAGGACCGAGCCTTGTGGGCAACCCATGTTTACTTCCCGGTTGATGGTGATATCACCATATGTTAATGAGATACTTCTGTTGTTGAGATAGTCGGAGACTATCTTGAACAACTTACGAGGGCAGTTACGGTTTTTTACTTTCGACAGTATCATCGGCCACCACGCATGATCGAAGGCACCTGTGATGTCTAAGAAGACTCCAATCACGTACCTCTTTGGACAGACCCTCACCCATTCAAGCGCAAACTTAATGGCGTGCTCCGTAGATTTACCCGGGACGAAACCAAATTGACGGTCGTCCGCTGGAGACAGGGTTTGGTAAAGGCGGTTCCGTATAATTTTTTCTAGAATCTTCCCCAGAACAGGAAGCAGCGTAATAGGCCTATAAGCCTTGATATCCGTCTTTGGCTTATCGTTGCCCTTTGGTATAATACGGAGCACCCCTTTCTTCCACTCTGTTGGGAAAACCCCTCTTCGCAGACATGTGTCCATGACTTGGAAGAGCTCCTCCTTGGCATGGACCCATACTTTCTTCACTATTACTCCATTCAATTTGTCAAAGCCAGGTGCCTTCTTAGAACCTAAGCCCTTAATTATTACCTCCAATTCAGCTTTACTTACAGGTGTAATCTGGTCCTCCTGGGAGAGGTTTCTAGGAAGAAGCCGTGACAGATTTCGAATCTGTTGGTGGTGGTCGCTTTCCCCAATTACTGAATCTAGAGGAACTAACTTTCCCAGAAGTGTTTCGAGAGTGGAAGCCACGTCCGTACTCTCAACATTCCTGCCATTGTTATCAATGACGACGCTAGTTAAAAACCGGTCAGAACCTTTTCCCGTCTTTGCAACAGCGCTGGGAATTTCCCACGGGTTGGCGTTACCCACATCTTTAACCCAATTATGCCATGCGGCTCGTTTCGCTGTAATATAGGCAGACCACTTTTATCACTTAGGGCAGGTCTAGTAATATTCCTATGTCTATGGAGTCGATAGTTTGTAGGCAGTTCTCAGCGCCGTCAGCCGCTGTACGCTCCACACTCAGTGATGATTTTAGCTTCTTGGGCATGTTGAAATCGTCAGATTATATTATTTCTGTGATCCTTACATTATTTCCTTCAAAATAAAAAATAAAATAGTTTTTTTTTTGCATCCTTGTGACTCGCTAATTTTCTTACGTCACGTTCAAATCGTCAGATTATTGAAATGTAAACTTTTCTGCATGCAATTAACTCACAATACCTTAATCTGACACGCTCGAGTAACTACGGGGATCGATTTTTTTTTACTAATCTGATCGGTTGCCCTAGCCGCACCCACCAATATTATTAGTTCATAAATGGTGGTAGTCCATAACAGGGTCGGAAGGTATCTCACCTTAGTTAATCTGACGCGCTTGAGTAAATCCCAAAATCCCTGCTTCGCCTCCCCTACTATTATTATAGTTACGAATTCACTGGAAATTATTAAAATGTGGGTTTTGAGCCAACAAAAATTATTAGGACTGTGTAAGCTTAAAAAAATATAAAGTAATAATATGTACAAACCTAACATTTCTAAGAAACGAAGATTATTCAATGAAATATTGCTTACTTTCAAATGCTTGACAATGGGTATTGCTCTTAACTCTGAAGTAAGAGCATTACCCTTAAACCTTTAAAAAGTAAGAAGCATAACATAATCATAAATATACTATGAATTTCAGATAGAAGACTTATTCCAACTTGACTTTTATTTTTAAAAATGTGAATGATATTATAGGTCGCACTGATTTATTAAGCTCAATTTTAGTACACGTCAAACATTATGACCGGCCTGGACATGGCACGATTCATTCTCACGCAGTTACCGACTTTAAAATGAGTGTACGCGAAAAAAGATTCATAAAAACATACGTGTGGCAGAGAAAAGCGCGCCACGTTTCTGTACATAAACTCGCGAACTGCAACGATTTCTGATCAATGTCAGTCCAATCTTATTGTTTGGCGTGTACTGTACCTTCCATATACCAACAAGAACTGCTCGATCTAAAATTCTTTTTAATTGCAACAACAAAATCAGGACTGAGTCATTTAGAAACTCGCTTATACTTTTGCGTGGATCACACAGACTGAGTAGATGGGTGAGACGGTGCTCTCGGTCGAGTAAACACATCTTCGTGTAAACACATCACCGAGTAAAAGGGTGAGACAGTCACTCGGACCCTATTCTACTTACTAGGCCGAGTGCCCACCCCTGCACTTCCCCGCACTGAATCGCTTGTCCACTCGGCAGGTATAAACATTCTCTCGCAGCGTACTCGCCACTGTCGCACGCACTATGCTACCGTTTCTGTGTGACTGACTAGGTGCCAAATTAAAAATTTCGTGTAAACACCTACTCGTCCATCCAACTGTCCCGGCCTAGTATCATTTTACTGTCTCGCCAATCTACTTGGTGTATGTGATCCAGGCATTAGATTGTATACAGTTGGCATACTTTCTCAGAAGTAGTAGAAGTGTTAAACTAATAACATACCTCAACACATAATAATAACCAATTTCATAATAACTACTATTCTTCTATATGGGTTCTATATAATTTTATTAGCATATTTTACTTCATGATTACTGCTATAATAATATAGATAAATATTTTTTTGTTTTTTTTGTGTCGATGATAGCATTTTATTTTTCTAAATGTGTCAACCACAAAACATTTTTAACAATCGCAGCATCTCAATGATAAAATGATTATTTCTTAGTTCCAAGTGCTGGTGCACCGAGAGTTCTGATAGTACTCTGGTCTGTGGCCTAAACTATTATTTCTTCTCTTGTTGTCTAGTGAGGAGTGAACCCAGTCGGACTGCGTTCACACAAACCATTAATTGACCGCCTGAGGTTATTGTTATCATAAAAAAAACATTGTAACATGGAGATAAATAAATTATTATTCTTGATTTATACATTCATAAAATAACAATAAGTACCTACTTACACATTATATTTATCTGTGTTTTCTAAAACAGTTTGAGAATTTATTATGTTTGAGACAACTTCAAGATTTCATTCTTTCTGAAACATACTAGCTGCTACCCGACAATGCTCAAAGTTTAAACCATAAAACCATTTTTTCTTATTGAAAATCATGGAGCAAGCAGTACGGCTGGCGTCTTGTTTTAATTTATGGTGATTAATTAGATATTTCAAGCCTCATAGCTCAAGATGAACATGGTATTATTAGCTGAAAGTGGTGGTGTTGACCAAGAAATTCCAGAAAGATAAAACCTCATCTTTCATGCACACAGAATTTTCTACTGTAGTTATGCAAATTACTATTCGGACCTACATAAACTTAATCATGTGACAAATATTAAAAAATTTACATTGAAGATGTAAATACAGTGAAACCCTCCCTCCCAAGAAGTTTTCCTACTTACGAAGTTTGGTTTTTACGGTCCCTTGAAGACTGCATGGTCCAATTTATCCCATTTGTAGGGTTTTCCCAACTAAAAAGTTATTTTTACCCTCCCTTGGAAAATCACTGCATTGAAACACAAGATTAAAAATAAAGGTACAAGAAGATAATATATTATCATGATTTCGGTATTATTGCCTTCTGAAGGATTAACCTTTTATGTTTAATTGATTTCAGCTCAAAAAGAGAAGAAGAAAAGTCACGAATATCCACGGGGAAGGTATTTACGCCGCGCCACTCGCTGATGACGGAGATCCTGCAGATCTCACACATACGCACTATCTACCACATCTTCATTGTCATTCTCATCATCCTATTCCTCAACACTGTGGTCTATGATCTTGTGGACCAAGGAAGGTAACAATACTTACTTTTAATATAGTACATAATTCTATTGATATCCAATTCCTCTCGGAATGATGTGGCTTGTATGTGCCTGAAAACTTCAAACAAGTCGTCATCACGACTTGTTCAAGATACCACACGGTAGAACAGATGTTCTGTCACAGCAATGCGTGACAAGAGGAAAGGTGTCATTATATGAAATTTCTAAAACAGTACATATTATATTTAATTGCACTTTAAAATAATGTTGAAGCTTTTTTGTACACCTACTTGCCTATATTTCCGAATGTTATAAGAAATCTTGTAATTTCTGTAAATGGATGATAGTTAATCTGTCGTACGATAATTAAAATAAATAAAAAACAAACACAGCTTCCGCAAGAGAAAAAATCTTGACCTGATTGATTATTACAAAGCTAAAATTAATGTTTTTGTTCGTAAAACATTTTGTGTCAAGCTAAGGTAAAAAAATAAAAATAAAAATTTATTAATTGCAGACTATAATAATAAAGGTACCTAATTTTATAGTAGCGTAGGTACATAACTAGGTATCTAGCATAGTCGATCGATAAAGGATATATCGATAATGTCGGTAACTTGTCATCGCACTAACTGCAGATCTAACTAACAGTTAACAATGACGAAGTATTCCTAACTTATTCGACTTGAGCTGTTGTTTGTAGGTTAGAAAACTGCAGTCGTGCGTTGGAACGTTAACAAGTATTTCATCGTTTCCTATCCATCGAACGTGCTGGATTGCCCAGGTTTTGAACTCTCGTATGAAATACCTACCTATCTCCCAGTAGAATCATTATCTGGAACTCTAACTACAAGTCATCACTCAGTAGTATGCAGTATCCTAGGATAGAACTTCCTATAAGATATCTCACAGTACTGTCCTTTTCGGGAATTCTACTCCAACTATAAATTATCTTGCTGTAATGTACAGATCTATCAAATCACATCTATATCCAGTTCGTCACCTCAGTTCGTATTTGTCCAACAGACCATTTGAGTTTTTGTTCAATCTTCACTTTAAAATTAAAATTAAAGCATAAAAAACGATAGTTAATCACTGAACTAAGAATTATTTAAACTAATTGAACCTTTACCTATACGGAAATAGCGTTATCATAAACACCTATCATAATGTTTTATTGAGATAATGAAAGAAAACCTTCTCCTTCTGAAAAATTTTCCGATGGTCTGTTGGACAAATACGAACTAAAGCGACGAGTTCACTAATGATGAGATTCTCGTACCACATAATATACTGGTCTGCAACTTCTAGCTATGAGATATGTTCCAGTATTGTAGGTAGGTACCTACTGGTCTGGAACAGGCTGGAACTCAAACTATGCAACAACACCTGCAAATATCAGTAACAAAAAAAAACAGGAGCCATGAAAATGAAAAAAATCTGTGATGGTTAGTTCCAACTACAAGATATTATATAGCCCAGTAATGTACCGATCTGGAGCACCGACTAAAAGATACCTCTCAGAAGTCAGAAGTAAATAACCGTCTCGGACAACAATTTTATGAATAACCTAATTTAATCCAAAAAACATACATTTTCACATAGCAGCAAACATATTTAAAAAAAGGCAATAAGATTCTATAGACTTAACAATTTTATTTTCATGATTCAAGAAATACATGATAAATGAATCAAAAAAAATTGCAGTTTTATCATGATTAATTTTTGGGTAATTATGCCGTGTTGCGCTTCCTCCTTCTTTATACAGAGTTAGGGTGTCCGAAATGTTGACTAAAGATCAAGTTAATACTTTTGCTATGAAAATCTCAAGTTACATTTGATTGCAGTTTTGTTAAAATACATATTTCAGCATCAATGTTGGCTTCAACCTAATACGGCTGGGGTTCGGCAAGATAGGCACAGTGGCTCTGATCTGGAGCTGCATGCAGTTGGCCGCCCTGCTGCCACATCCCCTGCTGCGTCTCTGGGCCAACGGCAGACAAATCCTCGTTTGGCAAGGTGAATATACATACCACACCATCCATACAGGTTTTTTCGCTGCTTTAGTACAATAGTATCGCAAACATGTTAAAATATCCAGGATAATCTGAATTCTTGAAATATCAGTTCCAATTTTGAAAATGACAGTTAATAATTTTCTTTTAAAATAAAACAATAACTTTGTAAACACCACTTTTATTTTTTTAATAATTTATGCCGACCGTTTCGCTACAACCGTAGCTTCTTCAGGGCAGTATAATATCTACCCCCTGAAGAAGCTACGGTTGTAGCGAAACCCGGTCGGCATAAATTATAAAAAAATAAAAGTGGTGTTTACAAAGTTATTGTTTTATTTTAAATTATAATGTCACATCACAAAGTAACTGCTTCATATGAACTAATAATTTTCTGTTAAAATATTATGTATTAGGTGGGTACTTTATCACTTGTCTGAATTCTTCCACAATCAGTTCCAATTTTGAGAAAGCAAAAATTTTCCACAATTTTTCAAAAAAAAAATTTATTAAGTACCCTTACTTACTATTTTTTTTTAATTATTGTATAACAGAATACTACTCCAACTACAATAGGTACAATTTAGTCGCCATATCAGCATCAGTTTTGTTCTGTATTATTGAATTTTCAAGACTTATTTGTACAGCCACTTTATTTTAGGCATAGAATAGAGAAGAACACAGAAATGATGGCTTCCATATAGCTTTAAATGGAAACCAATATCGCAATAGGGAAAGCATGCACTAGGAGGTTATAAAAATATTGTTAATATATGATCTGTCTTTGCTAGTGATCCAAGACTTGGTATCTGATTTGTATTTTACATAATTAGTGTGCTGTCTAATGGTCAGTGGAAGTGTATTATAAAGTTTAGTTGCAAAGTATCTGAAGACAACCGTCGCACATCACATTGTTTGTGTTCTTAATGAAGATTCTTTGATTTCAACCTTAAATAATATTATAGTTTTATAAGAAAAGCCATAATTGTTCTAAATATTTATTACACAATCTTGCTATTTAACTAAAAGTGCTGGTATACAAGCAAGATATTAGATATTATTGCCTATTGCCGAACAATGTCTTGGCTGTCGATAATCTTACAGGGCAAGGGGTTAGCCATCAAGATTGCGAAATGTTTAAGACAAATTCAGAACACGAAAAAACGACCTCCTGAAATAACTCCCCTAAAGTTGTATAAACTTGAAAAAAAGTCACAAAATTATTCATTAATATTAATCAGAATTCAGAATAGAAACGTTGCTTGAAAATGGCTTTAGCCGTGTTTGGTGACAAGATCTGAATAGCCAGGTACTTCCCAACCTTCCTTTTCCCCACCTCCTTCCCCTCCCCACTACCTTCAGCCTCACAACATACCCCAATTGGGGATGCCATAGTCTCACTGGCTCCAGACGGGAGCAGTTGAGATTCTTGTGCGGTATTCACTGTAAAAAAAAAAAAAATCATTTTCGAAATTATGACAGTTTTGGTCACGGGTAGTTTTTGGTAGGTAGCGAACAGAGAGGCACACATTTATGTAACGGAAAGAGATTTGGCCCGCTAATATTGTCATAATATTGGTAGCCCAACGAACTCACCATCAAGACAGGGCAAGACGTCAGAAGAAAAGGCAAAACCCGAAAATCTTGACGGAAATACATTGCCGGCAAAAAATTGTAAAAAGTTGCTCATTTTCTTAGGAATGCACATTTATTATGTTATGAAAAGCCCTTCAAATTTCCTTTTTTTAAATTTTAATACCCAGGTTCCATGGCAAATTAAAACTGTGATAATTATAATCAATCACGGTTTATATGATAATACAAGCATTTTCAAAAAAATTTTGAGGCTAGATGCTAAAAAAATGGTAGCGCACAGACACTATTTTGGAAATACTTAAATAACATAAACCAGGTTTCCTTTTTGCTTACTATTTATTTTCCTTGTTTGCTAATGATTAATGATACTAATTTGTTTCTTTTAGGAAAAGTGCTGCGAGTCTGGGACATAGGGTGGCTGCTTTTCTTTATTTCATTTCAAATAACCTTCTTCACACTTTCTCTCACCGCTCTTGTCAAATGTCAACTTCCTATAGTGTCATCGCTTATCATTTCTATTGAGACTGTAAGTTAAATCTTTGTATACTTGCCAATCTTGATCAAACATAGATTATTTCATAGATGTTAATTTATTTACTCAAGGACCGGTCAGTTGCTGAGTTGGCATCGCTTCTGACTCCCACTCAGGAGTCATGAGTTCAATTTGGCTGGCTCAGTCCTCCGTCATGACATAAGCAACATTTTTCACTTACTGTGGTGTGGTGGTAGTGAAAATATTGTCATTATTTTTAAATGCAATAATACCTATATAAATTATCCCTAATAACACGACAGCCAAATTATGCATTAGTAAAATAAGCTTAGTTGTCAGCGTGATGACCCGACATATTTACTATAAGATTATAATTTTTTGTGCATTATTTACCAATTTCGACTTCAAAAATAGCCAATAATGAGTTGGTATGTTCATCAAAGGAATTTATACACAGTGTCGTTATTTTTTTGTACTTATACATGGTACATACAGTAAATAGAGAAGTAGATTTTTCTTTGATGCATTTAATGAAAATATGTTATATTCTTTTTTATTGGGCGGTACATCATCTCTGCACATCCCTACGGGGTCACTTTTATATTTTGTGTAATTAGGTATAACATATTTTCCCTAAAGTGACTGCACATTATATATAAGTATGCCGGGGAACCAATTGTCAGCGGATCAACTGACATGCAACCGTCAGCGTCTAGGCTTTTATATAAGGTGTTGGTAAAATCTTCAAGATTCCCACTAAGAAGTTTTCACACATACTTATAAACATTTGGTTTTTAGGTTCCTTTATCTGAAACAAAAGATTACAAAAATATAGAACCCAAACATAAAGTCTTCTCATAATTTCATAGGTTCCTTGAGAAACCTATTACGTATAAGTTTCATTGTATTTAGTTTGTGGAATACTGTTTGATAAGTTGTAATTATGGAACTGTATTTGCAGATCCGTTTTGTGATGAAGATGCATGCCTTTGTGCGCTCTGTGAGTCCGCGTGCCCTGCAGCGCCCCCCTGCCCCCTCCTCCCCCCACATCCCCCTGCCGCCCTTCTCCTGCTACACCTACTTTCTCTTTGCCCCCACCCTTATCTACAGGGATTCCTACCCCCGGTAAGTGCCCACACAAATGCTTTATTAGTTTTACTCTTGTAAAAAAAAAAATCTCCTCAAGGGGCACCAAGGCTCCCCTCAGGACCCATAACGTCTCGAATGCGGTGTAGAGTTTTTTAAGGAAAGATGAAGCGAACCTGGGTGTGGAAGATGTGCAGAGTCTAAAAATGAACCATTCTAATGTGTAATGTTGGCAAATTAATGTTAGCTGTGTACACATTTTGTCTCCCTGCTGTGTACCAGTGCCAAAACAGCCAAGCATCTTTCATTGAAATATCGCTAGAATACACACAGCATTTTCACATAAGGTCTACTTTCTAATGATTGTAATCAATCCGTTAAAACAGGAGAATCTCTCAAATGAACTGCCCGATTTTGTTCAGAGTCAAAAGGTTTATATTTTTTATTTTTATAAAAGAAAGACAAACATTCTCAGATTTCAAATAACCCGACAGAATTCTAAAATCTCCTATTACCGCTACAGTAAGCTGAAAATGTTGCTTGTGTCGTGATGACGAGGAAATGAAATCACGGTGCCTTGGTGGGAACCAGGCGCGATGTCAACTCAGTCACTGACCAGTCGGTTTATGATGGAGTTTTATTCCTGTTCAGTTCCTAACTCTGTGTTAGTTATAATCACATGTGAAACTTATAATGACTTGTTTTATAGAACGGGCCACATCAGATGGGGAGTGGTGGCGGTCAGACTATTGGAAATAGCAGCTATCATCTTCTACGTCAGTTTCCTGTGTGAACGATTCCTGCTGGGAAACTTCTCCAACTTCGGTAAACCAAATGAAGTTCTGGAAGCCAAGCAGCTGGTTCTGGCCTTGTTTGGCTCCATGATGCCGGCACTCCTGACGTATCTGTGTGGATTTTACCTTCTGCTCCACTCCTGGCTCAATGCCACCTCGGAGATGCTGACCTTCGCTGATCGTCAGTTTTATGCGGTAAGATAGTATACGAGCTCTTTTGGAATAGCCAATGTTCACTTTGGAACTAAGTTTGCAGGTTCAAAACCTGAATAAGTTCACTTTCCCACTGGTTCTATTCTAGATCTTTATCACTGAGATTCATCAGAATCAGCACTCTGCTTCCGTAACTTCCTTCCACCTCTCAGCATTCCCCGGTTTGGGGGTGACGCAGTCACACCGACTGTAGTCAGCAGGATTCTGGGGTGGTGAAGTATAAATAAGCTACTGAATTTGTGTAATCAGATCAAATCATATTCGGATTTAATATTAAGAAATGCTCCATTATGTGCTACACCAAGCCAAACAAAACGATTTACTATAACTACAAAATGTCTTATTCATCTCTTCAGCACATTGTTATTTCGAGGGATTTTGGAATCACATTTGATACGCACCTAACATTTCACGTCCACATAGAAACGATATGCAGTAAAGCTTTAAGAATGCTAGGATTTGTGCTAAGCAACTCCAGACATTTTTGCAGCTCGGCCGCGATTCGTGTGCTGTACACGCTATAGTTTAGTCAGTGGCGGCTCCTCACAAGGGGACCATAGGGACAGTCCCCACCAGTTATTCCAGAAACATGCTTAGAAAAAATTGACAATTCTTTGTGTTCACAAAAAATAATTAATGCGTTCTCAACATAAAAGTAATTAACAGTTGAAGAAATATAATCTAAAAAATTAATTTGGATAATTTTTAGGCTCGAAATTTGAGGAGTTTCTGCGAACGAACGTGCGACCGCTCTCCTTTCTTCCTTAAAGCATACGGTATTAGTTATTAGTTCATTTATGAAGCATACTAATACTAGCGCAGCGCGAGCGGCCGGCCACTTTGGATGTTCGGATTTGTTCGGATTCGACTCGACACTCGGCGCATAGGCACTAGATACTAGCGCCCGCTTGACTGTTCGCAGTGAGTTCTGCGCAATTAGGGGACAGCACAGCGATCTATTCCTTCTAAAATGAAATCTTTGCTCGCTTGGAATATTTTCGTATCGGATTTTAAGGATCCGCGCATGCGCACTTGAACCATTTATACCATAATCATGGGGATAGACTCCGGAATCCCCGTGTGAAGCTTGAGAGTGTTTGTTTTTCGTTCTAATTGAAGTAGATCAGTTATGCACGGGCCGGAATTCACGTTAGGCGTTTTATAATCGTATTTGACGTTTAGTAAATAGTAATATTGTTATTGATTGATAGGATTATATCTATAGCGCCGTTCTCGTGGTAAATACAAATCAAAGGTAATTTAAACAGAATTACTTATGATTATCTTGTGTTATTTTTATTAAACTTAATATTTATGTATGTAGGTACCTAGTTGGTGTTTCTGGTAGGTGCGTGACTTATCCTCTGATCTATTTTACTTTATATCCTTTTATTATACTATTTGTAAGAAATTAAAAATCTTTTAAAAAGAATCGACTTTCAACTGGAAAATATATTCCCAGTATACTTTTTTGTGGTGATACGGGGTGTCCTCAATCTGGTTATAAGATTTAAAACTAATTTTCTTATATATTTTAAACATTTATCAGAAAGTTTTACAAAACACGAAAATTCGTAGGACCACATGACAAACGCAAACAACTCATTTTTTTTTGGTAAAACAAAAACAACTTAAAAAAACGTGAAAGTATCTACACAAAAAATGACAGTCCCCACCACCAAAAATGTGCTCGAGCCGCCACTGAGTTTAGTACGTAACATTTTGAAAAGTGGTTCTGTAATATGGGGACCAGTGGCTTTTACTTCATCTCAAATGATAGAAAAAGTACAAAAGAAGTTTCTGAGATATTTATATCTTAGAGACTTCGGATATTGTCCCTGGTTATAACCATCAACCTTTTTGTCCAGCATGCTGGGTATTAATAGCCTCGCCGATAGAAGGAAAATTGCTTTGCTGACAACAGCTTATAAACTTCTAAATGGTAATATCTGTATTCCTGATATAATACAAAAATTTGAGTTTTATGTCCCCGACAACTTCACAAGAGCATGCAGAAAAAATGATTCTATTACTATATTACCTGTCTCCTGATATAGATATGTTTCAGCTAAATATTAATAAAATAAAATGTATGTTTATTATTGGCTATACATAACTGTTAATGTGCATTTAAAATAAAATAAATAAATAAAATCACAAAAAGAATCAAATACTGCAAGAGGTATTTTAAAATACAATTGCTGTAATGTTTCTGCTTTTATCATTTCAATAGCTGCAGTTATTCATGGTGTCCAGAAACTAATGGTGAAAGTGGGAAACTGGTGCATCTACATCACGTGTAGACTGGTAGATTGGTGAAACTATTAGAAACTGATAAATCTACATCACAAAAGGAACCCAAAAAAAAACTGTTTTTTTTATCTGAGCATTGCGATTGTTTTTTTTCCCTTTTTTCAGCAACTCCTTAATACTCCTTCCTAATAGGTCTGTAGTGGACCGAGGGTAAGAATCCCACAAACAGAATGTATTAAATGTCAAATATCCATGTGGATATGCCGGCGCTCAACAAATACAAATTTTTCGTATCCTATAGATACTTTCACCGCCTGAGAAGTTAAATAATTTTCAAACCACTGGAGCGACCACGCGAAATAAATAAATTTGCCTCGATTGCTCGAGATTTCCTAGAAAATCATTTTTTTTAATTTTTCGCCAACATAAAAAAAAATCATACCTTCGAATTTTAACATAGAGACATAAAAACTTATAGTGCTATATAGCCAATGAATTAACCCTCCAGTGGTTTAGTTCAGTTCAAGTAATTCAATTTGGTTCACTGCTATTGTATTTCTTTAAATTTAATTGCCTGAATACACTGAACAAACTCGATCTTAAAAAGTGCATAAAACCTCTAAGGCCCTTTCTGAAGTTTTTACATTGACATTTGCTTCCCAGGATTGGTGGAATAAGTCGAACTACGCCGCTTTCTACCGAACCTGGAACATGGTGGTTCATGACTGGCTGCACACATACATCTACAAGGACGCGCTGATTCTCTCCGGAAGTCGCCTCGTCGGCACACTGCTGGTGTTTGTCATCTCCGCTATCTTCCACGAAGTCATCCTGAGCTTCGCTTTCGGCTTCTTCTACCCTGTGATGCTGGTCATGTTTGGGTTCTTTGGAGTGCTTCTAGTATTCCTAACAAAGCACGCTACTCCCGCAGTGGGCAACATCTTCATGTGGTGGTCGTTGGCCGTGGGAAACGGAGTCATGTGGAGCCTTTACAGTATGGAGTATTTTGCACGTAGAAACTGCCCAACGCCTGTGCATCCGGATATCTGGGATCTCTTTGTGCCACGCTCCTGGTCTTGTCACCAGATTACACTGAACCCTGATTGGAAGTTCCAAAACCCTTTAGATCAATAGTATACTTACTTCGATGTGATGAGACGTAGGTTCTTGGTTTTAAGAGTATGAACCCTTGGGAAGGCTGCAATTGGCACGACAGCCTTCCAACTATCATGATGGATATAAAAATAACAAAGTTATTGCATAAACTTGCAGCTCAATCATAATAGGAATAAATTACATTGTTCCTATTTGTTGTAAAATCATTAAATGTAGTGATTGCAACCACCCCTTGGGCATTAAATCTGCCCATGCGACTATAATAAGGATTTATGATGATTTATGAGATAATCAAAATTTGAAAAAAAATAATATGCTAATGGATCATATTCAAAACTAAACACAAAGAAAATAAATTATCAACTACTTATTGATAAAAAAAAAAAAAACATTAATATGTCAAATTAAAAATACCCACTTTTAACATGTTGTTTGTTTAGATAGACTGAGTAAATATTACATGATTATTGTTGTTGTGATGTTAAAAATGTATAATAATATAGGTTACTGGACAACTCAACAAAGTGGCACTTCACCACTTCTTTGAAGGCAAAAAGTAATGAAAAGAAAGCAAAAAAGGTTATATAGGTATTGTCAGATTAGGTTCTGTGCTATTTTTTTTCATCATGTTTAATGACTTTTAAAAGGGGTGTTGAAGTGCCACTTTGTTAGGTTGTCATGAAACCAATAATTTTACAAGTTAAGATTTTTTTTATATTTATTATCGGAAATGAAAACTCGTTTCATTAACCCCTAAGGCCTTAGGCCTATTTTGGCGGAAGATCCAAAATATTTCAATTAAATCTTTGCAATAAAATCCAAATAAATGGAATATTTCTGAATATATCCGAAAACTAAAAACTGTATCTGAAAGGTGATGAAATACGCTTTCAAATTGTATAAATCCAAATAAACATATATTTTTTTAAATATAAAAATTTTATGCAAACATAAAAAGTTAAATGGCTCACCTTAAGTTGACTATTACGGATAACAAAATAAAATAAAATAAATATTTTATTAGACAAATAATTAATGTATTATATTGTCAACTCACTTTTTCGTAGTTTCATATAAAAATATTAATAAAAATTTTTATAATTAAGATTAATAATTTATTTTCAAATTGCGGATGGAAACTTTGGTTTCATAAAGGTGTACATGCATTTTAGTTATTTTGCGGTTAATTTTTAGATTTGAATATAAAGCGTGTTTTTTTCTAATTCTGACACCGTTAGAAATATTTCTTAGCGTGATAGTAAGAGAGACACAATGATTTCTATGAGAATGTTCCGAAAACTGAACAAATTAGCCCGAGGGGTTAATATTATATTTCAAGCAAAAAAAAATTTTATCCGAAATATACTTGGTTGAAAGTAAAATACTTACCGTTTACTGTAGATAATTATTTATTGACAGTTTTAAATTAATTCAAATAAATTATGAGTGATTTATATTAAAAGAAATTTTAAATTAGTTTGAAATTAATTCAAATAAATTATGAATGATTTATAATTTATATTAAAAGAAATTTTAAATTACAATTCTGTGTTCCGGTAACACAAGATATCCTGGGTTCTTGTCCCAGTTGCGACCATTGCCTTTTTATTTTTCTGTGTTTTGTTCTGTTTCGTGTTAAGTTTAGATTTATTTGTATTACCTTATTCTCCAATGATACATTTTGAAATCCGTTTTAGATGAAATGTAAAGTCAAATATATTTTTATTTTTCGTATATTTTTAAAGTTTTAGTATCAAAGTTATCATGCAAAAGAAGTATGTACATTATGGTGGAATAAACAAACTTTGAACTACAACTTTATTATATAATAATATGGATATTCCGTTGACACAGAAAATAAAATACATAGGTTGTTTTAACTCCACCCTAATGTATACGCATAGCTTACAAAAACATTCTTAACAATTAATAATCAGGTACATTAGGATATATTTGATATATACATTAAAATAAATTACAATTTAGAAAATGTTTTTATATACACAACTAATAATAATTAGAGACATGATTTTATATACATAATATAATACGTACATATTAACAATATATTTGTCGACATGGTAAACTTTTAGAAGAAAATAAAAGAAACACAAAAATTTACTTTCCTGTACATTTACAAGCATTGTGAAGAATTCAGGTTCAGGTATACATAAAATATGATGAACAAAGGTAATAATAGTACATAATATGTATTTGTCCTAGTGGCAGTGGCGGTTCTTGGACTAAACCATTGGGACTTCAGCATTAAAGAGATTTAGAAAAGAACAGAAAATCGTATTTTGCAAGCAGTTTTTCTTCTTCATCGAATATATCGAGCCATGTCATTTTAAAAGATGCAGATCTAGAAGGCGGTTTCGAAAAGAATTAGCATAATTATTAGTTAAATTTGTAAGTCCATTAATCAAATGTGTTAGGGTGCATTCAAATGTTTTCAATGATAACGGAAAGTAATTGAAAAACTATTGTGGGTCCTCTAGCGTATCGAATAATATGTAAAATGATCCTTCTAAGTATTTAACTTTGGGAGTGGATGTTGCCATATACTTAGGGTACAGTTTACACGCGTGCTGTGCAAGCAGGTTCCCTACCGAGCATCGGACCATCCCATATCTTAATATCCAATATCTTCTCATAATT
Source organism: Limnephilus lunatus (assembly GCA_917563855.2). Classification (NCBI taxonomy): domain Eukaryota; kingdom Metazoa; phylum Arthropoda; class Insecta; order Trichoptera; family Limnephilidae; genus Limnephilus; species Limnephilus lunatus. The sequence goes on from OU830598.1 coordinate 74,805,656, forward strand.
TGTCTTTTTGCAACTTAAACACAACAAATAAAATAGAAAATGACATAAAATACAACAAATAAGAGTCGTTTAACAAATACAGTAGAAGTAGTCGTTGGTCAGAGTCCATGATGTCCGCACTCAGAGTTAACACTTCATGAATGCCAAAATAAAATGTACATTCTTAAACATATAATGCTGCAGCTCTTTCTTACTCACTAAATAACAATAGTCGAAAATGAGACAAACGGTGAACATATGTCTGCACCTCTCCAAATGCAATCATTATCGTACATCTCACTGACAGGTATAAAGAAAATGAAACACAATTCCCGTCGCCGTCCGTAACCTAGCAATTTTTTTTTTTAAAAGGTAAAAAATTCCCGGGTTACGAATAACCTGACAATGTTTGAAAATCTCCTACTACCAACACAGTAAGCCGAAAATGTTGCTTGAGTCGTGATGGAGGACTTAGCCAGCCGAGGAATCGAACACGGAATGCCTGGGTGGGACACAAACGCGATGCCCACTCAACCACTGACCAGTCAATATAAAAGCGATCTTTCTGCATGTCGTGCCACGGTTTTTACATGACCTTGCCGTGACGTCCCAGTACCGTAAACTTGGGTCCTCGTTAAAAGCGCTCATTGATTAATACATTTGTGGCATTGAATAAGTTACCTAATTTTTAAAATGTAAGTTAAATAAAAGCTACTAAAAAGCGGTGCACCAAATAATTTGTTAAAATGCAGAAACAAGTTAATAAAACATGTAGTCATTTACTTGACAACAACAAAGCAAATTAAAATTATTATAAATATGAATATATCTGCGTAAGTGCCTATGTTCGAAGCCCACAGACACAAAGCAGATATGTTACCCGAATGCAATCAGTAATGTTTGGTTCCGAGTCCAACAAAGCCATCACAGATCGGCGTATATGAATAAAGAACTTTGGTGCTTAGATACCTGCTAGCACCGTTCGGAACTGACTATATGTTGTATGAAATATCCCACAGTTTTTTTTGCCTCGTTGTGCATTCTGGAATTCCCATAGGTAGATTTCTTTAGAATAGAGTTGTGGCGATATGTTCATTCGTATGGGCAGATATTTTACTATGGAGTAGTGGCACTCTGTTCAAACTGTAGTACAGTACTGTTCGAATTAATGTGAACACAAGTGATCAATTGTAAAAAATAATAAATATTCTTTATTGAGGAAAAAAAATAGAGAAAGAATTAAAATTATTTATTTTTTTTACCAAGTGTGTCCTCCCTTAACTTTTTTAATTGCTTGTACACGGTTTGGCATAGAATCAGCAAGTTTTTTTACAATTTTCTGATATTTGCGTGTCTCAACCATATCTGAATTACTGTCTCAATCACTTTGGTTTTTGTTGTGCTTGTCTTGCTTTAACTATAGCCCACCGATTTTCAATTTGATTAAGATCCGGAGAGTTACCTGGCTATTTAAGGTATGTATTTTTTTTGTCTTTGAAATATTAACAATCTTAGTGCGTTTTTTAAGAGAAATATCCATCTTCAAAAATTAGAAACAAAAAAGCTTTAGTTAAGTTTACCTCTGCAAAAAAACTGTAATTCTAAAAAATTACAAAATTTAACGCATTCTTAGTTTGGTGTCTCGTAACTCATTGAATGATTGAACAATAACACAAAATGGCCGCTATTACAATATGCTGCATACAACTGCGAAAAACAACATTATTGTGCTAATTATCACGTGTTCACATTAATTTGCACAGTACTGTAATATTATAATCCTAATGAGTTATCGTGATTTATTTGGGTAATTATGTTGTATTGCGCTAACTCCTTCTTTATCCAACGTTTCGGATAGCATTACAGTGTCCATCGTAAGGGCAGATGTGAAATCGAAGATTGTGGTGAAGTGTGTGCTTATGTATGTAGGTGCAATACTGTCTTGCCAGCTCTAACCCTCTAAGACCTGATATTACTGTATAATTTAAAATGGTTTTCTGCGTTTAGTTTTGGTGTAGCCATCAATTACAGGATACCAAGAACTAATGAACTTAGCCGCATCATCTTTATTAACATTGATTAGATTCTTGTGAATTTCAATTGTCTCCATAATTAGGCCTGCTCTATGCACTTTGGGTCATCCCAAGACTTCAGGCTGATCAGAATGGATCAGTTATTCTTTGCGGGTTCACTGCACATAAAACCGCCACTGCCTAGAGGTGAAACAGCGTGGGGGCTTTAGCAGGCAGAGCAGTGGTGAGTTGATCATGGAATCCCGCCATCGAGGAGCGCTGGGAACACAACACACAAATGGTAAATAAACTAGTCTGCTAACATTTGTATTTGTAAGTTATTACACAATACTTTATAGACAAACCTTATTGATTTCTGGAAATATGGTGCTCAGGTTAAAGTTGGTGAGACTGGTTCCGCTGGTATTGGGAGAAGGAGGTTTTCCTGACGATGGAGCGCCCCGGTAGTTTCCTTGTCCCACTGCGAAGCCAGGGGCCATAGGCTGCTGGGCGGGGTAAGGATGCATCTGGCTCGAAGAGAAGTAACCAAATAACGAATCATCCAACATCGTATTGGAAATAGAACCGACTGTTCTGTCTTGAGCGCCGACATAATTATCAGTGTAGCAAGTTTTGGTTTTTTTCAGTCGCTTGTTCGATAAGGGCTCTTTCTTACAGCTCTCGGTTTTATGTTTTCCTGTTACTTCTTTAGATCCTGCCATCTTGTTGTTGAATGAGTATTTGGGAATATCACGCTCATTTTGTTGCTTCGGACGACAATGCTCCAGCTTGGGAGTGAAGTAACTATTCTCAACTGGAGCAGAGAAGTCAGACACGTCCGTCATGAAGCTGGTGTTATTCACGGAGTAGTTGACAGAGTTCATGTTGGCTGGTGTTATGAAGCTAGCGGTGGAGTAGAGGGGAGGGTTGGATGCAGGGGCGGGGACGGGAGCAGGGTAGGGATAGCTATTACCCATGTTAGATTGGCTTTGACCAAAGTGTTCATATTGCAGAGGATGATTGGACGGATTATGATGGTTTCCGTGTATGTTTGCCGGTATACATAAGTTAGAAGCATCGTAGGATTTCACACTGTGGGAAGATACTTTTTGCCGTCTATTCTGTTGATAGTTTGTATCATTTATTTGCAGCAGAGCTTCCGTCGAGTAGGTGTTTTTGTTGAGATTTTTATTTGAGTCAGATTTATTATTAAAGTGAGTATCTTTAAACTGATGGTCCGGGACTTGCTGCATTGGAAATTCAGCGGGATAGAAAGGCATTGTGTTATTATGGCTGGGATCATAAGATTTGTTATTACCGATTGAATTATAGTTGAAATTTTTATTCTGATTATCGAGAGGTGCATTTTTCTTTTGACCATATGGAAATGGGGGTTTATTTATTCCAGTAATTTCTGACCCGACAGAATCGTCTTTCCGCCTCTCCATGAGTTGACTCACCGACAAGAAACTCCCAGCTGTATTGGAAGAGTTCATGTCCACAGTATGAGAGTGTCCTTTAGAGAAGATATCCTTAGGTTTGAGTGTAGCTTGTTTACGTTCTTTAGCAGAAGTATCAGATTGTTCTAGGAACAAGTTCTGGTAGGTCTGCTTAGGTTCCCCAATAGCCAGTGCCAGGTCGCCCACCAATGTGGGTAAGGGTAAGCTGCAGGGTGCTGGGGGTAACCCGCAGGGAGCGGGGAGCAGACCACAGGAGGCAGCAGGGCCCGACTCTCCCAAGGAGGAGCCCAACTTGGACGGAGACCAAGAATACTGGTTATCTTCTGCGGCTATACTCGTCTGAGGCACGTAGGTAGCAGGAGGCATGTGGTAGAATGGTTGATCATAAGACTCTGACTTCTTGTTGCTCATGGATGGAGCCGGTGTTACTATCGGACAGTTATGTTGAACTATGTATTGCGACGTATTCGGTATTGATGTATTCTTAGAATTTCTACTATAGTGCGGCAAAAACATGTCCTGATTCTGATGGCCAGAATGTACTTCCGATGTCATCCAATTGACCGTGCCTTTTTGCAAAGAAAAATCTGTTTTTACACTTTTATTGTCTTGCGGGGTAAATTTGGCATCTCGGTTACCATACTTAGGAAGATTATTTTTAGAACTTTTAATATCAGTAGAGGTAATTAGTTTTGTGCTTGCCGATTTGGAAAACACCGGCAGAGGAAATCTGAATTCAGCTTGCAAGTCTGCGCTGGAATTACTTTGCACCTGCGCATTGTTGGGGGCGAGAGATGTGTTGGCCTTTTTAGAGTAATCTGTCTTCTGAATATTTTCATAGGCGGTTTTGTCCTCTTCCATCCAGAGATTGCAACTTTGAGTATAAATATTAGAACTGAAATCAGATAAATATGAATTGGAAGATGGTTTAGGTCTGGCATTACTACTCGAGTTTCCGCATGATAGACCCAGATTAGTGGAAACCTCCGTTGTGAATGGATTAAAAGTATTACAAGATGTGTAGATATTGGAGGTGTTGGGGCCAGGATATGCAAACGGGATATCCATGGACTTGGAGATAGGGGAAAACTCTGAGGAGACTCCAGGAAACAGCAACTTTGAAGAGTGCTCGTTCTTGCAGGTGTTTGCTTCATTGGAGAGGAAGAGAGGCCCATTATAACTATTTATTTTCTCTCCATTGTTACAAGAAACCGAAGAGCCGTAAGGAGCCACAGCTGAGTATAAGTTGTTATCACTAGGTACGATTTTCGACTTCATATTATGTTCAGGTGGTATATTATCATAGTGAAATAGAGTTTTAGAAAGATCGGATTGCACTTTGTTTTTTTGGTCTTTAGTATTATTCATGACGGGCGCATGCTCATAGCTAAACATGGATTCGGATAAACAGTAGGTATTGCTGGCAGTCATGGATTTGGTGTGAGGAAAGCATATATTCATATCAGAGTAAATGCACGCTGAGGAAATGGAAGAGGTTTGAGGTTTGTAGCCAAACTTGGTTGTATCCTCTTGTCGGGGCGGAACTGTCTTGGGGCAGTTTACATTGCTCTGCGGAGGAAACCAGGACGATTTTGTCTTGTCATTCATCAAATCGTTCGGTTTAGACTGGCAGTCGGCAAACCCGCTATTGGGCTGATTCAATAATGGCAAATTTGATCCGGAGGATGATTCTTTTGGTAGGAAGAAGTTGGTGAAGTGTTCCATGGAGCAGATGTTGGGGGTCTGCAGGTTGTCGTTGAGGGGCGTGTCGGGGCGCGGGCCGGAGCAGACGAGGGGGAAGGCGAGCAAGAAGGCCGCCGTGGGGGAGGAGGGCAGGGGGGGCATCGGAGCCCCTGCGTCTCCCCCCCATCCGCCCAGCAACTCTACCGCTATGTCCTCCTCTGCCTCCCGAGCCTGCTCTTCAACCTTTTCCTTCTTATTGCTATCCAGCTTGTGTATCTCATCGCCCATATCTTGTTTGCTGCTAGTCTGATTGACTGCATTATTCAAGATTTGAAGCTTGTCCACAGAATCAAAAGGGTTACTGGATTTAAGATTTGAGATTTCCATAGGTTTAACAATCTCTTTTACGTGATCATTATCAGTATTGGGTTTTTCTAAGCAAGTGGCAATTACTAATTGAGAGGATGTGCCTTTAGCGAGGCACTTGTCATTTGGTTCCACAGGAGCTTTACAACTTGATTCACAAATAAACGTATCTATTAAATCTTTACCCTTTTTCAAATCATTTCCTGAAATACAACTTGAAATTGGAAGGTGAGTGTTGGATATCTTAAGGCCTATTTGTGCATTTTGTTTTAGTTCTGTATCAGGCATATTTAGGGAAGCCTTTTCGAGACCGGGTAGTTTCGGGGCACCATGGCCCTGGCTGTGGCTGACATCACTCGAAACCTGTTCCTCAAGACCCTCTTTCGCCAAAACTCTTTCTTGCCCATTGCTTTGAGGGTTTGGTATATCCACAGGATTTTCAGTTTTTATCTTATCGATATTTTCTTTATCACTTTCAGGTTTATTTTGTCCCTTCAAAGCAGGTTTCAAATTTTTAAAACAATTTAATTTACTACGCATATGTTTGGACACTTTGGGAAGACGTAGCATTTTTGGTGCCTTTTTCCCTTTGACCATGGAGAGTGAAGTGGAAAAGGCCGTGATAGGAACTTTATTAACCATGGTTGTTTTTGTGACATCGAAACCATAAACATTGGAGTATATCTTGGTAGGCACGGTCCTACCCTTGGCAACTAGGGGAAAGTTATTATTGGAAATAGAAGTCTTCTTCATGTTGGGTCTCTGCAGCAGGAAGATGGTTGGTGGAGGGGCGGCAGGGAGGGGAAGGGGGAGGGGTAGCAGTGGCAACAGCCCTCCGCCCATCACCACAGGCCCTCGTAGGCTTCCACTTGTCAACCAAACTGAAAGGAGAAAACAATAACCATAATGTCTAAAACAAGCCCAGTTTAAATGTTAAATCGGATTCCTAAGGTTTGAAATCAGACTGCAACGTTCATCTCCAGGAATTAAGGATTCTTAATCGTCTTCACTTTGACTTGAACCAGCATAGAGGTTCAAACAGGTCTAAAAAGCCAAATGTGCCTAGCAACCAATGAGCATTTTTGTAATGGAAAAAGCCATCACATTGTGGGTTGCCGAAACCACAGTAATTAAAACAAGCACATAAATAATATTATCCAGGGGTAAAGTGCATAAACTTTGGGAGGTGATTCTACATGATGGTAATTCCAACTTTATTTTCCCGTACAAAAATATTTTTCCATAGATGAATACGATTTTTTTCCATACAAACAATTCAACTTTTTTATCCGAAAAATACCTTAAAACGTTGGAATTTCAAAAAAAAATTATATATCTTTTTTACTTGTACTACCATGTAGAATCACCTCCTGAAATTTGTGAACTTTACCCCCGGATACCCTGAATACCAGTGGCAGTGGGTGACTTTTTGTATAAGGGATGCTGAAGTATATGTACCTAATATGAAATATAAAAATCTATAGACTAGCCCACAAACAAGGTGCGATTACTGATAAAAATAGTATGTTAAATTAGCTCTATAAATCCTTTATGTTCCACATCAATTATTACAGTTTTAAAATTAAATAGATATTCTAAAGATATCCAACGCATTAATCAGCTTCAGTAATTAAAAATTCAAGCCAAACTGTCAAAATGGGTGTGCGAACCTGTTATATCTGCCCTTTCCTCGGCAGATATTAATTATTACAAGGTTCTTAATATAATGGTGTTTATTACTTTTACAATAACCTAGCTGGATAGCTACGACTGTTTACCATTCGGGGGTAGGTATATCTCTGCGCTCCCACCTCGGAGCTGGTAAAGTCTATCTCTAGTACCACTTCTTGTACACTAATGCCATCTGGCGAGCTATGGCGCAAGCTAAATGCTTACCGCCATCTATCGTATTATTTCCATATTAAATACCTATTTACTATACATTACACCCTCCCCGACCTAATCTCAAGCCCCTGGCTACAATAAATACAAGTCATGTTCTTTTACAAATGATGCTATACAATTGACAAAAATGGGATTTTAAATATTTCATTTTTACATGATTTTATACACTAAATTCAACCAAACATTGTCATGATTTTAAATACTTCAACTTAAGTACTTCTGTTTCTCTGGGAGGGACCTCTATGAACGCCTTGAGCGGAGCCTCCCGTCCCAAGGTCTTGGTTGAGTAGTTTGCTCTCGATCATCCGCTGGTAATCTGAAATCAAGAGAACACCCCGTTAGCCCCTTCAACAAAGCTGAGGTCCCCAACTCGTCTGAAGCGCATTTCGTGACCTCAGACGCGGTGGGTGGGTTATCTTCTACACTCTCCTCTTCCCATTTCACAGATAAACTCCTTAACTGATCAATATGCCTCTTCCAAGTCAACGGAGTACCACAGATTCTAACGATATAAACTTTTTTTCCCACTTTCTTTTCTACAATACCTCTAACCCAACAAACTTTATTCACCTGACGAAAGTCCTTGACTAGACATTTTTGTCCAACATGTAAATTCCTCATTTGTACTGTCACTGAATTAATTGTCACCTGAGAAGTTATCCCAAGATCGAAACATTCCATAAAATCTCTACCCACAATTAATTCTGTTCCATTTATTACTACAATAAAATTAATATTTTTGTTCCTACCCTTGAATTTCACATCAAAAATCGCCTTTCCTACGATTTTTAAACGATTATTTCCATAACCTGAAATAATTCGCTTGTCTTGTGACAAAATGATTGAGCTAAAATGTCGTTTAAAAATACACTCCGGCATTACACATAAAGATGAACCTGAATCAATCATTGCCGTAAACTTCTTGTTATTAATTTCAATTTCCGCAGTGATAGGACTAATTGACGCAACTAAAACTTTACTATCCCTGTGATTTTCAAAAATGGGATTTATAGGATTATTCTTGCAAAATTTCTGTAAATGCCCAACGCCCTTACATTTAAAACATTTCGCATCACGAAATTTACAATCAAACGATAGATGATCATTCCTTTTGCAAATAAAACACTGTTTTTTAACATTACCAGAGGGTGATCTAAAATTCGTACCTGAATTTGATCCTAACCTATATGCTGGTTTCCTGTTAAAACTACTTCGTCGCTCGTCTCGGTTCGTCGATCGTTCCCTACGCTGATCTCGCTTAAACCCATCGCTAATAACTCGCTTTTTTACCAGATTTACTTCTGATTTAACCGTATTAACACTATCCAAAGTTGACATATTAACTGCAAGTCCTTCTATTTCATTAAACGATAACTTTTGCCCTTCCACAAAAATTTTCTCTTTCGCGCGACCCGGTAACAACCCGATTGCAAACATGTCTATAAGATTTTTTTCAAGCCTCGTTTCAAATTGACAATACGTTGCTAAAGAACGAAGTCTTACCGCGAAATCTCTTACCGTCTCGCCTTCTTGTTGTCTCGCTAAAAAAAAATTCTCCCGTTCTTTAAAAACTAAACGATTTTTGTTACAATGTTTGTCGAGAAGCGCTAAAAGTTTATCAAAAGATAAGTCCGTTACTTTACTTGGAAAACACAGATTAATTAGTAAGGTTAACGTTTCTGATTCTAGGAGATTCAATAAAAAAGCCCGTTTTTTCTCACCAGACGCTTTGTCATCATGAATCACGAAAAATTGCTCTATCCGAAGTCGAAACAATTCCCAGTCTCCGGAGAGATGGCAAAACGGAGGTATTCTACCCGATTCCATAACTCCCAACAGATAGATCGGCAAAAAAAACAACAATAACAAATAATCCCTCTCAAAGAAACAAAAGAACTTAACTCAGGAACTCTTCTGGTCTGGTCCTCTCCTTCCCTTCCTCTGGGTTGTATCCTTGTCCTCTGATTAATCCAATGATTAGTCCTTGAAACGATTAATCCAATGATTAGTCCTTGACACGATTAATCCAATGATCCACAATCAGATCGCCTCCTTGCGGTATTTTTCCTCTTGTTCCTAGAACAAAAAATCTTCTTCCAGCCCGTAGCCACGGAAAAAAATGCTCCTTAATCCCGAGCAGAATCTCTTCCGATTCCTTTGCCAAACTGCAAGTCACTTCCGCAGTGACTTAGTCCTCCGTGCCCAGCACAAATTATTATTCGCACGCGTAACTTTCAACACAATTATACTTTAACGGCTGCGCCAGTTGTTATATCTGCCCTTTCCTCGGCAGATATTAATTATTACAAGGTTCTTAATATAATGGTGTTTATTACTTTTACAATAACCTAGCTGGATAGCTACGACTGTTTACCATTCGGGGGTAGGTATATCTCTGCGCTCCCACCTCGGAGCTGGTAAAGTCTATCTCTAGTACCACTTCTTGTACACTAATGCCATCTGGCGAGCTATGGCGCAAGCTAAATGCTTACCGCCATCTATCGTATTATTTCCATATTAAATACCTATTTACTATACATTACAGAACCAAACTCCAATACGTACTAAATTAATCCACGCGTTTTGGTTGTGCTATTCTGTGCACTATGCCTATGTGCATTAAAGTCATTTTCCGCGCGTTGGATGCTCCCATGGATGCTCCTATCGAATGCGTATCCGACTTCAGACGAAACTAGGCATGCAGAACTAAATGCGCATACGCGAATATCTCACTTTTTCTAACATTGTAGATTCGGAATGAAGCAGAGAATCCACGTTGTTCCTACATCCTGTTGCTAGTGTTGGTGCGTTTACGCGACGTGCGACACATGAGCATCGAGAATGGTATTATAGGTATATGTATTTCGGCCCGGTCCGGGCGTTGCGTTTTGTTATTTTGGCCTCTGAGATTAGGACATGTCATTAAATTGTAGGATCTCTTGCTATTTATGCATAGAAAAAAATAAGCCCAAAGTTTTTTTAATTCGGAATAAATAAATAATCAATTTTTTCATAAGAAAACCTAAAACTTGTTTTTCTGTGTCTTGTTCTCTTTGATATTTTCCTTTAGATTATTATTGTTATCTTCTTCTTCAATGATGAATAAATAATAATAATTATTATATTTATTACACGCCTAGAAAGGAAGGAAAGCGCAGCATCCACAGCATCCCTATTACAAACGAAGACAAGCACCACCCTGCTTTGTCTATAAGTATTAGTGAGGCTCACTTAGGTGGTTCAAGTTCATGTCTAAACCCAAGTCCAATAGAAGTTCCTTCCTATCATGGAGCTAGAACCATAAACGCCTGGAGATTCAACAAAGGTAATTTCCACTTATTATATGAATTGCTTTCTGAATGCTCATGGCAACCGGTCTGTCAAAGTTCAACAGATATAAATGCATTATGTACAAATTTTTACAATTCAATTTACAATATATTCGATAAGTGTATACCCATTTCCACACCTCGCACTACGGCACACAGAGTATATCCTAAGTGGTACACCAATAGTATTATTTCAAATATTAAAATAAAACATATTTTTCATAAGCAATGGAAAAAAACTCGTCACAACTTGGACTATGCTAGTTTTTCAGCCTATCGCTCCATCGTAAAACGTGAAATCAGTGAAGCTTTTAAAAATCATTTAACTTCAATGGAAGAAAAATTGTCTATCGATCCCAAACAGTTTTGGAAGTATATTAAGGATCTAAAAAAATCCAACAACTCATTTAAGTCTATGATTTTTGACGGTGAGGAATTGACTACTGATGATAAAATCGCAAATAGTTTTGCTACCTTTTTTTCATCTGTGTACAAAAATGTTCAACCAACTCTCAATATTGACTCTACACTCCACACTGTACAGATTTGGCCCTCATTCGACCTGGACAGTATTTCAGAAAAAGATGTTAAGGAGGCACTCTCAAACTTAAAGAAACCTCACTCCATCGGTCCTGACAATATTCCAACATTTATACTAAAGGGTTGTTCCGACCTTTTAATACCACCATTATGTCATCTCTTCAATGTATGCCTAAAAAACGGGATTCTCCCAGACATCTGGAGATTAACTAAAATAACCCCTATCTACAAAAAGGGAGACAAACGCGATATCCGAAATTATCGACCAGTTGCCGTTCTATGTTCCATCATGAAAATATTCGAGAAAATTCTACATAAATATATACTTAATCACATTACTCCAATTCTTGACGACCATCAACATGGTTTTAGATCCCAGATGTCAGTAACATCAAACCTCTTATGCATCTCAGATTTCTTATCACGAACTCTCGACAATGGTGGCCAGGTGGATGTTGCTTATTTTGACCTGGAAAAAGCATTCGACAAGGTTGACATCGACATTCTTCTTAATAAACTAGCTTCATTTGGTTTTTCCAAAAGACTACTCTGTTTTTTTGCTTCATATTTTCGAAATCGTAGACAGTTTGTTTATTATAAGGGATCCAGTTCTTTTGAATTCGTAGTTTTTTCTGGAGTTCCTCAGGGGTCTATCCTTGGACCACTTCTGTTTTTGATTTTTATTAACGATATTGGTTCAGTCATCACACACTCGCTGTATTTACTATTTGCAGATGACTTGAAACTATATCGATCAATAAAAAATCTTCTTGACTGTATTCTCCTTCAACGTGACATTGACTGCGTCTCAAACTGGGCCAAAATAAATGGCTTGAACTTCAGTACACCCAAGTGCAATATCGTCTCGTATACAAGATCAAAGAAACCGCATGTATTTCAATATACAATTAATGAAATTATTCTCCAACACCTTAACCAAATCAAAGATCTAGGAATTATTTACGACAGCAAATTAACTTTTCACCAACACATCGATGATTTAATAAGCAGAGCATACAGGCTTCTCGGCTTCGTAATTAGAAACTCATATCCGTTTCGTAACACAAAAACACTGACGTTATTATATAACACACTAGTCCTGAGTGTACTTGAGTCAAATTCGATCGTCTGGGCCCCACACGAATTAACATACACTTTACGCATTGAAAGAGTCCATAAGAAATTTTTAAGGTTTTTATTCTCGCGGCTCTATGGACGTTACCCTTGGCTTTACCCATCGATTTACATATTAGGCATGACCAATTACCACTCCCTAGAGACACGTAGAGGTATTGCTTTGCTTAAATATTTTTTTCAAATAATCAACGGTCACTTATCTAATAATGAGATACTGGCCCAATTAAATTTTTTTGTACCAGAGTCTCACTCTCGAGGACGTCATCACAACCTCCTATATGGTAGAGCAAGCCGCACTAATTTATTTATGAACTCACCTGTGGGGAGAGCTACGTGCTTTTTGAATGAAGTGGATAAAAAAATAGATTTATTTTTTGTGTCCTATAGCGCATTTGTAAGATTTTTGGCATTGCATATACACTGCATAAATGGTACAATTATAACGTCTTAGGCTATATTGCCTGTAAATTGTTATAAATATATGTACAAATTATATAAATAAATAAAAAATAAATAAATAAATAAAAAAAAAAAAAGTATGTATGGAGGGACCGCATCTGCTGTATACATACAAAAATTTATTTTAATTTAAGAAGGAAGAGAAGAAGTTAGACAGGAAATAAAACCAAATATTTCAAGTTTAGTTTTGGTACTGATGAAACCGGTCAATAGGGGAAATAAATTTCCCAGAAGGCTCCAGTGAAAACAAACCATAGCCTATTATAGAACAAAACAATAAAGTATTTACCATTGGTATTGCCACCGAGTCCGGCAGACGATATTGGACATACGGCTAAGCCACCCTCCTTATTCTTCCCCTTCGGCGAAACTTTTTTTCTGGTACGCTTTCTGCTGATTAGGGGTTTCTTCACCGCTCTCTTCTTGACTGGCTTCTTGGCGCTGGGAACGTCGCTCTTATTCTCTGCGGCTGCCTGCACGGGGGAGTCGTCACCTGAAGGGCTGGTGTTCTCCTTATCTCCGGGAACAGGTTTGGTCTGCGCTGCGCCTGCGTCAGACAGTCGACTTTTCTTCTCTGGAGTTTTTTCTGGCGGCTTACCTGTCATTTGTTTAATTACAAAACAATTATTGGAAAAAATCAATACACAAACAAACATCACGGCAGTGTCTTACTTTTTGATGGATAAATGAGTATAGTAAATTCCACTTAATTGGTACACTGGTTTATCGGGGCAGCCGATTAATTGGGACAAAACCCAAGGAACACAAACCAAATAAAGAAACTACGAGGGTAGGCTGAAAAGTAATGCACACATGCTTGTACAGCACGAACAAAATGACCTTCAGAAACATGCTAGGTGGAATATGGAAATGACATTCCTCCTCTATACGTACGCGCAAGTTTGAGGTCATTGAATTCATCCAGTGTATTTTGAGAAGCGGAAGTATGGAGACGTGTTTTAGTGTTATGTCAACGCAAGTTTTTTTAATGTACTTTTTGCCCGACCTTCCTATTTCGTTTTGTTCGTGTTTTACAAGCATGTGTCCATTACTTTTCAGCCTACCCTATTAATACTAATTTTCTTTGATGATCTGGGACATCTTCCTTTTAATTGGGACTAATTCCGATCTGAAGTCAATGTAAAACATGTCTCAGTCAATGTAAACGAATTTTAGTTAAGAATTTTAGTGGGCGAGAATGGGGGATGCCAAATTTAACGGGATTTGGTTGCAATAATTAATAATGTGAAAAAAATAACATTTTGGAGGAGAGTGAAAAAATCAATTTTAACTCCTCAGGCCTCAACGATGTTTTGTCAGAGGATCAAAATATTTCCGTTTAGCAATAAAATCCATATACATGGAATATTTCTGAATGTATCCGAAAACTAAAAACTGTTTTGAAAAGGGGATGAAATAAGCTTTCACATTTTATAATTCGAAATAAACATATCATTTTTTAAATATAAAAATTTTGAATGCAAACATTAAAAAGTTTTAAAAATGGCTATTTTACGTTTTTTTCTTAGTAAAATTACTGATAATGCAAAAAAAAACACATAAGTTAGGTGTGGGTAATAAGGCCTGTCGGCTAATAAGGCCTAAGTAAAAAAAATACAATTTAAAATTTTTGATGCCGCTCAAGAACACGCTTATAGGTAGCTAACACTCATAAATGACCCTTCAAGCTTGTCGCAACGCTTAGCTCGCTTGTTTTAACCAGTGCGGAGCGATTCGTTTGCAAGGAGCGGTTGTGAGGCACATGTTTTTTTTTCAAACTTAAAAAACACTGATGGCTGTTAAACAAAGAAATTGGTTGCCATTTTGACGACTTAAGGCAAGATTAATGCATATACATTATAATTGATCTCAATTACCAAATGTTAGAAGCCTATTTTGATTATTTTTGAGTGTTAAAATCTTAGGCCTTATTATCTTACCTAAGGCCTAAAGACCAGATTTTTAAAAACGTTTAATTTTAATATTTTTCATCATTATAGTAAGGGAGACAACGATTTCTGTGAGACGTGCACGAGTTGTTCCAAAAAACGAACAAGTTAGCCGGGGGGTTAAAACACGTTTGAGATAATGCAATATTCCCACTTACAAAAAGCTCAATAAAATGTATTTTTTTACGTCTCTTAAACTTGGCTTATTTGGGTCAGCCGCTTATTTAGGACAAAATGTTTGGGTCCTGATATATCCCAATTATTGTATTTAAAAGATCCGTAGTTAATCACCGAGATTATGCTACAAAGTTGAAAAGCACTGACCGAGAAATTCCAGACAAAAATAGATGTGCAAAGCTCACCATTTTGGTACTTCAAACATCAAACAAACAGATTGTCTGCTTTATAATTATGTGATAAACTAACAAACTTAACCAATTAACCCAAAAGAGGAATCACTCATTATTATTAGGAGGGAATGAGATTTATATTTACTTGTACTCTTTTCTAGTGGTGAAGCAACTGTGAGGGGTGCAGGGGGTGGGGGAGGTAAGGGGACGCCGGCCTTCAGCAGCACCTGCAGCAGCTCCCAGTTCGCCGCTCGCACCCGCTCAGAGTCCCCGCACAGGTCTCCCAAGCCACCACCAACAGCTGCACTTGTCACATCTAAAACAATAACATACCACAAAATGATTTAACTCTTGATGCTAAATTTCCACCGTATGCCAGCTGATTCCATTTACATTTTTTTTTATTGAAGGCGGAGATGGTTTACGAATAATTCCCACGAGCACTAAAGCCATAGGCCCATTGAGCCATCTCCTATTTTACCTCATTCCTTTTAACAATAACCCGGTCCCTTATATAAAGTTCACCAGGGTTGTCATTGGATATGTGGTTATGTCTTCTGTTTCCACAATGTGTCTTCCCAGGTATCTGAGCCGTGTTCTCAACAGAGCGGAACATTGGCACCATAGGTGAATTGGAGTCTCTTCCTCCACTTCACATTTCCAGCATCTATTGGTGTTTTCCACTCCCAATAGCTGCATCTGTCTCCTGCGATGGCAGTGTCAAGTTAGTAGTCCTACCAGTTCCTTAAGTGAGTTTCTGTCCATATCGAGTAGTTGCCTGGTTCATCTAGGTATTTTCGTATTAACTTATTTGTTTGTTTGTAAATTGTACTGTGTCAACAGAAAATGTGTTTATATTTTCATAGAAATAGTTCACAATCTACCATAAGTAGTTTCCCCAGAGTAGCTAAAAGAAATAATTTTTTTTATTGCGTCTATTGGGTCCACACACGAGGATAAGTTATAACACATTCAGCTTTCTGTAAAATACATTGTCATGTGCGGTCAAAACAAGGAACAAATGAGTAAGGGCATTTTCCACCGCCGCTATCAAGGAGAATAAGATGACATTGAAGTAGCGATACATATATTACTATGGCTGGATGTCCACCGCACGTCCGTCATCCGAGCACCGACATCTTGGCCGCCAAGATTGTGAGTATTGATGTGTTCGGCGGTGCCGCTAGAACTCGGCCCGAGATCGTGACAGGTAGAAATGCTGTCAATACAAAACATGTCTGAAGCTACACCACCCGAGATTGCCGGCGCCAGCACACGGTTTTTTTGTCTTGTTTTGATTATGCGTCGAAATTACCCGTGCGTGTCAAAACCACCGAGATCAGTCGCGGTGGACGCACAATCCCCGCCACGTCGTTCTGAACTTGGTCCGAAATAACCCGGTTTCTCGGTGACAGCAGCAGTGGACAAATACCCTCAGAGTTTAATAAGAAGCATTCTACTCCTGTTAAGTAGAAACTAGGAAAAAGATATTTAGAATGTCAAAAAACACTTACAATGTTACTTATTATCATAAATTGCCCACAATTAGAAGCACTGTTGCTTAGTATAAGATCTCTTCAAAGCGGGTTCCATTATTAGTACACGAGAAGTGGTGTGCGGGGACCAGATTCGGTAGTTTCCGGTCTTTAGCCATTAGAGCATTGGATGTCTGACCTCCATCTAAACGGAACCTTTTTTTTCACTCTATGTTACATCTAAATATGTATAATACATCAATGTTAATTGTTAATTAATTATTTACTCAACAATTATCCAGGTATTTATAGAATACAAACAGAATCTGAATATATCTTGGTACATATATCATTAATTTTATTTAATTAAATGAAGACAATATTAGCGAAACTCAATCAAAATCTGAAGACAGAAAAGTCAGAAAAAGATATTGGTTCCATTGGGACTCGAACCCAGATACCTTAGCATTCATGGCCAATTGCTCTACCGATTGAGCTATGGAACCCATTTCCAATTCGATCACTTTTAACTGTATCATACTTCGACTAAGAACTACCAACACTATCTTCATTTTTCTTAACGCACATATTATTGGCTGCTATCTTTATATATGATTGCAAGATTCAACCCGAACTAAATGCTATCTAGATAGTGTCTGGATATTTTAGTTGTAAGTTAATATTGCCAGTACCAAGAGACTTATTGTGAAACTACATAATATAAGCATTTTTAATATTTTAACTTGTAAATCAACTTTTGTTTCGGATTTCACTGTGATTAATATTATTCGCTGGTGACACTACAAAGTTGTGCTATGTGATTTATTAAATCGGTAAATGTTCCGCTATTGAGTCCACGCTCAAATTTAAAAAATTAAAATAAGTTGTACTAGGTAGATAATAGTTAGTAATAAGTAATTCAGTAACCGAAATTTAAAAATATTGCATTTTAATGATTATTTTGTTAACTTTAAAAATGCGAAATGTCATTTTTCAAGGACCGCCATCCATTATTGAGTCCACGCTCAAAACACACTTTAAAAAATTAAAATAAGTTGTACTAGGTAAATAATAGTTAGTAATAAGTAATTCAGTAACCGGAATTTAAAAATATTGCGTTTCAATTATTATTTTGTTAACTTTAAAAATGCGAAATGTCATTTTTCAAGGACCCCCATCTTTTTAAATAAGAAGGCCATTCTTGTGCCGTGTGAAACTGCAATACGCAAATTGTAAATACACACTACCAACCTAAAAATTCAAAAACATTTACGTAACCAGTTGTTTCAAATAATATAATAACAATTAATTGTTGTAAAATAACCTACCAAGAAAAACATCCCAGTTTTCAAGTAATTTAGCGGCTTTGTGTAACATGGTTTGTGATACAAAATAAAATGCCCCTTTATACCGCCTGCTCGCGTCAAGGCAAGAAAAACATCCCAGTTTTCAAGTAGTTTAGCGGCTACGCTAGGTTTGTGTAACATGGTTTGTGATACAAAAGAAAGTGCCCCTTTATACCGCCTGCTCGCGTCAAGGCAAGAAAAACATCCCAGTTTTCAAGTAGTTTAGCGGCTACGCTAGGTTTGTGTAACATGGTTTGTGATACAAAAGAAAGTGCCCCTTTATACCGCCTGCTCGCGTCAAGGCAAGAAAAACATCCCAGTTTTCAAGTAGTTTAGCGGCTACGCTAGGTTTGTGTAACATGGTTTGTGATACAAAAGAAAGTGACATTTCTTTCCATGTTCTTCTGTTATAAATACAGGTACAAACTTGTCTATAATACTAATCCTACTTGCAGTACAAACCTTTCAAAACTTGGGTGATTGAAAAGAAAAACGCGTGCGTGTTCTTTTATTTATTTTCGTTTTAGGTATTAAAATAATTACATACGTAATTTGGCAAATCAGGTACTTTCGTAATAATATCGTCTATGTATCGCTTTTAGCTAGTCGTTTTGTGAATGCTTTTTTTATTTTTAGGTTGGCTCATTTGCAAATTGCATGTAAAAATGTTTCACATCGAACAGTTGTGGATGGTTTGGTATATTTAAGGAACAGTTTCACATTTCATATAGGCTTGCGTCTCGCGTCATGCACGCGTAATAAGTGATGATTTTTTGAATTTACGAAACCTAACAAAATAATGATTAATACGCATTATTTATCATTTTCGAAGATTGAAATTCGTACTTTCTATTGTGTAACTGACAGGGAGTGATTTTTCCTTTTAAAAGTGCATATTTCATCGTCGTAATTAATAACATGGCGGTCCTTGAAAAATGACATTTCGCATTTTTAAAGTTAACAAAATAATCATTAAAACGCAATATTTTTAAATTTCGGTTGCTGAATTACTTATTACTAACTATTATCTACCTAGTACAACTTATTTTAATTTTTTAAAGTGTGTTTTGAGCGTGGACTCAATAGCGGAACATTTACCATTAAATGAACTACACCCGTTTGACTTACATCTAGAGAAACAACTGTTGTCCAGGAACCAAATATCAAAGTAGTAATGGCGGTATAGCGGGCATCTGCTGTCTGTGAAAGTAAAAAAATTCTTCTTTGCATTCCTTCACTACCATGTTTCTTGCATTACCATGCAAAGAAACCAATAATAACTTGTATACAATATGATGGTACCTTTAGGTACATCCTGCAGCTGACGCAGATCAGCCTTGAGCTGACTGATGTAGTTCAACGAGTCCTGAAGGATGACGATCTGCGTGGTGGGCGGCACAGGAGCGGGCAGGGCGGCCGCAAGCGCGCTGAAGGCGGCAGACAGACGGTCGCGCCTCTGTTTCTCCCAGTTTCGACATTTTCTACAAAACAATCCAACAAAATTGCACTAACACATAAAAAAAGGGTAAATATCGGTTGGGACTGGACACGCTTATTACGAATATTTTTTTAGAAAAAAACTTTAGATTCGCCTTAATTACTATAAAAGGAAACTTTTTGGCTTGGGGGCGGCGGAAAATAATGCATTTTAATTTTCAATTGCGTAAATTAAAATTCACTTCGCGAATCTACACGATGTCAAATCGCGGCTATCAGGTACGTCACTGTTATGTTGGTATCCCTGATACATTGCAAATAACTGAATACTACTGTGGCCAACTTCGTGGGATACGTAAAAACACGGTTAAACTACGAAAGCTGCATGTCATCAAACTATAAAAAAACATCCCAGGTTTTGAATGGTTTGTTTGGCAAAGCAGGGTTTGTCTAGCGGGTTTGTGTAATTATGATTGATTGTCTGTGAAATAAAAACAAGTGTTAGTTCTTTGCAATGTATCAGTGATACCAACATAAAAGCGACGTGTCTAATGGCCGCTGACAGTCACCGATCGGTTCGCGAAGTGAGTTTTAATTTTACGCAATTGAAAATTAAAATGCATTATTTTCCGCCGCCCCCAAGCCAAAAAGTTTCCTTTTATAGTAATTAAGGCGAATCTGAAGTTTTTTTCTAAAAATTATTCGTAATAAGCGTGTCCAGTCCGAACCGATAATTACCAAAAAAAGCAATTTAAACAGTAACAATATGTTAAGAGACCATACGCTTAATTTTTTATTGTGATTTAGGAATACAAAAGACAGACAAAGTATTATTATGCATGCCAATTAAATAAGCAAATTGTTCAACTTACGTGTGGGTTCTATTCTTACTAGTTGGCATATTCTATCATGAGAGCATTGTGCATATTAGAGAATGTGATAACATTATATTAATAAGCTTTTCGCAGCCGGAATAACGAAAGACATAATGAAAGGTAAACATTATTATTTGACATTTGACAGTTGTCCCGAGTAGAGTTGTTCCGATAGCGATACTCCTGTCAATCTCCGGTCCCGGTGACTTTGTCTCTGTGACTTTTCCGTAACTGGTCACTGCAACGCCCGATGCCGAGATTTTTTTGAAACCCCTTGACTTTGACTTTTGATATACTGATGATATACTGGCATACAGAGCTCCGGGCCAAAAAAGGCCCGTTTCTCTTTCATCATGAGTTTATAATTAAATTATGTTTGTAGAAAATCCATTTTGCAACGTACTTGCTCTAAGAATCAGAATACAGGTTGCATTTGATTTCAGACAAAATCGTTCTTTTTGAACAAATTTAAAAATTAAATACTATTCTTGAAAGCAGCTGAAAGATTATTTGAAATTTTAGTAGATATTGCAAAATAGACATAAGCAATTTAAGATGTTAAAATGTTGAACTCAAACAATGATGGCTTACCGATGATTTTTATGGTTTAAACTGTAATTACTACTTTACTAATTATAAAACTAATGGTAAAGGTATTATAAAACTTATTGTAACGTCACTTTTTTTTCAATAATAATATGTATGTATAGGGGGTCGTAAATAATATATTGATATGACCTCATTTTACTAAATACTGATTTTTTTCACACCTGCCAAAAATTCTTCGAGTGGCCAGGTCCCTACTTAAACTTTGCAA
The DNA here is from genome assembly GCA_917563855.2 of Limnephilus lunatus. Lineage (NCBI taxonomy): Eukaryota > Metazoa > Arthropoda > Insecta > Trichoptera > Limnephilidae > Limnephilus > Limnephilus lunatus. Next base: position 74,826,775 of record OU830598.1, read on the forward strand.
TTATTGCAAGAATGGTTTTAGCGGAGGAGTTTTTCCAATTTTCTTCAGTAAGGCTGGTTTTATCAAGACTGATTCTGCAACGTAATGTGGTGTGCAACTCGAATTTAAATTAATCGTTACATTCTGAACACTAAACAGGTTTTAATAGTATGCAAGTCTCCGGCTTTAATTACGGTAACACGTGGAATAAGAAAATTGTACTCCTTAGAATTTTGCAGCAATTTAGAATTATGGACTTGACTGAGAAGTTTGGAACGGTTTGAAATTTCAACCAGTATTTGGAATACAAAACAGGTTTTAACTTCAAAGATAATTCCATGTGCGACACTACACCCAGAACTCAAAAATGGTTTTCTTCTGATTTTTGCTATAACCTGCAACGAGAGTTTTATAACTGCACTTTCCAAAACGAGAATGCTTTCCTTCGAAAAGCGTCAACAATTTTTTTCGTGCATTCTGAACAAAATACTGCTTTGTGATGAATATGCGTCCACCAGTCCATCAGCTTAAATTAAGGTTGTACTTATTGTTATAATTGCGCAATGGAACGAAGATGATCTTATTTTTATTTAACTAACTTAACAATGCACCTAACAAACCGTGAAATAGAACTGTTCTTGCGTTCAGAATGTATTTTTTTGCGGTTCTTTCGTCGTTTCGATACACTTCCCCCATCGCATTATCCCCACCCCTAACCAAAATATAAAGCCATAAAAAATAATAAAGAACCGGCTTCATTTCGGTCTTCGGTTGCCGGAACCGCAGTGATCGCCCATTTCAGATATCAACATCTCTAATCATTCCGATTTTCCAATGTTTATTCCACAGAAGGCGACAGCGATCAAGGTTGGTAGAAAATGTAGAAAATGCATATAACAAGGTTAGCTCATCGAGGAGGTAGAGCGGTGATTGGCTAGAAAGTCGCGACGTAGCTTGAAGTTCATTTTCACCCGCAAGTGATTGATTTATTTATGCACCGGAGATTTGAATTTATTGCAATACAAGTGGCGTCAAGCTACTGACACGTTTCAAATGACTTATGTGTAATACGTTGGTAATATCATATTAATTATTATAAACTAACGTTCGGAATAAAAGGGAAAAATCTTAGGAATATTTGCAGGGTTACTGCTACATTGATGATGCAGAATTGAGGTTATTAGCACCTTGTATATTTTGCCTTTGTGGACATTCAAATATTCAATTTGAAAGTATCATTAATAACGGGGAAAAATGTTGGGAATAATTTTGCTTATACAAAGAGTTGCGTTGGGTGGTGGGTGGAAGATACTCTCAGTCTCGCCTTGGTGAAAATCGTGGAAGACCACCTTTCGGAATGGAATCTGTGCTTAAAATGGCTTTAGCCGTATTTGGTGACCACATGTTCCCCACCTTTCTCTTCCCCATTGTTCCTGCCCCTCTCCAACCCGAAATAGCCCAAACTCTTTTCATCGCAGCATTTCCCCGATCGCAGCATTTCCATCTTTGGGGATGCTGTGCGGAGTTCTCTCCTCAACAGAGGAGTCTCAAATGTGGCAGAGGAGGGAGCTTTTAAAGATGGGGGCAATTTGCAACATTTGCGTGCTGAGATAGCCAACGATGGATTTCATACGTCTTTTTGAGAAGATGAGATTGTGAACATTTAGTTGGAAGCATACACAAAAATATTTCCACAGCCGAACTGTTGAAGCAGACGTAAAAATGACCCGTCCTCATGAGATTAAAAATATCAACCAAGTTTAAATGTTGGGCACGCGTTTTGCGCGTTTCTCGACAAAGCACCGGTGCCGAAGAGATAAATGACACTATTTCCTCGGAACATCTTCCATTGAAGTACCGGTAGAACGGGGTTAGCATTCCCACCTGATGCCTGGATTCTAAAGAATGCAATCCAAACGACCGCCCGTTTCTGCACTGAGTCAAGAGTTTTTTTTTCAAATATTTTGGGGCTCAAGACCAGAGGTGGCTGCCAAATTCAACAGTGGTTAAAAATATAGAGTGTTAATGTATTCAAAGTATGTAGTGGTGTGTACAAACCTATATAAGTGCGTGAAAATATATAGCAAAAATAATATTTAATAGCTGACGTATACCCAGCGTTGCTCGAGGTTATGAATAAGGTATGGAGCATAGTCATATGTAATTCTAGTGTATCTATCCGAACTAGGTGGCTGAGTTGGCATCGCGTTTGGGTCCCACCCAGGCTTCCCGTATTCGATTCCTCGGTTGGCTAAATCCTCCATCATGACACAAGCAACATTTTCCGCTTTCTGTGATGGTAGTAAGAGATTTTAAAATATTGTCGGGTTATTCCTAACCCGGGAAAGTTTGTCTTTCTTTTTAAAATAAAGAAAAAGTTTTAAGTTGAAAATACATAAGTTAAGAATTCAAAAAAGTAATATTTGTTTCACTCGTTCGCGTATGGCTTCCTCGGGCGTCCCCAACTATGTCTACCTTTCACTACTGTAAGTATGATGATAATAATATTTTATCAATTTGTCAATTTCAAGAGAAGAATATTATGCCTACTAAGATTTTTATCAGATTCGTTGGATCAAGATAATTAATATATTATATTCAAGTACCTAAGCAGATTGACATAGGTGGGTATTTCAAAATATACCATAAAAAATAATAGCTAATGCTAATGACTTTTTTATTGTGTGCATATTATTAATAAACACAAATAATAATTTTAAACGCAAGTTTTAAAATTAATTCCCGAATTGGTATTACTGCAGTATGTACATCGCAATTCCAATATAATAATAGTTAATATTTATAGATTGAATTTTGAAGTGGTCTTGCATGTCGTTGGGCCCAAAGTAGGCTCAATGTTTACCTATTTCGTGTGAAATTGATTTTATACAACACATTTCATGGGTTTGTAATTGGTGGCAATTCGAATTGTGAGGCCTATGTAGTCCCGGGCCTAGGGCGGCCAGATATTAAGGGCGGCCAATCGTGACAAAAAAGTCACTGATGATAACAAGAAATAACTAAATATAAAGTACCTAAATATTCTACGTACGAGAACGTCATTGCTCGCATCGGGTGTAGATTAAAACGGCTTCCCGCATACAGATTCACTCTTAGGCAAATTAAAACCAGTTTCGAGAAAAACTTTAAATTAGAGGTGCACACCAGAGAAAAATCATCTGCTTTATCTGTGTTTAACTATTCTTTAAGCTTGTGGAGTCTTGATGAGTGAACACCCCCCCCCCCCTCCGGGCCGCGGTTAAATTATCAAACCAAACGTTGACCGGTCCGCGGTGATAAAAAGGTTGGGGACCACTGGTCTATATGATGGGTACTGAGAAAGGGGCAGCTGGTACTTACCATATGTAGGGTTGCCATCTTTAAAATTTGGCAACCAGGACAAGACGCGTGAAAACCCCGGATTTTAGAGCCCAGAACCCGGAAATTTCAACAAGTTTTTTCAACATAGTCAGTGTAATAAAAAACAGTTGAAATTTTTTCTCTAAACTAGGATAAATCCGGGGAAACCCGGTCGGATGGCAACCCTAACTACATGGCCTGGGGCCTAGGGCGGCCAAGACTGCAAATCCGCCACTGCGGCCATATTAGTAAAGCTCATAGTTATGATCCTATAGGTCTGGGCAGAGGCGGATCTAGGACTCAAAAGGCAGTCCGCAAACGAATCCAAGGACCTTGGGGAAAGGGTTGGGAGGGGGACTAAAAGTCTATTTTTAGTGTGAATTTAGTGAAAAAAAATCATTTAAGAAGAACGGCTGTGTGGCATTTTTCACTGAAAACTTAATTTTTGATTGGAATTCAAAATACATAGGTACCTAAAAAACTTTTTAACCGAACAGATTGTTTTAAAGGTATATTTGAATGACATATCTAATGCTACTGTGGACCATGTCGCATGTCACGCATTTTGCTATATTATGTACACTCATTGCGTACTGCGTAATGCATCAAGCGCAGTAGAACAAATTATTCGTTGGCAGTTCATTCATTCAGAGACGGGTGGGTCCGGCTCCGATTTCCGGGTTTGGGTCCGAGTCCTGGACCGGGTTTTCTGTGAGTAATCGATATGAAAAAGGAGTAGGAGTAGGATCCGTTTCTGGCGAAAACCCCGAGTCCAAGAGCCCACTCCAGCTGAACCCACACAACACAGAGAGCATTTGTCATAACCTCACAAAGCCACGGAAAAGCTCCGCAGGCGAATTTTTTACATGGTGTATCCAATGGGGTACCCCTTTGGAGTACCTACATGGCGTGGGTGAATGGAGTGGAAAATTTGTTATAACTCTGATTTGTTATGACTCTAATGGAAACATGCTATGTAAATTTACGCAAAATATGTGTCCAAACAACCTCATTCTGTGACTACTGACTACCTATAAAGAATTTCAGGGGTACGATGCCAAGCCCTTTTCGGATCGTCTAGCTTTTCACTATATAAAATGTCATGTGATTAGGGCTGCCACCTTTCAAAAACAGTAGACCCGGAGATTTTAAAAATATATTTTTTTTATTAAAATAAAACTTTTTTTAGGATGAATTATTTAACTAAGGCAAAATGTCATGGTAAATTACATCTTGACACTTAAAACTATATTTTTCATTCTGAAGGGATTGTGTAAGCATCTTTTCTTACTCAGGTTTCTTCAAAAACTTCAAAAATTCTTGGCAATCCATATTGTAATTAATTTTCACGATTAACTCTACTTTCACCATGTCCACTGACAAGTAGTTTTGCTCGTCTGTCCACAAATTTACCATCAAAGAAAAGACAACAAAAGCATTGCTTATAGGGATTGAAAAAAAAAACAATTATTTTTGGCAGTTCGGTGAAGGTTGAGGTGACTTTGAATAACTGAACCCACCGTAAATCAACAGGCAATGTTGAATCACTAGATTGTACGAACTGAGGAAATACTTGGTTTGATTTTCGGGTCTCGTCATAAAGTTTATCTTCGTCGACATTTTTCAAACCAAGTGATTCGACAGCTTCTGCACATGTTAGGTCGAATTTGGAAAAGATTTTGAATACAGAATCCTCAAAATCATAATATTTCTATACGTATTCAAGAGTTCTCCTGTAAACCTCATTGGCTTCTTTTTTAATTAATCCTAATCAGAAGGCCTCAAAAACTTTGTTTCCCATTATTTTGGCACCGTAAAATTCATCATGCAGTCGGCTTTCAACCTTGTCTTTTATGTTTCTCATAATTGGGTACAACTCAGTAGCTGTCACGGAGTTTTTTTCTAGCAATAGTATGGCTTCTGTCAGCATATTCATGTAATGATGAATGAAATATAAATAACATTCCTGCAGTCACTGTAGTGTGATCCTTGTAGATAAACTTCTAGCGTCATTGGCTTCGCTGCCACCGCTCGGTCTGACCCGGAGATATCGATGTTAAACCCGTAGCCCGGACATGCACCATGCAAACCCGTAGACTCCGGATCAAACCCGGAGAGGTGGCAGCCCTACATATGATACCCCTGATTTATGTTTACATCAACAGTTTCCTGTTATTAAATAGATTTCCAACTTTGCATACTTTGCGAAACCTTTTCAAATAATAACCAAGTAAGTAAAGTTGTAAGTTGTATAACGCCTCAAGAGATTCAACAGGTCACTCGCTAATAATAAAATACTATCATTATGTTATTTTTCAGCAGACGTTAATCAGCATTCAATACAAAATATAATTGTTGGGAATAAACCCTAAACATACCGTGTCATACTATACATGTACGCTTGGTATTGGATAACAAGTTTGTGCAGTGTAGGTATTATAACATGTTTTCCAAAACTAAGCAGGTAATTAGATACCTACCCATTACCAAAAAAATGGCTCTTCTAAGTAGGTAGGTACATAAAATATGATACTTGAACTGTGTTTTTATTTTACTCATTTTCCTGACGATAAAATCTCCACAAAGCAGACCATTTATTACGAACTACGGAGCTATAATTTAAAAAATAGGTTTATCAAATTTGAAAGATTGGAAGCTCGAAGAAATCTTTTAGGCTGATCTTTGTATTGTATCAAAGCGAGATAAATCCTGAAGTCAATGGATAACATAATACTAATAAGCTTAGAGAGTTTATTACTTTAATTTTTATTTTATTTGTAATTACTTCATTAAATAATGCGTAGAGATTGATAGGTTTGTGAAGGCCCTTATCTAATGAGTCCATAGATATTTTTCCTTTTCATTTTTTAATGATATATTATAGAAGATGTTAAGAGGAATATAAACGCTAGAAATATTTCGATTCTCGTGCCTGCAAAATTTGCAATCGAGCGTCTTATTAGCGCGAGGCAAGTAAGCGAGAAAGTGGTTTTTATTTATTTTGTCCATAATTTTATAAGAGTGAAAAAAGTTAGAACATAGAAAACCTCAAAAATGGTCTTAGCCATAAAGGGGTATTTTTATAAAAATGTTTCTTGTATTACTTCATAGTTAAGTCATAAAAAAACATTTTTTTAGTGGCTTACGCTTATTTTTTTTGTTATGTAAATAATAATTTTATTGTAATTCTGTTACATAGAAAACCTAGTAAAAGCTTCAATTTATCCGTAGCATACTTTTTAATGTTCATACTGTAAACCAATTCGTCGTACAGATTAATCTAAATGGTATCTAAATAGGATTTCACGTATAACTTCACCTTAAGGGATGTACTTGACGTACTTTAACCAGTTATTCCTGACATTATTTGGAGTAAAAAATGTCCGGTGATTATTTGATTTTTTATTTTAATTTTTCCTTCAAAATCAAACTTTTTTTCTCTCCTGGTTTATATGCCAAGTATGTCACTTAACATCCTTTTTACATTTAAATTCAACTTTATGTCTACCATGTATAATGTTATTTTTTAAAAGATTTACGAAAAAATTGTTAACTAACATTAAAACTCTTGCTGTCTCTATATCACACAGTAAATCGTTTAACATATATATATAGAGGGTGTTAAGGGATATACTTGACTTACTTTAACCAGCGATTCCTGACATTATTGGGGTAAAAAATGAAAATGAAATTTTGGTCTCTATTAACTTTTTCATTTTTTTTTCTTCAAAATCATACAAAAAAAAACTTCTGTAGGTCGTCATTGGTCACTCAGCCAAGTAGCCGCCCAACCTCTTACCCTGCCCCCAACTATCCAACACCTACTATGTTTTTATGTTTTTGTAAAGAGTGATACTCAAAAGAAGTATTAAATATACGAGACGATGAATGAATGTGAATTAAGCAAGGAGTGTGTACCAAGACTGAGGTTAGCCTTCTCGCCTTCCCCTGGAAGTAAATTGCACTATTCTTTAAATCCTCAGTGTTTCTTAACCTGTGGTCCGCGGAGCCCTGGGGGTCCGCGAATATATGTATGGGGGTCCGCAGTCTCATCTCTGAACCATTTAACAATATAATTAAATGCCTCCAAAAGTCTCGTCTCGTCATCGTTTTGGGATTATTTTCCAGTACTCGACAAAAATCAAATTAGATATTAGACCCTTTCAACACAGACGTTACTATAATATTACTGACTTGACAAAGGCACAGGAAAACCAATTAATATAAATATCTTGTGATTAAGCATTGAAACGTAATTTCAAAGAATCCTCTTTATCATGTTTTTGGGTGGATGTAAAGAAAGATTATAAGGACTTTTCTGTATAAGCACTGAAACACATACCTCTGTAAAAAGGCATTCTCTGCTCTTGTATACCTATACTAAAAACCTAAGATTGTGGATCTTATAGTTCCATGCTAAAAACGAATACAGGAACAGATTACAAGCGGTATCCTACTTGAGATTACAACAGTAGTAACATCAGCCCGAATATTACTAATTTAGTTGCAAAAAAGCAACACCAACCTTCACATTAATTATCCGTTAATTAATGTGAATGTCGGTGTCGCTGTTGTACGTTAATTACATGTATATTTTATAAAAAAAGTTATTTTTTTCTATTTGTAGTACTAAAATAAATGGTCCAAAATTTATTGCTGTTTTTTTTATGAAGGGGGGGTCCTTGAAAATTGTACTTGATTTCCTAGGGGTCCGTGGCTAAAAAAGGTTAGGAAACGCTGCTTTAAATCATTAACAATATTGGACAAATTTTGATTATCTTTGCTAACCTTCACAATTTGAGGAATGCTTCCATATTGCAAAGCATTGCATAATATTTTACTTATTAGTATTCACATTTTGTAATAAATCTTTATCATGACGAAACGTTTTGAACTTTTAAGAATGTCTTTCGTGATAAGGATTTCTTTGTTAAACATGACAATATTTTTATTTGAACAAAATTTTATCTCAAATCTCATAAATTTAATAATATTAAATAAACAGTATGTACCTATCCATTTCAATATATCAACTTTGGTTTAATCTACGAAAAAGAAGCACTAACATGTATATAATATTTATGTGCGATTCTATGACATAAAAGAATCAAAAAATCTCTTAGAAATATTTTTTTAAATAAGATATCAACAAAATTCAGGAATCCTGCAAGACGTTTCCTTTTAGAATGGTCGTGTTGTTTAATTTATAAAGCCTTTCATATCGGCCAAACAACTTTAAGTTTCGAGTTCCTACCTCAGATGATCTGAGGCACCTACCCGGTCTTTCATTTTTCTATAGGCTTAGTCCAAAGGAACCGAAAGCGATGCGCTGCCCATAAAAATCCAATTAAATCAACAAAAAATATTTCAAAATTATCCACATTGCACATATGCACTCATTATAACTTATTCTAATTTTCTTGGGACATGTACAGCTTGCAGACCCCCCACTCCGTAAAGGTTCAACAATAATATAATCTTTTTTTTTTTTACTTTATAATATCTTTTCCTGATTTTTTGTCTTCAAATTTTCGATTGAGTTTCGCTAATATTGTCTTCATTTAATTAAGTGATATAATCAATTCAGTCAAAATAAATCGAAGGAATACAAATTGACAACAAAAACATGAGTTTTTGGCTTAAAAATTTGATCGTCTAGAAATATTATACGTAATTTAATTACTGCCAGTAATACACATCATCTTGGCCTTGGTTTTTTTAGCATTTTTTCAAGGACGAGTTTTAAAAAAAAAAATTGACGTATTCATCAAATTTTTAAGCAAATTTCACGTTCTGTGCAAATTCTATTTAAGTTCTGTGATTATTTCAGTTTTATTACTACCTCAACACAGGCTAGCCTAGTGAGGCGGATTACGAAAAACCTAAATTTATAACTATTTTCTATTCTTCAACCTACTGTTCATATTTATATTATTTTCTGTTGTTAATCTTTTGTACTTATATAAAACATTACCATTGTAAATATTAACACTGAATATGTACATTTATTTTTTAGTTATAAATCTTTAAAATTTTGTTTAATAAAGATATATTATTATTATATTATTATTATTATGAAACACCTGTTCTATAATGAAATAATAACGGAACTTGAAAATTAAATTCAAATTGATGAATCCTTCAAATTCTTTGAAACAACCCGTCCTAAGTGTTTCTTTAAGCTTAGCCTAGAAAAAAAATCAGTACAGGGACTTTAAAAAATTGTATTATCTCCAACTTATCCTTTTGGGATTTGGTTTCATTTTGTAATATTAATATATTATTAAATTATTTTATTATCGAATTTGAAATACTCGTGCCTGAACTTCCCAAAATAATACAAAACATCATGGACATACAAATAGATGGACCTACCCTACATAAGTGATAAAAGGCGTATTATTTCCCCCTCCCATTGGAACCATTTTATCAGAACCGGCTGGGCTTGTGTGAATCTAAAAAATGTGACGTCATCATTCTCGTCCGGACCAGTGTCGAACTCTCATCGGTATATTTTACGAAATAACACGGCAAAAATGGTGACTTGTGTTATTAAAACATGTAAAAATAGAAGTGAATAAGATAAATAAACCCCATAAACCCAATTTTCGTATTACATTCCATAGGTAAGCATTATTTTAGGCTTATTCAGATCATATAATATGATAACACATCAAGATACATGGCGACGCGAAACACAAAGCCGCTGTTTCATCAAAATACATGGTGACGAAAGATAAAGCCGCTTTTTACTGAGGTAAGTAAATTATGAAGCATTTGTAAAAGTGTCTCAACTAAATACGAAAACAAAATATTTCACTCCGAAAATAAGTGAAACTTTACTTTGCCAAATTTGGACTTCAGATATTTGTTTATATCGTGGCTAGCAATTCGGGCTCCCATGTAAAAAGGTCGATTCATTCAAAAGCAGATTTTACTTTTAAGATCTAAATATTGGCCAATCACAGTCCTCGTCCCGCTCTTCGCCCCGCCATAGTTAGTTTTTACCCCTCATCTGTACGTTCTGGTCTATCTATTTGTATGTCTATGCAAAACATGCATTTGGCGATGTATTTATTGCATAAATCAAAACAGGCGGCCGCTAAAGGAATTTAAACATTATCGCCATCTGCGTAAGGAGAGCGTGATTTCGTTAGAATTTTACGAATTGGATCCCCTTAAGAGTGCTGTCAGCAGTCGCGAGACGTTATCGGAAGAGGAGATAACCCTCGCAACTTTTCCCGTCCCCCGCCCCCCTCACCACTCCACCCTCCACCCGCCCGCTTCGGCCGGTACTTTTAAGATTACACCATCTACAACAATAAATTGTATCCTCAGTGCAGTGGCGGAACTTAAACCAATATGTTCATTTTAACAATATTAATATAGCGAGGCACTAATAATAAGGAACTGCAGTGAAAAATGTTATGGCTTAAAAAATTATGTTTTAGTCTATAATAGCTCAACCATCAATCTCAGCGAGGTCGACAGCCGTATACACCAGGCTAGGCTTGCATTCAATAAAAGGTCGAAAGTAATTGAATCAAATAATATAGACCTAAAACTGCGAATACTCCTCAATACCTATGTGTGGAGTATCTTGATGTACGGCTGCGAAACATGGTGCCTATCCGAAAGAGATAAACGGAGACTAGAGGCTTTTGAGATGTGGTCCTATAGAAGATTATTAGGAATTTCCTGGAGAGACAACATTACAAATGAGGAGGTTCTCCAAAGAATTGAAGGAGGAAGGCACCTGCTCAGGACCTTGTCCGAAAGGCGTGCAAGATGGATCGGCCATGTTATACGACAAGAAGGCCTCTTGCATGCCATAATGGAGGGTATGACCGAGGGGACAAACTCTAGGGGACGCCCACGCCGAGAGTACCTGGACGACCTGCGGGTGGACGTGCGCTGCTCATCATATGCAGAATTCAAAAGAGCCGCACAAGACAGGGAAGAATGGAAGAGAAAATTGCTGCAAACCAATCCCAGGATTGAAACCAGAGAGAGAGAGAGAGTTCAACCAACGCTGATCCAGAATAAATACATTATATTATTATAAATAGATTTTATAAATCGTCATTAGGCTCCCCCACACGCACACTTCGGCGCGACCGAGTCCCGCGCCACTTCAGGCCGCCGCGCAGAAAAGTACAGACCGATAGGTTTACAGCGCAGTTCACCGTGAGACTTTTCTGCGCGGCGGCCTGAAGTGGCGCGGGACTCGGTCGCTCCGAAGTGTGCGTGTGGGGGGCACTATTTGAAAACGAATATTACACCATCTAATTAAATCCCACTGTTTGGTTGGTACGAGTGAATCTGCTGATTCTGATGTCACGGGTCTCGGAACCAGTCCACAAGTCAACATTTCACTGTGGTTTTGTATGAATATTAAAAGCAATGAAACTAAAATTTGTTCGCATGTAAAATATTTCGTCGTTGTTGTTTCACATTGTTAACGGCATCGAAACATTATTTAGGCCCTCAATATTTAAAACCGGACGGAAATATAACATTCGGATAATTTTCCAATACTTAGTTAATATGGAGATGATTGTTTATTCTAATTTAATATTGACTATTTGAGTTCAGAATTTCGTGGAACCAAAGCTTGTAAGTAAAAAACATCATCTTATTTGTGTAAAGTCATAGTTTGCTATAAAAATATATTTTTGAAGTGAAAACTTCTTTAGCACCGTTGTGATTTGAAACTCGATGAAACGAAAAATAGCGACATTAGAAAGAGACAAACACATACATCTATAAGCTTTAGTCTGCGAGAGAATGAGATGGTATAATCGGTCTCCTCTTTCTGCGGTGCTTCGTAGCCTCCTCATTCTTCTCTACTTTAGTTTTCTGAAGGGTTCACTTCTGCCGCGTGTAAATTGTACACTCTATTTTTTAATAAGTTTTGGACTGTTTCAGGGTATGATCATGTCTTATTTAACATTTTCTTTAAAATAATATCTTATATCGATTGTAATTTCCAATAGGTTTCAGCACCAAGGGATTTTCATATACATATTATTAAAGTCGTCAATATCAGTCTACTATAAATAGCAGTAGGTCGCGCGTGGTTTAGACATAATGCAAAAGCATTTTTTCATAGTAAAGCAGGTTTTGGAACTTTGACACATTGTTTATCAGATACGTTAAGGGATTTATTTTTGCACTTTGGTAGAAAACAGTAACGTTAGTGATGAGATGTTGACATTTTACCTAGTGTTCTTCAATATTAAAAGCGGTTAAACAAACATCTCATATACTCTCGCCATACAAAATACAGTGCAATAAAACGTAAGCTTTGTGAGGCGTCACACAGACAAACAATCACAGATTTGGTGCGATTTCGGGAAAACCGAAAATTTTTAAAATTGTTTTAACTATTAAAACTAACTACGAAAAACAAAACAAAAAATAAACCATTTTTAGAATATAAACTATTTATTTCAGTTAGAAGGTCATCATTGATAAAAAGGGGAATGGAATTCTTTAATACTGAATAATTAAAATAGCTTATGTGTTTCCATCCGCGTACAATCATACAACGAAGAGCTGTTGAGGACTCAATTGTACTCCATCCCTTACTTAAAAAGACTCTTCACACAGACGATACAGCATCCCCAACGACAACATAAGTCCAGAGGTGAATCTCAAAACCTCATATTTATGAACAAATTAGAGGAAGTAATAAGTATTAAAAAAAAAAACAAAGTGTGCAATTCACACGCGCTGACGTGAAGCCTTCAGAGAAGTAAAGTAGAAAAGAGTGGGAAGGCTACGAAGCATCGCACAAAGAGAAGACCGGTAGGCTACGAAGCATCGTTCAAAGAAGAGACCGATTATACTATCGCTATTATTCGTTTCACCGAGTTTCAAATCACAACGAAGTTTTCACTTAAAAAATCCGCAATATCAATGAATTAATGAGGCGATAGAGTATTTCATGATTTTTCTTAAACTATTTTTTTAAATTACCTAACGATAATTTTTAAATTACCTAACGGTTATTTTATTTTTATCTTGACTTATAAATTTTCTCTGACATTATTTATTTGCCTATTTTATAGGTTACACCATGTTTTTAATGTCGGTAGATAATAACGACTCCGCTACTGTCACTGCTTCAAAGTCAGAGGTATGATTTTATTTGTGCGTGTATTGAGAGAGAATTGCGCAAATTATCAAATATGGCTGTATCTGTAAATGCACTGAGGGTCAGGAGGTTGGAGATCACCTGATTAGCTCTACAAACCAAAATATCACGATGTTATCTTTATTAGCTCTGTGCTCCTGATACATATTTAATATGGAAATGGGCGATTAAACTAAATATACTATCCTCTTATTATGTGAAAATGTGCTGTCACTACCCGGCTTTGCCAAACCATCAACATTTCTTTTTACACTATTCCCCATTTCCTTCAGCCTCATAAAATGCACCGATTGTTACTGCAATATTTCTACTGACTCCGGAACATTTGGGACTCTTGGGCGGCATTAACATTTTTAAAAAGCAATATTTTATTTTATTTTTATTTTAGTTTTATATTTTAAACATAAAATTTTCGGTTTTGAGGCGGTTTTGGATACCCCCGGTACGCCCCGGAAACAATTTTTTGGATAACCAATATGTCACCGCATGTCACCCCAAGTGTTTTGCTGGGTTTGGTGACTTGGCAGGGGTTCGGGTTCATGGGGTGAGGTTTGACCGGATCTTGGCGGCGAATGCGTCTGCCGATCAACTGCGTGCTAAGCTGGATCTTGAGAGATGATTGAGGGAGACATTTTTACCTCTACCGAAGGTCTACCTAGACCTACCGCCATACACCGCAATGGGAGGGATGGATGCATACCCCGTCGCTCCTGGATACGATTCCAACAGATTCCAACCCACCCCTCGTACATTTTTTGTTCCCAGAACTTCCTCTCTTTCCTTCCCAAAAAAGACCCCCCACACAGCATCCCCGAATATGACATAGGCCCTGCGGGGAATTATTTCCCGTCTGGAGCTACTATAAAAATATATTTAAAAAAATTATAGGTTATCCGGTATTTTTTTGTGGTGAAAATAATGTTGCGAGTTGCGAACTGTCAAATTTAAAATATTTTAATATAAAATCCCCGTAAAGAATCTACATAATAGGGACGTAACACCAGATAAAAATTATTTTAAACTTTTAAATTATCGTAGAAAGCAATCGCTTTGTGGCTTGACATTGTAATTAAATGGATAGTTTATTTAACCACTTTATTATAATCTACATTCTACATGATACGTAGGTACATACTTTTTGTATATGACAGAATGATACTTTTTTAACCGCTTTGTTATAATGTAGGTAAAAAATCACTGCTTCACAGATAATCTGTCACTTAAACTCAAATGAATTGCTAACTAAATACCAATCTGCATATAGAAGGTTTCATTCAACGGAAACTGGATTACTACGTGTTCTGTCAGACATAACTCTTGCTATCGAGTCGGGAAAATTGGCACTTCTTTCAGTCTTGGACATGAGTGCCGCTTTTGAAACGATCGACCATGATTTTCTTATTAAACGATTAGAAGAATCCTTTGGTTTAAACGGCGGCGTTAAAACCTGGCTAACATCGTACCTGGGCAACCGTTTACAAGCCGTAAAGGTAGGGAAAAACCAATCAAAATATGCAACCCTTTCATCTGGAGTACCCCAGGGGTCTGTTCTGGGCCCACTTCTTTTCATCCTCTTCACAAATGATGTCGCTAAAATAATCGAATCATTTGGCCTTCTATCTCACTGCTACGCTGATGACCAACAAGTTTACTTTTACTGCTTACCAGAGGAAGTAGACAGTCTAAAAACTCGCATAATTGAGTGTCTAGAAGCAATTACCCGCTGGATGACCTCAAATAGATTGAAACTAAATCCGTCAAAGACTGAGTTTCTCTGGACCGCCACAAGCAGACGTCAGCATAACATTGATAACTCTCCAATAACCATTTCAGGAAGCGACATCACTCCAAAGACGTGTATAAAACTACTGGGTGTCAATCTGGACGCTGATTTTTCCCTTAAAACTCAAGTGAACAGAACCGTAAGCACGGGGTTCTTTCAATTAAGGCAAATTAAAGCAGTAAGGAGAAATCTACCAACAGAAGCGACTAAATTACTAGTCAATTCGTATGTTGTTTCACGTTTAGATTATTGCAACGGAATATATGCAAGTCTTCCAAAATATCAAATCAACAAATTACAATCCGTTTTCAACGCTGCGGTAAGACTTATCACCGGCGTATCTAAATATTCCCATATTTCAGAGCATCTCAAAAATCTTCACTGGCTCAAATGTCCTGAAAGAATCCAGTTCAAGCTCTGCTGGATGGTATTTAAGTCCCTTAACGGAATGGCTCCGGCAT
Source organism: Limnephilus lunatus (assembly GCA_917563855.2). Taxonomy (NCBI): domain Eukaryota; kingdom Metazoa; phylum Arthropoda; class Insecta; order Trichoptera; family Limnephilidae; genus Limnephilus; species Limnephilus lunatus. The sequence goes on from OU830598.1 coordinate 74,842,517, forward strand.
ACTTATCGGAATTGTGTATTCCAGAAAATTCCAATTCTCGACAGTCAACCCTAAGGTCAGCAGCATCATCAGCTGTTGGAAGGTTAAAGGAACCAAAGCGCACACCAGATACTAAGTTCGGTGAGCGCGCTTTCGGAGTGTCGGGACCTAAAGCCTGGAATGCACTGCCATATGACTTAAGAACTATCACAGACTCGGCAGAATTTAGAGCTAAACTTAAAACCCACCTTTTCAGACAGTCGTATCCATAAACTCAAATTCTTTCACCTTCACATTCAATGCCCGCGACACTGTAAATAACTAACCTAAAAATGTAGAGAAAAAGAAAAAGAAAAAAAAAAAGATAAAAAATAATAATAATAATAATATAATCAAGTTTTAAAAATAATTCACCAAAGTTTGGTAATTAAACATAACTTGATTGACTGCCGTAATGTACCATATTATGAATATGAACCAAATTCATTTTTAGAAAATGAATTTTATAAAATTTATTATGATAAAACTATTCTGACAGACAGAACAATTAGTCATAATAGACCCGATATAGTTTTACATGACAAAATTAAGAAAATAACTTATATCATTGATGTCGCTATTCCAAATTCTTGTAGTATTCAGAAAACTATTTCTGAAAAAATAAGAAAATATACAGATTTAGGAAATGAAATTAAAAGAATTTGGCATTCTCAGACTATAAAAATATTACCATTTGTTATTTCGGCTACTGGCATTATACCTAGCTCTCTCATTCAAAATTTAGGCGTATTAGATTTGTCAAAAAATTTGTACATAAAAATGCAAAAGTCGGTCATTTTAAATACATGTAGGATTACGAAAGATTTTTTAAATATTTATATTGAGGGATCAGTAGGATTTATCGGACCAGTTAGGATTTCATCAGAGCCGAACCCTCTGATATGAAAATATCTGGAGTCGGTGAAATATTTTCCCATTATGTTTCTGGTGGATTTACGTATTGTTCTTGTATTGTTTTATTCTTATATAGTGCACTTACATTGCGTTCATTTACTAGATATTCATTTGTGGAAAAGTGTGTGGAAGGGTTTAGTCTTTCATTTGGGAAAGATTCAACCCGGACATAAAATCTGGAGCATAATAAATTAAAAAAACAGTAAAAACTAACTATTTGTAAGCGTTTTTAAAGGTCATTTTAGTAACATTCTCCAGCCCTAAAGAGTCCTAAATTCTCAAGTCTTTTAAAATACATATTTTGATATTATCAACTCCACTTTTGCCACTAATCTTTTAAAATTTAATACTTATAGTGATGGGGGTAGCAAATGTAAAATCATGCAATGTCCAGTGTTTTAAATATAATGTCCTCCGCGAGCAAAGCCGTATCTTTTCCAAGCACAAACTTTCTAATTAAAGTTTTTATCGGAAGTGACCTGCAGGTTAGTATGTTTATGTATCCATTTGTAAATATTAAAATTAGATAGAACCTAAGAATTATGAATAAATTGTACAGCGCCCTTGAGGTGATTTTTCACAAAAACGGCGCTCTATAAATTATCCAATTATTATTATTATTATTATTAGTAGGTACATACTTTTTGTATGTGAAAATGTGACATTTTTTTAACCACTTTATTATAATCTGACATACTCGTAACATGTACATACTTTTTATTTATAATCATTTATGATTCTGCTTTCAATTCGTTATAATCTAGATTCTAGATTGATTCTAGATCGTGGATCGTGGATTCTAGATCGGCCCGCGATGCTTTTTGGTGCGGCCCGCGATCACTTTTGATGCGGCCTGTTGAAAACACAACAAAAAAGTTACAATCAGATTTATTCTTGTTAAAACCAGTCTAATGTACAGAATGCACTGATATGATTCTAGTTGCGAATTCCTCTGCTGGCGCATTTCGAAGGAAACCATTCACATGTTAATCCAAGTTGTGCACCATTTGCTGCAAAACCATTTGCTTGTCCGTAGTACGGATATTGTTAAACTTGTGAACTCTTTGTGCAAAATCACAACTCAGTTAAAACCAGTCTCTTGTTCTGAAAATGTGCAACAGAAAATTCGAATTGCGGTAAATGGTGATTATTTTCATAGATAAATTCTTGATAAAATAAAAAATATTGTACTTGGTACAATGTTTATAACATATTGAGGATTGAAATTAAAAAAAAAAAAAAAAAAAAAAAAAAAAATGTAAGACAGCCTTTTATAACGTAAATTCTTTGGGTAAAATATTTATAAATAATAAAGATAAAAGAGGTAATCTGGAAAACTCTGGAGTCTACCAGGTGAACTGCTCGAATTGCCCCGCGTATTACGTAGGACAAACAGGAAGAGCAGTATCAACCCGTATAAAAGAACATTTCGCTAGTTGGGTTAATCAAAAAGGAGATTTATCGAACGTCGCCTTGCATCTACTAGAAAATCAACATACTTTTGACAAAGATAGAGATGTAAAAATCCTTCATGTTTGCAACAAAGGACAAAAATTAGACAGATTAGAGTCATTAGAAATCAATCGCTTAACGAAGAAAATAGATCTTAAATATGTTATGAATAAACAGTTAGAACATAATGCTCAATCACCATTAATTTACCCATTATAATAATCTTAGAATAATTTTACTTCAGAGAGCAGTGGTATAATTTAAGTATGTACTTTAAAAATGTAATAACCCAAATATGTGGAGAACCCTAACAATAATAATTACTTTAGTGATACCAATATTTGACAATAAGCCCTAAGCAACAACAGGGAATATCCCAACATTACAAATATAAAATTTCAGAAATCACAAACCTTTTTAAATATATAAATTCTTTTATATTCATGTGAACTAAAAATATTTACTTACTATGTAACATTATTCATAATTTTTAAAAATACACTTTATAATTACCTAATGTACCCTAAATCAACAAAATAACTTATAATACCTTAAATTAACAAAATAGAATCATTCAGCATTTATAGACAATGTTGTGTACCCCTGCCTAAGTTTGTATAAAATCAATAGCATAAGAGTTTCAACTACCAGTCTGAAAATGTCCGTAGTAGGATGAAACCGGTCCTGGTAATAATAAATAAGTGGAATAAAGTGAAAAAGTTTTTTAATTTCAATTCTATTGCAATGGAATTCCACCACGAATTAACAGTGCAAAAACTAGACTCATATTGAGGATTCGTCAAAAAAAGTGCAGCCGCGGGGTATGCTACAAACACCCAAATGGTCCCTAACGGCAAAAAGGTTCCCAACCCCTGTTCTAGATAATACAGACATACTTTTCGTTTATTATAATATAATACTTTTTTAACCTACAATTATACAAATAGATTATGATAAACTGGTTGAAAAAAGTAATATACACTGTGTCAAGTAGTTTCTTCGGTTAGGTACGTGTTATATTATTATAAACTGTGTAGGTATCAAGTAGGTATAGTTTATAGTAATACTGTACTAAATAAGGTTAAGAAATAACGGAAATTAGTTAACATAATGTATAAATTATAATAAAGTGATTATTAAAAACAAAGTATTTAATTAATAATATTTTAAATGTGTATAAATGCAATAATTTAATCTGGAAACAGGTCAGCTGGTAATCAATACATTACCAATGGAAGAAAATGTTAAACAAAAAGTGCAGGAATATTATAACGACATTGTTATTATTATGGGTTAATTATGGTGATAAGTAAAACATTATGTTAGACTTTGGAAAACAAGTTTCTTATTCCGTGATCCTTCAATGGAATCCAATTTGAGTCCAATGAAATGGTTGAGGTCAACAGTTACAAAGTTCGACAACTGTTTTTCCGCTAGGCGTAATATTATATATAGGGTGTTAAAGTACGTACTTAGGGACACGAAAAAAGTATCGATACTTTGTGGTATCGAGTACTTTTCCTTTCGATACCGATACTTTTACTCAATGAGTACTTTTTGGCAAGTATCGATACCTACAAAAATTTGGCTAAGCTGCTCATGTTTATGGCAACGCCATCTCATTCAACCATGGCAAATCTTCTAAAAAATTCTATTGCATTGGTATAATTGCAAGCACAAGCAATCTGTCCAACACCTACCAGTTTTTATGGAAAGAATAGATGGCTTATAATTCAAGAAAAGTAAGTTTATTTTGATATCTAAACATTTAGTTACTGAAAAACACCATTAGGTGAAAAAAATCTGAAAAGTGCCATACTGACTGTCCTGCAAAAACACAAAGTAGAGAAATAAATGTATTGCAAAAATTTCGTTTTACTTTTTAGTTCGTGTTTTAACAGGACGCTGTGTTTCATTATTTATTTAATTACGCACGTTTAGTTTTGCAGTTGATTATATACTTTTAAAAAACATTACACTTTTTTATGAGTGCCTATTAGCAATTTGTGAATTTACATGTCCTTTTTTATTATTGATTACACGTACTTAAATTTTATTGTTTCTTTTTTCATTTCACTGACGTTGACGTCCTTTTACCCTTTCTAACTAAAATAGATATGTACTTGAATTTGAAAATTCTGATCCTGGGGAGAAGGAGTTTGATACGTAGATAGCCCGGTCAGAGTTGTAAATCAGGCCCTATGAAATGTTACGTGAGGCGCCAGTGTTAGGCATTGGCTTCCAGAGGCGCCGGGGTTAAACATGGGGTGAACTGCGACTGTGGGGGCCCCGCGCTTCACAGTGAAAGCCAACAAGTACCTACCTGCAACTATCTCATTTCGGCAGGTGCATGATGTTCAGGACGTGGATCCGGCCTCAGCTGAGATTCACCATGCATCGTAGGGATGCCTAGATTGTGTTAGGTTAATTTGCTAGCAAAATAAGAAGAGAGAGATTTCCTTCACTTCATTTATTCTTCAGAACAAGGTGGCAAAACATCACAAATTACAATGTTAGAACAATTGAACACGTGAGTATTCCTATTCTATAAAACTCAATTCTCTCTCTCTGACTTCATCCCGGTTTTCGCGGCAAGGCAAACAGTTAATTCAGCACAAAAATAGAGGAATTAGGTAGGCTTACGGGGACAGGAGAGTCTCTCTTGGAGTTCCATGGCGGGGTCCTGCTCCGACGCATTCTTAGAACCCGCCAAAATGGCGGTTCCAGAACGTTTGTTAGGCGCGGCTAGCGTCGATTCAAACACGGACACACATCGCGCGTGGGGATGTGTGCACTTCGGGCGCTTGCGCTTGGCTTCTGCCGCGAGCCGAGGTATGCGGGGGGTTTTGAACTAGTCGCGGCGAAGTGTGCAGATTCCAGCGCCAATCTCGTCTGTCGGTATGCGGTAGGCTCAAACACTAACCTTTTGTATCGTAACAGAAATGTACTCGATACTTTGAAGTATCGATACTCTTGTTTCAATACTTTTACGAGTACGATACTTTTTCCGATACTACCTACTCATGAGTACAGCGTCGATACTTTCTATTCGATATCGTGTGACTTACTTTAAGCAGTGATTCCGAACATTTTGGATTAAAACATGTAAATGAAATTTTGTTCTCCGGTAACTTTTTTGATGAGTTTTTTTTTTAAATTAAAACCAAAAAAAAAATTCCACACGTCGTCACTGGTCGCCCGGCCTCCGACTATCCAACACCTACCATTTTTTATGTTTTTGTAGAAAAAAATATTGAAAATTTCACCGGAGACCAAAATTTCGTGTGCATGTTTTACTCCAAATAATGTCAGGAATCACTGGTTAAAGTAAGTCAAGTACATCTCTTAACACACTGAATGTATTTATAATATTTAATAATATCTTAATATAGCAGTATTGCAGTTTTTTCCAACCGTGCAGTTTATATATTTGTTTTACATTAGCTCCACACGGGAGACAGTGAGGAAATTTTCCTCAGGCCTATGACATCTTTGGGGATGCAGTGTGGGGGTCTTTTTAGGGAAAGGAAGGAGAGGAAGTTCTGGGAAGGAAAAGATTATGAGGGGTGGATAGAAATCTGGAGGTCAATGTGTCCAGGAGTGACGGACATACGAATTGATCCCTCCCATTGCGGTGCAAGGCGATGGATCGAAAGAATCTGGCTGGAGACGTCTACGTTAGGACTCCCTCAACCAGTGTCTCCCAATCCGGCCCGCCACGCAATAGGTGGGCGAATCCATTCGCCGCCAAGACCTAGACAAACTCTACCCCATGAACCTGGGCACCCCTGTTAAGTCACTGAACGTAGCGAACCACTTGGGGTGACCTATGGCAAGGGTGTTGGTTAGCCAATAAACGGTTCCCAAGGCGGCGGTATACCCATACTCGCCTCCCAAATTTTATGTATAAATACCTATTTATGATAATTACTCAGAACTCAGAAGACGTAAGTCCACTGGGGTGAGCGTATTTTTCAATTTGCGCAGATATGAATGAGTAGTATTGGGTAAGGTGACGTGTAGAGTTGAGTAGAAAAGCGGTATAGATTGAAAAACCAAAATAAAATAAAATTTCAATTTAAAACAAATTGTGCCATTAAATTGTATAATAGGGTTTGATCTGAGACGAGGTTTGCAGGAGAGATAACATTCTTTCGTAAAATTTTGAATGACCTCAACAATAATTTATTTTTTCTGATAAGGTGATCATTGATAAAAAGTAAGCCTCCTGCAACACTGTACTCAACACTACTTGGGCTCTTACAGTTGACTCCCTTCTTCTTTTTAATGGCCGCTAGCAGTTCGTCCTTCTTCCTGCGCAAGAGATGAATTTAGCCACCACGTTCCGTTGTGCTTCACTATTGCGATTAATATAATAAAGGGTGTCCGGGGGTAAAGTGCATTAACTTCGGGAGGTGATTCTACATTATTTTCGGAGTAAAAAAGATTAATAACTTTTTATGAAATTCCAACTTTTTTTCCCATACAAAATAACATACCTACTAAAAATCTTTAGTGTAAGGTAAAAATTACTCGATAAAGTTGCTGTTAGCTTGCCGGGCGCGATTGTTGTAACGTTGCTTGGTAATAATAATGCTGCCCGCACACGCCGGTCTAATTTTATCTTTTTACCCCCAAAACTACCCCTAAAAGTTGGAATTTCAAAAAAAAATTTAGCTTTTTTACTTATAGGAGCTATCATGTAGAATCACCTCCCGTAGTTAATGTAGGTACTTTACCTCTAGAAACCTAGTAGGTATATTTTTTCTAATGTATAGTTTTAGAGTTTTAAAATTTTAGACCTATTAGATTTTGTTTTTGAAAACCATTTACAAGGAGTTTCAATTTTTTTTTAATAATGGAGTTTTTGGAAATCCATTGTAAACCCGCTGAATGACACCGATCGCCGTTATAATACAAGTAAATTATTAATTGCCATTTTAACATATAAATTACTAGCTCCCTTTTCCACAAAATTATCTAATGTGCTCTTTACAATAAATAAAAATTCCACGGTGACCTAAGAAACCATTTTTTACTAATATAACACGAACATTCCAGAAATGGGGGCAGAATTAATCGTCTGTTATCTGTGCCATTCTGGAAATACAAAACATAACAATATTATTGGTTTTCTTGGTACATTATTTTATATTCAATGACCTGATTACATAAAGTCGTATAATCAGTTTTTCTGAAACAGGCAAATCGAGTGAAGCGCTGCCCAACCGGGTGATGAAGTGTATGGACGATAATGCTCGTGTGAGAAGTAACATAAAAAATACAATTACTTATGTGTAAAACAGTATTTTTATAAATAGGCAACTATAATTACAAGACTATTTGAAAGTGTAATTCTAAATTAAATAGAAGGTAAACTCAAGTCTAAAGACAATCGGTCGAGCGATTCTATATCTTTTATGGGATCGTTATCGAGATAACGGACGTGATCTCCTATCAGATTTGTGTGATTTATTTGATTTTTCTTAACGTACATTAAATTAATAAATTTCATTTAATGTGCGTTAAGAAACTAACAATAACACTCAAGCCCACGCCCTCTCTTCCTCAGGGTTTACTAAAAACTTTGAGGCAGAGAGCATCGCTCTCGAAACATGTCGGTTTTATATACATTAAAAGTGGTTAAAATAAAGAATTATTTTAGTATTTAATTAAAATGGTGCCACAAAATAAATTTGCTGCATTTGAAGAAGTGATAATTCGTTTTTTCAAACTTTCTTCATCAGGCAGGTAGGTACATATTAATATTGAAAAAAAATGCGAAAAAGAAAGTTCAATTAAACACAATGATTTCACATATGAAAAAATAATCTACTTTACTAAATTACACGGCCACCATCTTAAAACGGAAACTGAACGTACAAACAGACGAAATGTAAAAAGATCAATTACAAACAGGACTCCGTTCCGGTCAGTCAATTATGTAGGTAGGTACCTAATGGGATTGCAAAGCGTGCTAAAACTAGGGTACATTTTTCCAAATTCAAATAACATTCTCTTCCCTTTGAGAAATAGATGGAGGCGCCTACAACGAACAGGGTGAGTGTTTTTCGTTCGAGAAGAGTATAGGGCGGGTGTAGGGCGGGTGGAGGGCGGATGGAGGGCGGATGTCGGGGTTCAGGGGTGGTGGCAGACCCAGACACGGCGCATGCTCCGCGGAGTCTGTGCAGGGATCTGATTCGTTAGATGTCTTCACCAATGACGAGGTCCAGATGGAACAAAAATGGCAAAATATGTAAAGGGGTGTTCCAATGTAAAATGAACCATATTTTGTTTAAAAAACTTATTCGAGGCATATTTAGTTGTTTTTCCTAAGCTATTGAAGATAAAAACCTGTAGAAGTGTTTTGTGGGCGTATCTCAATGTTTCAATATAAGTGACAACTTACGACGTCAGGTTTCTTACAAATCAGTACCTATAAATCGCACTTCTTAAGATTGTCTTCCTAGCTTCAAAAAATCTTCAAAATATTTAAACCTGGTTCCCGATGAGAAAGTTGTTTATTTAATTACTATTATACTGGTCCCGCCGAAAGATCGTACATGTCGTCATCATTATCGTATCTTCTCTCTTTTTCTTACAAGCAAGACGCGTGAGAAGGAAGAGGACGAACGTCGAAAAAGTACATATGAGCTCTCGGTGGGGCTTGTTCAGTATTACCACCCGTTGATTTAAATTTTTTAAATTTTATAATGTGTTTATCAGGTTTTGCAATTATTTTAGTATGTATTTTTGAAACAGCTGTTTCGGTTTACAAGACCATTTTCAAACTGTCTTTGTAAACCGAAACAGCTGTAACAAAAATACATACTAAAATACTTGCAGAACTTTATAAAATATCATCATATTTAATATTAATTCAATTTCAAAAATTAAATGGAGTTCTACGAATTAAACACAAAAACAATTAATTTATTAATTACCAACCGACTTCACGCCTAGGTATTTTTATCGAGATCTGTTTTCTTATCCATCATGACGACTTCTATATTTATTATTCTTGACATAGTATCCGGAGGTCGCGGGTTCTAATCTCAGCGTGCGCAAGTAAATTTTATTTGAATAATTTGTGTTATTTAACAATTAATTAATTAAAAATAATATGTAGATAAGATAACCGGGACACCGAAAAACAATAACAATAAATTTTAACAAATTATATTGCGCTGTTTGCGCGAATCGCCTCAAGAGTGCTGTACAAAAGAGGCTAGATTACAACTCATCTTGCAGCTACCAATCGTATTTTTTTTACATGAACTCCACACAGGAGGCCCTGAGGAAAATGATCTCCCTCAGGGCCTATGTCATCTTTGGGGATGCTGTGTGGAGGGTCTCTTTAAGGAAAGGAAGGAGAGGAGAGTTCTGGGAAGGAAAGGGGTTTAAGGGGTGGGTAGGAATCTGGGGTTCAGTTTGTCTTGGTCATCCACCTCCAAGACCTGGACAAAACTCACCCCATGAACCCGAGCACCCCTGCTAAATCACCAAACGTAGCGAACCACTTGGGGTGACCTATGGCAGAGGTGTTGGTAGATTGTATGGAAGATTGGAATTCTAGACAAAAATTTCGTTCAAAATGAAAAGGGATTTTTTTTTGTAAGAGAAAATTTAACCAAAATAAGCATAGATTTTACGAGTGAATTTACTTTACTATGTAGGTAGGAGGCTAGATCACAACTCGTCTTGCAGCTACCAAGCGCATGGATTATTGGAATTCTAGCCCCTTAATAAACTTAAATAAAATATATTTTAAACTTATTCGTTTTAGGAGCCTCACACTTTCATACAATACAATTGACAAGATAGTAATGTTTTTTCGTGTCATATTAGGGTTAGTTATTTTACATATTTATGTATTTCAAGATTACCAGTGTGTTTGTGTAGGCGCATATATAATGGTTTCTTTTCGAAAACGAGACATTCTGGCGTCCCGAAGCTGTGTTCGGGGACACCGGGACACGCTGCCTGAAAACGGGACTGTCGCGGTAAAAACGGGATGCCTGGTCACATTATGTATAATGTTTATACGAATTGCAAGTAGGTACACGAGCAATCACACATAAAAGATATAACACATTTTCATGTCGCTTGATCCCTCTTCCAGTTTATCCCTCTTCCAGTTGATCCCTAAGAGACTTCGGTTATTTTAGTTATTCGGTTATCTTATTTATTTTATATTTATGTTGCCTTTTGTTATTCGTCGGTAAATCCTCTCTATACTCTTTACCCTCTGCATACTCATTCGGGGACACGGCGTTATCGTTAGCAAAAATATTTGTACATCGGATTTATATATAACGAATTTTGTTAAAAGAAAATAGCTATATCTACCGTAGGATACACATATCAAACATATCTATATATTCAAAGACAAACATACTTCCTTTTACGGTTCTACCTAAATACAATATCACTAGTGCAATATTATAAATCATACATAGATCCTCACACACTAAAATGAGACCAGCCTTTAATTCAGACATATACCAGCACAAAACAAAATCAAATACACCTATGTAGCATCATTTCCCCACACAATTAAATTTGGTATCAACTCATTACAATATATTGCATACAGACAATACAATGCATTACCTAATGAAATAAAGCAACCAGTAGCTAACAAAAAAATATTAGTTAAAATGCTTAAAGAATATTTCCTGAAAATGTTTTTAAACCAGTGAATATTCGCTCGCCGTCATACGTTTGTTTTTTTTTTATATTTATGTGTAATAATGTCTCTTAGTATTTCTAAAATCTCTATTCTTGACAATGCATTTTTTTTCCTTTTCAATATTTTGTATTTTTTAAGTGTGTAATATCTGTGTAAAATGTACTTATATGTGTCTGTCCTTCCCGTAATGAGCTTTTTTCTCAACTCATTGGGAATAAGGTGTTACTTACCAGTTTTTGTTATACCTACATTATAATTAAATAAATAAAAAATAATAATAATATCCTTTCCGCAGACGTAACCAGGAAGGAAGTCCAACGAAATAATCCTGTGTGGTAGAGGGATCAACTGTTAAGGAGATCAACTTTTAGGGTGATCAACAGTCCGGGGAACAAAAAAATATTTTTAATAATTTTCCTACAAGGTCTGAACCAGTAATCTCCGGTTAAGACCCAAGAAGCTCTCCGCCGCGTGGTTCACCACGTAACATAGTTGTATATTACTGTATTTTAAAATGGCAAAGCGTTCTCGCATTGCGGTGTTGAATTTAAAGGCGTACCCAGTGTCACTAATATTGATCCTAATTAAAACAAAGTGCGGCCGGACGGGGGCGGGTGAGGGTGGGCGGGGGCGCCCGGGGACAGGGCGGGGGCAGTGGCGGGGGCGGCGTGGAGGGCGGGGGGCGACACGCGAGGACCGCACCCCGCCGCACCCTGCCGCGAGGGGACGGGAGTTGGTCATCATTTAACTATTGTTTGTTATATCCAACTTGACATTACTAATATTTATAGAAACCTGTCCGAATCCAATGATACCCGATTGTCTGAATCCAATATGTTTCTTAACTGATTTCCCAGATAGTCCCTTAAAGAAACGTAAATATTTCGACCTTCAAATATATTATTTAAATTTTTCATCCACCATTTTGTCCTTTATTTTATTTCATAACTACGACAAATTCAATTTGGGAGGCAGGAGGGGGTACTATCGTGCGGGAACCTTATTGGATAACCAACACCTCTGCCATAGGTCACCCCAAGTGGTTCGCTACGTTTGGTGATTTAGCAGGGGTGCCCGGGTTCATGGGGTGAGGTTTGTCTAGGTCGTGGAGGCGGAAGACCAAGACACACTGAACCCCAGATTCCTACCCACTCCTTAAACCCTTTTCCTTCCCAGAACTCTCCTTTCCTTAAAAAAAAATCCTCCACACAGCATCCCCAAAGATGACATAGGCCCTGAAGAAAATTATTTTCCTCAGGGCCTCCTATGTGGAGCTCATGTACAAAAAAAATGGAACAATTTATATTGCAATTAAATAATTTACATTACACTGAAAAATTTATTAAAAATGCTAATTTCGGTTGTAACTTTGTCTATAACTATGGTTCAATGAACTATAGAACTTTTGTTTTTCAAAATTGGAAGTATTTGTTTGGAGAATTCAGAAGTAATTCACAGTACCTGCCTATATGTGTTAGTAAGAGATTTTCAAATATCGTCGGGTTATTCGTAACCTGGGAATATTTGTCCTTCTTGTAAAAACAAAAAATAATACCATAATATTACTATTTTTAACAAAAAATTATTTTAATTACCCTTTTCAAAATCGGAACTGATTTGTCGAGAATTCCGGATCCGGTCCACGCGCACTGCTACTGACGTGAAAATAGTGGAACGCGTATCGACGTAATATTAGATACTACACAATACAGTCTCTACACGTACACATGTCTAACCGAATATTAAGAACGTGAACACTCCGATAATATTATTAAGCGTAGTTACTTATAATATAATATGTAATTATTTTCATCACGTTTCAGAATCGTAGATACTCTTAGTATCTCCCTGTTGGAAGACCATTATGACCGAAAAGACCGAAACGTGGCTTCAGCCGTGTTTGGTGTCCACATTTGAATAACCGGGTACTACCCAACCTTCATCTATCCTATCTCCATCCCTTCTCCACTCCCTTCAGCGTCACAACATGCCCCGATTGGGGATGCCATAGTCCCACTGGCTCCGGACAGTCGGGAGTATTCACCTAAAAATATTGTTAAAATCACCTCACTGTCTCATACTAACTACTCCGACTCAAGTATTTTTATTTATTTATTATTTTTTTTATTATTCATGTAATCATAGTTTTTTAACAGAGTTGTATATTGTCCCCCACGCTACTAGTTCACTTGTGTTGTGGAGGATACTTTTAAAGGGTTTTTAGTATAAATTTAGTGAAAAATTTAGATATAACATTTTTTTAATTGAATAAAAACTCTTGTTTGTGTTTGACTTTTCCTGGGGTGTTCCAACTTCTTTTACCGTCATTTGACACTCTTTTCTTCGTCCATAATACCCGGCACATATTTAAAACATCATAATATTTATTGTTTAATGGAAACGAAATTCTAACCCACGATGAACAGTGTTCAATTTCACAATCACTTAACTATATAGGTCATCAAACAGGAAAATGTTTCTGGTCTATTTGTAATTCCCCATTGATTTCCCATATTGTAGCAAAACGTTGGTATCTACCTATAAATTCCTACCTAATCATGTCAATTCATTTTAACAAAATTGTCATAAATCCGAGTCTCATACAAAATAATACCAAAAAATACTTAGTCTAATACATTTGATACATAAAAGCTCCGTGAGGTAACCGTGAGGCGGGAGGGGATGTTGGGAGGGTTTGGTCCCTCGGGGGATGATATTTATGTGATTCCTCCTGGCAGCCATGTTGGCAGTTAGCAGAGGGTTGGGCCGAACCTCCCCTTGTATTACTGCTCCGTCCTCTTACCCCTTACGGCCGGATATTGCCATCGTTTGGGCAGCCTCTAGACTCTTATCTGGAGGCTAAACCTGAGGTGATGGCGGGTGTCGTTTTCCTTCAATATAGGACCCGTAGGAAAGGCAGAAAGTACTAACCATAAAAAACGAGATTACATTTATGTACTATGAAATTCTGAAAACAATACAAAAAAACTTTTATTTTTTGCTGATATTTAAACCTTTAATTCATCATGGTTGAATTCCATTTTACTTTGATTATTTTTTGGACTAAATTACCTTTATCACTTACCAGACCGGTTTCACCTTACGAGGGGCCTCTTCAAGCCACTCTGAAAGTCAAACTCATTACCAGTGGCGAACTAAGAGGGGGGGGGGGGGGCGGCCCGCCCCAGGCCCCTGGTCCTGGGGGGCCCCCAAACGCCTCCATGTTCCCTTGATCAAGTCCTAAACAAGGCTTTAAGGCACCAGGACACTGTAAAAAAAATGACATTTTTATGTCATTTTCTGAAAGATGCACTTGTTAATAATGCTCTCACCAAATATTTTAAAGAAATTCGAAAAAATGACGGAGATACAGCATTTTATGTGAAACCGTTTGAAATAGTTTGTATGTTGAATTATAGTTTGTATCCTTCAGCAAATCTTTGAATGCGTTATTCTCGAAACTTTTTAACACGTTTTTAAACCTGGTTGACAACATATTAAAAAAAACATACATCTGATTTTCATGCACCAATTCTTAAACTGTTAGAAAATCCAATGTCTATGGCACCATGTAGGAGAATTTCGAAATCTAAAAAAAAAAAGAAAAAATGGCTGATTAGCGAATTTTATTTTCATTTTTTTATGGAAAATTTTCAACGTTCATAAAAACAAAAAAAAAATATAGAAGGGGGCCCTTTATAAAACAATCCCTAAATCAGGTCCGGATTAAAAAATGTCGGGGCCCCTAGGTAGTGGCCTACACTGCCTTATGGACAATACGGCCACGGCCATAGTGACTGGATTTTCGAACAGTTTAAGACTTGGTGCATGGAAATTAGATGTATAGTTTTTTCTAATATGTTGTCAGTCAAGTTGAAAAACGTAGTTTCGATAAAAACGCGTTCAAAGTTTTATTGCAGGATAATTCAACCTACAAACCGTTCATAACGGTTTCATATAAAACTCTGTATCTCTGTCAATTTTACGAATTTTCTTAAAACATTTAGTGAGAGCATTCTTAACAAGTGACAACATTTTTTTACAGTGTCCTGGTTTAAATCCTTGTTTAGGATTTGATCAAGGGAACATGGAGGCGTTTGGAGGCCCCCCAGGCCCCAGGACCAGAAGCCCGTGTGAACTGATTAAAAAGCTTTTAAAATTACATCAACAGCTTAAACTAGGGGGGGGGTCATTCGGCTTAGCCGCCCCGGGTCTCTGACGGGCTTAGTCCGCCACTGCTCCCTACGTTCTATTTTTTCCCTATAATAATAAATTAATGATAAAAAAATTAATAATAAAAAATTCTCTAGAAATTACCAAAAAATGAAAAAATTTCTAGGTTTTAGATAGACGCATTATATGATTTCTCCCTAGTTTTGACTAAAATTTACTTGATACTTCCTCTATTTCTCCCTAGATTTAGGGATTACTCCCTAGACATGACAACACAAGAGCACAGTGACAAAGTTAATGTGAAGCGACGCGTTCAAACAAAGTACTTCGCGGTTTCCGATGTTTACTAGGGATGGGCTTCAGTCATTGCAGTGGGAGGAAGCCTTGCCAGTCTGACCTAAAGCCTCTCACCAGCAGAGCATCAGTACTACCCTAGAGTCAGCAAGAACTCACCCTCCCTTTACCAGATACATTACAGTGAAGGAATGCCAGGAGTCGGTGGTTAGGTGCCTCCAGTTTACAAGGCGCGGGCGAAGCAGATGTGTCCAGGGGTCAGCAGACAGAAGCGGGCATATTGGGGTGGTATTATGCAGAGGGAACCGTGCCTATTTGGCGGAAGGTCGTCAGCCCCGGTGATTTTCTACGCACACCGACAAGACAGGCCCACTGGTTTCATCATACAAATTACACGGTTTACCTAGCAGGTACTTACTTGCCCGAATAGAAAAATTGTAGGTAGACTAGACAAGAAAAATCTTAAATAAAAATATAACACTTTTGAATGTAGCTATATAACTTTGTGGTTTTCTATTATAAATAAATGAAACAACAAATCTTTGTTTGAACAGCAAAATACATTTTGCCCTGAGGAAGGAACGGTTTAATATTGTTTCAATAAAATAATAATTTAAAATTTTAAGAAAATTGCCACGGTTGAGAATCGAACCTCGATCAGCTACTTAGAAGGAAACCATGATAACCATTGATTTATTGTAAGAACGGCGGCATAAATTTATTATATAGATAGCGGAAATTTGAAATGCTATGAAAGACAAAATATCCAAAAACGAGTTAAATATGTCATTTATGTCTCCATTTTTGTTCTTTTTCTCTTCTAAATTTCATTGGATTTTTTTTACTTGAGCTCCACACATTAGTCTCTGAGGAAAATAATTTGCCTTAGGGCCTATGTCATTTTTGGGGATTCTGTGTGAAGGGTTTTTTAAGGATAGGAAGGAGAGGATGGTCTGGGAAGGAAAAGGGTTTAAATGGTGGTTAGAAATCTGGGGTTCAGTGTGTCCTGGTCATCCGCTTCCAAGATCTAGACAAAACTCACCCCATGAACTCGGGCACCCCCGCTAAATCACCAAACGTAGCAAACCACTTGGGGTGACCAAGAGGTGTTGGTTATCCAATAAAGTTTCCCGGGGCGGCGGTACCCATTCCCGCCTCCCAAATTGAATAGGATGCGTAGATTAAAAGTTGCTTCATAAAACTTAAATAAAATCAGAGAACTTAGAACTTCCACAAAACGTGAAAATTAACTTCAAATATTTGATGAATTGTTCAATTTTTTTTAATCAACGCATCCTAAAGAAATTTACAAAAAATATTAACTCTCTGAAAGAACTAAAGTTATTTTGTAAATTTATTCAAAAATTATCTATAGGTCTACAAAAATTATTTTTGGAAAAAAAAACTTTCCTTCCGCTCTAAAAAACAATTAACATTTTGTCCATTATAGAAATTTTAATTACCATGATCGATACGTATTTCGAAATATTACAACGTACCCATTCACGAAACCATAACCGAAATAATGTTGCTTAATTACGTAAAAAAATAGGGTTTTTTAGGCTTTGACCCGTCGTACTCAACAATGTGCACTGCATAAGAGTAAACCAACCTAATATGTGTGAACTAAATATGTTTTGTGAGTTATTATTAGAGTTGTAGAAAGGTACTCTCAGTATTGCTCTGTAAAAGACCACCATTCAGAATTCGAAACTTTGCTTGGATTCCCGTTGGCTGTGGTGTTAGATTGGCCAGATCTGAAGAGCCAGGTATCTCTAAATATCCACCTTCTCCTCCCCATCCTCTTCGGCGTCAGAATGTTGTAATCCCATCACGGACGTACAAAATATATGGACATGCCCTTACGTGATAAAAGGCGTGTTATTTCCCCCTCCCATTGGAACCATTTTTCGGAACCAGCTGGGCTTGCGAGAGCCTCGCGTTAATCTAAAAAATGTGACGTCATCATTCTTGTCCGGACCAGTGTCGAGCTCTTATCGTACATTTTACGCACGGACGTTGTATGCCTATGGAACGCATACTATGACATCGAGATACATGGCGACGCGAAACACAAAGCCGCGGTTTACTGGGGTAAGTAAATCATGAAACATTTGTAAAAGTGTCTACGGTAACAAAATATTCGACTATGAAAATACTCAGAACCTTACTTTGCGAATTTGGACATCACACATCTGTTCATAACGTGGCATGCAATTCGCGCTCCCATATAAAAAGGTCTATTCATTCAAAAGCAGATTTTACTTTAAAGAACTAAATGGTGATATTATAGTGCGAGGTGCCTATATACTGTTAGATTGATTTATTGGCGAATCACAAGTCTCTTTCCTCTCTTCGTCCCGCTGTTGGTTTTTACCCCTCATCTGTAAGTTCTCATCTAGCTATTTGCATATCTATGAATCCCATTGACTTTGAACATTAGGGAGTAGTTGGTATTCTTGTGCGGGGCCGGCCCCATGCCGGCGCAACTGGAGCAATCCGAATTATAAAGGCGCTGATAATACCTCTCTTGATATTATTTTTCAAAAAAAAGGCGCAACACAAAAATTCATAACTTCCAAATATTATTGATTACAGTTATCACCTTCCTAGGCGTCTACTGGTTTTGATAGTGGGAGCCAGGACCGGCCTACCTATATATTCTTGCAAAAAGATTTTTAAAATCAGACTTAGAAGTTGTAATAATTGCGGACTTGTAAATACTCATAGGAAATTAATTACAACAACGATTAGCTGAAACCTGCACATGATAAATTGTTACTACCAACCGATGATTTTACTCTGTCGATTAACAGGTTTTGTATGTAACTTATTGCTAATAGCTTATAACGATTATTTACCATTCATATTTTATATTATCTTGTTCGTGCTGCGTACAATAAATTAAGTACGAGAGACCTGAAAATTAGCTTTTATGATAACGCGAAATTTGCGATTTTCCGGTAATAACGTGAAATTTCGGTTTAATACGAATTTCCTCATTTTTTACGCAAAATATACAATCTGGTATTAAAATTAGGTGAATTCCTAATTGGGATTGGTATAGGTACCGCCGCCCCGGGGACCATTTATTGGTTAACCAACAGCTATGCCATGACGTTTACCAGGAGTTCATGCGTTTTTTTCTTTATCTATTACTTTGATGGGCTAAATATTTATACATCTAAATATTTCTATATCTATGACTTTGATGGGCGAATACCAAAGATATTGAAATATAAGGAGATGTGATATCCGCGGTTTTTACTAGGTGGGACTGCGCTTCCGAGTGTCGCCGATATTGTTTACCAATTAACGAATAAACTAAATGAATGCTAAACTAAATGAATGAATTCTTTCCGTATTCAAACTATATTGTTAACCAATGGGTACTAATGCACACCTTCAAAAATCAAGGAAATAAACAAATTCTTTTCGTATGCAAACTACCCTGATTAGGTAGTAGTTCGCCGACAGTCGCGCAGACATCATAGCATATCTCTTTTGTATTTGAATATCTTTGGCGAATACAAATAAAATGGATCGCAGTCAACTTCATGCCGAAAACTGTAATTATTTTTATTTATAAAAAAATAATAATAATAACGTCAAAAAAAACGTTTTTTTTTTAAATAACGCTAAATGTTAAACCAGAAACTTATGTATATGCCAGTACCGTTGTTACACATTATTTTCGGGGCTTTTTTCCATTTTCTAAACCCGAACAGTTATTTCCGAATAAGTAGCCTGCTCGAGTTTCAGAATAGTACATTGTGAAAATTGAGGTGATAATCAGTATTCATGTATATGGTGTCCAGAAATTAGAGGCGAACTGGTTAAACTACCTCATGTAAACGTTAAAAACAAGTTTTTTTTTCCGTTGTTGCACTTTTTTTTTCCTTTTTTTCGGTAACTTCACGGTGAAAACTATTGAAAGCGGATCTACGATTCGACGAATTTTATAGGAAAGAGATAAGTGGACCGGACATTTTGAATTTTCCCACAGTAAAACTACTTGTTTTTTTTTTTTACAATAGCTCCACGCAGAAGGCCCTGGGGATGCTGTGTGGAGAGTCATTTTAGTGAAAGGAAGGAGAGGAAGTTCTGGGATGGAAAAGGATATCGATAAGTGGTCGAAATCTAGGGGTCAATGTTTCCAGGAGTGACGGACGTATGAATCCATCCCCTCCACTGAGGTGGAAGGCGATGGGTCGAGAGTCCGGCTGGAGTGTGTGTGTGTCTCCCTCGAGCAGTCTCTCCCCATCCGGCCAGCTTCTCAGTAGGTGGCCAAACGCATTCGCCGCCAAGACTTAAACAAACCTCACCCAACGTACCCGGGCACCCCTGCTAAGTCACCAAACGTAGCGAACCATTGGGGTGACCTATATTCGCTACCAACTCCAAATGTGACGTAGATTCTTCAGTTTTTCCGTTCGTACCGCAGGTTTCCAAACACCGTGTATTTACTCCAAAACAAAGACTCAAATAGACAACAAAATTGTACCCCAAAAGCGACTGCAAATGTGATGAAGATTCACCAATTTCCGGACACCGTGTATGTATATTGTAATTCGGTGGTTGGTTTCCACTTTCCACACAAAGCCCGGAAGCTTGGGGCCAAAGGGCATCCGCATTGTCATACATACACACACACAGTCATGTCACTTACGCGCTCTCACCAATACCAATACCACTAAACCACAAATACACTCATATACCACACACATCATTATTACACCTACCACAACCACTGCAACTTTCACACCTATTATACTTCGTCACAGGAGCAATCCAACCAACCTGGGTTAACACATGACACTGAAGAGATAAACGGACAGAAGCGTGTTCTGAGTAAAACTTCTTTACGCACGCTTGACTTGGGGACTAAGATGGTGAATGCGTTACGAAAAGTGTGATGCGAACGGCGATCGGGCGAACGGTGATCGGGCGATGCGAACGGTAGGGCCTTTACGCGCGCTTGACTTGGAGAGTAAGCTGGTGAATGCGTTACGAAAAGTGTGATGCGAACGGTGATCGGGAGAGGCGAACGGTCGGGCCTTTACGCACGCTTGACTTGAAGAGTAAGCTGGTGAATGCGTGACGAGAGCGTTATGAAAAGTGTGATCGGGCGAGGCGAACGGTCGAGCGAGGCGAACGGAAGTTGAGAGGGAGATATAAGTTAGTGAAGTTTTACTTCAGTCGTGTAGTCTAAAGCACACTAGTTTTTTTCCTTACTTATTTATATGAGTGGAAGGGGGTGCATGGACAAGATTTTCTAATTGCTTCTCATTGTATGCTCACTGAGAAGTTTCTTGCAAAAAACCAGAAACTTTTCTGTGCCTTTGTAGATCTACAAAAAGCATACGACCGAGTTGACAGGAAAAATCTATGGAAGGTGTTGTCCAAGTACGGAGTGAATACGAAGCTCATTCAGGCAATTGCGTCTCTATGTGAGGTAAGTGTTGCATGGATTAGGGTGAACGGCGATTTTACGGAGTGGTTTGACATCACAAAAGGTGTTAAACAAGGCTGCGTAATGTCACCATGGTTATTCAATCTATACATGGATAGTTGTATGCAAGAATTGAAAGAGATGGGATTGGGCGCGAAATTGAGTTATCTGGAAGTATGTTGCCTACTGTATGCTGATAATGCGGTGCTAATATCTAACAGTATGTAAGATCTACAGTCTCTCGTATCTAGGATGAACGAAGTATGTATGAAGAATGAGTTAAAGATGAATGTAAGTAAGTCTAAAGTCATGGTATTTGAAAGAGAGAGTACGAAAACAATGTGCAACATAATTGTCAATGATGAATACTTGGAGCAGGTGGATGAGTTTGTTTATTTGGGAAGTAGGTATGTGTATGCTGATAGAGATATTGAAAGGAGGGTGAATGCAGGTATATCTATTAATGGAGGACTAAACGCCGTTGGCACCAACAAAAAACTGTCCAAAGAGGCAAAGTTAGCCGTCCATAATGGAGTGCTGGTACCTACCCTAATGTATGGCATTGAGGCATGGAACTGGCAGAGTAAGGATGAGGCGAATATGTGGTAAAACCATGTACGATCGTGTGAGAAACGTGGAGATCCGCAAAGAATGCAAGACTGATGTAAGCGTGATGTGTAAGATTAAGAAAGGGACTCTCCGATGGTTTGGGCATGTAGAGCGATTGAACGAGGAAAGGAGTGTAAGGAGAATATATGACGCACATGTGAATGGTAGAAGAAGTCGAGGACGCCCAAGAAAGACATGGCACGACCAAGTTAATCAGATACTTCAGTCGGGCCATTTCAAGAGTCAGAATAATAGAAGATCATGTGTGAGACGTTGTATGAATGTAAACGAGGCAAGGAATGTGTGCCAAGACCGAGTTGTTTAGCGGTCCGTCCTCTCTGCCTACCCCTGCGGGGAAACGGCGTGATGGTTAGTTAGTTAGTTATTTATAAGCCTAAAAAGGCTTTTATTTGTGATACAAGGGTACATTGGAAAATATCCGTATTATACATCGATCATCCAGTAGATTAGTTAAACATGAAAATTTGAGTTGAGTTTATGAGTATGCAGTCAATATTATGAAATAGTGTACCTACTCTCTATCCGGTATAATAATCAGATTATTCATAAACACCAACAAATCAATTGTAATGCAGAAAAACTTGTAGGGAATAAACAAAATGTTTTCTGAGTCACTAGTAGAATATTTCAAAATGTCATACTTATGTCTATATGTTTTAATCCTCTGTTATTAAGTACCTACCTAAGTAATTAATATTATTTTTATTAAACTTTTCTAAACAAAGAACAGTCACTTTGTTTTAATCTTTTATTTTTGTTTTGTTTTCTATATTATTTACAGACCATGTTCCGTATTTTTTTTATTTTTATTTTTATTTTATTTTTTTTTTTTTACAGTGAATACCGCACAAGAATCTCAACTGCTCCCGTCTGGAGCCAGTGAGACTATGGCATCCCCAATTGGGGTATGTTGTGAGGCTGAAGGTAGTGGGGAGGGGAAGGAGGTGGGGAAGAGGAAGGTTGGGAAGTACCTGGCTATTCAGATCTGGTCATCAAACACGGCTAAAGCCATTTTCAAGCAACGTTTCAATTCTGAATGGTGGTCTTACACCAAGGCGATACTGATAGTATCTTCCAGTCTGGAACGTGCCGCAAATGTACTTTATATTATTTTAAATGAATAAAATTTATTTGCGCACGCCGGGTTCGAACCCGCGACCTCCGGATTGTGAGTCAAGAGTCTTAGCCACTGGACTACGGAGGTCCATTTATGTTAATACTCATCCTAATTTGACTGTCCTAAAACGGGAATCCTCCTAGTTGGGCAGTCAAAAATTTTCTTAAATAATGTATATAAATGTATAATCTTTTACTAAATAAAATAATAAAATAAAAATAAATGTACCGGACCGTTATGCATTCCGGTATTTTTTATGGCATATTTAATATGTAAAATAGAGATATTCGACGGCCGACGCAGTCCAGCGATAAGGCTCTTGACTCGCACACCGAAGGTCGCGGGATCGAATCCCGGCATGGCAAATAAATTTTGTTTGATTAATTTGTGTTATTTCACAATTTATTCATATATATATTGCCGCAAATATACTATATATTATTCATATATAGTATATTTGCGGCACGTTCCAGAGTGGGCGATACTCTCAGTATCGCCCTGGTGTAAGACCACCATTCAGAATTGAAACGTTGCTTGAAATGGCATTAGCCGTGTTTGGTGACCAGATCTGAATAGCCAGATACTTCCCCACCTTCCTCTCCCTATCTCCTTCCTCTCCCTACGACCTTTTGCCTCACGGGAGCTGTCTTGTGGGGTATTCATATAATAAAAAAAATTAAAATAAAGTACTTGAAAAAAATACGGTGAGCATTCTAATATTAATTTTCTCATTATGTGAAAACTTGTATTTGGAGATATCTGACTAATCAACTATCGATATATGAAATAAGAATATTGTCGGTATATGTTATTATGGAGAAATAACTAAGAAACCTAATAGGTATATGAATATACAAATATAACTAATGTGATACAGTTGAAATTACAAGTCTAATGATAATCCAATGAAGAATTTATGTAGGTATAAAAAAGCAAAGATCAGTTACTTTAAATACATGTAGGATTACGAAAGATTTTTTAAATATTTATTTTGAGGGATCAGTAAGATTTATCGGTCCAGTTAGGAGTTCTACCGAGCCGAACCGTCTGATATTAAAATATCTGGAGACGGCAATTTTTTTTCCATTTGGTCTGGTAGATTGACGTATTGTATTGTTTTGTATTTATTAAGCTTTGTCCATTGCGCGGGCAAACGCCAGAGTTTTGACAGTCCAACACAACAATCAAGGTCATAATTTTTGCCAACACTCAAGGCCATAACTTTACACCAACATCGTTTGGGGTGAAGTTCGCGCGGTCCACACAATTTGACAAGTGATCTGAGGTAGGGGAGGGTGGGGCGTGTTGTGACAAAATTACAAAACTGAGTATCGTAGACATATCTTTAATGAAATCAAAGGTTTGACATTTTAATGGAAACAAATAACTCTTTGGCTACCTTATTTTGGTATTATTAACCTTCTTAACATACGAATAAAGTGACAAAATATTATTTTACAAAATATGGGAATTGGCACAACACGCCCCACCCGTGGGGCTAGTTGAGACGGGGGTGGGGCGTGTTGAGACGAACAAATAATTAAGTAAAAGCATTAGGTAGGTACGAAATAAAATTGGTAAAATCGAAAGTCCTGATAATATATTATCATCAGTTAAATAAAAGTGGTTGTAGTGTACCTCCAATGTAATAAAAAAAAAATAAAAGCATTTAAAATAAATCTCAGCCAGTCAAGCAAAAGTCGCAGATGAAGTCAGGAATGTATTCATCCATTCCGGCACATAACTCATGACACCATTATGACATTTTATGCACCTCACCCATCTTTCACCAGAAATATCATTAGAATAGGGGTTACGACAAAATATACATTGCTCTTCTTCGTTTGCATCGCTGTCGTCAGTTTCCATAAGTGGTGGCTCCTCTTCAGTTTCACTGGATGATGTGGACACCAAAATTCGTTTTTTTACGTCTAAAATATTTTTTTTATGTTTTTGACACCACCTTTGTTTTATTGGGTGCTTGTTTTTTTAGTTAGTTTTGTATGTACGCCTTTTTCTATTTTTTTCTCTTTCTTTTCCTTTCTTAGTTTGTCTTCTAATTCTATTTTTTTCTTTGTAGGGGTGTATTAAGCCCATAGTAAACTTTGCTGCATTTTGCGATGTAATCTGCAAGTTTTTTTTCCTGTGAATGAGTAAAAACTTGACCAGGATTGGAATATCCCACCTTACAATTTGTAAGAGGACTAGCTTTTTTCCTTTCGATGAACCGCTTTAGTGTCATATGATTAATTCCAAAAGAGACTGCAGCTTTTCGAAGTGACACGTTTGTAGTAATGATTTCAGCTGCAGCTTGTTCATAAACGTTTTCTGGAATTTCCCCTCTATTCGTCTTTTTTTATATTTTCGGGCCATTTTGAAAGACTGAAAAAAAAAAAAATCAAATAGGCACAAAAAGGAAATGTATCTAGGTAATACATATATACATTCATAATATGTTAAAAAAATACGCCTGTTTACATAAAACATATTATATTAATGCATATTTTATATAAACGTAAAAAAAAACTAAATTCTAGCGGCGAGTTATGTCTGCCACAACTCGCCCCCGCCTTGATGTAACAACTCGCCCCACCCGACGATTTTACATAAAAATGGCCATGCAAGTAAACATACTTGACGTACGCATTTAATTTATAACTAATAACACAGTCAAAAGATACAGTTTGTGGAGAAAAAAACATATAACGACTTACCGAGTGTTAGCAGGTTGGCAGACGACTTCGAAAATTTCCTGGAAAAGTTCGTTTAGCCCTTAAAAATCACACTTTGTCGTATAACTTTAATTATACCGACCGCACGGCACCACCGTTTTGACAGAAACTGGCGGTACGGGGTTCACACTAAACGGCGCGATGCGCACGCAGCTAAGTCAACTAGCGGGAATTTTAAACGCGATGTATCAACACGCCCCCGTCTCAACACGCCCCACCCTCCCCTACGGACGTGTCCACGGCATGCACACTTGACGTTTGACGTTTATATCAATATTAAAATGCGTTCTGATGACAAAAGAGATGCATCAGGGAGAAAACACAGATATTTTAATAGATATTTATTTATCAGGAAAGATTTCCGACTAATACGCACGACCTAAAGTTACTATTTATTAAGAATTTAGAGTGAATACGTTTTGTTGCTACGTAAATAATTACGTAGCATCAAAAATAGAATATCGATTTACAATGGTCAATTTCTCCCGTGTCTCTGAAACCGATTAATAAATTAATAGACTTTATTTACAAGTGAGTTCACGAAAGAAATAATCATCCATTACGACAGTGTGTTTATTTACAACTTAAAATCATAATTATTAGGTCCGCGTACCAAAAAATTTGACGTTTATCGTTTGCATAAATGTTAAAATGCGTTCGATGTAGAAAAGATGCTACCTGCATCAGGAAGAAAACACAGATCAGGGTTTATCAGGAAAGATTTCCGACTAATATCGATTATTGCACCAATGACATTATATAATAACGTCATTTTATTGCACGACCTAATTTAGAACTATAGAATCTAAATTCTATTATCTATCTAAAATCTAATTCTACTCTAAAGTACGTAAATATTTACGTCAACAACAGAATAATTATAAATATTTGATACTATATTATCAAATATTTCTATTATTATATTATATTTAGGTATAATAATATTTTAAACTCGTGATTATGTTCGCTCATACATAGCACATAACCACAAAAATCCGTTCCGATTTTTCTACATACACGGACCGCACCGCGCGACTTCTGTCAAAAAATGAATTCTCCCCCCCCCCCCCGCTGGACCCCGCTTGCCTTCCCGCTTCACCCGGGATGAGATGTTTAAGTTTTGTTTTCCGCCGAACACGGGAAGCACAAACACTGCGGCCTTGAGTGTTGGCAAAAATTGTGACCTTGATTGTTGTATAGGACTGTCAAGCAAAATTCTGGCGTTTGCCGGCGCAATGGACCCCGCATTATACAGTGCACTAACATAGACTAGATAATCATTTGTGGAAAAGTGCGTGAAAGGGTTTAGTTTTTCCTGTGGGGAAGATTTAACCCGGACATAAAATCTGAAGCACCAATAAAGAAATAGACGCTCTTGTAAAAGTAAAGTATGTAATAAAATAATAGACTAAGTTTATAAAGTTTGTTACTTTCAACTTTGTATTTCAGTAATCCTCAGTTTGGGAGGCTGATATGAGTGCCGTCGCCCCGGGAACCATTTATTGGATAACCAACATCTCTGCCATATTTCACCCCAAGTGGTTTTCTATGTTTGGTGACTTAGTGGAGATACCCGAGTTCGTGCGATGAGGTTTGTCTAGGTCTTGGCGGTGAATGCGTTTGGCTACCTAAAACAAGGCCGGCCGGATCGGGAGAGACTGGTTGAAAGATAACTAACCTAGACCTCTCACCTTGCACATCTTGCACCGCTGGGAGAGGGATAGATTACCCTTTACTTACCCTTTTCCTACCTGAACTTCCTCTCCTTCCTTTCCCTAAAAAGATCTTTCCCACAGCATTCTAAAAGATGATGTAGGCCCTGAGCGATTTTTCTTCGGAGCCTTCTGTGTTTACGTAAAAAAATCCTAATTTTAAAATATCCACAGAACAATATTTATTATTTATTTCAAAGTTTATAAATGAAGTATCTGTTAAGAGTTAGACGCAAAATTTGGTACAATATAATTCTTCACGAAAATGGAACTATACTTCTTGTATTTCTACTAGGTACCTACTGTGAACTTTACCATTTCTAACTTCTGCTTCTGGTCTTCTTCTTTAGTATGGTGAGGCGATCTCTAGGTCTGCAAGTCAGTCTAGGTCTAGGACCTCAGGCTTCGTCCTGTGGACCTCGTCAATCCCTGTGGAGGTGGGGAATCATTTTTGTACTTATACTCTGGTATATACAGTATATAGACTGGCAGTGTTATCCTTTAGCACTTGAATGAAAATATGTTTTATACTTTTGATATTCAGCGGTACATTTTTGCTCCCGTCTAGAGCCAGTGAGACTATGGCATCCCAGATTGGGGTATGTTGTGAGTCTGAAGGTAGTGGGGAGGGGAAGGAGATGGGGAAGAGGAAGATAGGGAAGTACTTGACGTTTCAATACTGAATGGTGGTCTTACAACAGGGCGGTACTAAGAGTATCTTCCACTCTGGAACGTGCCGCAAATATTCAAGTAAGAACATAGGTAATTGTAAATTGGATCAATAAATTTAATTAAATCCAATTTTAATTAGAAAAACTATATTTTTATAACTTTTGAAGGTTATTCACACCAATGTAATATATCATTAAAGAAAAAGATATGAAATAGAACAATACATAGAAAAATAAAAAGATAACGGTCGCAAGAGGGACTCAAAAGTTAAAAAAAGAGATTTTACAGAAGATCAAAAGGTATTCAGTATAAATAAAATCTAATATAGGTATTTGTCCGAGACACTATCTAGGGTACAAACCAGTTCAACGAACATTTGTTTCCAATGATAAAAGTAGCTCCCAATAAACTGGAAAAAAAGTAATCGAAGATAATGCTCTTAATTCTGAAATTTGAAATATGAGATTGACAGACATGGAGAGGTTTTGGGTACGAGTCCCACTTGCGACCGTTATCGTTTAATTTTTCTGTGTCTTGTTCTCTTCCATATTTTCGTTTAGATTATTAGTAAAGAAATAAAATCATTTATTGTTCTCTTTTTGGTCCACCGGATCGAAGATTGGGGAAGCCAACATCTTTTCCCAATGTTCTTCGATGCTCGATCGTGATGTCAGCAGGATTCAATGATGAAGACATTTCTGGAGTTGTTTATCTTTGCCCTCAGTCCTACAACCCTGGAAAAAATATTATTCATCAATTTCAAAGAGTGAGAATTGAGTCTCTGCTTGCAAGGTGACCGGACAACGCAGAATGAAACCAACTCAGAAGCACCTCAGAAAGGTCATTAAGAGTGATAATAAAAAATTATAAAAACATCGGTTGAATATGTTAAGTTAGGTTAGGGTTTCCGGCTATTTTAAAATTATATTTTCTTAGCTTTTAATGACCTTTCTGAGGTGGTTCTGAGATATTATGAGTTGGTTTCATTATGAGTTGACATGGAACCGCCTGTAAAGATCGATACCCCAATAATCCCATCAATCACCCCGTACGTTCCAGCCACTTTTTTATGAGCAAAGATAAGAATTTGGAATAATATGAGATTAATGGGAACCCGAATATCTAATCAGAGGGGTCCAAAGATAAGAAGTTTAGTTATCTATCTGCCTATTTCTAGAGTCGCGGTCGCCGTATGACATGAGTAAGTTATAGGTAGGGGTTGACAAGCTTACCAGACTTCTAGGAACCAGTAAGAAGTGTGATAGTATGCCTACATAACAACTAGCAGCATTCTAAGCACGGACGTTCTAGACTTCTCAGCTAGTACGACCGCTGAATACTGAGTAGGCAACAGCGGCTCGCGTACCACTGCTGATAATTTGCGCACCACTGCTCAGACAATGTTAGTGAACTACATAGCATTACTCCAAACAATGTTAGAAATGGTGACCGAACAACTCAGAGTCACAACACCTTCTTCGAAAAGTCATTTTAAGTGCTATAAAAAAATGGCCAAATAGGTTACGTTAGGTTAATTATTATAGGTAAGTAATAATTATTAGTCTGAAATTCTTATCTACATTGAAAAAATCTCCCCAGAAAAGAAACATGCCGCCGATGGGACTCGAATCCGCGTCCTTCTGATTTCCGGTCAACTGCTCTTATCCACTGAGCTACGTCGGCTATCTCCTGCCCGCCAAATAATTCAATATATACTCTAGTGTTTCATTCAACAATTAACGAATATAAAATAAAGTTGGTTGTTTGCAGGTGGAAAAATGTAATATTATTGAATGAAACACTAGTATAAATTGAACTATTTGGCGGGCAGGAGATAAGCCGACGTAGCTCAGTGGATAAGCCAGCGCCCTTGAGGTGATTTTTCACGAAAACGGCGCTATATAAATTAGCCAAATATTAAGAACAGTTGACCGGAAATTAGAAGGACGCGGGTTCGAGTCCCGTCGGCGGCATGAATCTTTTCTCGGGAGATTTTTTCAATGTAGATTAGTGTTTCAGGCTAATAATTATTTCTTATAATACCTAATTGTTTTCCTTTGTGCTATGTATAAAAATGTTGTCTTGAAACATTAGTTTATCAATTAAAAAATAATAATTACCTTAAGTTAGGTTAGGTTAGGTTATCTATTATTCAATTTTTTTCATAAATTTTGTTGACTTTTCAAAGAGGTGTTGCATGATTGTGAGTTGTCATGAAACTGTTAGAAATAACATCCTGGGAATCCATCATCATTTTTATAATTAAGTTATAAAATTATAACATGAACTTCCTACGAACATAAGAACAGAGATAAATTACGAAATATTCGATAAAAAACATAAAATATTTTTAAACACCCTGCCGAACTCATATCAATGTAGTATAGTAGCACATTTTTAATTTTCTTGTATTATTCATATGTTTAAATGCATAATATTCATATATGTTTTCATGTACATTTACGTTTACCGCGTTGAAATGTAATTTATACTATTTTTAATTATTTTTTGGAATAACTTTTGAAGCTTATACCCATAAATGTAATATAATATCATTGAAGAAGAAAATAACACTAATAAATCTATGCGTCCGCCCGCAATGTGTCCCTTATAACAACGATAAGGGGAGAGATCCTGAGTTCGATACATAGTTGCGACCGTTACCTTTTTTCCTTTTTTTGTGTTTTGTTCTGTTTCATGTTTCGTTTAGATTTATCAGTATATCTTCTTCAATGATACATACAATCTTTACTTGGTCTTTATAAAAAATTTTCACGTGCTCATGTTTTCTTATAAGATATTTTTTAAAGATCATGAATATACTTTTTATATTTTTTAAATTGTCATTCTTGGTTGTGCATACTTTCCTTCCTGAGTTGATATTTTATTTATTTTTCCTTTATATATTATTTGTTTTCATTGTACAATTTTTTTAAGTAAAACTTCTTTACGCACGCTTGACTTGGGAGTAAGCTGGTGAATGCGTGACGAGAGCGTTAAGTGTGATCGGGCGAGGCGAACGGAAGTTGAGAGGGAGATATCAGTTAGTGAAGATAGAAAGAGAAAGAGTTATGTTTCGTATATTACTGTAGGGGCAAGAGAGAGAGAGGTGAATAATTTTTGAACATTTATAAGGTAACAAGCGCAGACAGTGAAAATCTCGGGATATTATAATAATCAATAATCAAACGAGTGTGCTTTAGACCCCACGACTGTAGTAAAACTTCAATAACATATAAAAGAAGAGAGAAAGAAAATGTGCGCGCGCACAACTCTCTTGCTCCTACAGTGATACAGACAATAGGCCTGCACTGTGCCTTAGATATACGAAACGTAACTGGCTATGAGAGAAAGAGAGAAAGAAAATTTGTTCTCGCACCTCTCTCTCTTGCCCCTACAGTAATGTACGAAACGTATCTCTCTCTCTTTCTATCTTCACACTTTTCGCAACGCTCTCGTCACTCATTCACCAGCTTACTCCCCAAGTCAAGCGTGCGTAAAGAAGTTTTACTTAAAAAAGAATTGAAAAATAGCCCATAATCTTACATAACTTAACCTATTTGACCATTTTTTTACATATTTTTTTTCATCACTCTTTTCGAATGAGGTTCTGGGTGGATTTCATTCTGAGTTGTCCGGTCACCAATTTTGAGCGGTAAGCTCCTTAGCCCTGGGCTGAGAGGCTGCTGCAGATTCGAAACCCTACGACAACAAATAAATATTTTTTTCTGTTTAGATTGTATTTCTCTTTAAATTAGCTTTGGCCGTGTTTGGTAGCCAGAAGTAAATAGTCAGGTATGCCCCCACCATCACCTAGCTCATCTACCTCCCCCCCCCACTTCTTCAATCACTGAACTCCTGCGCGGTAAGCACACATTTTAAAAAAAATCGATGCATTAACGAGAATTATAATGATTCACTTTTGCTATTGATGTGAACAATAAATTAAGAAATAGAGAGAACGTCTTCTAAACTAATATAACCTTATTCTCACGAAATATTACTGGACGTAAATATTTGTGCGTGTTTCTGCGATCATTTGATTTTTAATTAAAATATCAATTACGTCTAGGTATTCGATCTACAGCAATATCGCGTGTTTGCTTATTAAAATCAATATTACATTCATTTCATAATTTCAAAGTGCTATTACTGAGACCTCCAATATTATCTCTACCCCGCTCTCTTCTGGTTTCCTTTCAGTCAGTTAGTTGGTTCAGCGGTCCAAAGCGTCCGGTTCCCACCCAGGTGTTACCGGATAAAAACCTCTGCCTGCTGTGACAACCTTTGTACGAAGAATTCAAAATATTGTCAGGTTATTCATAATACACAAATATGATACAACGGAGCTCTCAATCCGCAATTCTCTGTTATAATGCCATTTTCTCAGGGATACTTTTTGGCAATGTGTGGCGGTAGTAGCCAAAATACTTGAATCGTCGAGAATCGGATACTTGCGTACTTTTGATGTTCCGTATGCTAGTATATTAAGTCATAAATACTCGAGTATCGATACTCGGCGATTCAACTATCTTGGTTACTTCCGCCACACATTGCCGATATTTTGAAAACTGGTCAGCGACGCCAGTCTCCCGCGACCAGTCGTTAGGGAGTGTCGCCATTCATCGAGACTTTAAACATGGCGTCACTTTAGTGTTGTGTCAGACATTTTGTAACTCTGGATTTGCATTAGAATCTTTAGATCAATGCTAGGAACAAAACTGTCAACAAAAAATAATAACAATATTTAAAAATGACAGCAACTGTTTGGTTGTGAGTGAGGATTTTTGACACGTCGAGAATTTAACATTGATTTGTGGCGACGCGGGTCGTATGATTTGAGTAGCGATATATACTACGGACTGAGCGCGACAATAGGCCACTTGCATGGATTTGGAAAAACGACTTGGAAAAAATCGTGTGGATAGATTTTTTTACTAAGATTACGAAAAGGTTAGTAAAAATTTTTAGTAATGTATAGTTTTTTTTTATTTGTAAATAAATAAATCCATTATTTGAGCTCGTGACATCACTACACGAAAATGTCCTGTCTCCGATTATGTTCCCTTAATTTTGTAAAATTCCATTTTTTAATTTTTTTTTTTTTATGGCAACACTTTGATTTCCGGCGAATTTTTGAATTTGCGTTTAACGTTCACTAGATTTATTGTTTGTTCTATGCGAACTTATCCTTTGGTTTGATTTTTTGATAAAGATGGCGGTGTTTTTACAGATGTTACGAAGAGAACCCCGTACAATTTATTGCTATTCGGGTGGAAAACGTTCTTTTTTTTAAATGATTTTCGGCTATGTAATTATCGTTTTTTCGCACCCATAAAATTATGTCCCGTCTTTCCGGTTTATAAAAAATGGTCTGATTTTTCGAATTGAAATTAAAAAAAAATCGCCAGTGTATTAAAAATACGATAAAAAAAATAAAAAATACAGAATGTTTAGAATATTTGCCTAAACAGGATTTTTTTTAAATGTGATGCAAGTGGCCTATTGTTGTTTGCTACACAAGTATCGATTGCTTGCATCCTTGTGGAAGTAGTGCCTAAGTTCTCAATCATTGTACAACAATTTCCGCTTTCGTCGACGGAAGTAGGGAGAATTCTAATATTGTCTGATTATTCGTAATTCGTAACCTGGGAATGTTTGTCATCCTTACATTAAAAAAAAACAAATAAATCCGTATTTAATTATTCTATTGTTGAGACGAACCACGTGTTCCGGGATACCTTAGACCTAACCTAACCTTATTTTATCCTATGGGAATATCTTTACCATACGAACCAACTATTTTACAGTCAAATTTTATGCAGCCAGCGGGGGATATATCCTGATCGGAGTACCCAAGGAAGTAGCACACATCAAAAGGAAATACTTGTCGAATAAACATCGGTTTATAGCGCCCTGTGGCCTGTGCACCCAATTTATTCAATAAACCCGAATTCAAATCGACAAATAAATGTTACGAGATTTTATCGAATCCTTATTCGACATAACGCAATCACTGCTCGATCGAGAAAAGGTAAAGATGGACAAATTTTTTTTTTAGTATTGTCATCAAATTTCTGTAAAAACGGGTTGCCAAGATAAAAAAAACAGAAGGCGATACATATCAGATTAACACAAAAACATGTGCGTTTAGTTTATTTTTTTTTATATAACGCATTATCAAGACATGGGTCTTCGGTTTGAGAAATTGGTAATTTTTGGAAATCGCTGGCAACGGTTAATACCTATGCACTTTTTTAAAAAAAATTCTTTTGATTCACCTTAATTACATTAAAAGGCAACTATTTGCATTGGGGGAAGTGGAAAATATTTCATTCTAATTTTTTTCTTGCCTTGACGCAAGTAGGCGTTATAAAGGGGCACTTTCTTTTGAATCACAAACCATGTTACACAAACCTAGCGTAGCCGCTAAACTACTTGAAAACTGGGATGTTTTTCTTGCCTTGACGCGAGTAGGCGTTATAAAGGGGCACTTTCTTTTGTATCACAAACCATGTAGAATGAAATATTTTCCACTTCCCCCAATGCAAATAGTTGTCTTTTAATGTAATTAAGGTGAATCAAAAGATTTTTTCAAAAAAAAGTGCGTATTAACCATTGCCAGCGATCTCAAAAATTTACCGAGAAATTTATCATCTGGTAATATTTTAGTTGTTTTAATTATATCTAGTAGAATACATCTTTGCCTTTTTTTTAACGGTGTATTTTTTAGCGTCCATATAAATATAAGCCAGAAAAATGAAGTTTCAGGTCTGTAAGAATGCTTTGTAGGTAATGTAAAATCTTTGACTTACGAGGGTTTTCCGTTTTGCTTTATTATACAATGGGGCTAATGAAGTCTGACCCGATAACATTTTAATGTTTGTTCCAGAGTTTCAAAATAATTTAAAATATGCATTTTTGCGATGTTTTTTTTTTGCATGAATCAAAATATACAATAATTTCAAGCTTATTAACACCATATTTTTTTCAATAAATGGTTTCTAGAAATCACTAAATGATAATACTGTGATTGCGTTACAAATATGAATATTTATTATTCGTTTGTACCTACATACCAAATGAACATATGCCCTTTGGTAAGTATGCCCAGGTAAGTATGGTCCTGTATTCATTCATTTTTAGGCAGCATCGCGTTCATTGGTCAAAACATTGTACATATATTTTCGTATCGGTGATCAATGAACCGGTGTGTGTAATTTTTAGCCATAAGTTGTTTTTAATTGTTTGTCTAGCTTGTAGTTTTTCTAGATTTTAGACATGTATTATATGTTTGTACAGCGCCCTTGAGGTGATTTTTCACAAAAACGTCCAATTACTATGCCCGAAATTATTTCTAAGTTCTGCTTAAATTTTAGCGGAGAGCGTACCTAGCTTAATCTATTCCATCGTATTCCGGATTAAATAATCGATTTATATTCGACTCTGGTTGGGAATGACCAAATTTCCCAAACAGCTTTCTGCGGCAGAAGTGTGCAACATTTTGTGCTCGTGAAGAGTTCGTTGGTTGGTTGATTTGTTCAGGTGGCGCGGACATTCCGTCAGACGACAGTCCGCAATGTGCTTTGCCACTGTTTAAATAATACCCATTCATGTACATACAGTCGGTTATAAACATCGCTGAGCACAGTTCCAAAAAAGCGATTAAAACGGAAAAATATCGTTTTAGTTTTTCTATTTATTGCTGTTTTGGGAAAATGAGTCTCGAATTTGAGTGCCTTCTACGGGCATTTCAATGTAAGGTGCTCTGAGGAACTAGCGTTATTTACACCTCTGACAACGATGTACAACCAAAAGAGAAAAATGATAAACGCATTCATCCCAATATTCATACTCGGTTGACATTTTTCACGAACAACGATGTTTTTCAACTACCATACTTGGTATTATTGAAGTCATACATAAATTATAATGTAAGAACTAGACAAATGCTATTTTGTGGAAACAAATAATTTTAAATATATGAAAAAAACACATGTTTAAGGATAAATAAAACTAAATATAAATATAAAACTTAAAAGTGAACTGAATAATAAAATTAAAATATTTTAATGACGGAAATAAATATTTAAAATACTTAAAACTAAGATATGTACATATAAAATTATTTCAAATAAGATTAATAAATTTACGCAGGTTAATTACGGTAGGTATTCATCCAGAAGAGGACATATTTATGGTTACATTGTTACATTTGATTTAGTTATATTCGTATGAAAGAAATTGGAAAAAACTTTGATAGAGAAGTAATTTTAAAATAGTTCGTTGTCTTTCAAATATCAAATGTTGTACAAGGGTAGTTAAAAGGGATTTAGAATTATTTGACTTTATAACGGTACGATGAACCATCAGCGATAAGCGAATGAGGTTCTAGTTTTAGGACGTCGTAACCCAGGTTTGATGAAAAGCGGGTGTGCACCTAATGTTGTGGAGTCACCAGTAGGTTATATTCCAATGTTTATCTTATAAAATGACTGTCGAATATCTAAGACCCTGATTTTGTTTCTTTCTCCAGGGAGTTCTTTTTAGGGATGGGTACCTATAGGTTGGCATTTAAAAGTACCTAATTCCCAAACATTAGTTTTTGAATTGTAATAATTGGACTGATAATGGATTCAGCACAATGGCGATATACCATGTCAGACGTAAGAAAGACAGAACGCGTGCTAAATGGACTAGATCCAAAAGTCAATGGCGACATCGGTTTCCGATCATATCTAGATTGAAGGCATTTCTAAAGTGCATAGGCTATTCAGTGGTTTCAATTTCAAACAACACATAATTCTAAAATGTTTTTCTTTAGTGAAGTCGTACGTGGTAATGGTAATAGTGGATGTATCAGTGTTCAGCAGTTCAGGTATCGGTCAGGGTCAGGGGTGTAGTGTTCTGTTCCTGAGCGAGTTACAGTAGCACGATATGGTACAGTGTGTACTCGCTGTATACTGATCTGTTGTTGGCAGCTGTGACTCGTGAGCTGAGTGTGCAAATACAGTGTCTGCACTTCAACCACCCACCAAACACTTGATATTACTGTAGGTACTGCTAAAATCTGCTGTTTCCGTACCCGCCTTGGTATAACTACCCGCTTTCGTCCGAGATTTTAACCCATTATTTAACCCCAGTTGGGAACAAATACTATAGGTGTTTTTATTTATTTTTTAGATGTCAGTAATTTTAGTTAGAATAAACGTAAAGTGAGCATTTTTAAAACTATTTTTAAGATTGCAATTAAAAAAATTATATTTCAAAAATGATGTGTTTATTTCGAATTATAAAATTTGATGGCGTGATCTTTCAAAAAGAGTTTTTATACGTTAGAAATATTCCATTTTTATCGACGTTGAGTTTAAGATTGTGGACAATGTCTGAGAAAATGCTAATGCTCACCGTTCGAGATTTTCTGCGTTATAGTTAAAATGTCTTCTCTAGTCGATTGTGCCTTTTGAACAATAACATAAATATCAGAATATAGATTATAAAGACTATAAATACTATATAAAGACATTAACTCCACACAGGAGGCCCTGTGGAAAATAATTTCCCTCAGGGCCTATATCAGCTTTGAAGATGCTGTGTGGAGGGTTTTGTTAAGGTCTTGAAGAGACCCGTGTTGTAGGAGGGAGGAAACACAGAGGCCGGAAATCGTTCCACAGCCGAGCTGTTGAACTCAAGAGTCGTAGAAACGACCCGTTCTCATATGACTAATGTCAACCGTGTACAAATGTTGGGCACGTGTTTGGCGTGTTTCCCGACTATGCACCGGTGCCGAGGGGATCAATGACGCTAGTTCCTCGGAGCATCTTCCATTGTAATACCGGTAGAACAAGGACAGCATTCCCACCTGACGCCTGTGCTCTAAAGATTGCAATCTTTCAAAATACTGTTAAGATGGGAGAATCTATTAAACGGACCGCCCGTTTCTGCACAGAGTCTAGTTTTTTTTGTGTTAGGTATTTTGGAGCTCCAGACCAGAGGTGGCTGCCAAATTCAACCGTGGGGCGCACTTGCGATTGGTACAGGGTTAGCAGTAGTGTACTATTAAAGTATCTGCGGGCCCTGTACGTGTACAGTACGCCCATTTTCTGAATGGCTAACTTAACTCCGGTTTCTATGAAGCCCCCGTACCTGAGCTGGTCATTTAGAGTTACACCAAGCATATCGATGGAGGTCCTGTTCGGAAGATAGCTTCCGTTGAAGGAGACTAGATTATCATTTCGATCCCTTTTAGACGTTATTAGACGCGATTGGGTCTTTGAAACATTAAATTCGACGAGGTAACCGTCCATTCTTTGCTTCAAAGCCCTCCGAGCTATTGGGGTTTGGGTGCTCTTTGGAGGCCTGTCAAACAAAAAGCTATCATGGACTGTACTGTCATCCGCGTAGCAATGAATCGGTGCACATGAAAAGAGGTCATTGATGTGCAACAGAAACGTCGGTGACAGAACCGATCCCTGTGGGGATTAAGATAGATCTGTGGGGTATTGATCCTAATCTGCATCCTGCATGATTACTTGATAAGTACTAAAACTTCTGAACACTGCATTAAAAACCAAGCCACAACACTGGCATGTACTGGTGGTTACACACTTCAAAACACCTGTAATAAACTCTGTAATATACAAAATAAAGAAAAACCTTAAATATATATAATATTCCCGCAAAAAAAATTTACGACCGTTCTTCTACAGAATGAGGCGATAAAATACAAAAAAAACACATTAGTGAATTCGTTCGTTATATCTATTTCTATAATATACTTTAAAAAAAACAAACAAAAAATTGATCTTAGAAAATAGCGTCCAGATCAATCAGTTTGATACCTATGTATTCTATATTCTCCTATTCGAACAGATGGATTGTGATCTATAAAAAATAAATGACAGATGAGAAATCGTTGTTTGTTCTATCCATAGACATTCCAACTGGGATGCCTATGGTTCTACCAGTATTACACTGTGGTGTGTTCCAAAAATTTTGCGACATTACGTCCTTTGGCACCTTACATTTTTACAAGTTACTTTTTAATACGCTTGTATTTTATACTCAACAATCTATCTATCTATTTATATAAAGAAGAATGTCTGTGGTGGGCAGGTGGCCGGCGTATGGCGGGCGGCGTGGAATTGATTTATACACAAATCTACAGTTTTCTTCCGAGATTGATTAAATTTTACACACTTGACCTTCAAAGTTTGAGGAATGTAACTGTCTACATGATATTTAAAAAAAATCATCCCATTTTCCCAACCCTTAAAGCCAAATATTGAAATTTTGCTCACTTGACGTTCAAAATAAGAGGAAAATTACTGTCTACATCTGATTTTGAAAAACTCTATAAGGCCCGGGTAACACTGGGGACTTCAGCTGATTTTATAATTAATAACAATTCAGACGAATAATTAACGATTTTCATGAAAGCTATAAATTTTCCTACTCGTTTTGACTAAAACTCTGTAAATATAGATCCACTAGTACTAGACAAATATAGATAGTACTTATTGACTCTATTCCACAAAAAAATATAATTTGATTTCTCTGTAAATATAGATCCACTAGTACTAGACAAATATAGATAGTACTTATTGACTCTATTCCACAAAAAAATATAATTTGATTTCGAATTGTTGATTTATTTGTAATTGTCGATTGTTGATTTTGATGATTTTGAGAAAAAATGTTTATTTTTAGTATAATAATGCTATACCATAGGGCCATAGGTCGTTGGCAGATTTGTGAAATTTTCAAAAACGATTTTGTATTATACAACACCCATTTCAAATCATATAATCGTGCCGTAAAATAAATCAATACATTATCTGGGAAACGTATGTTTCAGAATTTTAATATTATTTTAGATAAAATCATTAAAAAATATATACGTACATATGTTTTTTGACGAAAAATTGGTCCGTTTGTTTATTTATTTGCGCACTTAAAAATTAATATATTTCAGATATTTTTACATTCTTATTTTGCTTAGACACTATAAGAATGTAAAAAAATTAAAAATACTTATGATCAAAAAATAAATACAAAAAGTACATAATTTTAATATTTTATCATAACACCTTTCAGCATTTTGAAGTATATTATTTATATAAATACATTAAAGCAAATTTGGAATGAAATAAAATCGATATTGAGTTATAATTTTAAAAAGCTGGTACGGAGAATAATTAATCTTTCTCATTGGAACCGCCCTGTACGATCGTAAGAACATCTTTCGACGAAATGTGGATTTTTGGCCGCTTGCTGGTTTCACAATTTCTGGTCACCGATCATAATAATAATAACTTCCTCCGATTGTATATTGTAGCTACATTTATCTGTTAGATTAATGTTACCAGCGATTTTATATTAGATCTAAGGTCCTTCAACCAAACTCCACTACCAATACGGTGTTGAGTTGTTTAACTGCATACTCGTTCAATCTAGCGGCCTTATCTCATTCAAAAAATAAAAACATATAAGTTGATATAACTTTAGGAAGAGAAATCCGAAAGCCGCAGTCACCAAGATCTCTGATCGCATGAATATCGAATGAGGTTTGTAGCCTCCGCCAAGTTCATAAATATATTCAAATGATGTACTTAAAGTCGTTTTTATGCCATTTTTTATTTTACTCGTAGAAATCTATGAATAACGAAAACATTCACACAACTTGGAATTCTGAACTTTGGGACGCGAACTGCTGCAGCCAATGTTGTCACTTTCTCGGACCAGAAAAAAAAAACTGGACGCACAAATCATCAAATCATCAATCGCCGGTTCATCATCGCACTCGCTTTGTGACACACGTTAGGCAAAACGTTTGATGTTTTTCAATGTAATATGTTCGCCGGTGTAAAAAAAATAGGTAATTAATAAAAAATAAAAATAATTGCATGGATTTCATAACGACTTGGAAAAAATCGTGTGGATAGATTTTTTTACTAAGATTACGAAAATGTTAGTAAAATTTTTTTGAAATGTATAGTTTTTTTATTTTTAAATAAATAAATCCATTATTTGAGCTCGTGACGTCACTACATGAAAATGTCCCGTCTCCAATTATGTTCCCTTAATTTTGTAAAATTCCACACTGATTAATTTATTTTTATATGGCAAAACTTTGATTTCCGGTGAATTTTTGAATTTGCGTTTAACGTTCACTAGATTTATTGTTTTTTCTATGCGAACTTATCCTTGATTTTTTGATAAAGATGGCGGTGTTTTCACAGATGTTACGAAGAGAACCCCGTACAATTTATTGCTTTTCGTGTGGAAAACGTTCTTTTTTTACTACGTAATTATCGTTTTTTCGCACGAAAAAAATTATGTCCCGTCTTTCCGGTTTATAAAAAATGGTCTGATTTTTCGGATTGAAATTTTCAAAAAATGGCCAGGTTTCAAAAATACGATTAAAAAAAATACAGAATGTCTTAGAATATTTGCCTAAACCGGAAAAAAAATGTGATGCAAGACACCCAATTATGACTGGTAAATAGTGCAAAAACGTCTAGTTTACACGAAGCCAGTAATTATTGGAAACAATATCACTGTCACCGTTCACACTCCTTGTAATTTTAGTTAAGTTTTAGTTTTTTATAGTAACGTTTTTTTAGTTAGTTTCCCACCTACATACATACTACTAGAATGCGCGCGCTGCGATGTGAGATCCGCAGGTACCTACATTTTCGCGGCAAGCAACTTTACACGTTCACTTGAAACTGTGACATGTATTTTTTTAAAGTTTTTATTTAGGTGATTAAAATGTATATAATAAAGTGCGTAATAGATCCTTTATAAAATACCTCTGTCTTAATTTTGTGTTTGAAAATTGATCTCGATGAGGTTAGCCATTAAATACTGAAGTCGTGTAAACCAAGATAAGTGTGAAACTTTGCCAAACAAAGTATTCCTAAATCTGATTAAATTATCTCTATAACTAGTGTCCGATCGAAACAAGACTTTCTACCGAAACCGAAACCGAATCTTCGGTATCTGTCTCAGTTTCGGCCGGAACCGAAACCGAAACTTTTATAGGCATGTTAAAAATCTATTGTTTACTGAAATTTGGCTTATTTTTTACACTTATACAGACAGTTAACAAGTGTTGAATGAAAAAAAAAAAAAAAAACAATAATTGAAGTATGTGAAAAATAATATAAATATTATTTATATAACTGCTATAAAACTAACAAAAATCATAAAAAAATAACAAAACACTTCTTGGAAACTCTTGTTAACTACTTCTTTGAATTTTTTTTTGTCAATAATCAACACTTACATTATAAAGGAAGGGCCTTATTCGATATTAAAATTTTTATTGCGTTTACAATCGCAAAATTCTTATTACACGTGTTAAATGAAATAAAATAAAAAAATAACCTATGCGGAAAAAGTTTTTTTTTTTTACATTAATTTTTTGAAGTATTAATAAAAACAAACACCTTATAATGAAAACAAACACCAAACGCGCGA
The DNA here is from genome assembly GCA_917563855.2 of Limnephilus lunatus. NCBI lineage: Eukaryota > Metazoa > Arthropoda > Insecta > Trichoptera > Limnephilidae > Limnephilus > Limnephilus lunatus. Next base: position 74,884,860 of record OU830598.1, read on the forward strand.
GTAATAACACAGAAACACAACGCAATCACACCGGACCGGCCGGCGAACTCAGCTGATGATGGCGGGTGACACACGAGCCACGAACTCACCCGAAGTCAGCCGAACGACGCGCAATAATTCACGAACGCGGAGTTTCGGTGCAGCCGAAGGTTCGGCAGATTTTCTGCCGAAACCCAAACTGATGCCGAAACTTGCCGAAACCGAAACCGAACCTTCGGTCGGTACCTACTACCTCTAACAATCTTAATTTCGTATTTGAAAAACAACGAGGTTAGCCTATTTCGTCGTGTAAAAAAAACATAAGAGTGAAACGTAGCAAGTGCAAACAATTGTAGCACAACAACTGTAGGCATTTGACAATTTGCCGACTGTGTAAAAAAATTCAGGAAAATTTCTATTTCAATAATTTAGTAAAGGACAACCTTTTCCCAAATATATATCTACCTTGGAGCTTCTAAACTGGAGAGAGCTAGCACAAAACCGAGATGAGTGGAGGAAGACTCTTGAGGAGGCCAAGACCCACAAGGGGTTGTAGAGCTAAGAGTGATGATGATGATGAAGATGATGATGAAACATTTTTCCCTAACCACGAGTAACATGTATTGGAACTTACACTGTACCTACTTTCGAAACATTTATTTTAATAGCATACAATTCTTTGACATTAAAGCCATGGAGAAACGAAAACCAAACTAAAACTGGTTTACAACTGCAGGTTGCAAACTGGTTGGCAACCACGCTTATCTCACGGCGCAACTAACTCAAATTTACGATTTCTGTAATTTTATCAGCTTGTTTAACAAAAATGTAGTGGGTAAAACCCAAATAAAAAATAATAATAACAAAAAAACCCAAAAAATAATTTATTTATTTATCAACCTAATAATATAATTTATCAACCACTTTAATTGGTTGATATATTATTAATTATAATAATAATTAATTATAATTAATAATATATCAACCTATAAAAAATTATATTTTCTGGTCGGACATATCGCAAATTACTCGAAAGCTGACAGCTCGTTAGGCGCAACCATGACAACCAGGCAACTGCGAGTGACTGGTTGCGTCGCCGTTGATAACTGGTCTTACGTAATTTGCGTTTTGCGGACCGCAATTTAAATACACAGGATAGCGACTTGTGTTGCCAACTGGTTTTTTTTCAGTTGTCCGTGAGTGGATGGACAAAAAACATTCAGCAATGAATGCTACAAAACCATCTTCTTCGTTTACTACATTTATTGTATTGATGTGTGTACAAAATGTCCTATATATAAAAAAAAGGTTGATGGACTAAGATTCAAATAAAATACATACGATTTTACACTCACTGTGCGACTTATTTTTTAGCTTTCCGTAAATATATTCAAGAACCTTTCTAGACAGTTTTCGTTAAAGTTCTCGTGGTTTGGTATAAATTATTATAAGAGTCAATTTGATGGAATCGGTAGTATCTACACTGTTTTAAGATATATCAATCATTAGTCGTTAGATAAAAGAAATAGTTATTTAAGCTGCTCTTATTATATCTTGTACAAAATTTATTAATTAATAAGTTTCAGTTGTTTCATGGGTGAATAGTTTTTACGTAAGTTTTATTCAATAAATCATTAGTTGTAAGATGAAGATGAGTCAAACATTATGTATGTGAAAGGAAAAACGAGATGAGTCTAATTATGATATAAATAATGTGTGAATGGAAAAAGGAGATGAGTCTAATTATGACATAAATAATGTGCGAATGGAAAAAGGAGATGAGTCTAATTATGACATAAATAATGTGTGAATAAAAAAAGGAGATGAATCTTATTATGGTATAAATAATGTGTGAAGGGAAAAAGGAGATGAGTTAAATTATTAGATATGTGTGCGACGGGAAAAGTGTTTAATTACTATGTATCGATTTAAGAACCGTTCACGTCTCAGGAGAAAATTCCTACTGATATCTACAGACTTACGTAATGGGTACTATAACCATGTAATAATTCAGTTTAATATACCTTATCACTGGTATAATGTGCTATTTCATCTTAATAAACAAATAAATAAATGTATGCGAAAATCAAAAGAGAACGAGTTTAATTATCATATTCGTGTGAAAGGAAAAAGGAGATCAATCAAATAATTAGAAGTTACGAGTTTTGAGTAATTAGACTAATTGTTAGTTCATGGAGAAACTGAAACCAAACTGAAACTGGTTGGCAACTGCGGGTTGCAAACTGGTTGGCAACCAAGATTCTCTCGCGGCGCAACTCAACTTTTCAATATCAGTAATTGTATCAGCTCGATTAACAAAAATATAATTTATTAATTATCAATCTAATAATTTATCAACCTTAAAATTATATATAATAATGTATCAACCTCCTGAACAAATCGGTATTTTCCTGCTCGGACATATCGCAAATCTCTCGAAAATTTGCAGCTCATGTGGCACAAGACTTGCGAGTGACTGGTTGCGTCGGCGTTGACTGGTCTTTGATAAGTTGCGTAGTGTGCGGACCGTCATTGAAATACACGGGATAGCGACTTGTGTTGCCAACTAGTTTTTTTTAGTTGCCCCGTGAGCGGATGAACTTATTGTAAAGGGGGGTGAGAAAAAATATTTTTTTTCTTTTTCCTTTCATTCACATAATAATTGAAGGCTTCTACGGGATTCAAAGAATATGTTATTTTATTCAATACAAACATCTCCATGATATTCTGAACTCTGTGCTCGGAAGATACATATATGAAAAGCCGGTATTTAGATAAGAGAAATACCGTTGCCGGGAGTTGGAAGAAGTGCTTAAATATTAGCCAATAGCTTCACCGATACCAGATCTGAGGGTTGAAGTGTTCGTATTATGTTACTACTTATTAATTATTATTAATAAGTAAACAACGGTAATGGGTTTCACGGCATTTTTTCTGTTCCTAGAAATTCAGCGGTAAAAGGTATATGGGACGCAGAAGAAATTTTTTCCGCTATAAATACGCACCAAGCGTTTTTTGGGCGTGGCCAATAATACCATATAGCTCGCAATACAATACCGTACGGACATGTCATACATGACAGATGATGTGCTATAGTGTGGTCGTTGGTCGTAGCCTAGATGATGTGCCGGACGATATTTGAAAATGATGCGACCCCCTCTCCTGCATATGCAGGATAGGTGTGTAAGAGATGTGTAAAATTAAAGAAACACACCAAGGGGGAAATTATAGCTTCGTGTGTCACTAACACATATAATTTGTATTTGCAACGCCAAAAAAACGCTTGGTGTGTACATCGTCGTCTGACACAAGCTTAAGAATCTATAATTTTAGGAGTATAATTATTTTTGGGAAAAATTATTTTTACAAATCATGGTTTAAAATTTTAAGATGAATTATTTGTTGGCGCCCGTACATAAACAATATGAATATGAATAAATAGTTGTGACCATAAACAAACTCAAATCTTTCAAGAAATGCTAACAAATACAATATTGTATCTGTGATTTAATCGAATACTGTGATTGTCAAATTTTCTTGAAAAATTTGAGTTTGTTTATGGACAAGACTATTTATTCATAATCATATTGTGTGTGTACGGGCGCAAACAATTAATTCATCATAATATTTTAAAGCATAACTTGTAAATAGTGTTTTTCACTGAAATAATCAAACTCGCGCGTCTATGAAAGAGTAGATAAGTGAAAAATAGATTAGAGAAAGAAGAGAAGAAAGATTTCTTTTAAGTATCACCTTATGACGTAGTCTAAATTGATTAAAAATATATTATTAAGTGTAATTCATTCAAATTATTATTGTATTAGGACGTTGTGTTATAAAAATACAGTAAATAAATTTTAAAAAGCCGCAAAAAGAGTTGTGAGAACAGATGTTTGACTATGAACTTCTTATTAAATATTATCCTTTAAGTCAACAAGGACCAAGGACAAAATGCACAAAGCATGCAGTGGGTGCAGTATAAGGCTTGAATTGGCAGCTGGGACCTGGGACTGAGTGGGAGGGTGTTGTCGTGGCTAGCCTCCGACTCGGGTTCAACACCCGCGCTGCAACAAGAAGCTTTTCAAAGCAGGACTAGTTGGCCTACTTAGAACTTGATTGATAAACACATTTGCATAACATACCTACGGAAAGAGGAACTTTTGTCGGTTGGTCAGCACTCAGCACTACCTGCTAAAAATATTATTAATTATAATATATGATGATACGTGCTTAAATTCTGGTTAATGTTTTCCTTGATATCATATTCAATGGTACTTTTCATATCGTTTACTAATTAGTTTAAGAACATGGGATATACTCGTATAATAATTATTACAATGGAATAATGATCTGGTAAAATGGTGAAATCAGACGATCGATTACACACTAGTCTGTACAATTCGCACATGTGGCGTGCAGTCCATGCATATCAGTGGCGTGCAGTCCAAGCTAAAGAATTGCTTGGCACATCGAAAGTAGGAACAGTTTCTTTTTTTATTTAAAATAAAATAATAACTTATTAAACAAACAGAACAATCACCACTTTTATTTTAATTTTAATACTTAATGCCGACTGCGTTTCGCCACAACGCCAACGGTAGTTTTTTCAGGGCAATATAATACTCTATACTAAAATCTACAAGTAACGTGTGTTATAAATATATTATGCATTCACAGTTTACGTTGCAAAAAATGGGCTGAGCTCCAGTGGAGTGGGTAAGGGTATGGGTAGGTGGAGGATTGTGAAGAGAGTGTAACCTTAGGATTGGATTTTTATTTAGGTTTTTTTAGTTGTTGATAACTTATATATTAATGACTTAGCAATTATTATTTAAACATCGAAAGCTGAGTATAAACAATAAACAGGTAGATGTAACCGCGAGCCGATATGCTCTTCCTTTCCCATAGTTCGGGGCTTGGCTCGCGGTAATACCTACTTTTATATGCAGCATTAGGTGCTCTTTGACACGGGTAATCATATTACGCGTCGTTTTGCCTTTATAAAATGCGGGATAATCACTGCATTTAAGCTAGTAAATTAAATACCTGAGTAGCCTAAACTATCCTCTTTTTCCTTCTTGTTCTTTAAAGATGGTGTACACTATTGTTCGTGTAAAATGCTGGTTTTATATCTGTAAATATTGATGTACAAGATTCTACACCATTGGTAAGGTTGATTGTTTTTAGTTATATTATTATTGTGAGGGAGGCTTTTAAATAAAAATTGTCGATAGTTTTTTTTATTTATCGTGATAATTCTTATATGAAGTTCGTATTTGACAAAGGGACCGTAATCAGCCCATGGAACATGGAATGGAAAGCGGTATGTTTGTGAGAGATGGCGTGGTTATAATTATGGTTATATCAGTTTTAGTTGGTTGACGGAACATTTTAAATTATATTTTATTGTTTATGATTGATAATAATGTGAGATCAAAAAAGTTTTAGGCAATATTGGTTCCCATTTCTACAGCGAATTATATTTATTGTGAAAAGAGTTTATTAGTAGGAGGAAAAAATTAAGTTGGCGCTCAGTACCTGTCCGTGTGCAGACAACATCATCGACATATCTTTTCCATAATAATATTTTTTTTAATAAGGGAGTTTCTTTCATCAGGTACATGATTTTTTTTAAACTGAAATTTTGTATTATCATTTTGAGACTTACAATAAGTATTTGGATCTTGCAACAAAATTCTCTGAAGTTTTTTAATAGCATTGCACGATTATGCCATTCCCCACATAAATTTTTTATGTATTTTTTATTATTATCAACATGACTTGCAATTTTTCGCGAACACCGAACCACATGTTCCTCTCTTTCTTACACACTCATAATCAACAATCTTTTTTTAAAGTTAATAGATGTTATTATCTATTTGTCTCCTTTACATGTCAGAAATTATCCTATTGACCGATTGAGTCAGGGAATCAACGATGATAATAAAACTGCAATTAGATTTATATTGACTTTTTTATCGTTTTTGCTTCTCTCTTTTGTATTCCGTGATAGCGATGTATATTATTTTAGTAAAATTCTGTTCAATAAATAAGTTAAATCGTATAACAGATGTGGCTGTGCGATACTGATATATGAGAATATACGAAACCTAGGATTACCGGTGAATTATTTTTAAATAACGTTCTGATTACAGGAATTAATAAATTAATATAACGTTTCGCATGATGCGGCTGTCTACCCTCTGTGCTAAGACAAGACAGACGATAGCTTTATTTAAAGCTTAAATCGAAGCATATTCCAGGGACCGGACTAAATAATTGCGCCTGACTTGACAGGAATATCAAGAAGGACTATTAGCGGCAGATCGCCTTGAGAATACATAAAACTTTTCGCCTTGCTACGCTGAGAAAGCACTTTATATGTAAATATTGGCTTAATGCTTTACCTACTTCACAAACTCGTTGTTTCAGTTTTACCAATCAGCCAATCACCGATATCCACTGAGCATATTCTCAAAAGGAATTAAGTGCAACTGGTAGGTACATGTTGCAAGGTATATGAATTACATTAATACCTGATGCGTAGAGCGAACTTTAACCAAAATCTCTACAACAGTGATGGTCAACTTTTTTAATTGGATGGTCAATTTATCCATTTTCAATTTCCCCGCGTGCCGCAGGACGCAGGGTACCTACATACAGCTTGATGTGGTTAACTTTGCATTCGGTCAATGTCGCAAACTTATTTATACTTTGCAAAAAAAAGCTTTTATAGATCGCAACAAGAAAGCGCCGAAATTTTTCAGGCGAAAATTTTATGTCTCCAAGGCCAAAATAATAAATTATGACGATTATATTAAAGATTAAGGGGCCGCAACTCGAATTTCTTCCGATTTCTTACATATCTCCCTTAAACATTTTAAGTTTTTAAGCTCAAAAAATATATGTTATTTTTTAGATAATATCTATATTTCTAGATGCTGCCCAAGGCGAAACGCAAATTATTTGAAATTCCCTCGATAGAAAAAATCGTAAAGTATGCTCCGAAAATTATTAAAAACAAGTCTGTTTCTATTATCTTATAAATTATATTTGTGAAAAATATAACTATGATTCTTTAAATGATACTTAAGATGCTCCCCAAGAGATTTTTTCTCTATTTTAAACGAGTCGTGTTTTATTAAACATTTTCGCAATTTTCGCATCGATTTTGGCGCTGTAAATGTTAGCGCTCTGCTCTAACATTCGTAATTTCGTATCTCTCCATCTTCTTTTTTTCGAGCCCGGTTGTGGAGCCTTAAGTTTAAGCAATATTAAAGAATGTATAAAAATACTTACTTGCAACGAATTTTGGGCAACTGTTGATTTTTATCGTTCGGAAAGTTCAACAAAATTTAGTGAAGAAAATTTTAGATATTTTATAGACTGGAAACCTTTAAAATTCATCAAATATAGACCCAACAAAAAGTGAAGATTCTATTTTTAAAGTCGAACCACAAAATTTTGTCTTTTTGGGAATCTGTAAGTTTTTTTTATTATTTAGAGCCGCTGATTCAAAACTTTCTGAAAAAAAGTTGAAATTATTTCAGTAATTTTAAGATACTATACTTAGTCCACTGTGGGCAGTACTAAAAGACTTGCGGGCCAAACGAAATGGGCTGCAGGTTGATCATCACTGCTCTACACTTACTAATCACAGTATATTTATGTGAGATTGCGTTCCCGTTTATAAGATTCATACTAACATTTTAGGGAGCCCTTGGCTATAAAGATAAGCAAGGGTATTTGCTTCCCGTGATTGGTACACGTGGTTGGACTATCTAAGTAATTATTTGGGTCGAAGTACCCAAGCAAAATGATACATCCAAGGTGTGAGCAAGAGAACTATGCAATATGGATGGAAATTTGTTGAAGGAGTTAATAGGACTTTCAACAGGAATCAGCCCATGTAAAGAAGAGATGAAGCTGATTTGGAAGTGAGAAGCGGTAAAAGCGAGTAGGAATACGAAAGCATGCAGTGGAATAAGGAAATATAGCCAAACACCATGGTATAAAGATGAAAACTAGAAATGCCCCCCAAAGGCCCCAAACAAATTTGAATGGAAGCAAATGCTCTATTTAGCTCAATAACCTAGAGCCCTGTCTCACTTACACTCGTCTGACATCATAGTTCTCCATCCCATTTAAATTGCATAAACACAGTTTTGTATTGGAAACCTAAACCTCAGTTAGATAAATATTTGGGTCACGAAACCCGCTCACGAGGCAAATATTGTGTTAGTCTTTATTGTATACCAAACACCCAAAATGATAACCATGATGAACCTTATTAAATGGACTGGGCTCTTGTCAAAGGAAAATATAAAATAATAACAATAATTCTACGCCGGGTTGCTGACGCTGAACTTGTAAAAAAAATACTTATCCTTTTCGCTAAAATAACAGTTGGCCGAAGAAATTTTAGATGCTTTGCAAGAAAGATAAACAATGAACTTCCACTGGTCATTGGACAGAACACAAATCACGTTAAAAATAAATTGGACACCGACGCTCAAATCACCTGCCAAAACGAATCAAACACCAGCGATTTTTTTTAATCTTCTTCTATGTAATGAAATATAGTCACCAACATCTTAACAGGTAATACAGTGATTTTTTTATAACAAGAGCGTAGTTATAGCATTAACATGGGGGGGGGGGGGTTCAACCCTAAGGGAAGGGAGGTTCGATCCTGGAGGAGGGGAAAGAGGGAAAGAGGATGATTGAAAAGTTTATTAGAAAGTTTTTTGGGACCTCTATTTATTATCTACCATCATTGATAATTATTTACACCGTGATAAAAAATAGGTTGCAAATAATAAGGCAGTATTTTCCAGAAATTTACTATTCTATTTTTTCCTACGTAATACTGAGGCCGTTGAGGGGTGTGAACCCTACCCCCCCTACCCCCCACTCTTTCCTATATATATGCGCCTTTAAATTTTAATATCATGTTGTAAACTACGATGTTAATGACATTTTTCATCTTGATTGTAATATGGTGTTGTAAATGTGATGTCACATTTCGCAATATTGTCTTATTCTGTCATTACAACGTACGATTATCTTTTATTTTAATTGTAATATGGTTTAAACTACGATGTTGATTTACTTTCCTTTGATTGTAATGCTGTGTTGTGATTTGTGATTTATTTATTGTTGTGTTGTATGTAAACTGTGTTGTGGTATCTTGTTTTGTTGTAAACTGTGCCTGCTCTCAACACGGGATTTTCTAGAGAGACAGGCACAGTTAAGTACCTAAATCACTCATGTAGCAATAATGTATTAAATAAAGATGTGATAAATAAATAAATAAATAATGAGATAAGCATTATAATTTGTGTTGTATTTCAGACGTTTAACATGTTAGGAGGAAGGAACGTACCACAACTCTGTCCTGGCGTTCACTCCAGAGTTCATTTACATTCATACATACACGATTCAAATATTTATAACTTGCTAGTGCTTTAGTGCTTCGTGTTATATATTTCTGGGGCGTCCTTAAATTCGCCTTCGCGTGCTCTTACGTATGTCCTTTAAAATAATTCACATTTATAACGTATATGAAACACTTGAATCGGGATGGTTAAACAATACATATTCGTAACATATCATTGAAGATGAAGATAACACTGATAATCTAAACGAAATATGAAATAGAACAATACACGAAAAATAAAAAAAATAACCGTCGCAACTGGGATCACTTCTACGTATATCAAAAATTATACATATATAGGTATGTTTTTATAATATCTATACCTAAATAATTAAAGTCCACTTAAATACATATTAATTGCCGATAATATTGGTTTTGTCATAAATTTCATCAAAATGTTGTTTTTGTTTACCTTTAGGCATTTTAAATGCGCAAATGCAAATCATTATTAAAATAATACTCAGGGCAGGAGTACTCAACGATAGAGCGGAGAGCTGTACCCGGAGGCTGTTATAGTGCAGATAAACAGAAAAACTGCATTAACTACTCCATTATTAATATTACCTAGTAATTAATAATCTATGGATGTCCAATAAACAATCTTCACATCACAAATCAAGAATGATTTGTAGTAGATATATCATATCAGATTTAAGTGTCGTACAGTAGTGACGTATTTCTGCGTATCGCTCGCAAGTGATATGCAAAACCAAATATGGCAAGTGATATGCTGAAATATGGCAAGTGATATGCAAGTACTATGGCAAGTGATATGCTGAAATAGGCAAAAACGAAATAACGCCGGCGCTTTTATAGCTAAGTGTGACGGCCCCCTAATGTATACAATACGGTGAACGGACAACTCAAAACCTCATTTGAAAAGCCATTAAAAGTGATGAAAAAAAAATATTTAAAAAAATGGTTAAATAGGTTACGTTAGGTTAGGGTTATGGGCTATTTAAAAAGAATCACATATTTTAATCACTTTCAAAAGAGGAGTTGAGTTGACTTGATTCTGAGCTGGTATTTAATCACACAATACCTACTGAAATGAGCGCATAATTATACGAATTACTCAAGTCGTGCAAATAGATTGGAGAAATGGTAACTTTCAGTATTTTTTTTTACATTATCTCCTCACGTCATTTCCTATGTCATCTTAGGGAATGCTATTTGGAGGTTTTTTTTAAGGAAAGAAAGGACTGGAAGTTCTGGCAGAGGTTATAGTTATCCAATAAATGGTTCCCGAGGCTGCGGTACACATACCTGCCTCCCAAATTGAGTATGACCCTGGAGATATAATTCAGATTTGAAACGCTGTTTTGGTAATAAGTTTTGAAATCATTTGTGCATAGGTACGACTTTTTAAAATTTGGAACTGATGTATAGCCAAGTAATTTAAGGAGTGCACGTTTGAAGACATTAAGTTCCAAAAAAGATTTTTCGAACTGGTTTAGAACACACGCCCGCAGTCTCTTCCTACCCTGCAAATGCCCAAAGATAGTGGGCGCGTAGCGACGTTTGTCTTATTGATTTAATTATGATAATTGAATTAAAATTAATTATTTTCACCTGCCATCAGTAGTCAGAAATAAACGTCAAATTTTATTTACACTTTACAATATCTTTTTTTATAGAGTTAACTGTGAGAAATAGGAAGAATCACCTATAAGCTATACCCTTTATACTTAATATTTTCTTAGTATCATAAAGATTTTTTATTTGAATTTGATTTTGCATCCAAACGTTAAGCGTTAAGATGTAAGTAATTTTTATTTCTTGATCTATCGAGTAAACCACCACACATTCACAAGTAAGAATCTCTTTTATTTAATTGAGACCGGTGCTACACAGAGCCATTAAATATGTGGCTTGGCGTATTTCGGCATATCGCTCGCCGTACATTCCCATTGGGAATATATGGCGAGCGATATGCTGAAATAGGCCAAGCCACATCTTTTATAGATGTGTGTGGCACCCGTCTTACCGTGAAATATATTTTGTTTCTTTTAGATTTAGAAAAATATAAATAAACTGCTTGTATAGATTACCATTAAGGTAGATATGATCAGTGTTCGTAATTCAGATTCAGAAGCAAAACAATGTTTGAAATGGCTTTAACCGAGTTTAGTAACCAAATACGACGATTCAAGTACTTGTAATCTATTCCCAGCTTCCTTTAGCTGCAAATTCGAAATAATAATAATAATAATAATAATAACTTTATTTCACATAAAATTGAACAATAAAACATATGTGGAAACTTTGACTAGCCAACTAGGAATGGATCCTGTTTTAGGCCAGTCAAATTGACAAATTTAAATTCATATTACATTGTTTACTAACATAACATGTTATTTATAGCAGGAAAAGGTGTTAATTATGTATTCCTAACAGTATATAATTTTGTACTCATAAGAAAAAGAAGACAAATTATGATATCTTAACATCAAATTCAGATATTTTCCCCTAGAGCGCTTAAAAACAAAAACAAAAACAAAAACAAATACAAATAAAAGATAAAAGATAAAAGATAAAAGATAAAAGATAAAAGATAAAAGATAAAAGATAAAAGATAAAAGATAAAAGATAAAAGATAAAAGATAAAAGATAAAAGATAAAAGATAAAAGATAAAAGATAAAAGATAAAAGATAAAACCGGTAAAGTAAACAAAATCGGTAAAGTAAATAAAACCGGTGAAGTAAGAAATACATGAGAATGTCAGTGTCTCTTCTGCGGTATTGACATTTTGAAAAAAATATGATAAATAAATGTAAATATTATTGTAGTTGTTTTTTAAGTGAATTCCGCACAAGAGTATCAATTGCTACGGAGCCAGTGAGACTCTGGCATTCCAATATAGGAAAAGTTTGTTAGATTGAAGGCAGTGACAAAGGGAAGGAAACGGGGAAGAGGTATTTGGAGAAGTACCTGGCTATTTAGATCTGGTCACCAAACACGACTAAATCCATTTCAAGCAAAGCTTCGATTTTGGATGGTGACTTTTCAAATGGAGCATCTACCACGCTATTTATATATAATTTTATAGGAAAATTAATAAACATTATCGACAAACAACTCCATTAAATATTCCAGTCATACTCGGCAAATTAAATATGAAAATGTGTTCATCTTAATTACTCCTTATCTTTAATAATAAACACAAAGTTTATCAATACAGACTCGTTAACGAGCTGCTCTGCTAAGAAGTGTCTTCAATAATGGCTTCTGACTTCTACATTAACTAAATAATAATAATAAATCACGTCCAGTTTGAACACGAATATTGGTAAGATAAGGGGCACTATCTGGGAGACAATTTATGTAATGCGTCCAACACAATGTCAAACCAAATGTTACATGTATTATGGGAACATATCGTTATTGCTGATAACGTATCTCAGTGTGGCCGATAACGCTACGAATACATCATAACAATAATAATATTTAAATATTAAATAAATAACAGTGTTATGTCCACACTCGGTAAACGAATAATGTACTTCAGTTTTCGACAATATATTTAAAATAAGATCAGCTGAAGTCCCCGGCGTTGCCTGGGCTTTACGCAAAGTTTTTCGGAATCAGATATAGACAGTTATTATTTTCCTCTTATTTTGAACGTCAAGTGTGGAACATTTTATCAACAAATTTCAAAATTCTGCTTTAAAGGGTTGGGGAAAAGGGGTATGGGGTGGTTTATCGAGATCTCGTTTAGTTCCAATTTTGGGAAGCGGGTATAGGTACCGCCGCCCCGGGAAATATTTATTGGATAACCAACACCCCTGCCATAGGTTACCCCAAGTAGTTCGCGACGTTTAGTGATTTAGCAGGTTTGTCTAGGTCTTGGTGGCGAATGCGTTTACCCACCTACTACGTGGCGGGCCGGATTGCGAGACTGTAGGGATACCTAACTTAGACCTCTCCAGCCAGACTCTGTCGACCCATCGCCTTGCATCGCAATGGGAGGGATGGATTCATGGATTCATACGTCCATCACTCCTGGATGCATTGACCCACTTCTCATATATTTTCCTTGCAGAACTTCCCTCTCCTTCATTTCCCTATAAAAATCCTCCACACATCATACCCAAAGATGACATAGGCCCTGAAGATTGTTGTTTCTCAGGGCCTATGTCATCTGTTGATGTCCTGTGTGGAGCTATTGTAAGAAAAGTGAAATACAATTGTAGTTTGTCGGTCAAGTGTGCAAAATTTCATCAACCTTTGAAAAAAAATGTAGATTTGTATAAAAATCATATAAAAGCCTTGCCGCCTCCCGCCCGCCTGCTAGGTACAATAAAAAGATTTTGGTGCGCACTTACCATAGGAATTGGTGACAAGCAATTTTTTAACAAGTTCTTTAAATATTTGTGTTTTGTTTAGTTATAAATAAAAAAAAACATCTGTTTTAAATTTTACAAGTTTTTTCAGAATTCTTAATTATTGAAATAACTTTACGTACAACGAGCGCTTTTTGTAGTAAAAAAGCAAAAAAATATATCTATTTAAAAACTATACTAAATGAAAATAACTTGCACTTTGGCGTGGTACAAATATTTTGTATAGATACGAGGAGTCGAAGTTGTTCAATAAAGAAAAAAAGTCATTAATCGGGCAAATATATATATTTTTTATTATTCAAAGATAAAGGCACTGTAAGTTTTATTTTCAACCTTAATAAATAGCAGGGCTGTTCAGGGTAGCGTATTAAAAAAACATATACGTATAACATAGCGTATTAAATTTTGTAAATGTAACACAAAAACTGATCCAAAGGGTCGAATTTCACAAAATTCAAAAAGGTGACGATATCTCGGAAACTAACGACTTTTTACTAAAGTCATAAATTACGATCCGTCATAAGTCATCGCCCTATCAGCCCTCTTAAGCATAACGATGACTTTTGGGACACCCTATACAAATGTATTAGTTTGAAGAACAAATTTTAAGTTTGTTGGCTGTTTAGAAAATATGAAAATTTTCTGGAAAACTTTACAATAAAATTTCGTTTTTAAGTTGAATTTTTTCATTAATTTGTATTACATCTGTGAGAAACAAAATTACGCTCTAGCAACGAAATTTGCCCTGCGTTTTCAGATTAGCATTTCTAGAATATCTCTACAGCTTTTATTGACGTTTCCATCATGAGTTATGTAACTCTTGATATTTTTATTTTACTATCGAAAACAAGACGACACACCATTTTTAATATTTTGGGGCATTTTTATCGATTGGTACCTAAATGAGAAAAAGGTATATTGAATTCTCAGGCTAATCCGGGTAGTAACTGGAACTAATATTATCAAACATACAAATTTCAGTTGTCGGTGCGTGAAATATGAAACATTTCTGCGTGAAATTATTCACGCTCAATGAACTCAAATTTGCATTGTATTTAAGTGCCATTTTCAAAATGTGTACAATAATTCAGTATGCGCCTACCTATAATATAACGTTGCGCCAACCTATAATAACATGTTAACAGAAAATTATTTTTATTCCCTTATTCAAAATTGGAATTATAATATCCCGTGATTTTTCACAGGCCTAACTAGCATAGACTTTCGTAAAAAATATTAACTTCAAATATTTTTTTATATAAATTTTACATTGAGTAAGTACCTACAATTTATTTATATTCTCTCGAAAAATAAATATATTAATAGAGGAAATTTAACAAAACAAATATTTTTTAATACCGGAATACGTTGAAATTATCACTACAGTAGACCTTTTTAACACAAAACCATATTTTTATTTTTCTTACAAAAATGAGTACGGATTACTTTGTAACAGGAAAAATTCACGATTTCAGACAAAATGTGATATAAAAAATGTTCTCCTCAAATATACACACGTGTTTTTATTACAATACAAGTTGTTTAACGACGATCGATTGAGCTTTGTCACTTGTATCAATAGAGACAACAATTCAAAGCGATTTCAAATATTGTCGGTCGATGGTTTGGCGCCCCTGAAGAGTAAATGGTGTCACCGCGGTTGGATTTTGTACGCTACAGTTGCTGGCTTGTCTGGGATCAAATGTCAAATGTCGGGGACCCCTGCCCGTACACATATACACCATCAATACACAAATCCACATTATCAACACAATACATTCACACTGTAAGCTGTTATGTAGATGTGGCGCCTTGCATGGACACCTACTGCCTACATCAGGGCTGTTCAAAACACGGCCCACGGTCCACTTGCGGCCCAACCGCGGTTTGAGATGATTTAAAAAAAATAAAGAAGACATTTTTTTAAACTTTTTTCTCAGACTACCTACCTACCTAGATATGAAAAAATTGAGATCTAGAAATTTGTGATATGCAATCACGCCCAGAGTCATAGATACTTCCAGTATTGCATTCGCCGTGTAGGTATAGCGTCCTCATCTGAATAGTTAAGTTACTTTTAACCTTCCTCTTTACCATATTTTCCGAATCGTACTGCAATCGAAATTTTGCTTTGTCTGGCTTTGGCCGTTTACTGGGCCCATTTACTGGCCAGATGGGGCAGTGAAAATGACAATAAATTAAATCCACTATTTAAAACCCAAAAACCCATCGCCAAAATTATTCTAAAATCTTAGAAATTGATTTTAGGGTCAAAAACATTTCCAACAAGTAATTACAAATAACTCATTATAAAAAAGCTTCTTATACTACTGTAAGAAGCTCTGCAATAAATCCCACCTTCATCCAAAAATCGCAACGACATTATAACATTTAAATCATTAAAAAAAAGTTGGATGCAAAACATATGGAGATAAGAAATAGAAAATATACTGACACAAAATACAGACTGAAACCGAAACCACTCAACTGCATCAAAAAACACTATCTTATATATTTCATAAATATTTCGGAAAAAAACACTACATAATTTTTAATTACTTCATATTATTGACACTATTAAATTTGAATGTGTAAATGAAATTCTCAGCACGGGAGATCCCATTGAAGATATCGTTATCTCTATTTGTTAAAAAAAATGGAGATAATAAAACATTTATCATTATTATCTGGGTAACCAGATACTTTCCTCTATCTCATCTCCTTTCCAACAACTTCCTTCAGTAACATAACTTACCCCAAATAGGAGATTCCGTAGTCTCACTGACTCTTAGCTGTTGGGACTCTAATGTTAGTTTTGAGATACAGCATTCAATAACATGGTGTGTTTTGAAATAAAACATGAAATAGCATAAACGTGTTTTGAGGAGCAGCGTTCAAAACATGACTTCAGTGACTTAATTACAGGGTGGCAGGGCTGGCAAAATGCCACGGCTCCGCGGGGGCCGGGGTCCCGGTTGAGAAGCCGCGGGCTCAGAAGTAATCTGAAATTTTTAACAAAATTTAATAAAAATTATAAATTTTATATACGTATAAAACCAATTAATGTTAGACACAACTAAAGACCATATACAAACTCAAATAAATTATGAAGATTTAAACGCACTCATAAGAAAAGGACGTCGATCAATTTTAGAACGCATCCATTGGTTAATAAATATCTTTTAAAGATTAAATTATTATTTCATTATAAATATATAATACCTATGCTTTTGAAAATAAAATTTATTAGATATTTAACAAAAATGCACACAACATTGATACAACAGGTATACGGTTTTTTTTTTAAATAGGCAATTCACTCTAAAAAGAGTGCATAGGTATTACTGTTGGGTAACTTTTTAAATGATTTATTAAAATTCAACTACAAAGTGACAATTTTTACTGGGGGGGGGGGGGCATTCATGAGCCACGGGCCTCAGATGGTATAATTACGCCACTGCATTACGTGCTTAAAGATAAGATGACATATTTTGATGCATAGCATTTAATAACACGACGGGTTTTGAGATACAGCATTCAATAACATAACGTGTTTTGAGATACAGCGTTCAATAACACGATGTGTTTTGAAGTATAGCATTCAATAACATGACGTATTTTGAGATACAGAATTTAATAACGTGACGGCTTTTGAGTTACAGCATTCAACGACATGACGTGTAGGTGTAGAGCGCACTTGAGGTGATATAAATGTACTATTATCATTTGTGTGATATCACATAAAAAAGCGGTAGCAAGTAGGGCTCACAGAGTAATGAAAATAATATGTTGATTATTCTGAAAAACGTTACTCGGATATTTTAATTCATTTTAATGGGACCCTCGGGTCTTCGGGTTGGACAGCCCCGATCTACATAATATATTATTATTTTATAGTATACGTGTGTGTCTGTCTGTATGGCGCATCTCATTATCCGACTGTCAGCATTTCAGAGTAAGTAGGCATAATAACAGCAGTTGTCAGGCGAAAATTATTGTCCGATGAATCCAATACCTTATCTTCTATGCAATTAAATTTAACAAATTTGTTATTTACGCTTCTCCTTACTTTATAATTATTTATTGTTTTTGCCATTATTGTCGATATTCCGCTATATTCTAGAACGAAAGTGTTATCGTTATATTACTTTTTAGTTTATTGTTTGCAATAATCGACCATTAAAAGAACTATTATCAATTTGGTAGGCGGGCGTTGTACCGCCGCGCGCCGCGCCAGGAACCATTTATTGTATAACATCTTTTCCATAGATCACCCCAAGTGGTTCACTACATCTGGTGACTTAGCAGGGGTGTGCTGGGTACTGCTGTATTGGGTTCATGGGATAAGATTTGTCTAGGTCTCCAGCCGGACTATGTCGACCCGTCACCTACCATTTTCCTTCCCCGATCTGTCTCTTTCTCCTTTCCTTAAAAAACCCTCCACACAGCATCCCCTGAGATGACATAGGCCTTGAGGGAAATAATTTTCCTCAGGGCCTCCTGTGTGGAGTAAATATTAAAAATAAAATTAGGATATTTTCCCAAGGAACACGTGGCAGGATCAATAATGACCGTCAGTGGCTGAGTTGGCACAGCGTTTTGGTCCCACCCAGGCGTGGGGTGTTCGATTTCTTGGCTGGCTAAGTCCTCCATCACGACACAAGCAACATTTTCAGCTTACTGTTTTGGTAGTAGGAGATTTTCAAACACTGTTAGGTTATTCATAACCTAGGAATGTATGTCTTTCATTTAAAAAAAAAATAATCATCAAATAATTGAGTTGGGTCATCTTGTCAGAATAACAGAAAATTATGTATGAGACAATGCTTGAATGTGAATTAAGCGAACTAAGTGCCAAGATACAATTATGTAGCGATCTATATACTCTCCTAATAAAGCACTTGCTTTATTAGGAGAGTATATAAAATATGTAATATTAGAATGAAATAAACTTATTGTAAAAAATTTACTCAATAAATAAAAAAATAAAATAAAATAAAATAAAAAATCTATCCTCTCTGCCTACTCCTCTGTGGAAAGGTGTGAAGATTTTTTATAAGGATTTAATATGAATATGGTGCTGCCGTTGAGAACTCTGTTGAAAGCTCAAACTCAGTTCATTTAATATAATGTGTGTGAGGAGCATTTGTAGCGAAATCTTGTGTGATACTAAATATGAAGATTTAACAAAGTCACAAACATATTTTAAATGCAGTTCTGCTGCTCTAACACATAGCTTGGAATAATATTTTAGAAATTTATTCAATTGGTTCTAAAAAAAATCATCAGTGTGGAAATACCAAGCTTTGTCTTTGAATTCTCTTCTTCACATTCGTGTTTGATAAGGGAAAACTACATAATTCGATTTTTAACAAAATAAAAAAAAAGATCTCCTGCGACAAAAAATGTTTTCAAAACATCCGTCAAAAACAAAAAAAAAATGGAGCAAGGCTACGATGTTTTTGTTTTCCATAGCCGATGGAAAACTAAAAACATTGTGGCCCCGCGTCCTAAGCATCCACAAAATATGTACGTGTTTTTGTAAATGTTTGTGCAAACAGCATAGCTGGAGACGCGGCTTTAGAATTGATACACGGCTAATTACTGAAATTTGGTTAAAGTAAAAAAAATACGCACTTCGATCATTGTGCTTTTTTAAACTTACGTTCATTTTTCTCAGTGTTGCCGTTTAAAACTTTTTAAACGATCGCAGCGCCATCAATTTTTTCATACGTAGGACAGTAATTAATTTTTTCCATCGATTTCCATATTTAAAATATTGAAAATCTTAACATTTTCCGACAATTTCCAAGAGCTGACTGAATAAAGGATGTTTCATATAATTATAAATTAGAAATTAACGAAAATGGAAATCGACAGGAACGTATAATTTATGTAACGTTCGCAGAGCCGCATTATCGATTTCTTTGAGTAGATCTGCGATTAAATTTTAAATTTCCTAATGCATACGTTAAGATACAACGGATCTATCAGCGGTATACATATATCGAATCTGTTATTATGCACTGGGTTAACTCTAGGCCTAAACCAATTGAGCCAAAGTTGATTTTATTACGATTCTAAGGGGGCGATTATATTTTTGCTTGTTTTTTTTAAGACTGCTAAGCCATGGCACTGCGTAAGGTTTGATGTGTCCTATCAGATTAGGTAAGCTTACAACGTTTCACACATCTGCTACGATAATGAACACTGCAAGACTGTGCGAAACGTTTGCTCAATAAGAAAGAGGCAGTACCTACAGCACCTCAAAAATAAACTGAGATAAGAATTAAGGTAGGTAGTTGTATTCACGAATTAGATGCATATTATAGCAAAGAAAAATCGATATTGGGAGTTTGAATACTGTAGAAATGTGGTCAGTCCATGTTTTAGCCAGTAGGACTACGGTATCCCTATTGGGGTATGTTTCGAGGCTGAATAGAGTGGGGAACGGAAGGAGATGGAGAAGAGAAAGGTTGGAAGTGCTGTTCATATCTAGTCACTAAACATGGCTAATGTACATTTCTAGATTTTAGAAATGTTTTATAAGTTTGTACAGTGCCCTTGAGGTGATTTTTCGCAAAAATAGCGCTATGTAAATCATCCAAATATTATTATTAATGCAATTTTAAAAAACATTTCGATTCTGTCTTTCACAAGGGCGATACTGAGAGTATCTACCACTCTAGATGTAAGATCATACGACGAGGTGCGAAAACAATGCAAGGCCGAAGTAAACGTAGTTTAATATAAGCGCATAACTCTATTGATTGCCCATTCCTCTTGGAACGCTATGGGTCGAACGTCACCACGACATGTTCAAGATACTACACGGCAGAACAGATGTTCGCAGACAAGAGAAATGGTGTTGTTTGATGAAATTTCTAAAACAATATTTAGATATATTTAAAAAAATATTACATTAACTCCATAGAAGAGGCACTGAGGAAAATTATTTACCTCGGGGCCTATGTCATCTGAGATGCTGTGTGGAGGGTGTCTTTGAGGAGAGGAAGAATGAACATTGGCCTTGAAGAGACCCATGTTCTAGGAAGGAGGAAACATGCCAAGAATGTTAAAATATATTTTTTAAATCCTGTAGTTATTAGGTACTCGTATGTCCCGTAAATGGTTGATTAATCTGTCGTACAATAATTTAAATTCAAAATAATAATATTATTAATAAAGGGATGTTTAAATTGCTTAGAAATACAGAGTGGATAGTAGTAGAAAGGAGTGTCAGGAGAATATTTGACGACAAGTGGATCGGCTTAGGACGACACGGCACTATCACGTGAATCTGAGTCTGTATGAAATGTAAATGAACTTTGAAGTGTTGATAAAAGTTTGACCAGCTAATCATCACGCCAAAAGGCGTGATCATCAATATATGAAGTTTAAAAAAATTATACAGACGTTAATATTATTATGTCTACATAGTTTCCTTGAAAAATTATAATAAACTAGTATAAAATAACTCTGTACTCCACTCCACACCGCGACCGATACAAACATATTATTACAATATTGTACAAACTTGTTATTGATAATATATTATTATTTATTCTATTTATCGCGCATATTATAAATAAATGAGATCATGAATCATAATATATTTTTGCTATTGATTAAGTTATTCAAAATACCGGAATGTTTTCTATAGCAAGATCACCTTGAGAAGGGTTCATGATTTGAAAATAATTGACTACCCGTATCTTTGATTACGGCTCGGCAAAAGCATTAGAAAATAATAATAAAATAAATAGCACACGGTTATGAGTTAAAATATTAGCCTACGTAACAGCAGAAAAAATTTACACATATTGTTGACTGAGCGTAGCGATTTGTTTGTTACTTTCCGGTTCCGTTTTAAGATGGTAGTGTTGTTGGGTACTACCTTTTTAACCACCCAGAGTTCGCATGATCGTAGCTCTTACTACGAGCTGTCAAATCGGAATAACATTATTATACCAACCGTCCCGATGAATGCTTAAAAAAAATTTCATCGAGATGGTGACATTTCATTTAGAAAAATGTATAATTTCTTCTTTAAAATAAAATAAAATGTTGTGAAAATCATTTTTGGTTTATAATAACTAGGTTTATATTTGAGTTCCTATTTAAAAATCTTACGATACCAGAAGAAATTTTGGTTATAATTTATTAAATAAGAAAAATTTATAAACATTATTTTTTGACGTGAGGTCCAATGTTCACAGAATAACTAGTAAAAATGGTTCCATGCCAACTGCCATCTCAGAATCAAGTCAACTCAACACATCTTTGAAAAGTCATGAAAAAAATAATTTTAAAATAGCCGGTAACCCTAACCTAACTTAAGCATTTTTTATGATCTTTCTGAGGTGCTGAGTTGGTTTCGCTGTGAGTTGGCCGGTCACTAGTATTTTGATATCAAAAATATGAATTTCACACAAATTCAGTACAAAAATAAAAACAATTTCAAGTAGAACAAACAACAAAAGAAAACATAAAAAGAAATAAACAGGGATACATTTTCATTATACACGACGGATGATTAGGTATAATTACAAGGAAAAGAAAAGGAGAGAAAAAACAAAAAAGACAAAACAAAACACGAGAAGAAAATTACGTACTTTTATGAACTTATATGAAATTATGAAAAAAATATTCTTTGACCTTTATCACTTTGAAATTTTGAATTTATTTGAGCGAGTTTATTGATGGAAAGATCAGTTTCAGAGAGTTTACTGGACATAGAGAGAAATTTCAGGGGGTGAATACGCGGTAAAGAGCTGTTTGGGTTTACTATTCTTATAAAACTATTCCATGGGGTTTACTGAAGGCAAATAGGGGTGAAATACTGATTAAATAGGGTGAAATACTGAATAAAGACTGGTCAGATTGGTCTGAAGATGCCCGTCAAAAGGTAAAACCTGGCCGGTCATTAAAAAAGCGGAAGAAAGTTATAAAGGTGTTTTAATCCATTAAAAAATCTCCACCATGAGTTGCATGTTCAAAAATTAGAAATAACTAGAATGTCTTATCTGTAATACATGGCAATTAAATAATACAGTAGTTTATCACAAAATATTAGACATATAAATTGACGATACCATCAAAAATAAAACATTATCTAAAACGTAATTACAGTCTTATCACATCAGAAACTCAAGATTTACAGATATTCTATTTTTTTCTGAACATTTATTTTGAAGTTGTTAGGTTTTTGTTTTTTCCACGTTCTGATGTATTATGTTTTTTTACTTATTTTACTCTGAATGTAATTACACACATAATTTTTTAGGTTCGTTGTAAAACATATCTTATAAGTTAAACTCTTCGTACGGGATACGTTTTGCGTGTTGTCAGAATTACATTTGATTTTTGGTGGGGTCATTTATGGCAAGTTTATTAGCGTTAAATGATGATTCTCGTTGGCTAGATAACTAGTTGACTTTCAACGAAAGGATTCCATTCCCTGTGTCCGTGTCGCGTGACGGCATATAGTTCCTAGGCCAGCATTCAGACACCCCGCGCGGAGGCTTTAATGTGTTTAATAAGTACGGGTGATGTAGTGCAGGGGTGGCTCTGGAGGTGCGGCCGCCTAACTCCCTGTTGCTGGGCGCCGCCCTAGCATCCACCCCCGCCCTAGTCCGACCGCCCACTACCCACCACCCAACCTCGCCCAACAGCAAACACACGCTTCTCTCCCATAGACAAACAAAGCCAATCAATCAGGAATACAGAAGAAAAGCTTCTATATCTGCTCTAGCACTGTCAAGCCAGTCCGACATCTCGTTATGATTTCGTTCCAGTTTTAGTAATGATGTAAGCACTCAGTTTATATAACGCAGACGATTAGGCAAGTAGCAAATCATGGGTCAACTATTAAACTGCTAGCCGATAACACATAACAAAAGGTCAAAATATGCAAAGATAAGCAATATGTTCTTGGAAAAAGCTTCAACACTTATAAAATAACAATAATTTAATGGCTTCTTGTATGATTTTAAATGTTCCAACCTACCAACACTTATCAATATTTAACCCGTATCTCTCGCGATAACTGTTCCTTTAGTGTCAGAAAAATGATTTTTTAAATATTTAACACTATTATTAGCTTTCCTGCCAGTTCTTATCGAAGTGATAATGTAACGCCTTTAACACAAGCGATCGGGCAATCGCGGTTGATAACTTGTATATATTATTTGTTGGGGCGAGTTGAAAGGAATAGCAACCCCATATTTGTGAATATTTCTGAATATATGAATTATTATTGATAGGTTCGGCGTTGGAACAGCGGAGTTGAAATAATGGTAAGGTTATTGTAATTTATTCCTAGGCTACCTCGGAAGGCCCGGAACCCAATCATTATGCACGAGTATCGAGTATTTATCATATTGTAATAAACATATATCCGATCGGTCGCCTATTATCGGCGCCGGATCTACTAAGTCCGCATTGTCCATGGACGCAGATGGCACGTATACCAGAACAGAATATCGTTTTATTTAAGACACATACAATATCTATGGCCCGAAATTTCAGTTGCTCCTTACGCTCGATAAGAGAGATTTAAGTTCGTCTGTAAGTTGCTCTCTGGTATAAGCCCTGGCAAGATAAGCCGAGTGATACCATTTTTACCAAAACTTTCTGACATACTTACCGGGTAGCTTGTGTCGCTCTCCATAGAGAGAAAAAAAATTGCCTTATTTTTGTTGAGTAGATCTGTAGCTATTCAAAAAGGTAAAAAAAAAGAAATTGGTGTTCACTAATGGCTCGCTAAAATGGCCGGAAGTTTTGAAAAAAAAATAGATTTCGTGATTTGGGAAAAAATAAAAGAAAGGGTCCATATTTTATACTTTCTAGCAAACTTAATTTTTATTCCATAACTGTAGTACAAAGAACACAAAAAATTAACATTTGTGATGTGTTTGTTAAAAATATAAAAGGTTAAAATAGCACTTTTTCTGGATAAAATCAGTATTCTCGTAGACTTACTTGTATTCATAAACTTGATTTTTTTTTCTTAATTTTTGTCAGCTATACGCAGTTTTTAATAACAAACAAACTTTAAGGGGTTAAATTGTTGAAAAAAAAAATTAATTACTTACCATAATTTAAAAATACATGTTTTAGTTTTTTTTTGTGATTTTTAACTAATTTTAGCGAGCCAATAATCATTTAAAAAAATATATTTTAAATGCAGTTCTCTTTGACACGCCCTAATAATACTGGGCTCATGTTTATTAAATTAAAACCGGTATATCAGTATTTTTTGTAATAGGTTATCTTGCCAGGCCTCTTAAAAGAGAACAACTTGACGGACGGAAGTATTCTTAAGCCGAGCTTAAAATGCAACTGAAGTACCGAATCTTAGCGTCATAATTGTCATAGGTAATATAAAAACAGAAAGATTTAACTTTAGACTATAGGTCAATATACATTATATCCTTTTGAACTTTATTACACTGTTTCATCTAAACATGTTTGCTCCGTTTTTACTATACAAATAAACATATTGCCTGACAAAGCAATCTTAAAAATGTAAGAATGATAAATTCTAACAAATTTAAAAATATATATATGTATTATGTACCCATTATAATCTGCAATACTAAAAGTATATTTCACAATACTTAAATCGTTCCGTCGAAGGTTCAGTCCCCTGTCAGCTATGTCTTCTATCAGTTCACAAGCCACACTTTCTGCTTATAATGATGGCAGTTAGGTGGAATTAAAATATTGCCGTGTGGTTTTTCATAATATGGGAATGCCCACTTCCTTTACAAAAAAATACGAGTACATTATTTTAAAGGAGTCTAATTTTATTGTTATGAATATAGGTTGTAGTGGATTTGCGAAATTAACAAAGTTTGATTTAAATTGTGTCCGACCTACCTGTTACAAAATTCTATCCATTCTATCCGCAACTCTTGGAGGACCAGAGATATTACACACAGGGCCCAAGTCATACCAAATCTCCAATCAACTCTCTAACATGTCGGTGAGGTATTATATTATAATAACATTTAGAGAAATCAGACTCGAGACTCGAAATATTTTCCAATATAGCGCCGCAATATCACTCTTATTATGCAAATGCTCATTAACTCACCAATACTTTATTATGTGTTCTAACTCGTAAATTGGTAGATAAACCGACTGTTGGTTTTAGAAAACTTTAAGCTGGGCCCGGAACTCCGAAACGAAAGGAGGACGAGAGAATGTTTGGCACATTTGACTACATTTATTTGAAAATCACTGTTGATCGGCGGAATATTCATAGATAAAGAATTCGTGCCAAACAAAAATATCTAAAATCTGATGGAACTCTAAAAACATTGTAAAGCTTCCTAAAAAAGTTAAAAATGATAAACATGAAAAATGAAGTTAAAATGGTCATTTGTTGTCGGTTCATTTTTGTAAACTCCTTAAAAGAATGTGCAGAATAAGTAACAGTCACTTATTCCATGCTTTCTGTC
The DNA here is from genome assembly GCA_917563855.2 of Limnephilus lunatus. NCBI lineage: Eukaryota > Metazoa > Arthropoda > Insecta > Trichoptera > Limnephilidae > Limnephilus > Limnephilus lunatus. The sequence continues at coordinate 74,911,089 of OU830598.1, forward strand.
GACTTCTAAACCTAAAACGACCCAAAATCACTGGACTGTGTTTGATGATCGCCAGATGTTTTTCACAAACTTCCGTGTCGTATATTACAGCTTGATCCATGTATGTAACTATTTAGATACTTGGGTTTTAATACTATATATCTTTTTCCCAATTTTCCGCAACCGGTACAGCATTTTGCATTGAGTTTACGTCAAGTAAAAACACTTAAAAAAAGATGAACCCTGAGAAAACGTGGTTGATGTATATAATAAACTAACACAAAAAATACGACGTTATATAATTTCATTTGAAATCATTTAACTGACTGACTTATAATGTGACCATTTTACCACGAGTTCTCAGAAACTGTGTATAAAACTATATTCATGAGGACATCCACGAATCTAAAATGAAACGGGTATTGTGAAACTAAAAAAATATTAGTGGATCTCTCTACGAACTCAGGACATTCCGTTAGAATTCAACACAAGCAAATAAATACCACGGGGAAGTGAATTCCTGTCAAAATAATTGGCGATTAACGACACAGCAGTGGTATAATAATATACACAATGGTGGAAAGTGGCAATGGCCCCTGCCCCCGCCCACGTACGGGGCGGATGGTATTCGCTTAAACTTCAATGTTAAACACATCATATACGTATGTTATATCATGCTTTTATTGTATAAACTGACCAATTTTAACCCGATAAACGCTGCTGTATCGTATGAGAGATTTTTGCGGCGTGCTTCATATATGATACCGTCGCAAATATGATCCACGATTTGACAGTCCGTAAATTCGAATTTCTGTGGTCGTTATTGGAAAGAACTTTAATGAAATCTCATTTTTTTGGCATTTATGTGACCTCTCTAAGATTTTGTCAATAAAAGGTTACTTATTTATACTCACAACTGGAAAAATCTGAGATAACAGCAATAATGTGAACTAATATATTATTTAATTGTTAAAGTGCGGAGGAAAATAATTTCTTATTTTGAAACATCACTTGTTGAACTTAAAAAATGCCATATTTTATGCCTCGTTATAAATAGCAATTTGCGTTCGTTTAATAAAACACTAATGAAGTTACAAGTCGTGCATCCTTTTAACGCAAATTTTTACTTATTAAGGATAATATAATTATCCAAAATCACAGCTTATTCCTGTACTGTCAGTCATTAACAAATCAAAATGCGATAATAAAGCATATAACCAAAGGAAAATTAACACAAACTTAACGTCTGATTCTAACTTGTTGGTCTTGTTTATTCCTTCCGTTCTAATAATAACCTATGTTCTAAAAAGAACCTGAATTTATTTGTTATAAAGAGGCGACAGTGAATACATTAAACCTCCGCTACTATATGTATAATATAATCCTCCTTGTGTTAATGTGTATGAATGTGAATGTGTATGCATGTGAATGTGGATGGTGTGAAAGTGTGAATGTGGATGGTGTGAAAGTGTGAATGTGTGCAGTGAGGTGCGCTATGCAATGCAAATGTGGCACCTAATCGGTGACACGGCGCGTGTTGAGGTGAAATTCTTTCAAAAATATTCATATAAAGTCCGCTGATTTGAATATCTTCAAAACTTTCCAAATAAAATGGTCGCATCGTAAAGGCGTGAATTTTTATGTGGTCAACTGCCGCCAGACCCGAACTTTACACTTTAAACCAATTAGATTCCTTATTTTGTTTGACTTTTGTGGTATTACATATGTATGCTGCGCATAACACATCCCAACAATGAAACTACAAAAAAAATACAATTATTGAATGTGAGAATCTTAAGTCTTTGGTTCAAGTAGGCTAAGCAATAAACCAACATATTATATTATTTATGTATAAGTAGAATAAAGAGTAAACAACTCTAAACACAACAAGTTAATATAATAATTAGTTTTGATTTCATAAGGTGCTGTAAAATTTTTGAAGGAAAAAACTGGAATTATACATGTTTATAAAACGGCAATCACTCCTTTATCATATCCTCGACTATATTTGGAAGTTACAATCACATTTTAAAGGAAACTATTTTTTGGTCACCAATTGATTACGGTAATCATTTAAAGTTATTTAAGTCAACTGAATAACATTTCGAATAACCGACCAAAAATAATAAAAATAATTATAATAATTTATGTTTTACGTGATTACCTCATAAGAGTCCCAAATGCCAATAGCCGGATCGGTAGATTTTTTAAATTTTAAATTTAATTCAAATTAATTTTAATAATGTTTCTCAAGTTCTGCAAGTATTTTCGTATGTATTAGTATGATTAATCGTTTGATTAACCACAGTTTGAAAATGGTCTTGTAAACCGAAACAGCTGTAAAAAAATTCTTGCAGAACTTGATAATAACATTATTAAAATTAATTTTCATTAAATTAAAAAAAAAAATAAATGGAATTCTACGAATTAAACACAAAAATTTATTAATAATGTATTGTTAGGTACAATAGCAACTAATAAGTACCGGTAACTAATATTTCGCTGTTAGAAAACCATTTCTTGTGGCAATTTCTTAATAGTGATCAAAAACATATGTTTAAGTAATTTATAACCCATTAATTGCTGGTTAAGTTTTGGTTGTGTCTAAATGAATTATTTTTGGTGGTAAAGGCAACTAATTGGGCATCAAATCACTATCATTAATTTGGCGCTCGGATACGAGCCCTTAAAATAAAGGATTAAAGTTTTAATTACACGGTACGATAAATTAGAGTTCGTTACCTTATGTTATTAAGGTATGCTCCACGGCCAGTCTGGTTCGTTAGCTTCAGTAGCACTCCAGTACAGGATGTGACCGGTTCTTCCCTGCTTGACTCCTGATCCAAACTCCGTCAACAGACTGCCGTGCCGCTCCTTGAACAGACTCCGCTCCTTGATGGGGAATTGGCACTATCTTTGCATGGGATGAAGACGATCATGTAGCCATGGAGCGCTGACGACATCTTTACCTGACAGTATTAGAGTTAAAAATAGAGGATCTAATGCTGCCCGGTAAGATGTGAACAGCAACTCCTCAAATAGTCGATCATCTTGTAATCATCTTCTTCTTCAGCAAAAGTCCATTAGGTTACCCCGTTGCACATTTAAAAATTTAAATCGATGTTTAATGCCGGTAAAGCGTGGTTAATAAATTTGTTTAAAAACTGTTGAAAATGGGAGACACTAATTATAATTAAAATCGTTATTATTATTTTGAACACATGCTGTATATAAAACGTGGCTTTTAATAAAATAAAATGATTTTACGTAATTATAAATTGCACACTGAGTTGAAGGATGTAACGAGTTTGGCTAGAAACTAGGCACCACAATGTCGCTTGGTCGCGTGCGTGGAGCGGACTGACACAAGTGATGGCGGTCGTAGTGGGACAGAGGGACAGGCAGTAGACTGTAGACTAGCACTAGCCCAGTGGACAGTCCGCCAGTACTGGCCAGTGTTTTCGTAAAGAGTACTGTGCAGTGACTGGAGACCAGTAAGTGACTGGTGGGTGACTAGCAGGGGGGTATAACTCCGTCAGTTTTTGTAACCCGGTCACGTGGTTTGCGACGTCATAGTAACGACTACCAATGGGAATCTTACAATTTCCATAGAAAAACTTTTGAGAACTGAGTGGTAAATAAAGTGGGATATCTATGGTATTATATGTCAAATAGCACGTTGGCCATGGCCGAAACAATCCGAACATTCAAAACAACGAAATATTTTGAAAAAATGCTTCCTAAATATCGTTTCAGTGTCGAAGGCTGTGAGGATAGTGTTTCAGTTCGACACAGAGTACCTAACTGCGAAAATAATGAGAGTCGTTATGGGAATGGACGTTGAGAATCGGCAGATCTGACTATTGCTTATCCGATTTTGGGAAGTTGTGGTTATGTTTGGTTCCCATTTCACTAATAACTGCAAAAATTCCAATGGCACGTTAAAAAAAGACGCTTTGCCGACCCTTAATCTTCATGGAATCAGAACACATCGGGGTTTACCTAAAGAAAACGTAAACGATCGTAGGATACCAAAATACAGGTGCGAATCTTTTGTTTGTTCAGTGTTCCTAATATACTTTGTAACTTTTCCCTAACTTCACCTAAAAATTGTATCTGTTTTCGTTTTTAGACTTTATCCATATTCTACCTGGAGTGTCCAGCACGAATGGTGCCGTCCAAGACCACAATTACAGTTTAAAAGGTATAAATAATGTCTTCTCTATACTCTATATGGCATCAACCTATTTTATTCATAGAGATAGATGTTGATTCACTGAGTCTTATTATAAAGATATTCAATACATTTATTATTTCTTCAAACACAGCAATTCCATTATTATTAAGATATTTAATATGACAGGCGCATATCCGAGACGCGTGGTCGTTGTTCTTCATTTATTTTCTCTTTTATACTCTGCACTGGTAGGATATAGTTCATAGGATGAGGCTGGGTAATGTAATGAATTTTTTTTTGTTTCAGAACCAAATGTGTTCTACCTGGTCCGAGTACCGTGCGTTTTGCTGCCAAAAAAGTAGTGGAAGATTATACAGGTATACATCTGTATTTATATTTCATTAAAGGAGATAATATTCTATGTTTTGCTTGCGAACTTTGGTTAATGTGATGAATATGTTTATTTCAGAACCAAACATGTTCCCTGGGCTGAGCAGCGTACCGTGTGTGAATTGCACTCTGTTATTACATTGTCTTCAGACCTCTGCAGCCATACTCGGTCAACCATCGCCTTAGCCGCAGTAAGACGGATAGATTCATACATCCATCACTCTTGAACATATTGACCCCCAGATTCCTAACTACCCCTCTGTACATTTTTCCTTCTCAAAACTTCCTCCCTTTCCTTTCCCTAAAAAGACTCCACACCGCATCCCTAAAGATGACAATAGGCCCTGAGAGAATTTTTTCCTCAAGGCCTCCCATGTGGGCTAAAATTCTATCCAAACACTTCCTTTTTTATTATTATTACTCATATTTTCATTAGTTATGATTAAAAAAACCTTCCCTTTCCAGGTGAAATTACTGAGATATTGTAATCAGTTCCTTCTAAATGAGTTTGCACATGATTGTATTTCCATTTTTGTGTTATTATGTATAAAGCAATAAAATACTACATGCAATTATGCGTTTTCATTTTATTTTTAAAATAATTTTTAGGCTAATGATTTGGGTAGGTACTAATATTGTGTGAGGTGGTATCTTTTTTTTTTTTTTTTTTACTTTCCTCTATCCTTGTCGATGGTCTGTGACGTCATAATCGCGAAATGAGCATTATTTATGGTCAAATAGTGTTGAAGCCCTTTCCATACAAAAAGCCCGAAGATATCGATCTAGGTATTAGTTCATTTATGGTGACTAGTGACAGTGGTGGAAGCACCGCACGCCGCACGCACGATCGTGTGGGCGCGGTGGCGGGTAGCGGCGGACGCCGGAGGTACCAACGGTCGACACTACCAGCGCCGCCAGATTCAGCGGTCTTTCCTGAAGGAACAGGTCTTTCGGGAGTTTGGGCGGCTTTTTAACCTCGACCCCAACCGGAACACTGCCAAAACGTTTCATACTACACACGCATTGATTCGCTTTCTGCTAAAGTTCTACGCTGAAAGCTCCGTTGTAACCACTCTTTTTGATATTTTCAAAAGTTTATTTAAAAAAATGGCAAACATGGCAGCGATCACTGGGGATGGTGACCGGACAACTGGACAACATACAACTTCAACGCCTACTTTTAAAACTCATTAAAAGCGATGAAAAAAAATTGTTAAATAGGTTATGTTAGGTTATGGGCTATTTATAACTTTTATTAACTTTTAAAGGGATGATGAAATGCCACTTTGTTGAGTTGTCGTGGAACCACTGAACGCCGGCGTAGTCCAGCGATAAGGCTCTTGACTCCCACACCGAAGGTCGCGGAATCGAATCCCGGCGTGGCAAATACATTTAATTTGATTAATTTGTGTTATTTATTCATTTAAAATAAAATATAATAGGTATATTTGCGGCACGTTCCAGAGTGGAAGATACTCTCAGTATTGCCCCGGTGTAAGACCACCATTCAGAATTGAAACGTTGTTTGAAATGGCATTAGCCGTGTTAGGTGACCAGATCTGAATAGCCAGGTACTTTCCTCTTCTTCATATCATTCCCCTCCCCACTACCTTCTGCCTCACAACATACATACCCCAATCGTCCACACCTATATACCCCTATCTCATAAACTAGGCACGTAGAAAAGGGAGGTTACGAAGCTCTCAGCGGCAGGACTTTAGCAGTAAATAAGGTTCTAGGTTGTCGGGTTGAGGTGGGGCGCAACCCCCAGTTCGGCAGACGTACGGCCCGGCTAGCCAGTAGCCAGTACTAGCCGCAGTGCCAGTCAGCTGACGCGAGGTGTGCACTGTACAAACCAGTTTGCCTTCAATATTTATGTTCCCGTTCTCCCGGCGGGGTCTTCGCCCTCGTCCGCTCATGCTCGCCTGATCGCTGACCGCGGCCCTGTAAAGCGAACCACCTGACCGAAAGCTCGGAAGCTTATTTTTAACGCCGGTTTGAAATAGGCCTTTCCCGGGTATTGTCGTTATCACCAAAAACAAAGCACCACCGGTTTCAAATAGGCTCAATCATGAGTAGCAGTTATCCTACGTCCACTGCTCATTGCTCTTCTTTCTCATAAACAACACGCATAGGGTGGGCCATAAACATTTGCACTTTTGAAATAATCATGAAAAAAAATTACATATTATATTTAAATAAATGATTATTGATAAGAACAAAAATATGCTGGAAAATCATTTCATAATAATAATTTCGTCAGGCCCTTGGATTTTCGAAAACTTTTCGACACAAATCTCGAGGTATCTATGTTGACCATTTCTTGTTGGATGTTTTCCTATAATTGGAGTAGGTATAGTCGCTGGTTTATTAACGTAGACTCGACTTGTAAGATAAAATATATCCCATAAAAAAATCAGCTGAGGTTAAAACCGGGCTGCAGGGAGGCCATGGACAATCTCCTCTGCGCGAGATCAGTTTGTTAGGGAAATTTTCTTTAACCAATTTATTATTCTCCATGGAAATTTTTAAACCATGATTTAATTAAATTAAAACTTGGACAATGTTTAATACTCTGTTAATGTAATAGGCGGCTTGCACCATTGTTTTGTAAAACAGAATAGAATCATTGTTGAACAGAAAAGAACGAAATCATTGTTTATATAAAAAGATTTTAACCAGAGAGCGCGTTGCTCTCCCGTAAAGCGATCCATTTTGTGACTGAAATTCCAAAAAGCGAGGAGCCACGCAGAAGTGACCCCGCTCTCCACCCTCGTTGGGAATCCCCGCTAGCACGATTACAAAAGTGCAAATGTTTATGGCGCACCCTATATAATTAAAGCCTTAAGTCAGATTCATTATTTAATCCAAATTTCAGATACTATATCCGCTTCATCAAGCTGAGAGACTCTCAAGTATCAGTTGTTGCGGAGTAAGAATTGGATATCGGCTAGCAATTCAATCAAAAATTCGCTGGTCATTTCAAGATAAAGCAAATCTATGAATCGATTGTTTGAAGCAATAAAAGGCTCAGATAAAAGAACAGAGATGCGGGTCTATGAAGGGCTACAGCTTCTCTTGTACGAGGTGTATTCCTAATGAGATGTCACAGTTATTAATGACTCGCCCAGTGGGTACTGGGACTGGGCAGTGAGATGACATCGGTCCGGCGCCGTTCGCATCTCGCATTGCGGTCCAAACCGGAGTTTCCTGATTTGAGAAATCTCGTTCCGCAGAGGTGTTAAGATAGGTAAAGCCCCGGTACGCGGGAAATTCATACGTAATAACACGTTGAAATTTAATTGGTCTCCAAAAGCATTTACTAAATTCATTCATTAGCATTTCGTTAGCGCGGATATAGTAAGCATTCCGGCGCTATTTTCTCATAAATAACGAACGTACAAATAAATAGATTTTGATTGCTGTTGGTACAAAATATATTGCTACGTGGCAGGCCAAATCAGGAGACTGGTTTAAGGAGACTCTCCAGCAGGACTCTCTCCGAACATCGCCTTGCAAAGCAGTGGGAGGAATGGATTTACACGTCCATCACTCCTGGACAACAAACTTCCAGATTCCTCAACATAATCACACATTTTTCCTTTCCAATCTGTTATGTCCCCTTTATTTCCTAAAAAGACCCTCCATACAGCATCCCCAAAGATGACATAGGCCACAAGGGGAATTATTTTCCTCAAGGCCTTCTCTGTGTGGAGCAAATGTTAAAAAGCTAGTTTTTAATAAATTTTTTTAGATCCTGCTAATGTAAAGGCGATCAGATTTTTTTTTTTTGACATTTCAGTAATATCAATAAAAAATATATGATTTGAAAGATTAAAGTTGCCATAAACAAAATAATTTTTTTCACATTTTTTTATAAAACATGATCTTTTGATCGATTTCACCCCGAATTACGGTGAATACCTACATATCAATAGTCCAGTTGATTAGTCAGATACAAGTATTTATATATTTTTTATATATAAATACTTGTAAATTATATAATTATTTACGCCCTTTTTCGGGGCTTTTACAATATATAGTTAGCATTCGAATATTGGTTTTCTCTTTATTTCAAAACTTAGTATTAGGAGATGTCTGACTGTTCGTCCAGTTGACGATCGATATATTTAAAACTAGCTTTGGCTAACGAAACACAACGCCATCTACTGGATGATTACCCAACCTTTATAACTACGATAAATTAACTCACACTGCCATGTTTATTTGCATCCAACAAATCAAATCCAATCCACAAATCAAATCAACACAGGTACAGATTATATATTTCAACCAATTTACACAAAACCTTGGCAAATTATATACCTAAACCTTCCTCATGAATCACTCTATCTATTGGTGGAAACCGTATGAAAATCCGTTCAGTAGTTTAGAGTTTATCGCGAACAGACAGACAGACGCGGCGGAGGACTTTAATTTATAATATGTATAGATGTAACCGGCCGGCTTTGATGACAGCTATAATGTACCTGACATCATAATATCACACCAAATGCATTAGAACAATTCAGTGCGATAATATTAAATTTATAACTCGTAATGATTCAACGCCCACTCTTTAGGCCGCTGCATGGCTATTATTTTTTTAGTACCTACTTTTGCAAAAGTTTCAACTATGGCCGCTACAAAATTCAAAACGATAAACAGTAATCAGAATTATGCACACTTCTATGAAACTTCTGTGCGGAAAATGAGAAAGGTCAAGAGCCGATAGATAAATATAAAATATACTAGTGGTTTTGTGGGTTCCATGCCAACTCAGAATGAAACCAACTCAGAACCACCTCAGAAAGGTCATTAAAAGCTATGAAAAAATAATTTTAAAATAGCCGGTAACCCTAACCTAAATTAACCTATTAAACCAATATTTTTTTCAACACTCTTAATGACCTTTCGGAGGTGGTTCTGAGTTGGTTTCATTCTGAGTTGGTCAGTTCTGGTCAAATCAGTCAACTATCTAGTCGAAGTTAGTCACTCAGTCAAAGTTAGCCACCCAGTCAAAGTTAGCCACCCAGTCAAAGTTAGCTACCCAGTCAAAGTAAGTAATCTAATCAAAGTAAGGCTTGCTTGAATAATAAAGTGTTAAAAATTTTCGAAACTGGAACCGGTATGCACAAATAAATTTACAGGCAGATGAATTGTCAAAACAGGACTTCGCTACGCAAAACCTTGGTCATTTGGTGCGGGCATACACTCCTATAGGAAGGCAACTCGCGTAAAACGATGTACGGCCTATTGACTAATTACAGGCGCTAGTAAATTTTAAGAATCAAAAATACACCAAAAGAAACAAGGGTGGTGTTCTAAGACCCGAGCTTACAATATCCCTGTATGATTGTTAAAGATAAAAAAAATATCCTTGACCGATGTTTTGTAACATGTGGGTATCGCAATCTGACCGCTAACATTAATTTATCGGGAAGGATTATAAGTGGGATATGCATGTGTCAACTCGGGCGGTCGATAACACAATCTTTGTCGTAGTGGCTGATGTTAGGTTGAACAAATACGAATCTACGACACACTGCGTAATTACAGACAGATGAATATGCAAAAAATAATTGATATCAACACGTACAACATAATATTATGTCAATATCCACGTTTTTGTGACATTTTACTAACCTTTAAAGGCGAAACTTTGTGAATATCCACGTGTTTGTGACGGTCTATTACCTATTACCCTATGAGACGGAGCTCAATGTGAATATCCACATTTTTGTAACATTCTACTACCCTAAGGAGAAGCTCAATGTGAATATCCTCATGTTTGTGACATTCTACTATCCTATAAAGGCGAAGCTTAGAGTGAATATCCACATGTTTGTGACATTCTACTATCCTATAAAGGCGAAGCTTAGAGTGAATATCCACATGTTTGTGATATTCTACTACACTATAAAGGCGAAGCTTAAAGTGAATATCCACATGTTTGTGAAATTCTACTACCCTATAAAGGCTAAGCTTAAAGTGAATATCCACGCGTTTGTGACATTTTACTAACCTATAAAGGCGAAGCTTAATGTGAAAATCCACGAGTTTGTAACATTCTACTACCCTATAAATAAAGCTTAATTCAAATTTCCAGAATATCCACGCGTTTGTGACATTTTACTAACCTATAAAGGCGAAGCTTGATGTGAATATCCACGTGTTTGTAACATTCTACTACCCTATAAATAAAGCTTAATGCAAATTTCCAATTAAGTGTTTGTAACAATTTTCTATTCTTTAAAGGCGAAGCTTAATGTGAAATTTTCGATTAATCTTTACTACGAATCGGTTTACATTTTTAATTCAAAAATATGCTCGAGTTATCCAAGCTTAACCAAAATATAATATTGAAGCTTTCCAACCGTTTCCTTCGAGTACAATTAAAACAAATTTGATTACTTTATGAAAAAAATATAAGCGAAAACTACTAATAAATGTATTTTTTCATTAGAAATATGGAAATGCATATTATAAGAAACAACTGAAACAGTCTCCCTTAATTAAATTTTTTTCTTATAAAATCATACAAAAATAAATAAAAATCACTTTCACAAAATCGACCGTTTCTAGATACTGTTTGCTAATCAATTTTAAAGCCGATTAGGTACCCATGTACGTGGTGATATATTTGTCATATGTATATGCGGCCTTATGCATAATAAGAAAACATCTTAATACCTCTTGTGAATTCCTCTCAGTGCGGAAACGTTTCTGTTAGTTTATTTGAGCGAATGAAATATGCAGCAAGTTATCATAATTAGTAGGTACCTTTCGCAGATACCGAAATCATTTTAATAAATTACGATATTTCGTTCCTTACTTCATGGTTAAGCCTATAATACGAGAATAAATAATGTTTTGCTTAGTGGTGTAATTTTGTCAGTTAGCTAGCGGGTTACAGCCCTTTGGGCCCTTAAGTCATCGAATGAGGTACCTACTACACATATAATTGTGTGTCCTATATTGAAACCTAGAACAGACCGCTACTTACTGACTGTAAATTTAATTTCGAATCTAATATCGCGTGCAAATATATTTGACCGCGTTTGGCCCATTTTTAAGGGGTGTTTAGTGTCGTACGTGGGTTGGGGAAATGTCGGGAGGGGGAGGGGAACTGGGCGCGGTTAACGAATGGCTCCTAATAAAAAGGAATACCCTCAAAGGAATCCCTCCCTATCCGTAACGCGATAGTCCGCCCGAAAAAATACTATATAAATTAGAGGGGTTGCGAATTCCCCGAAAACTAGAGAAATATAAAATTCGCAGCTTATCGAGTTTGTAAAGCTAGTTTCATTTTACATTTTAAAGGGTAGGGGTCTATTAGCGAGGGCGTGGCAGGGGAAGGGGAAAGTAAGTGGAACACGTGGCTCCGTGGTTACGGACTGACTCCGATGAGGTCACGGATCTCAGGCTGCCGATTAGCTGAACATATTGAACTTTTAATAAATCATTTAATTATAGTGAGAAGTTTCTCACTACATGTGTCAGGAGAAAGTTGAACAAGAAGGGTAAATCAGTTAAGACCAGTGGACACGACTAACGGAACACCTTACTAGTAGATATGGCGAAGGGGAAGGACACATATTATGGCCGCGAGGTGACCTCGATCTGAGACTGCTATGGAAATATGTGTACGTTACTCCGATTATCTGACCTTCCTGTAGGGCGTGACAGGAGGGAATTTTAGCAGAAAGATGGTTACGCGTGACCATGTTGCCACGAGGTGACCTTGAGGGCGCGGCGTCACAGAACCAACGAAAAAAGGTATGCGGGGAGTGTAGGAATCTGGGGGTCAGTGTGTCCAGGAGTGACGGACAAATGAATTCGTCCCTCCCACTGCGGTACAAGGCGATGTTACGAGAGAGCCCTACTGGAGAGATCAAAAGGACTCCATCAACCTGTCACTCCCGATCCGGCTTGCTACGCAGTTGGTGAGCATTCGCCACCAAGATCCGGAAAAACCTGACCACATGAACCCGGGCGCGTATTCCCAAACCCTAACGCGATTCAGTCGCTCTACTGACTGAAATGCGTTAGGGATTGGAATGCATAAATCACCTTCCAAACACTACCGCGTTTCAGTCGCATTCGCGCTTTGTGGCTCTCTGTTTCTGTGAGGGTGACGGCCGTTATTATAGAAGGGTAAGCAGAGAGGACGGACCGCGTTTTTTTTTACTTACAAAATCTTTTTTTACATTGACAAAAATGATTTTTTAAGTAAAAAAAAAAAACGCGCGTTTTTTTTTTACTTAAAAAATAATTTTTTTCAATGTAAAAAAAGATTTTGTAAGTAAAAAAACGCGGTCCATCCTCTCTGCTTACCCTTCTATAATTATGATCGTCACCCTAACAGAAACAGAGAGCCACAAAGCGCGAAGGCGACTGAAACGCGGTAGTGTTTGGAAGGTGATTTATGCATTCCAATCCCTAACGCATTTCAGTCGGTAGAGCGACTGAATCGCGGTAGGGATTGGGAATACTTACTTACAAAATCTTTTTTACATTGAAAAAAATTATTTTTTAAGTAAAATTTTTTTTCAATGTAAAAAAAGATTTTGTAAGTAAAAAAACGCGGTCCATCCTCTCTGCTTACCCTTCTATAATTATGATCGTCACCCTAACAGAAACATAGAGCCACAAAGCGCGAAGGCGACTGAAACGCGGTAGTGTTTGGAAGGTGATTTATGCATTCCAATCCCTAACGCATTTCAGTCGGTAGAGCGACTGAATCGCGGTAGGGATTGGGAATACGCAACCCGGGCACCCCTGCTAAGTCACCAAACGTAGCGAACCACTTAAGGTGACCTATGGCATAGGTGTTGATTATCCAATAAGTGGTTCCCGGGACGGCGAAACACATAACCACCTGCCATATTAGATTAGTTTAAAGAAAAGGGTGAAGCAGTGGACCCAGTTTACCACGTGGTATCATCATAGATTAATGAATATGTTACACTGTTTAGCGAACATATAAATATTGTCAACAAGGCGGGAGGTCTAAGCCGTGAAATATTATAAAATATTAAATAATAACTCGTGTGACTGCTGTAAGTAGAGGAGAATTCTAATATTTTATAATATGATGATCATAATGAGGTGGGAAGTGGATGTATTTAAGATGGTGTAAGAGAGATTACTGTAGTTAAACCCAGACAATTTACATATTATATAAATAGCTACGTGCTTACGGACATACAGATGTGACAGACTTCGTATTTATAAAAAACAAACAAAAAAATAACAGCACTTGCGGTGTCGGTAGAGAGATAAAAAAAGAAATAATAATGGTTATTGTCACTTCCGTGAAGACTTCTCGCCTGATAATAAAACTACTGACTTTCGACAATGTGCTCGTAGAAAATAACTTATTCTTATTATTCATTCAATTTACAAGCATGCCAACCGACTTCGTCCGAGTTTATACATTTTTTTCGAATTTTGTCTTTCTTGGAATTATTGAAAAACAGGGAACACATCGTATAATGTCAGTTAAATTATTGCCATTTTAAAGCGTCATTGCTCATTATTTAAATAACGTTACAATTAAAATTATCACTAATTAAAAAGTAGGAAACAATTATGCCTAATTTCACAATAAAAAGTAAAAACGTCGGTTGCCCTAAAAATACACATAAAATAGTAAAAGGTGTACAATATTCACGAGAGTTTTTGTTGTCCCAAAAAAAACTTAGGCTCTAATTTCTAATTTCTTCTCCTGCAACGAAAGCAATCTTCCCAACGTGCCTCCCAATGATAGATTTTGTGTAACTCTAAATGACCATCTCAGGCACGGGGGCTCCGACGAAGCCAGAAATTAGTCTCAGAAACTGGTCCTACTGAACCAAAACCTCTTAAGGGGCATACATTAATTACGTGAGCAGTTTTTCTTCCAATCTAGACCCCCCCCCCCTTTTTGTGAGATAAATTTTGCTGAACCCACCCCCCACCCCTTCGAGTTTACGTAATTAATGTATATCATAATGATCACTGTGATCTAGAAGTTTTTGACTTACAGGGTCCGCAGATACTTGAGTACACAACTGCTCTCCCCGTGAACACAAATCGCAAGTGCGCCTTACTGTTGAATTTGACAGCCACCTCTGGCCCCCTAGCATGGTCGATCGATTTAGGTTTTATCGAAAATGTCGGTAACTTGTTATCGCTCCAAAGCACTACTGCAGGTCGCTAACGAACAAAAAACAGTGCACGTCAAATAAATTAGGAACCCTTAGTCGTTGTGAACTGTTGTTTGTTCGTTAGCGGCCTGCAGTCGTGCCCGGGAGCGATGACAAGTTACCAATATTTTCGATAAAACCTATATCGATCGACCATGCTAGGACCCCTGGTCTGGAGCCCCAAGATACTTGAAGAAATCTTGACTCTGTGCAGAAACGGGCGGACCGTTTGATAGAGTCACTTATCTTAAGCGGACTTCAAACGGAGCTCAAGCGTTAAGTTGAAATGCTGTCTTTGTTCTACCGGCATTTCAATGGAGGATGCTCCGAGGAACTGTAGTCATGAACCCCTTCTTTACCGGTGTACACAATAAACATTTGTCACATTAGAACGGGTCGTTTCTACCCTCCGCTGTCGAACAATTTGCCAGCCTCCTTCAAGACCTCCTTCCTCTACTCAAAAAGATCCCTCAACCCAGCATACCCGAAGATGACAAAAGGAAATTATTTTCCTCAAAAAATAAATAACAAGGAACACCCTTTTCATATTATTTATTTATGTCTGTTGATAAACGGAAATAGAGTCCTAGATATCGTTATAATCAAAAATGATGTTTGTACACAGGTTGTATTGATTGGATTAGGTTTGTAAGGGTCTGATAATCATGTATCATTTGCTTATCTTTAGTTCTGATTATAATCGGCGGTGGAACGAACTACGAAAGCACATTATAACCCATAAACCGTGAAATACACATAATCAAAAACTCCTCCAATACAAACATTAGGGTGGACAGTCGAAGCTTTTTAGTTTGAATGAGAATATAATTATATCCTATTATATTTTATCTGAAACGATTTTGATATAAATTAAAATTAATTTTGATGTAAATTTAAATTAATTTTTATGTAAATTAAAACACTTTTGATGTCTTATTTACTGAGTTATAATATCAATAAAAATACACCAAAAGTGAAGGCGTTCTAAAACCTTTTTACATACATCTATTTGAATTTAGATTTTGATTTCGCGAATGAATGAATGAATGTAAATATTGGAAGTGGAAATTAACACACTTCCCGTTGCCCGATCGAGCTGAAACTCGGCAGATAGACTGGTTGTCTATGACAATGTATTCTATTAACTTTTGGTGGGCCTCACATGTGCGTACACGCGCAGACATGTACGTATTTCTTTGAAATTGGATGACACTAAAATACAAACCACTTTTCTACATCTGTCTCGATAAAAGTATACCCTAGTGAGACAGGCATACAAATAAAACCAATGTAAATATATTTTATTATAGATAAATAAATAACAAAATAAAAATTAAAATTTTTAAAATTTGCAGGTAATATACTGTTTGTTCGTAATTATATAGAGCCTACGAAGACACATTTGATCGTAAAAACGGCGCTATACACTCTATCCAATTATTATTATTGTTAACTAAAACCCGACGCGTTTGCTTACTCAGCTACACACCGGTAAGGCTGAAAACGTAAAAAAAATATTCCATCCTACTCTGTAGACAGAGTCAAGGCTCTAACTACTATAAGAAGTAGCAAAATATTACGTTACGGTTATTATTACGCAAAAAAATACTGGTGGCAGTTCTAGAGGGACGACGTTCCGGGGAAAAAGTTGGGATAGCAACTCCAAATACTGTACGAGGAGAGGTGTGTCTTGCAAGTACGGAGGCCGCTGGGGAGGCACAATACCATGAGATCTGACGAGATGACTACTCCAAGCTCATATTTTTTTACGGAAAAAACAACAGTTAGGTAAATCAAACATAACATTCACAAGTTTCAAGTTCCAACAAGAAAACGCTTTTTAATTCTGATTTTTAATAGCAGCCAGCGATTAGAAAATTTGAGCTTATAGAGCTAGATATTTGAGAATATCAATAGAAGCTATAACATTTGAGCTCGTGGAAAATATATAGGTATGTGGAAAACCTAAGTAATTAATATTAAAAAAAAATATTAATATTAATCCAACTGTCTGTAATTTTTTTTTGTCGTTCCATTTCCGTTTCAAGATGGTGGCCATCTAAATTGTTCAGTAAAGATTATTTTTTCAAATGTTTAATCATTATGTTTATTTAGACTTTTCTATTTATTTTTCAATATTATGGTACCTGCATGAATAAAATTTGAAAAAAAAATATTATTGAGATAGGGAAGTTTTCTTGGAAAAATTGTATAATCTCTTTTTATTTATTTATTTATTAACAGAAACAAACAGTACATTATTTACATTGGTGAAAAAAGTTTACAGTTAATAAGTATATTTCATGTTAGGTACCTATGATATGTTTCATTGAAGTATCTTGTTTATATTAAATTTTTACCGTGTGATGTGCGTTGTAGGAGGGTGTGTGTGTATGAGTGTGTGAGTATGTTTGTGGATGTGAGAAGTGGTGATGTATGTATGTATGCGCCTTAAACAATTTACATTACTGACATGATGCTCTTTTTAAATTTGGGAAGTGAATCGGAGAAAATGTCGATATTAGAATTTAGACAAACATTATTTAACATATGAAGAGCACGGTTAATTGGCGAATTAGTTGCTGCATTTGTTTTATAATTAAGCGTGTGGAATAATTCTGTATGGCGTGTACGTCTTAAGGGTATGTTAAAATTAATTAGGGAAAGAAGTTTGGTACAGTCGATGTTATTATTTAAAATTCTGTGTATAAATGTTACATCAGCTATTGTTCTCCTTTGTTGCAAAGTTTGAAATGTGCATCCAAAGTTATTGTTGAATTTGAAGGCAATATATTTTATAAATTTGTGTTGAATGTTTTCTATGCTATCAATATACAGTTTGTACTGCGGGTTCCAAATTGGTGAGGCATATTCCAGTGTACTTCTGACTAATGCAAAATATAACATTACTAAATTAAATATTACAAAATTAAATTATTACAAAATTATTACAAAAAAATTACCTACCTACTGTTCGCACTTGTCGTGTTCTGTCAAGCTGTTATTTATACTAAGAAAATACAAGTTCAAACAAATCCGCCGGAAGAAAAAAACTATTTATCGTAAAAAACAACGAATGTTCAACCTGTGGAAGTGTTATTCTTGTGAATTCTTCGATTTTAAGCATATTTTTATAGTAATAAACTTATCATCCATAATAATTGTTTCTCATACAAAAGTACCACAGTGATGTTTACAGCAGCAAGTGCGTTCATTGGCTGCGTTTGATTATGAGCTCACTGTTCCGGGCTCCAATTGGTTGTTAAGTGTTGTGAACTTTGAATACTTTCATCACAAATCGAAACTAATTGTATTTTGAAGAAAAATACTTTTTTAACATTGAACTGAAGTTACATATGTGTAATAATTATGGGGAAAAAAAAGAACTCTGTTAAAAGCCCTATTATTGCTTCCCCTTACACCTCCCAATCTGAAGAATCGGACTCAGACGCTGAGGAGATTGAAGCCGAAACCAACCCTGACCTTAGTCATGTATCAGGACACCAGACATTATCCGGTACCCAAATTGCCCTAAAAGCCCTACAGGACGCTTTGGCTGAAAAACCATCCAAAGTCTCCAAAGAGCAGCAGCTCAAAGTATCAAGAAACGTGACAAATGTTCTCGGCTCCGTTGCACAACTTTTGCTAGAGAAGGAAGAACTTAGAGGAGACCTAAATTCGGCTCTAGCTAACATCAAGGTCTTGCAAGCTGAGAAGAAAATGGCGGAAAACTATGCAAAGCAGCTGCTGGATAAAATACAACAGCTTGAGTCAGATCTGGGTCCAGTAATGCGCCGAGTGGCTGATGCGACAGAGGCTAGCCTTTCTTTCGCTGAAGTCACAAAGAAAAAACTCCCAGTGCCCCCGCCACTCACTCGTACCAGCATCAAAATAGGGAAACCAAGACCATCTGTATGTTTTTTTCCAAAACTACCGGGGGTTGATGATAGCGATGGCACAAAAAAAATAATTAAGGACATTGTTAAGCCATCGCAGTTAGGAATAAGGATAACGGGAGTAAAAAATATCAAAAACAAAGGAGTCATTATCCACACTGCCAGCAGCCAGGAACAAGAAAGGCTTTTAAATGATCCTGTTATATGCAGCTCCGACTTGCTGAGTGCCCGTCTTCCAATTAAGAGGCAGCCTAGAATGATATTCTTTAATGTGCCCCGTGAACTTACGGACGAGAACTTTTTAGAGAAGGCCCTCTCCGGAATCTCTGAATCTAATGACTTCAAAGAGTGTGCATCCAAGTGCAAACTAAGTCATATGGCTGGAGCTCGAACCGGACCGTCTTGCCACAGAGTGTACTCGGTGCCTGCTAACATTCGTCATGCATTGGTGGAACAAGGACGTGTATTTGTGGACTGGACCGTTTGCGGTGTGCGTGACTTTGTTGGACTTACAGTGTGTCTGAATTGCCAAATGGTCGGACATTCGCACAAGTATTGCAAAGATACAAAGAGATGCTCCCACTGCGGTGTAGAAGGACACGCGCGTGAGGCCTGCCCCGCTGCTGCTGCAGCACCCAGTTGCGCCACATGCGCACGTTTTGGAAAGCCTGCAGCTTCACGTGCCCACCCCACCGGAGATAAGGACTGCCCGGCCTACAAAGCAGCACTATTGAAGGACCTCTCCACCATTGACTATGGCATCTAACCATACCGAAATAGATGGCGAGGTACTTGCTGTTGATGCATTAAATATATTATATCAAAATGTGAGGGGTATTCGAACAAAGACCGTAAGTGTGCGCAATAATATTTTAATCAATAATTATGACATTATTTGTTTTTCCGAAACATGGCTGAACTCAACAGTATTTAGTGAAGAATTGTTTGATGATAGATATGTAATATTTAGAAGAGATCGTGAGTCAACCAAATCTGTGTCTAAAGAAGGTGGCGGAGTTCTAGCCGCCGTTTCTAAAAAACTTCTTGTGTCAAGAAAAACGGAGTGGGAGAGTGACAATGAAGATTTGTGGCTTGTAATTAAGTCTCGTTCCAACTCGCTCATCTTTATATGCATCCTCTATATTCCTCCTAGTGTAACCGTTGATAATTATTGTAAACATATTGAAAAATTACAGGATCTGTATTTAAAGTTTTCAACTTCCAATTCGCAGTTTATTTTTGTTGGTGATTTTAATTTGCCCGAAATTAAATGGATACCTGACAATTCATTCAAAAATAATGTACTTTCCCCTTCTAATTATAAAAGCATGAAAGCACATAGTCTTGTCAATCTCTCATCAATTTGCAATTTGTATCAATTCAATTATGTACTAAATAGAAATGAAAATTTATTGGATCTTGTTTTTTCAGATAAAGTTAACATTGATATACATATAGCACCAGGCTTAACCAAATTGGATCAATATCACCCTTCATTTGAAATTATAGTGAAACAAAATAAAGATCAATTCTTAGAAATGAATAGAAGCGATTCAAAATATAACTTCAGGAAGGGAAACTTTGATGAATGTCGACAGGATCTATTGTCTGTTAATTGGATAACTCTCTTTAAAAATAAAAATGTGAATAGCATGGTAATCTTATTATATGAAAAATTGTGGGAAATTATTGACAAATACTTTAAAAAATATGGTACTCAAACAAAAAATCAATATCCTGTCTGGTTTAATCAGCAATTGATTGCTCTTCTTAAGAAAAAAAAAACAAAGTTAGACTTAAGGTAAAAAAACATGGTTATGAGTCAGATTATAGGGAATTCTCTTATTTAAGGAAATTTACAAAAAAAATACAAAGCGAATGTTATAAATCATATATCAACTCTGTCGAAAGTGGTCTGCAAGGTAACATAAAGTTATTCTGGTCGTACTCAAAATCATTACGAAAAAATAACTGTATTCCTAAAGTAATGCATCTTGACGATATTTCCGCGAATGACGGTGAAAACATAGCAAACATATTCTCTAAATATTTTTCATCTGTTTATACCAAGTCGGAATCATCTACTAATGATTCAATGCCAAACATAACTGAACACAATCAAAGCAATTTGGGTAAAATACATATTAGTGCAGATGAAATAAAATGTTTTTTGAGTAAAATAGATCCCAGTAAGGGCCCAGGACCTGATAAAATTCCTCCTTTCTTTGTTAGTTGCTGTGCAGACTCTTTATGTTTACCGCTTTTTATAATTTTTAATGCATCCCTTACCACGGGAACTTTTCCCGATCTGTGGAAAAAAGCACACGTGGTCCCAATATTAAAATCGGGAGACCAATCTTTAATAAAAAATTATAGGCCAATCAGTATACTATCCTGTTTTGCTAAAGTTTTTGAATCTCTGATATATAAAAGTATTTTTTCACATTTTAAACCCCTTCTCTGCACTAGGCAACATGGGTTTGTTCCTCAAAGATCAATCAACTCAAATCTTTTGGAATTTTGTAATTATGTTTGTAATTCTTTTAATGAAAGATTACAAGTAGATACAATTTATACTGATTTCCAAAAAGCTTTTGATAGAGTTAACCACTCCATCTTACTAAAAAAACTTGAACAAATTGGAATACATGGAGACCTATTACGCTGGGTGAAATCATATTTGTATAACAGAACTCAATTAGTTCTTATTAATGGATACAAATCATCCCCTATAATTGTAACTTCTGGTGTACCACAGGGTTCAAATCTTGGCCCCCTGCTTTTTCTTATATTCATAAATGACCTTGGCTCGAAATTAAACTGTGATTATGCTTTTTTCGCCGATGATCTTAAAATTTTTCGTAAAATTAAGTCTGTTTCCGATCATCAGCTGCTTCAAAATGACCTCGACACACTCAATAACTGGTGTACTGTCAATGATATGCACTTAAATGTTGAAAAATGTTACATTTTAAACTTTACTAGAAATAGAATTATAAAAGATTTTTCTTATGTTATCAATAATATTATTCTCAAAAAAGTTTCTTCAATAAGGGATCTAGGAATCACTCTTGATTCTAAATTTATATTTGATGTACATATGAACAACATTAAGTGCAAATCATTAAAAATGATGGGATTTATTCACAGAATATGTAAACCTTTCAAAGATCCTCAATCAATTCTAACACTTTACAATGCCTTAATTAAAAGTAAACTTGAATATGGAAGCACTATTTGGAATCCACATTACTGCAAATATGAAAAAATTGTAGAATCAGTTCAAAAAAAATTACTAAGAATGTTATCCTTCAAATGTGGACTACACGACCATCTCAGATCATACGATGTACGTTGTGATTACTTCAAGATTGATACACTTAAAACTAGAAGGCAATTGACTGATCTAATATGTTTACATAAAATTATTCACGGCCATCTTGATACTAAATTATGTCTTAACAGTATTAAAATTAATGTCCCCAATTCCCATTGTTTAAGACGCCATAACATTTTTCATATTAATATATTTAAAAATAATATCGCCTACTTCAGCCCTCTGACCCAGATGTGTCGACTGTATAACAAGATAGAGTGCGCTGATGTGGATATTTTCATTGATAATTTGTACAGTTTTAAAAAAAAAGTTCTAGCGCTGTTAAAAAGTACTAACTAATTATATTGTGTGAATTGTCCCTCTATGCATGCTTGCGTATTTCATATGTCTTTTACCACTCATTGTAATGTGTTACTTGAGTGACCTTGTATATAATTCTGTATTTTAATTTGTGATGTTTTTGTTTTTCTAATTGTATTTATTTGTATTTAATTGTACGTAATTGTAGATTTTTATAATTGTATAATAACTGAGTTTTATAAGTGGATTGTTCTCATGTAAATGTAAACATCTGTAAAACCCAGTATAAATAAATAAATAAATAAACTACTGTACGCGGGTTACTGAATACTTTACTGACACGGAGAACAAAACCAAGCATTTTATATGACCTGTTAACGATTAAGTCGATGTGCTTATTAAATATAAGTTTGCTATCAAGGTAAATGCCAAGATCTTTACATTCCTTTTTAGAGATGACAGGTTCATTGTGGAGTGAATAAGAGTACTCAATTATATGTTTATTTCTGGTGAATGTCATAGTGTGACATTTGGAAATATTGATATCTAAACAGTTAACTTTGCAATACTTGCAAAGCCTATCTAGGTCACTTTGTAACGCTTCACAGTCAGAGAGAGAATGCACCACTTTGAATATTTTCATGTCATCAGCGTAAAGCAAATATTCGGAATTTTGAAAGCATGATCCAATGTCATTTATATAAATGTTGAACAAGAGCGGACCTAGGTGGGAACCTTGCGGGACGCCAGATATTACCTCTATAGACTTTGAGAAGACGCCGTTGATTAATATTACCTGATTGCGATTACTAATGTAAGACTTAATCCATCTAAACAGGTCGCCATGTATACCAAGGAGGATGAGTTTTTTCAAAAGAATTGAGTGAATAAACTCTTACTTCATTTTTTAAAATGTTAGGAACATACAATAAAATATTCTGTTTATAATTATTAAGTAGGTAAGTATTCAAGTACCTACTAACAAATCTTATGATTTCATAGAAAATTTTGATTTTGATTTATTAAATAATAGAAAATTAGAAACATATATATTTTTTGGACGCAGCGTTTACTGTGCACAGAACTATTAGTCGTAAAATCAATTATTAATATTGCTAAAAATGAACTAATAAATCTGAAAAGTTATAGGTAACAACCATTGAGACCACCGAGAGAGAAAGTTATCTCAAACCAAAAATCATTTATACATTGAAGGCCCACCCTAACAAACATATAATAAAGCAGAGTATAAAAAGCTAAACCCACTACCTACTGTAAATTAATAACGACTTCGTGTATGTAAACGAAAACTTGCGCTCGAGAGGTTTATGGCTTGTTCTGCCCTCGGCTTTGTAACTTTGTACTCACATGCACATATACATGTTACATACACTGTACACAAGTACATAGCGGTGTTCTATACCAAGTACAGGTACCAGTACTGGTCCCGCATACACTTTGCATAGGAAACACGACACTGGTGATGACGAGAAAACCACTACGAACAAAATCACTGGCTTTATTAAAAAAATAATGTGTATGGAACAATGAAACACACCCGAAGACTCGACCATAAATTATTTAAAGAATTTCGCGTGCAGCGATTTTTGCAATCACGAATGTGTACAATTAACCCAGTGTTTCTCAACTGGGGTTCAAGTAAAAGGAATATTTAATGGGACCAACAGGTCAAAAATAACTTTAGGAACTTTTGGAAACTCCACATGGGATTTGTTTAATATGATACCGCACAAAAGTCCTAGCGGCCCTCATAAGACGTCAGATGATTAGGAGACTACATCACCGATTGGGGTATATTATTAGATTGAAGTGATTGAAGTGAAAGAAGAAGATAGGGAAGAGGAAAGTTGGGAAAGTACCTAGCTATTTGTAGCTGGTCACCAAACACGGGTTCAAGTCATTTCAATCGACATTTCGTTTCTGAATAAACAGGGCAGTATTGAGAGAATCTACCACTCTGTTGTGGCAAGACATTCATAATCTGCACACAAAAAAACGTGATTGTGTTCATGTCAAGAATAGATGTGATTCTTCATATGTCATTGACAACATTTGCACATTTGCAGTTGCCAAAAACTATGATCCTGCCGCTGAAAACACCCATGTAACCTGTTTTTCTGTTGAGTGCATTCTTTATGAGAAAATGAGAGTCTTACAATGGAATTATCATTGGTATTGTAGCATTTTAAAAGACAGTAAACAGCTGATATTAATCCCCAAGCAATTATTCTAAATTTTTTTTAAATTTGATCTAAGATATTCTAAATTCTGACTCGATTTACTCGAAAAAAGGTCAAACCATAAAAAAGTTATACCACAAAATCGACTTCAAATTGTAGACTCAAAAGTTTCATGCTGTAACATAAGTTTTCGGACAAAGTGTATAATAATAATATTTGGATGATTTGTATAGTGCCGTTTTTGTGAAAAATCACCTCAAGGGCGCTGTAAAACATAAAAAAGTCTTCAATTTATTACCTTTTTTTTAAACGTTCGTACATACGTATATAGTTCATAGAATATCACATTTGATAAAACAAATTTAAAAACGAACTGTCTAATTTTGAAATCTTTCAAGTCTTTGGCAGTCAAAGGTAAAATGTTGAGAACGAGTGTATTAATCGATGCTTGTTTGGCCGTATACTTGTTTTACTTCTGTACAGTATTTTACTAATCCACAACTTTGTATAAATAGGAATAGACTAATAATAGATAATGACGGCCTCCGTGGTAGAGGGATAAGGCTTTCGTAATCCGAAGGTCGCGGGTTCAAATCATGGCGTGCGCAAATAAGTTTCATTTGATAAAGTTGTGTTAATTCACATTTTATTCATTTAAAAAGATGAGTAGTACATTTGCGTAAGGTTACAGACTTTCAGTATCGCCCTGGTGTAAGACCACCATTCATAATTGAAACGTTGCTTGAAATGGCTTTAGCCGTGTTTGGTGACCAGATATAAACACCCAGGTACTTTCCTCTTCTTCATATCATTCCCCTCCCCACTACCTTCTGCCTCACAACATACATACCACAATCGGGGAAGCCATAGTCTCTATGGCTCCAGATGGTTGGGGACAGTTGGGACTCTAGTGCTATTATAATCAAATAAATCGCTCTATTTATGTTAAGGCAAACAGTTTTATAAGATGTTTCAACAAAAAAAGTAGGCTGACGCAGTCCTCCATTGATCGCACGGCAGTCCGTGCTATTTCCATACTAATGCAGGTATGCAGGTGGTGGAGGAGGCAGTGGGTGGGGTTGCAAGGGGTGGGGGAGGTGACCTGTGGGGTAGCGACCACAGACCACACGACAACAAGGCGCCCAGGGATAAGTGGATGAGATGGTGGCTGTTGCTCGATCTTAATACCTTAGAAGCCCGCCGAAAAATATTTTTGGGGAAACATTTGCTTAAGCAGATCTCCGGTACTGTACTGAATCCACCTATGTTGGAGGAGATTAACCTATATGTCCCTAACACGAGTACTCGTGGGAGATCCCACGCACTTTTTTATGCTCCGAAAGCGAGAACTTCTTCCTTTCAGAATGCTCCTTTAAACAGAGCAAGATTCTGCTTTGAGCATCGACATCTTCAATATTACCTTTGAGATAAAGAGTTCAGAAACTATCTTTTGACATAATATGTCACAACATAGTGAAACTGCCCCATGGACTTTTCTTTTAATTTTTGTAATCTTATCAGTAATTATTTTGTGTATAACTGTTTTATGAAGAACCTAAAAAAAGAATGATATAACATGCTTGGCAGGAGATTCAACAGATGAAGTCCTCTGGTGAAGAAGCAACTATTCCAGACATTCTGCGTGAGCGTTTATACAAGCTATGGACAAGGTACACATAAGGCGTCATGAACACACTCCGAATATAGTATAACCTGTTCGGCCTCCCTTGATGATGCAGCGCCTCGCAAATGTTCGTAGAGAGAAGAATGTATGGATTCGCTTCTTTGATGCGCCACAGAGTAGCCGGGATGAGTCAGCAGTCAGCACTACCGGAGATCGGAAAATACTCTTGTCCAGGTAGATTAAAAGTAAAAAAAAAACTCAAAATTATCCCCAAATTCGATTTTTCATTGTTAAGATAAAACACTTACCCCCAATCCACGCAATGCTAGTTATTAGTATGTTTACTGTTTACCCTGTTAGGGACACCTGTAACAAGGAAAAATAAATACATTAGGATGTTTTTTGCTAGCGAGGCGCGTTACATAAATAATAATAACGTGTATTTTTCGCAGACAGAAAACGATTAAACGAGTGCGGCACATGTGCTCCCATCTCATATTCGATATAGAATACAGCGTGGTTGCTTCTTTCTATATTATAAACACAGTAGACACTCGGGATAGATGCAAAAAAATCCCGGTTAATTAAAATAAATTACAGTTAATTAAAATAAATTTTTAAATCTCCGTAATATATACCCTACCTATCTATTTTACCCTCTCTTATTAGATGAGAGCTTTACTCCTTTTCCAAACAACATTGTTAAATTTTGTGGTTTACATTTGTTTTCTCCGCCTTTTAACACGAGCTTTGCTCAAAAAAGGTGTAAGACGTATTAACTAATGTATTTTTGAAAAAAAACTTTAAATATATAAAAACATTTAATTTTTGTACTATTATATTAAATAAATAAATTTAAAAAAAAAAGTGAAAACCAATGCCCAAAACAACTCAGAGGAACTGAAATCGTACCAGTTACCTAGGTTTGTAGAAGCCAAGACTATGGTCGTTGTTCAGTACTTTGCTGAAGAATTCTGACGTCAGTAGCCGACTGGCTACCGCGTCAGCTTTCCCAGGCATAAAGAAATGACAACATGTCAATTACGTAGATTAAGTTTATTGACTGTGTTTTGATACTGTACTGTATTGATTCTTGTAAATTTTCCTAATTTAATTCCTACCTAAAAAAATACTTGTTCATCTACCTGATTTATGCCGACTAAGAGTAATCATGAATCATGAGTGATAGTATTCAGTTGGAAATTAAAAGTTATCTTGTCAACACCTTGCTGTGGGTGTGATTTACGGAGCCCTCTTGTTTGACCGTGTAAAAACCGATAAAGTCATCGTGAGCTCGATAGTTTGTGGTGGTGAATGTGATGAACCAGCGAAATTGAAGTCAAGCGAAGGAAAAAATAAGTTTAGTAGGCTTTTTAGTCCTGACTTTTCCTCATTCTTTCCGCTTTGTGACGGTACCCCATGTACGTCCCCAACAGACTGAATAAAATCTACTACTTCCATCGCTCTCTGTTAAACTCGACCACTTCGTCAGCGGTCTTGGGAAACTCGTATATTAACCTACTCAGGTGTCTAAACCAACTAATATTTTCCATCAACCACGCGAACGAAGTAGAGGAAAATGTATCAACTCACTTGTTCGCAATAATATCGTATTATTTGGTTCGTAATGTTTATTATAATGTTATTAATAATTTAACATCATTTTCAGACTTCCTTTTGTGTGAGTATCACACAAGAGTCCCAACTGGTACCAACCGTCTGGAGCCGGTGAGACTATGATATCCCCAATCGGGAGGGTGCTGTATATTATAAAGATTGTCTCCCGTCATCGGGATCGGAGTCTGGCAACACGTGGTGGCAGTTTAATCTTCAGTGAGTCTTTTTGAAATGTCATTATGTTTGTGTTGACTCCAAGGATCGTGAACTTATATTATTTTCACCATTGAAGAACGAGATAATACTAATAATCTAATTGAAACATGGAAGAGAACATGACACATAAATTAAAAAGGTAACCATAGCAACTGGGAATCGAACCCAGGATAAAATCTCTATCAACAGCTGTCCCATATATGTAACTAAAAATCCCATATAACTAAAAATCCGAGACACTAATTAGATTATAAATAAATTCTTTAAAACAATGGAATCATTCAAAAAGGAAGGAGCCAAAAAATATGGGAAAAAATTGGTTGATGATAATATTGTTAATTCTGAACTTGAAATATAAGAAAATACCTAGGTCCCAAAGGCCGAGTGCTTTAAAGCGCCGTAACCGGGCTCAAAAAGAAGAAGACGGAGAGCTATGTAATTACGAATGTTAGAGGAGCGCGCTAATATTTAAAGAGATAAAATCGATGCGAAAATTGTGAAAATGTTTAATAAAATACGACTCGTTTAAAAGAGAGCAAAAATCTCGCGGGGGTTGTCTTAAACGGCATTTAAAGAAACACTGTGATTTTTTTTCATACATATAACTTGTAAAATAACTGAAACAAATGTGTTTATAATAATTTTTGGAGAATACTTTGCGATTTTTTTCTATCGAGGGAATTTTATGTAATTTTCGTTTCGGCGCGGGCGGCGCGGGGAATGTCTTGATATTATCTTCAAAAATAACATATATATTTTTAAGAGCTTAAAAACTTCAAATGTTTAAAGGGGATATGTAAGAAATCGGTAGAAATACGGGTAGCGGCGGTTTAAGGCGTTGTCCCGGCAAAACAGAGATACTGGGTACGATTCCAGTAGTTGCGACCGTTACCTTTTTTATTTTCTGTATCTTCGTCCCTTTCACGTTTCGTCAAGATTTATTAGTACCTACCTATTATCTTTTTCTTTAATTATTGATATTACATGATATACAAAAATTACTATATTTATTAATTAGTATCACTATATCATGTATATAAAAGTAATTCCAATAAAATCGTATTATTTTCGGCGATAAAATGTTGAACGAACCGCTCCACGCGGATTGGTTGGTAAGATACGGAGTAATTCGATCGTCCAGTTGATTGTTATGCTACGACCAGACCCTTGCGACAAGCTGCTTGTCGCAAGCTCACGCACGCAAGCTCTGGCAAGCGAATGGCTGGCGTCCCCACACTTGCAAGCGCGCCAGTACAATCGCTGCGCGCGCAGCGCCCAAATATGGCGGACGTCGAAGCAGCTGCATCAGCTGTCATTTTTGCGCTAACCTATTTCTATTTTAAAGCGAAACAAAACGAAAGAAAGCGAAGAATTCGAAAGAGAAGATGGTGGATGATTAAAATCCATAGAAATCGTACCATGTAATTCATTTAAATATTCTAATATTTGGTTTATTGTCCGTAAGTTGTACCAACGTGTGGATGCCACGCCAGCGTTTGCCGCAAGCGCTTGCCGCTTGTGGCCAAAATATCCGACCTCGATCGGATCGGCGGCAAGCTCTCGCAAGCCTACGCAAGCCAAGCCACACGCGCGCTCCAGACGCTGGGACTTGTGGACGCTTGCGGAGGCTTGCCATGTGTTTGGAGCCGGTATCAGACATCTCCAAATACTAATAATAATAATAATTGGACAATTTGTAAAGCGCCGTTTTTGTGAAAAATCACCTCAAGGGCACTAAGTTTTGGGATAAAAAGGAAAGCAAAAAAAAATTAATGCCCACCATAATTCAAATATTATTTACACGTGTCTGTGTTTTACATATTAAATATGTTATAAAATAATACCGGGAGGCATAACGTTTCGGTGCATTAGTCT
The DNA here is from genome assembly GCA_917563855.2 of Limnephilus lunatus. Lineage (NCBI taxonomy): Eukaryota > Metazoa > Arthropoda > Insecta > Trichoptera > Limnephilidae > Limnephilus > Limnephilus lunatus. The sequence goes on from OU830598.1 coordinate 74,940,891, forward strand.
TGAAATATCCTAATACACGACCCAGACAATATCAATATTATTTTTTAATTCAATACAAATTTATCTGCATTTATTTGTTTTGGTGATATTTTTAAGTGTAATTTGGGTCCATCTTTAACATATTATTTAAATATTATATATATTATTATGCACTGTGAACTTCAATTTCGATTTTTCCGAGATGTCTCACTTAACAACTAGACCAGTCTTTCTCAAAATGGGCGATAACACCCCCTTGTGGGTGCTGGGGGGCAATAGGGACGTTAAGAAATCGGCTGCAAGTTACTGAACGCTGCAACTTACTGCAGTTTTTTAAATGAATTCGAGCCTGATATTAACAAAGTCGTCGAAATGCATCAGATTCATCCTTCAAATTAGATAAGTTTTAAATTAAAGCCATCTTTTAATGTTAATAAAAAAAACAGTTGCCTCTCATTAAAACATTATTTGATCTCAGAAATAGGATAGGGGTCACTTCCTATCCATATAATAATATAGGTTTAAACATTTTTTTTGCAATAACCGTTTTTAAGAAACTCAACAGATGGTTATGTAAAAAGGTTAGTTAAAAACATGGGGGGCACTACATTTTTTTTAAATCTCAAAGTGGGCGTAGTTTGAGATCGGTGAACTAGAAGATCGATATATGTACGACTATGGTGAACAATAAATACGAGTGCAATATTATTACTGACAGATTCAGGTAAATAAAACTGAAATTTCAGCCAGTAGGGCTTGTGAACTAGGAAAGGGAAAAAATGTTCTTTATTAGGCAATGAATATTCTGAAATATTTCCTTTGTGTTCTGAAATATTTCCTTTATGTTCTGAAATATTTCCTCTATGTTTTGAAATATTTCCTGTGTTCTGAAATAACTTTGAAAGTCAAAAGTATCCACGCACTCCTTGCGCCGTACCTACGAGTTAGGTTGAAATTGGTTCATCTTATCGACCGCTTGAATAATTCGCCAATAAGCTTAAGTATTTGACTCTAATTTGTGGATGTAAGAAATTTAAAAAAAAAACAGACATAAATATTGTAGAAAAAGCTGGGTGAAAGTCGGAAATCATTTTCAGATGTCTAATTTAAGGATTTAAATATTCAATCAAAGTGTGGGCTGAGATATGTTCTTCGCTAAACAGTTTTATTAAAGAATTATCATTATTATAGATATTTTGAATAACCAAAAAATACCAAACATATTATATAAATAATTTAATCCCATAAAAACATTTATCTGCAATTTACAAAGATTACAAATTTTAGGTGTATCTACGGTATGTATGTGTAGATATATCTACATAAAAAAATATATATATTACGGAGAAGATTACAAATTTGAGGTTCATACATATATGGATAAAAACCAATACATTGTGGAGAAGGTTACAAATTTAAGGTAAATATATACATATGTATAAAAATCAACGCATTAAGGAGAAGGTTACGAATTAAAGCTACATATGAACAATAATCAATATATTAAGGCGAAGATTACAAATTTGAGGTAGGTACATATGCATAGATTAGTCATGAGGGCAGTTTTACTATTTTGTGACATACATTAGAAGATAATTGCTAAACTGACTGTAAAATCAATCGATTTAAATAAAATAATATCCATTAATTACCTCAAAGAGAAATAACACGTATTTATAATTTAGTATACCTACTTCTTGCACATTGTGTTGTAACTATGTACAATTTAAAAAAATAATTTTAATTGTTTTAAATTAGGTGGGAATTATCCTATAGCTTTAACCCGCGGTTTATTAGAAAGAAATAATATTACAAAGAATTTTCCCAAGCGAATGTATTTTTTCCGGGATGAAAAGTACTGTCATTTCCCCTCCTCCAACTATCCGTATGCAAAGAACAAACAAACAAACTAACACAATTTCGCATTTATAATATTAGTTAGATTTTTGCTGTGATCATTGCTGTGGTGTTCCGCTTTTAACGCACGAAACAGAAAGAAAGGTTAAAATGTAATTCTCAGTGGCAGAAGCACAGTGAGGTCATTTTTGGGTTGCCCGCGATCATTGTGATTGAATTAACTACCGGCAAATAATATAACAGCTGAACAGATCTGAGAATGACACGAGATGAATGCTCCTTCCGCCTATCAGCAATCTGACCACGTACCTACTCGCCACTCGCGATACGTCCCAAACAGGGTCCCATCGATTTACATACTCGCTTGTACAGTGCTGAGTGTACACACGATTCTAACCTTACCTTGCATTGCACCATCAACCTGCTTCGTCGCGCGTCGGTTATAAAACTTATAAATATGCAAGGTGTTTCAGGACGTGCACACAGACTAACATCTCGAAAATTATATAAAGATATGTTAAATCATTTAGCAAATCAATCAAAACCTACATATGAAAAGAAAACTGATTTCAAAGACAAAAAATAAATAAATACCTTACTAAGAACAGATGACCTGTAGCGAGCCAACATTTTGCTTCAGACATGAGAGCAATTGTTGACAATTACAAGATTATTTTTTCCAACTTTCTTAAGGATAAATCAACTTTGAAAAAAATCCAACAAAAATATACAAGATTTTACAGCGATTCTTGTGCATAGAAAATTCGCATTCAGAAAACTCACCGGAATTTTTTTTAATCACTTGTACACTGTAATTCACACTCTACCGGTTTCGGAAGAACTCTTTCTTCGTCAGGAGAATATTAGAACTAACCTACGATACAGAATATTGACAGACAATATATACAAAAATTTTAGGTGTTTGAGTGGGAGGTGTAGAAAAGGGAAAGAGGTATTTACGGGACTTCCGGCAAGAACAGAGCGTTTTACTGGGAAAATGTCCAGAACAGGACTAAAAGATGAATTATTATTAAAAAGATAGGTTATGATTATTATGAATATTACAAATATGTCGAAAAAATGTAATTATGTCACATGCCGCTACTGATCACTTTGACTGTCCACAAGTTCCAGTGGTACCACGTGGTAAACACACCAATGGACAGAAAGGGTCAGGGAGGGTGAAAGGGAGTGAGCGGTTACTCTATTGATTTGCCAGTGGCGACAGGTGACAGAATATTTTTGATAGTTTTGAATTGAAAAAAAAACAGAAGACATCTCCATTTTTACTCCAAGTAAAATCAGAAGAGTCCGTCCTGAAACAATCTGTACAGCATTTATAATACGCGATGTTATAATTGCACAACTTGTAAAGCGTGAGGGCGCGGAACTCAATCTGCAATAAAATCAATACATTTTATGAATGCTCCTGCAGTCCAGGTCGTGGCGTTTTACCATCGACCAAGCTCCGATTACTCGGCAGCCTGCCATTGAGAGTTCCGTCGGTTGAGTAAGAGTGAGAGGTGAAAAGGGATCAACTGTATTCTTTTATTATCCTATTAAACGGACCACAATATAAATAATCAATCAAATAGCAATAAAAAACATATTTGATGTAGTACTCCAAGTAAACAATTTTATTATAATTGTAATTTATATGCAATTATACGCGTCAGGATTTTTTCGATATCAGGTTTTAGTTTCACAAGCCATTTTCACAAAGAAAAAAATAAACTCAAATGCAGTTCAAAAGGATGGCGACAGAAATCAATGTGGACAAATGCAAATTCTAAAGCGCTTAATTGTACAATAATTTGTTTTAATATTATATTATGTAGGTATCTATTATAAATCAAAAAATATTGATGTTTAAACTTTTACAGTAGCATTTTATGTATATAAAATCTTACATTCAATTATGTATAAACCACAAATGATAGAACTTACATATTTATCGATTCTGTGGTATAAACGGACATGATGGATTATAGCATTTATTTCATATATTACGGCTAACCTTTGCTAAAACCGACTGAAACTGAGTTTTCTAAGACCGCTCTCCCACTGCCCGGCAAAGAATCGACATATAAACCAAGTACTGTAAAGACTCTGCGCAGATTAAAATTATATTACTAAATTACTTGATTGAAATCTGGGGAAACGCATATAAAACATACATAAATAAATTACAAGTAATACAGAGCAAGGTAATTAAAAAAAACTATTTTACTTCAGATCCAAAACATCCACAAAAAATAATATATGAAACAAAACTGATGATATAGAAAATTTTACGAATATAATACATGTCTCCCCACATACAAAATAAATAATAAACTCATACATATACGTCCCAAGTCCCACAGTTTACAGAACAATACGATAACATACATTTAAACACTATGCATACTCACTATGGTAAGCAATCCATTGATTACGAGAGGGAGGGGGGGGGGGGGGTTAAGAGCAAAATAGTTCCTATAGATTTTTTTTCATTCAACCGGAATTTGTACTTTGTGCGCCCAACTAGTGCAAGTTGTCAACAGGAGCTTAATTCAAAAATGTTAATTGAAATTCAACAAGTCTTCTAAAACGTATCGTTTGTAGGTATTCATTTTATAACAATATTATGATTATAACGGCTATGGTGTAAAATAGAGAAAGTGAATCTCACTCATACAAATTATCTGCTTACGGACAACTTTAGTGGATTGTAGTTATTATTTGAATAGTAGCAGTTAGCGACGTCCAGACAGCTGACACTGTCCATTGACCATGGCCGCGATCTTAAAACATATTCCCGATCCAACAGACGAACTGAGGAACTGACGACAAGATGATGACTGTATCTGTATGATGTTGGTGTGTGATGTGTGAGGCGTTAACTGACAGTAAGGATCATTATATCATAAATGCGTGTGACGCATGCCTCAAATATTTCATACCACCTTCAAAGCAATCAAGAAACCAAGACCGTTAAGTAGTGTAACTAATTTGAATTGGCTATACCCCCAAAAATAATGCCAATAAATAATTATACGAAACAATATACATGTTCTTAGCGTTAAAAAAAATTACTAATATACTATTTAAATAATTGATTCTACTATCAACAGTCACTGACATACTGCATAAGAGAGTTTTTGTATCCTACGGGTAACAGAAAACATAAACATAATATCTAACACTAATGACACAAAACAATATCTTCGAAAAATTATCCTTATTGCGTGGCAACAAAAGGCAAACCTATCAAAAAGCATCAATATATATATCAATGATATACCTATATGTATAAATGATCCATTGACTTACGTAATCGTAAAAGCTTTTACTGTGTGACTTGCCACGATTACAACTTACAAACATTTTAGTTAAACCATTTTATTTTAACGTATAAGTGATTAATGTTAATCGTGTTAATACATATTAGAACCGCGGAACATTTAAAACAATAGTTATTCAGAGTTTGCCAACCGTGTCATTTCCACCGATCATAATTTTAACAAGGATATACCTATGGGTTGAAATTCTTCACCGTTATAATAAAGATAAACAATTAGATAATTAAGAAGCACAGAATTTAAAAAAATCGTAAATAATAATTCTGGTACATATTAAACTAAATACCTGAGTAAATTTATCTTAAATTCTCTTCTAGATAATATATACTTTCTACACTCTTATTACCCTCTCCCCTTTGTTGAACTTCGACTCTAACACCTAAATATGTATGTCTGTCAGTTTATGTTAGTTTTAATATTGTCCTTTTGACATAAGGGTAGGTAGTTCAGAAAAAGGTCGATTAATGTTAAAATAGCAAAATATGAGATTTTTTTAAAGAAAGACAAACATTATGGGGTTACGAATAACCTGACAATATTTGAAAATCTTCTACCACCATGTAAGCGGAAAATGTTGCTTTTGTCGTGATGGAGGACTTAGCCAGCCGAGGAATCGAACATGCGACGCCTGAGTAGGACCCAAACGCGATGCCAACTCAACCGCTGACCGGTCGATATATTACCGGTTCGAATACAATATTGAATTGAATCACCGGTACAGTATTGTATTTACATGTATTTGTTCAAAGAATTGCGTTTTTATACGAAAAAAATGACAACTCTGAATCCACTCAACCCCACGCCTCTTGGAAAAGTCATTAAACGCTATGATTTTTTTTTAAATAGTCCATAACCTAACCTATTTTGTATATATATGTTTTTCATAATTTTTAATGACTTTTCAAAAGATGTACAAATATAAACATTTCTTAAAAACTCAACATATCATTTATATATATATTACGCGTTTTTATTAACCAGCCGAGCTATTCCCTAATTTTTGTGAGATCTTAAGATAACGTGCGAGATCTCCTGTCAAACGAGTGCCAGATTTGGGTGGTAGAGTTGGCAACGCCGCCTGTCATAAACTCAGATATGGGTGATTTTCTATGGCTGTTATTTGCTTTTTCTATGGATATCAGCCAGCTTCGCCGTTTTTAAATAGTTTTAAACACGAAATAATGTAAATATACATGATTATTTATCCACTTAAAGTATGTTTAAAGTTGTATACCGTGGATTTGACATTTGCGAAATTTCGTTTCAACCCACAGGAGGCATGAATTACTTAGTTTATCAAAATTAATCAAATTATATTTCACTCGTATTTGTTTGAGAGAATCAAGTTTGTTTATTCTCTTTAGTTGCTGAATGTATAATTGTTAGTATAGACTAGGAGACGAGGTAGGTAAACCCTACGTCATCGAGTACACGGATGAAACTACTTTTTAGTGATAATGGACACTTAGAAAACCTTAAAAAAGCTGGGCTGCCGGTGCGCCTCTTGGCAGGAGCCGCGCTGCCATGGAAATACTCAGCGTTTTTTTTCGAAAAAATTACGTCATCGAGTACACGAACGGGAATGGTGGCATATGATAAAGGTCGATTAGAAAATGAGAAAAAAGCAGGGCTGCCGACCGGCAGCCTGGCAAGTTCGCAGGCAGCCGGCGTCAAAGTGGGGTAAAAAATAGTAATTTTTACGTCATCGAGTACACGAATGAAACTAATGAATAACTATAGTCCAGATCATTCCGTTTAAGAATTTCTTGGTCTGCCGACCAGCAGCCTGGCAAATTTTTGTGTACGATTTTTTAAAGTTTTTTTTTTTTTTTTTTTTTTTTTCGTTTATCTTTATTATTATTTTTATTTCATTATATTTTTAAAAACTTTGAATGCCATATTTTAAAAATATGAACGATAATGATAAAAAAAAATAATTTGAGAGTTCCGAGTGTACCCATCCGTCAGGTGAGCCGTTCGACGCCAAACCACTTACGAAACCTGCCGCGGTGCCCATCACCGCTGTCGCGTGTCAATATTATTGTACAAATTTATAATATTAATAGTTCTTTTAAAATTGCCTAATAGTCCATAGTAGTTGGAAGTTCGAAAAACCAACGCACCATCGCTGTAAGAGCTGCGTTCGTCCGTAAAACGACGTAAATTTCTGAAACCCCGTTCGTTTCATATCGGTTTCGCTTGCCCTGCTGCACCGATTACATCGAATACAAGATCGAAACTAATGAAAAACTGAAGTCTAGATTATATCATTCATGACTTCTTTGGTCTGCCACCAGGAGCCAGGCAGTTTTTTGTGTACGATTTTTTAAAGTTTTAATTATTTTTTTTAATTCTTAAATAAATTTTTTCAATATCTTTATTATTATTTTTATTTCAATATGGTTTTAAAAACTAAGAATGCCCGATATTAAATAACATAAGTGGTTATGATAAAAAAATAAATTTTAAGTGTTCCAAGTATAATCGATGCAGCAGGGCAAGCGAAACCGATGTGAAACGCACTGGGTTTTGAAATTTTCGTCGTTTTTCAGACGAACACAGCTCTTACGGCGACGGTGTGATGGTTGTTCAAACTTCCAACCACTATGTTCTATTAGGTAATTTTAAAAAGACTATTATTATTATAAATTTGTATAATAATATGGGCATGCGATGGCGGTGAAAAGCTCCGCGGCCAGTTTCCAGTAAGTTGTTTCGCGTCGAAAGGCGCTCCCGTCCGATGGGTACACTCGGAACACTCAAAATAATTTTTTTTATCATTGCCACTTATTTTATTTAAAATCTGGCATACTAAGTATTCAAAACCATATTGAAATAAAAAAGTAATAAATATATTTAAAATATTTTTTTAAAAATTAAAAAAAAAATTATAATTTCAAAAAATTGTACACAAAAAACTGCCAGGCTGCTGGTTGGCAGACTAAAGAATTCATGAATGGGATGATCTAGACTACAGTTTTTCGTTAGTTTTGATCTTGTACTCGAGTAATCGATGTAGCATGGCAAGCGAAACCGATATGAAACGGACAGGGCCCGGAAATTTCCGTCGTTTTCCGGACGAACGCAGCACTAACGGCGACGGTGTGGTAGTTGTTCGAACTTCCAACCACTATGTTCTATTAGTATTGAAAAGACTATTATTATTATAATTTTGAATAATAATATGAGCATGCGATAGCGGTGAAGGGCTCCGCGGCCAGTTTCCAGTAAGCTGTTTCGCGACGAAAGGCTCTCCCGTCCGATTGGGTACACTTGGAAGACTCAACATTTTTTTTTATCATTACCACTTATTTTATTTAAAATCTGGCTCTCTAAGTTTTTAAAACCATATTGAAATAAAAATAATAATAAAGATGAGTGTTCCGAGTGTACCCATAGGACGGGAGAGCCTTTCGACGCGAAACAACTTACTGGAAACTGGCCGCGGAGCCTTTCACCGCTATCGCATGCTCATATTATTATTCAAAATTATAATAATAATAGTCTTTTCAAAATTAACTAATAGAACATAGTGGTTGGAAGTTCGAACAACTACCACACCGTCGCTGTTAGTGCTGCGTTCGTCCGGAAGACGACGGAAATTTCCGGGCCCTGTCCGTTTCATATCGGTTTCGCTTGCCATGCTACATCGATTACTCGAGTACAAGATAAAAACTAACGAAAAACTGTAGTCTAGATCATCGCATTCATGACTTCTTTGGTCTGCTGACCAGCAGCCTGGCAGTTTTTTGAGTACAATTTTTTGAAGTTATAATTTTTTTTTTAATTTTTTAAAATTTTTTTTAAATATCTTTATTACTTTTTTATTTAAATAAAATAAGTGGCAATGATAAAAAAAAATATTTTGAGTGTTCCGAGTGTACCCATCGGACGGGAGCGCCTTTCGACGCGAAACAACTTACTGGAAACTGGCCGCGGAGCTTTTCACCGCCATCGCATGCCCATATTATTATACAAATTTATAATAATAATAGTCTTTTTAAAATTACCTAATAGAACATAGTGGTTGGAAGTTTGAACAACCATCACACCGTCGCCGTAAGAGCTGTGTTCGTCTGAAAAACGACGAAAATTTCAAAACCCAGTGCGTTTCACATCGGTTTCGCTTGCCCTGCTGCATCGATTACACTCGGAACACTCAAAATTTATTTTTTTATCATAACCATTTATGTTTTTTAATATCGGGCATTCTTAGTTTTTAAAACCATATTGAAATAAAAATAACAATAAAGATATTGAAAAAATTTATTTAAGAATTAAAAAAAATAATTAAAACTTTAAAAAATCGTACACAAAAAACTGCCGGGCTCCTGGTGGCAGACCAAAGAAGTCATGAATGAAATAATCTAGACTACAGTTTTTCATTAGTTTCGATCTTGTATTCGATGTAATCGGTGCAGCAGGGCAAGCGAAACCGATATGAAACGAACGGGGTTTCAGAAATTTACGTCGTTTTACGGACGAACGCAGCTCTTACAGCGATGGTGCGTTGGTTTTTCGAACTTCCAACTACTATGGACTATTAGGCAATTTTAAAAGAACTATTAATATTATAAATTTGTACAATAATATTGACACGCGACAGCGGTGATGGGCACCGCGGCAGGTTTCGTAAGTGGTTTGGCGTCGAACGGCTCACCTGACGGATGGGTACACTCGGAACTCTCAAATTATTTTTTTTTATCATTATCGTTCATATTTTTAAAATATGGCACTCAAAGTTTTTAAAAATATAATGAAATAAAAATAATAATAAAGATAAACGAAAAATTAAAAAAAAAAAAAAAAAACTTTAAAAAATCGTACACAAAAATTTGCCAGGCTGCTGGCCGGCAGACCAAGAAATTCTTAAACGGAATGATCTGGACTATAGTTATTCATTAGTTTCATTCGTGTACTCGATGACGTAAAAATTACTATTTTTTACCCCACTTTGACGCCGGCTGCCTGCGAACTTGCCAGGCTGCCGGTTGGCAGCCCTGCTTTTTTCTCATTTTCTAATCGACCTTTATCATATGCCACCATTCCCGTTCGTGTACTCGATGACGTAATTTTTTCGAAAAAAAACGCTGACTATTTCCATGGCAGCGCGGCTCCTGCCAAGAGGCGCACCGGCAGCCCAGCTTTTTTAAGGTTTTCTAAGTGTCCATTATCACTACAAAGTAGTTTCATCCGTGTACTCGATGACGTAGGGTTTACCTATGTCGTCTCCTGGTCTAGTAGCAGATATACCGGAAAAACACTTTACTTGAAGAAATCTAACCACAGGCGAAGTACAATCGTCGCAATAGTGACTTTAGAACTTCAAACTTGTATTACTTGAACGTATATCAGTAAACTAGATGACAGCCAAACGTCAGTATGAAATTCGAATATTCGACATCTCCACCCGTTGCTTTTTTTATTTAATAACTTTGTCGTGCAAATTACCACAGTATGCAATTAAAAACGTAAAATAAATAATCACGCATTCATAAAATATGTGACAGCTATGACAGCCAGCGTTGCCAACTCTACCACCCAAATCTTACACTCATTTGACAGATCTCACATGTTATCGATCTCACAAAAATTAGGGAATAGCTCGGCAGGTCATAATGTGTTCTACTTATAAAGTTTTTTTATTCTCCTACTCTGCATAATGAACATTTCTAGGTTAGTTACAAGAAATAGGTCATGATTTTATTTTTAGAAAATTTGAATTCATAAAAAATATTGGCTTGGCAAATTTATAGAACAAAAGTGAAAACGTGCAAAAGATCAGGTGTACAATGTTCATTAGCCGCTGTGATAATCTCTCGCGGAAAAGTCGGAAGATGTGAAAGATATGTAAGAAATGTTAAGCAGCGAGTAATAAATTATAAAAGAAGTGGACAATCTCCCAGGAATGTCGGTTGGGTGGAGATAAATATACACTTGTGACAGATGAAGAGTGGAGAGTAGAGCTGTGGACCACTGAACTCTCGCCCAGTGTTTAATTTGGTGAATCTGCTGAATTTGCTCAGGCGCCGGTCATTTTAGTGATGCGACTCCCCAATTTCATCAGAATTTTCCCAGATCAACATAGTTTCTGTAATAGGGTATTTCCATAAACGAGAGATTCTGTTGAAAATGTACGGAATATTTAAAGATCATTTTTCCGATTTTGTTATTAATACTAAAAATGTTTGTTTTTTTATGTTTTCATTCAATATTATTGTTTTTAAAAATTATCTAAAACTGACAAAATCAAAACGACCCGTAGTTGTCAAATGAGTTTGTGGCGTCACAAGCTACGCCCAGCTGAACCAGCATAAATAAACACTGTCAGGGTGCGTCCGCACTCATGACGTCACACGATAGCCACGCCCCAAAATATCGTTTCAGCGGTAATTCAAAAATGGGAAACTTTACCTCGCTGTAGAAAATTTATTTGTCAAGATAAAAAAAAAATGCTATAATCATCGTAATTTTTTGCTTAATTTTGTAAGCAATAAAAAAGTGGAAATACCCCATTGTTTTTTTTTCAATAGCTCCACACAGGAGGCCAATAGGAAAATAATTCCCCTCAGGGCCTATGTCATCTTTGGGGATGCTGCGTGGATGGTCTTTTAAAGGAAAGGATGGAGGAAAAGTTGGATGGAAGGTGGAGAAGAGCGGTACAAATAATCTGGCATTACTTGAAGTATGGATGATCGATTAGTTAACTTACAGGGGATTGAACTCTCGATGCTTTTGGTGCAAATCAAGCGCTTTGCATCACCCGGCTACAAACCTTTACTTTTAAAAAATAAATCGCCTAATTCGAAAAAAACATGCGTGCGAAAATCACGTTTTGAGTTAAAACTGCAGAAATATCCGCGAATTCACCAACTTTGTTGTGTAAAAAACCACGTATGTATGTTAGTTTCTAATTTCACCATTATTAAAAATTTTAATGTAAAATGAATTAAAAAATATTTATATATACCAAACTCTTTTCAACAGAAAAACATCTGTATATTGCAACTGTTTGATTTTTAGAAAATATTTGAATATTAATAATCGTCGGTGGCAGATATAAAATATCTTAAAACATGTAATTGCATTTCATGGGCGAAATGCATATAAAATTTTAATATAATTTTCAATGCAGAACCGCTGTTTTTGAAGCGTAAATATTGAATTGTTGGTAGCTATTGTACGATAGGACAGACAGTGCATAAAAAGAATAAATTGTCAAAGAAAACTTTATAGAATATCAAAAAAGCGTTAAAACCACGGAGGATCCTTTCTCCGTGGTTAAAACCCATTCAGAAATTAACGAAATATTTTTTCCAGTGAAATTATAATATTCTTTTTTACATCGATTGAAACGATGGTCGAGAACACCCTTGAAAATTGAAAACCAAAAACAGTTATTTCCAGATCGAATGAAATTTTTCCGGGAAACACACCAATTGCCAGGCAAGAACACAACGGATGCCACGCCAAGAGACCAGTCAAGAGTCAAGCCACAACTGTAGTACTGTAGCAATATTAGCAATCTGACGCCACAAGTAATCGGCTGCACGACCGATGGTGATGGTGATGGTGAAACCTGCATCGATACACCGCGATAATGGCGACCGATCGCATGATCCAGCCACCTCTGTCCTCTGCCTAATGATTCATTGCACGTTTCATTAGCTAACAGACTGCGCTATTTTACATGGAGAGTTCGCCTTGATCTGTTTGCAAGACGCAAGGCGCAAGGTTGCGTGGCTGCCACTGCCACTGGCCACTGGTGCTCTCAGCAGCCACTGCATGGCTAGACGGACAAATTCCACAGTGCAACATTAAAATCACTATTTGTTTATGACTTCGTTTAGCTCCTTTATGTATTTATTGATTTTTTCAGGTGTGCGTCATACGAGTTTAACCCCTTGATTGGCAGGAGACCTATTTACCATATTTGTCCCAACACACACGTTTCATATAAATCGCTGTAACTCCCTTACTATCAGAGTGAAAAATATGTTCTAAACGGCGTTAGAAAGTTAAAACACCACGATTGATAGTCAAATCTAAAAAATAATCACCAGAAAATGAATACCTTTATGAAACCAAAGTTTTGATTGAAAAAAAATTTTAACTGAGAATTTTTAATTAATAATTTTTATATGAAAAGACAAAAAAGTGAGGTGACAATATCGTTAACAATAGATTTGTCTAATAAAATGTGAATGGGTTTTTATTTTAATTTTTTGTAATTTTAGTTAGAAAAAACGTGCGGCGAGTCGTTTTTAAAACTTTTTTATTTTGCGTGCAAAATTTTTATATTTCAAAAATTATGTTTTTTTGAATAATAACATTTTAAAGCGTATTGCATTTAAAAGTAAAGCATTTCGAAAACAATTTTTAGTTTTGGGATATGTTCAGAAATATTTCATTTATTTTCATTTTATTGTAAAAGCCGAAATATTTTCGAAAATACGCCAAATTTCTGAAGGGTTTGTTCTGCTTGATAAGTAAATTTAAACTTGAAATGGATAGCAAAATGTTATAAGAAGTAAAAGTAATAATTATAGATGTCCCTATTTAGTAGCATTATTTATTTAGTTTAGTATAATACTGGAAAAGTTCATTATTTCGCAGTGCTCAAATAACAATGCACCATAAGATTGCCGCAATCCGATAATCTTAGAATATTGCCCGTTCTACGAGTAATATAATGGCAAATACTACACGTTTCTATACTCTAACTATAAAGTTTTAAATCTGTTGGACTGATACATCAAAACCCAATGGCGAGTTTTGACCTCATGAAAACTAGTGTTATTACTGTGAAGATTGCATAGTTTCGGAGGAATTTCTAGCTCAATGTAACTGTGTTGTCAGCTGGCAATAAAATTTACACAATGAGGCATAAAGATTTGAAATATTCATGTAACTATCACATTTATCATAAACAATAAAAAAACAATCTAAATATTAATATACTTTGTTTTCTGAGGAATGCCAAAAGGTCATTAAAAAGGGCTAACTAACTAACTAACCATCACGCCGTTTCCCCGCAGGGGTAGGCAGAGAGGACGGACCGCCAAACAACTCGGTCTTGGCACACACTCTTTGCCTCACTCACATTCATACATCGTCCCATACATTCTCTTCTATTATTCTGACTTTTGACATGGCCCGACTCAAGTATCTGATTCACTTGATCATGCCATGTCTTCCTCGGACGTCCCCGACTTCTTCTACCATTCACATTTTCGTCGTATATTCTCCTTACACCAAATTCTTCGTTCATTCGCTCTCCATGCCCAAACCATCTGAGGGTCCCTTTCTTAATCTTACTCATTATGCTTACATCAGCCTTACATTCTTTGCGGATATCCACATTTCTCACACGATCATACATTGTTTTACCACACATACGCCTCAGGGATCTCATTTCAATAGCATTCAGTTTACTTTCATCCTTCCTCTGCCAGTTCCATGCCTCACTGCCATACATCAGGGTAGGTACCAGGACTCCATTGTGGACTGCTTGCTTCGCTTCTTTTGACAGTTTTTTATTAGCGCCAACGGCATTCAGTCCTCCATTAATGGAGTTACCGGCATTCACCCTTTTTTCAATATCTCTATCAGCCTTCCCATCTCTCGTAAACATACTACCCAGATACACAAACTCATCCACCTGCTCCAAGTATTCATCATTCACAACTATATTGCATACTGTTTTCGTACTCTCTCTTTCAAACACCATGACTTTAGACTTACTTAACATTCATCATTAACTCATTCTTCATACATACTTCGTTCATCCTAGATACGAGAGACTGTAGATCTTCCATAGTGTTAGAAATCAGCACCGCATCATCAATTAAAAAGGGCCTTCATTAAAAATATTTTGCAGGCAGTCCGCCTCTGACAAAAGCCGTTTAGCTCTTGGGCAGAGACTCTGATTTCTAATTAAGTAATACGATACATGTCATAATCGTAAAAGTTTATAAACCTGATTAAAAGAACCACGCGGTTTAATGCTAATGCAATCTAAAAATACCTCAGTGGACAGAGCCAAATAACTACAGCACACTATAGATGCGACAAAGAACTACAACAGAACACATTACAAATTCGACAACGGACTGAGAGCGGATTATTGAAGGCGTTGCAGTAAATAAATACGACTGCCTTTCCGGTCTTGGACTATTCTGTCTTGTTGGACTGCTTCTAATGGTCGTACCGCACGCTTCTTCTTATTTTGGCGCCTGGCGCTAGTAAAAATCACAAGGGCGCTGTGTTATCAGTGCTTTGGCTGCTTGGCGCTTTGGCAAGTCGTCGCCTGAGGCTTACCGCACACTGCACACCGCACGAAGACATAAAAGAAAGATAAAACAACTACAACACACTACAGATGAAACATAGAACTGAGAGTGGACTGCCGAAGAAATTGTAGTAAATACACAAAGGTGCCTAATGTGGACTTGCCTAGTCGTATGACAGCTTTTAGCGGTCGTAACGTACTATTCTTATGCTTAGTAGGCTTACCGCGCGCCGGGATGTTTAGAAAAAAAAAATAAAAAAAGTAAGTGAACATAATAAAGACTAACTGCAAACGATGGGCTTGTAATTCCCGAACAGCTAAATAAATACGGTCAAAGAACTCTAGAATATCTTGTTCCTCTAATTTACAACATGTTACTCAATTCAATAAAAAGCTGTGAATTGATTTTCAGAAGGAAATGTAGATATGCTAAAAAAATGGTTATGTGAAAGAATTTTTTTCTATTAATCTCTGTTTTTCTTCTTTTGTTTTAATGTTATTATTATTCTTTTTTTTTTCTTTCATTTTCTCTGTAATTTTTTATAAATGATATAAGGAATAATTTTTTTTTAAATGTATGTAAAAGCATATGTACCATGTATGCATACATAATGTGTATATTTTATGTAACTGTATCAAATTTAATAAAGTAAATGTTAAAATAACCCGTTGACTAATTAATATCAATCGAGTTTAATATTTTAAAAAATCCCCACATACGCACTATTTGTTAGGTTAGGTTCGATTGTGAACATGCGGTACAGCCGACCAAAAACTCAATCGAGTTTTACGTCTGTACAAAAGTAATCTACCGAAAATACTAAAACTAAAACAAGGCTTCTCGAGTTACTATCACCTGCAGAGATACGTGTGTCGAGCTGTACGCTGTACACGCGGTTCGATATTGCAATTGATCTCTGACGCAACCACTAACCAGACTGGCTGACTGTCTGAAGACAATATTAATTATTCGAACACGTTCCGATCTGCCATTGCCGTGTATTGATTAGTGATTACTGATTACAATTACACGGGAGGAATATTCAACCTGTACACAATATTATTACTAATTAGGTACCTATAACTACCTACCTTATAGAAATTATTCCACGAGCGAGAGAATGCAACATTTTCTAATTTGTTCTAAGGAACATTATAATAAATTAACGCATAAGTACATCTAAATCATTTTAGAGATATTTATATTCATAGAAATATGTTAAATAAAACCTTGTACCCTTGCTTGTAGTGGTGTACTGGATAGATTAAAAAATGATAAATTAAAATTTTATAATATTTTTCTTTTGTTAGGAAGCTGAAGAATGAACAAAAAAACAACGTTGAACCGCCAGTCTAAAGACGGGTTGTTTAAAAAAAATTGAGCATGTCATCAATTTTTTAAAGTTAATTTTCTCGTTATGTCAAAGTTCTATTGAAGTTCTGTGATTATTTCATTTTTTGAAGCAACTGGCCTATAATAATATAATAACAGAACTTGAATAGACCTCAGAGAGAACGTGAAAATAGAAGTAATTGAACATCTAACAGCGGAGTGGTGTTCTAAACTAGATGGAAAACTTTTTTGAAACTTTCGATTCTAGCTGTGTAAAAATACATTCAAACGAGACTTCTTTAAAATGATTTACCTGCAGTGGCGGCCAGCTCTAAGGTGCGGAGGAGCGCCGCACTCCCAAAATATATCTATTAATTTAAATCTAATCTAATTGATTAATTTAAATCAAAAAATTCCCGAGCGCCAAAAAACATACTTATTTCCGACACGCCTCATCACAGTTCACAATATACACTCGGTTATAATGCATGCGTAATATAGGTGCCTACTGGACTGCCCGCGTAACAAAGCAGATCGTTGTGTGCCTATATTCAGAGTGGTGGTTCGTTTTGCAAAGCGATCACAGGAGTTCTTCTATAATTCTATAATGAGCCAAAATCGTAGGTAGGTTGAACGCTTTGCAAATTTTACGAAATCGTAGGTGACGATCCAAAAATTTCCACCACATCAAAAGGAATGGTTCGTTCTGTAGCATGTTAAACGGGGACACGTTTGTGCCATATTATTATCCATATCGTGTCTTTATTTTAATATCTACTCTTTTTCATGCTATGTTTCACTCAGCATCGACCAACGACAGCATAACAACAAACATTGCGGACATTATTTGTTATGAGTTATGACAGTATATATTTCATTGGAGTTTCGGAGCGTAAGGAAGACTTTCGGATGTGTGATAAACTGAACATTTTTTTTACTCGATTTTCGTGCCAATAAGTATCTACATACAATTTTCTGGATAGGAGTCAACTGTTATTGAATTTGAATTTACAATCGCGGCGACTTTAAAAATGGTGATGGATCAATATTTATTTTACTAGAACTCTTTTAAAATAATGGAATATGGAATGCTTTTTCAGTGAGTTGTTCCTCACAATCCTTATGACATCTGTTTATATTGAACGATGTTGTTAAACTTTAAAAGAATTTAATCTATCTTAATAAATAAAATTAATTTAGACTCAATGTGTTGCATGCGCCCAGAGATAATGGAGGATCGACCTAATTTACAAATAGGTAGGATTTTTAGAGTAGGTAGGTCCAAGATTTATGGGATATCTCTATGGGATGTGTGGGATTGCACTCACCTTACCACATCTTGAAATAAAGACCATTATTATTATTATTTTAGTGCACCACCTATTTTTATGAACACCAGCCGCCACTGTTTACCTGTGCCTTTTTTTTAAAAGAAAGACAAACATTCCCGGGTTATGAATAACCCGATAATATTTGAAAATCTCCTACTACCACCACAGTAAGCCAAAAATGTTGCTTGAGTCGTGATGGAGGACTTAGCCAGCCGAGGAATCGAACACGGAACGCCTGGGTGGGACCCAACGCAATGCCCACTCAACCACTAACCGGTACCTACCTATATCAGTAGGTAGAATAGTGTTGATCTACAATTAATAATCCTTCTTCTAATAATAAACACACTTCTCTTTGCTGCCAGTGTTTAAGTCACTCAGTGTCCACAGGAAAACCAAAATAATCATACATAAAACCATTGTTAGAAGTGTATTGGCATATGGATGTGAGGCGCTGACACTGACAGTAAAGATGGCTGAAATTTTGGATACTTTTGAAAGAAAAGTGCTGAGAAGAATATGTGGACCCGTGAAAGAGGGGGAACAGTGGCGCATCCGGCACAACAAAAAATTGTATGATATATATCAGTCCCCTAGCATCTCAGCTCATATAAGACTCCTCAGGTTGAGATGGGCCGGACATGTACAGAGAATACCGGACGCACGCGTCCCAAAAAGAATTAATAATAGAAACTCAGGTGAAAGAAGAAAAGTGGGAAGACCCAAACTGAGGTAGGAAGACGAGGTAAGGGATGCAGCACAGCTTCCCCAAGTAACAAACTGGAAGTCAGCCGCTGAGGAAAGGGGGAGTTGGAGGCGAATGTTGCGGGAGACCAAAGCTCGCAAAGTAGCGCCATCGAAGAGAGAGAGAACAACTAGACTAAATAACTATCTAGCTCTGCTTCGACTTATTTTATTTACTACAAAGTTAATTGGATTTTTACTACTTTATACTAAATCTTCTAACTTTGTATAATGTGTAGCAAGCATTATGTAAATAATAGTTACTACTTGCTACACATTGTTGCCTTCACAGCGCAATTTACCTAATAATATTAGATGACCTCACAAGCGTGTTTTACGCACGGGTCTTGTTCTCTATAAAATTATCTAGCTTAGTAGGTAGGCCCAAGAGCACCGTGATTGTAGGTGATAATGTAGTGTTATAAGAACGATTTTAATTTACTTTATGTAAACAACTTTGTTTCCTATTGAAACGTGCCTCATTTCGTATTTTGTTGAATGCGAAATACGTAATTTCCAAAAAATACATTAAACTCAAGAGAACTTAACAATTTGTAGAAGTCTGCTGCAACAAAAGAAAAAAAATTAAAGATATATTGATTTAACAACTACAATCAGAAAACAAGGAAATAGAACTGCAAATAAACAAATTCATAAATAAACAAAAATTTTAACAAAACAAAAAACGACTTCAAAAAATGCAATAAAAAGTAAAAAAAATAATTTCGTACGATTGTTATTTTTGGAGTCGGTGTCAGCCAAGGTAACTACATACATAGGTGAGATGTGGAGATCTTGGCTGACACCGACTCCAAAAATAACAATCGTACGAAATTATTTTTTTACTTATCATTGCATTTTTTTGAAGACTTTTTGGTTTTGTTAAAATTTTGAATGTAAATAAGTTTACTCAAAAAAAATAATCATCGAAATCTGTTGGCGTAATATTGAGTTATTCGTCCATTTGCCGCGCACATACTTATTGCAAATTTAAGACATATATGGTTTTCTCATGGATTCCACTGTCAGAACTGGACCAAATTAAAATGGGACCACACGGGAAGCACCATCTTTCTTATAAAAAAAGAATCATCAATATCGGTTCACCCAATCGAAAGTTCTGAGGTAACAAACATAAAAATAAAACCGTCGAATTGATAACTTCCTCCTTTTCGAAGTCGTTTAACAAAATTACAAGAGGATTGGTTGATGATTTTACTATTAAAACACAATTCAAATGGTAGAACGGAAGTTAAGCATATTGTAAATCAAGCAATTTGTACATTTTCCTCCAGGGAATATAACTTAGTCACCATAACTCACCCGAGGACAATAATAAGGACCCCGGACGTAAAACGGAAAACGACCCGCGTCTCTCCCAGTGTTGTTATCCGTTCAAAAGCAAACGAGAAGAATATATTCGTAAATAGTACTTAATTAGCGTCTGCGTGACGACGTAGTATAAGCTATGAAATAAATTAAATGTGAGATTAATGTAATGGATTATATTATTTAATTATTTTATTCTGTACATAACTACGGATAAATACATAGCTGAATTTGGGAATAAATAAATAATATAATATACCTACGGAGATGGGATGGGTGCTGTTGGTTTAGGTTTAGGGCGTCCTTCCAAGGATTAACGGTTGGTTGAAGGATGTTGGAGGAGGTAGTGCTGGGAGCTCGAAGAGGCAGGAGGCATTCGAGCCGCGTCGCCTCCTAAGAATAGAAATAACCTGTTTGCAGATTGTCGCGTAATAGTAATAAAAATAAATTCCGCCGATCGTGTTCCGGCAGTCGTACCCACTCGCGGTAATAAGTTATGCAAGCCGATACACTATGCGCTATAATATACACTACACGCCATAGTACGATTGTGGATGCAAATGGAGTACTAAGTCATTACGTATATTGTAAATGTAATAATATTGTAATGCTATCAAATAACCAAGCTGCAATATCAATCGGTTCCTGTCAAACTGTTTTCAGTTCTCTTAGCCATAATGTGTCGTTCAAAAGATTTGTCATTTATCAAACACGGTGATGACTTAGAGACGTGCCTACCGCTGAAAGATCCATTGTAATTTGTCGCCTTTACTCGTAAACGGAACATTTAACAGTTCTTTCTTATAAATGACACAGTAAAAGAAATAATGTTTAAAACTGAGCTATCAGTGGCAGCACCATAGGAACCTACACCAACAGTCCAACAGCTGCAAGTCTCAGCGCAAGATACAAAGTCAATGTTAATGTTTGTTATGATTTATGATAAACGTCCACCAAAGAATTGGCTGTCATTCCTGAAGGAATTGATAATAGCGCCCTTGAGGTGATTTTCTCATGAAAATGGCGCTATAAAAATCATCCAATAATAATAATAATAATTATTAATAAAAGCAGTATTATAATATCAGTAATTACAACTTAACCTAAACCGGTAACGCGTGAAGAAGTCAAACGGCCCTCGTAATCACAAAGAATTCTTCAGAATGCATCCTTTTCACATTAATACTCTCTTTTCGCAATAATGACCGGCCACCACGAGAAATTATAATTAGACGTTGATACGCTGCCACGAAGGCTGCAGGACAAAAAAGTTTCGCAGAAACACTCGTAAATTCAGCAGCGATTATGTCGAAAGTCGCCGAGCATGTTATTCGGTAATTAATTGTTGGACGCAGAGCGCAGTAAACAAAGATGCTCCCAGAATACACAACACAATCCCAATGTCCGCTAAACAAACAGACGACCAGAATAAATCAGCCGGACTATGAATACGCGCGACCACCGACACCTAATTACTTCCTTAGAGATGTTTGGCAGGTGAAGTGCGTGAAAATCTGTCCCCTTTACAGGGCCGGCCCTCTTGCAGGCGCATATAATTTGAGTATTACATAGAACACCAACAGTTTCACCAGAACGATTGTTCTATTCATTTGTAAGAACTCTTTTGTCTCGTTTGTCGGATCGGACGCCGACTTACCAAGACGCCAAGGAGCCAAGGCGCTGATAACGGCTAACACAGTGCCCTTAAGGATTTACTAGTGCCAGGTAAAACTTGGCTCAAGGCCAGCACTGTCTATACAGCGGGCGGTCGGAGGAAATTAGGAAGAAATGAAGAAAGCCGAAAGGAGCTGGAGATAGCTGGAGAGAGTTCAAAGAATGTTGAAGATAGCTGTATAGGGTTGGAAGAATGTTGGAGATAGCTGGAGGGCGTTGGAGAGATTTTGGAGGAAGTCAGAGGGAGTTGTAGATAGCTGGAGGGGGTTGGAAATTGGAAGAATGTTGGAGATAGCTGGATACGGTTGGAAAAATGTTGGAGGTAGCTGGACGGCGTTGGAAGGTTTTTAGAGGAAGCTAGATGGATCTGTAAAGATTTTTGAGATAGCTGGAGGAAGTTTGAAGAATTTTGGAGAAAGCTAGAGGAGTTGTAAAGACTTTGGAGATAGCTGGAGGGAGTTGGAAGGATTTTGGAGGCAATTGGAGGGATTTTTTTATTGCCGGCAACCCGGGCGTTTAATGAGATAAAATAAACTTAAACAAGCAAGCAAGTTACCCGCCTCACTAGACGATGTCTATTCTGAGACGGGTAATAATACAGAACATTAAAATATTATGAAAAGTGAAAAAGGAGTATATAAAAATGAACTCAAAATGAACTTGTTAAAAGGTTGATCACGGAATGTAGATAATTTCATAAAACCAAAAAAATGAAAGCATTTTGGAGGTAGAGAAGAGAGGTGTATAGAGAAATGGAAGAAGTGCTCCTTTGGGTTTTGACAGGTTGCTATCCATCGCTTTTTAGCTAGGGTTGTCAGAAGTAAACGATAATAAATTTATGGGAACCTGGAGTGCTTTGACGTTTATTTTGGTTTGGGGGTTATTTCGTAGTTAAAAAAAATACGTATTACCTATAAAAAAAATTTTTTTGAGGCAAAGCTCTTTTTATACCGGTACGATGATCTGGATATTTGATTTCCCGGGAATTAAAGTGCATACTTCAGAATGTCTAGTGGAGCGCACCCCGCACGCATTAAAATGCAAGACCAGTTCACGCAGAGCGCAAGTACACAGCTACACCGGTTCAGGTACATGTATAGTCAGTCAGTGCACCCGTCACACCGAATTCCCTCGAGACCAGCGAGCAGGCACAGGCTGCCCTGCCCTAGACCCTTGAAGCAACAGATTTTTCGAGATCTTAGAACGATGAAAATCATCATTTTTGAATCATCAGATATTATGTCCAGAATGAGAGTAGATTTTTTAATTATACACCACTAGATAATAGAAACAAGGGGATTTTTTAGCATGGAAGTGTGCAGACTATCACAGATCTACGACTAAACTCCATGGACTATCAAAGCAGCGGAGCCGAAGAAAGTTATGACTTTGGACTTTAGAGTATGGGAATAAATAAGCGAGCATTTTCGTACTCGGGTAAATAAAATACTAAAAAATTTGCCGTTAATAATATTCAAGGGTTTCTGTTCTGTTTGGCAAAAGTGTTGAGCGGAAAACTTCAGCCTTTCTTCAAAGTTTTGAATCGTAGCGCAGCGATTTTGTTGCAGAGAACTTTTTTAAAACTTTTTATTTTTATTTAAGTGACTGTACAAAATAATTGTATACACAAATTATGATGGTGAAATTAAGTATAGATATTGTATTTCTTAGTCCTCCTCAATAGGGGGTCCTGTGCCGAGGCGGACTAAAGTTATTTAATTATTGTTTATTTGTCTTCTATGTAGTTTTTAGTGTATTCATTAGGGTATTTTACCTCTTTCAGTCATATTTTTATTCTTGATTTATAATATTATTTTTTTATTAGTTTTATGTCTGGAGAAGGATGTTACGCAGTTTTGTTGCAAATGAGTGTAGTTTCTTTGACGAAATGTGGTTTTATAACTTAGAATGTTTTTTTGTCATTTTTATTTGATTTAATATGATGGATACACGGTCTAGTAGAGGATTAAGTATTTTTGAAGAGCTTCAATAATATATTTTTGGCATATATTTTTGGCACACATTCTTTGTACATTTGGTACGTCAAGGCTATTGAAAATTTCAACCAACTATGGTTAAGGTTTTCGTTTTATAAAATATCAAAAGATTAAAGAACTTTACGAACCCTAAAAATCAACATAAAAATTGTAAATTGGTATTTTCTCTATGGTCATTAATTAATTAGATGAAACAAAATAATGTTGGTAGCAAATTTATCGTTATCCGAATCGTTCCTACAATCAATTCCAATTTTGAAAATCATAGCAAACCCCAGTTCTAGAGTTCACTCACCCCAATCAACAGTTACAATCCCAGTTACATAGAGATACAGAGATAGACCACCGAAATTATAATTTTTAATTATAATATCTAGTTACTATCAAGAAGCTAGTTTCTGTGTGTAGCTACGCGGGTTCGGAGTGTTGGCTTTCTTCGGTCTTGTGTTTACACAAATAATTTGTTGACACAATTATTGCGACAGCCAAACAATATCGCCGCCAACTTAGTCCGTGAACAGCCATTATCTGCATTCCTGGCTATTCAAATGATGTCTTTTTGCCCAGCTGTGGCAAAAATACGTATACAAACATGCCGAAGAAATTCGGAAGGCATGTTTCTCTAAAATTCGAAACATAATATTTATTGTCAAGTAAGCGTATTTTTATTCTGGTGACCAAAGAAGTCAACAAAGTGGCACTCCATCACTCATTTGAAAAATTATTAAAAGTTATGAAAAAAACTTGTTTAAATAGCTTACGGAAGGTTCGCTATGGGCTATTTTTTTCATCACTGTTAATGAATTTCTTTTAATGAGTTTTTGAATATATTCACTTTACAGAGCACTTTGTTGAGTTGTCATAGAACTACAAAATCATTGAAATTACATGGAACACAAACAATTTCTCCAGCTTGTGTTCTATGTACGCTTGGTCTTTCTAATGTGGGGCTTGTTCTATTCATTTGTAAGTATTCTTTTGTCTATTTTTTTAATTAGCCCTACACAGTAGGCCCTGAAGAAAAAAATTCCCCCCCTAGGGCCTATGTTATCTTGGGGAATGTTGTGTGGGGGATCTTTTTAGGAAAGGAAGGAGAGGAAGGTCTGGGAAAGAAGAAGGGATGGGTTAGAATCTAGGGATCAGTGTGTCCAGGAGTGACGGGCGTAAGAATCCATCCCTCCCAACACGGTGGAAGGCGATGCCCCGAAAGAGTACTTACTGCTGGAGAGGTAAAAAGGTCTCCTTCAACCAGTCTCCGGCCCGCCATGGGTGGACACTGACCCGGACAAACCTCACCCTATGAATTAGGGCACCCCTGCTAAGTAACCAAATGTAGCGAACCACTTGGGGTGAGCTATGGCAGAGGTGTCGGTTATCTAATCATTGTTTCCCGGGGCGGCGGTAACCATTCCCGCCTCCCAAGTAAACGTTAAATTCTGAATGATAATTTTTCTAGACCCCTTAGAGTTTCAATGCCTGGAGTTAATGTAAAAAATATATAAGTTTACGTGTTTTACATAATTGAAGAAGATAATACAAATACAATTAAACGAAACGAAACATGAAAGTGAACAAGATACAGAAAAATAAAAAGGTAACGGTCGCAGTTGGGACTCGAACCCAGGATCTCTCGTCTTACCGGGACACAGGATCTCTTGTCTTATCCAACTCGGCTATTGGGCCCTATATTTTTGTCATTTTTCATGTTTCGTTAAATTTATTAAGATTATATTTTTCTTTACATTGATGGTTATAGTTATAAAAAATTATTCCAATAAAAGCTGTATATTATATTTTACGGTTGATACATCGATCACCGAACATGATAAAGTTTGTTGTTCTTGTTATTTATTCACTTTTATTAAATGTTCTGTGATCAATATTCTATTTTGTCATGGAACTGGTTCTTTCGTCTTGATTAATACTTGAAGTATGTATTCAAGTAGTTAAAAGCCACTTGCGATAAGTGTCCGGATGAGTGGAAATGCGATGTCGATTAAACGATAAATAATAATAATTTAAGGCGTCTCCCGCTGCGGGGGACAGAGTGAAGTCCCGCAAACCAGTTAATGGTAACAGGGAGCAAGGGTCCACTACTCCACTGGTCCAGCCAGAGACCCATTCAACATCATCCGGCCAGAGATCACTCGGCTCTGGTGTGCTACTCCCAGAGTTATTTTTTTAGACAAAACAGCACAATGAAAAAACATAATTGTGAAAAAAAATAACTGGAGACAAAATAGAATCGTAACAAAACAGAACATATTATAAGAAAAATGCACAAACTAATTTTACCACTTATTTTATCTTCTTCGTTACGATGAAAACCGGAAAATTTGAATACATCGGTAATTTTAATAACAATAATAACGCTGTAAATGGTTGCGTAAAAGTCGGGAAAAATATATAATAAATACCACAAAAATATATAAAGGCTCCGTAGAAAGTTTTCAAAAAGTAGAAGAAGATGGTTTGAAAGGAAGACAAGTAAGTGTATGTTAGAGGGAGCGCGCTAAAAACCCATTATAATTAATAGGCGAAAGGGAAAATATTTGACTTATTTAAAATAGAGCTAAAATCTCTAATCAAATGTATTAAGTAGCATATTTTATAGGATATTTTTTATACACGTATGTATATTACATGTTAAATAACAGAACCAGATGTGTTATTCGTAATTTTCAGGGAATTTGAGATTTTTTCCTATCGAGGGAATGTCATGTAATTACTTTTTCAACTCGCCAAATGTATAGAGAGTATCTTAAAAAATAAATCGGTAGAAATTCGGAATGTCGATTTTTCCCCAACGATAAAATGATAAATTATCGATCTGCCATGATAATATATCATGACGATCCCAAAAAAAATACGTTATAACAATTTTATATGCAGTATGCATACAGTATATGTGCAGTATAAGAACCTAAAAAAATATCAGGAAAACCTAATTAAGTGTTAGCATAAGAACGAATCAATTATCAGTATTTTATTTACAGAATCTTGTTCAATATTCGTATACGAACGAATGAAAGGTTAGTACCTACTTATTGCTGATAAAATATCAGGAAACTGTTAATA
The DNA here is from genome assembly GCA_917563855.2 of Limnephilus lunatus. Classification (NCBI taxonomy): domain Eukaryota; kingdom Metazoa; phylum Arthropoda; class Insecta; order Trichoptera; family Limnephilidae; genus Limnephilus; species Limnephilus lunatus. The sequence goes on from OU830598.1 coordinate 74,967,848, forward strand.
TTGTTGTATTAGAACTAATAAAATGTTAGTAACTACTGATAAAATTTCAGCAACACCTTATAGAAGGTATCATATGTTTGTATCTAAAGGTTAATAACTACTGCTAAAATGTTAGTAACTACTGGTAAAATATCATGACGACTCTTATTCGACATATTCGTAATTGTAATGCAAACATATTAGTATTATAACGCACACAGCGTCGAAATTGCGAGCAATCGTGATAATATAGAAATCTTGACAGTCCCTGTCCGAATATTTATTACGACTTCGCTTCCTGCTAATTTATTCGTAACATTAGCAATCCCGTTTTTAAACGCATTTACAAATAAAATAACGAGAAATCCGAATAAATTCGCAAAACCGTTTTTTCCGTGCGTGGTTTTAACACTGCCTTTACTTTAAATACGAACAAAGATTTATTTCAAATTCCTGTAACTCATACAACTTCTCATAAACGTAACTTTATATACTTTGCGGCAAGAATTTTCAACTTTCTTCCATTTAGCAAAAACAAAAGTGATTGACAAAAAGAATTCAAACATACCTAATATAAAAAAAATAATCAAACATAATTATAAGGCTTTTACCGGCGCACTCACCCAAATTAGAAGTTATTGATTTATTATCTAAACCATTCAGCGAGCATATTTTATTAGGTATTATGAAAGTAATTTACAAAATGACTGCCTCAAGACGAGCTAGCTTAGTGAAGAGGGTTACGAGAAATCTCAAATTAGAAATGAGCATTTCTATTCATTACATATTTATTGCTTACTGTTACACATTATTTTCCATTGTTAATTTATACATCTGACTTCTGATGTAAAAAGTATTTAAGATGTATTTTAGTTATAGTTAGTAATTTATTACAATAAATATATTCAGCAAGCAATTCAACATTTTCCGCTTTCTGTGGTGGTAGTAGGAGATTTTCAAATACTGTCGGGTTATCTGTAACCCGAGAATATTTGTCGTTCTTTAAAAAAAAAAATCATGCAACGCTGTAAGTAAATACACACATCTGAACAGAAAGAAATGTATCATATTAGAATAAGTTAACAATAATAATCTAAATGTAAATATGAAAGAGAACAAGACATAGAAAAACAGAGAAAAGATAATGGTCGCAACTGGGTTCGAGTCCCAGTTGCGACCATTGTATTTTTCTGTTTTTTCTGTGTCTTGTTCTCTTTCATATTTTCGTTTAGATTATTATTGTTAACTTATTCTAATATGATATATTTCACTGATGGGAATAACCTTCAAAAAATTATAAAAAGAATTTTTTTCTTACAAAAATAGAAAGAAATCTGTTATGTTTGAAGCATCAAAAATGCTTGAAAGGTTAGCTGTGCTGGGTGCTAGGTCAAAGCAGTGCCATTTCCATCACGAGCTCTAGAGCTTTGAAATTTCTATTCGACTGCCAAAAATAATACAAGACACACATTAGTGCAATAAATTTCAATGATCAAAGAGAAAAAAATATATAGATGTCTTACCAAAAACTTGTGGTTGGGAGCTCTGGCGTCGTGAAATTTGCACAGCATTTTCTTCCTGGAATTTCTGAAACAATGCAAAAAAATTTCATGAGCTACAGTAGCTTGAATTATGTGCTTTAATTGTTCAATAAAATATAAAAACAATTAAACTGCGGTGAAGCCATTATTTAGCTACTATATAGTGTTAGTTAAATTACACGGTTGATAAACTCTAAAGACATGTACGTTTTTTTACAAAATAAACAAATGTAAGATTCCATTGTAGATTGTATAAAATACATCAAACTGGAAAACAAACACTAACTAATAAAAATACCTAGTTCAGATTAAAAACATTACTATCGCGAGAATAAAATTTTCAACTAAATGTAGCGGATTGTTTTTTCGATTCATTTATTATATGCTTCAGTCGGGCCGCACAACGCGCGTGAGCCGCTCCCATCTAGCAAACAAATAATTCAGGGATAAATTTTCTCATTATTAATAATAAAGGAAAACGCTTAGATGTCTTAGAAGCTTTATAAATCCCTTAATAATAAATAATGAGTCTATTATGAATAAACAAAAATATTATCTTGCAGTCCCAACTTATGTAGACTTGTTCCCTTTCACCGTCTAATCCCTAGTCACGCCTCCACCCCCACTTCAACAATTAGTAAAATATTATGTTCATTCATAGTTTTGTAATGTCGGAAGATAAATATATTGTTCACCCATAGTTTTGCCGGTTGTCGAAACCGAACGGTTGTCATGAACGGTTGTCCGAAACCGATCGACGTATAAAAAAATAATGGTGGTTCAAAGAAAGTACTATTGTTTCATATACAAATAATTAAGCAATGAAAACAGTAACGTATATTAAAAATCAATTGCGAATTTTTATGCGAATACTGCACATGAGTCCCAACTGCTACTAACCGACTGGAGCCAGTGGCAACTGTGGCATCCCCAATAGCGGGGAGGGGAAGGAGATGAGTTATATGAAGATGGGGATGCATCTGGACAAAGCCATTTCAAGCAAAGTTTTAAATCTAATTGGGACGATATTGAGAATTATGACCACTCTGAAAGGTGACGCAAATATAGCTACTATTATTTTATTTTACTTAAATTATATGTAAAATAGGTGCCTTTCTAAATATTAAAAAAATGCACATAATTTGGGCACGCCGGGTTTTGAACCCGGCGACATCAAAGATCCGAATCAAGAAGCTTACAGCTGTGCTACGGAGGTCGTTAATTTCAGTGAATTCAAGATTATCGATTATTCACGTGTAAAGACTATTAAATAAACAGGTGGACACTGGATACCTGCATCAGAGATTCGAATCAAAGTTTATGAAGAAACACTTTTAAATATTTTGAATGCGGAGTGTGTACTGTGTACTACTCATAAGCCAAGTGGGCAGGAACCAAACTTGTTCCGTAAAACAGTACTTTTGATGTCGCAGAGCGATCGGCCTACATTGAGTAACTTTATATTTGATTTATCGACATAAAAATCAATAATGTGGGTTATCTCCAACACCGTTGTTTGGGACATGAGGACCGGTGACGCTGAGCGAGCGGTCCGCGGTCTCGTCGAGACTCCCAGTGTCTAATTTCTGGTTATGTTCACACCTTTTATTAGACGTAATCAAATTAAACATATTCCTGTAAGCTCCAATGACAATAACGGTGGGTTGCGGCATTCAGTCGTAAAGTGTATACCAAAACTACAGAGTTGTGTATTGTGTAATTTGTGCTTATTTTATGATTATTGAACGAATATTTGCTACTCGAGTAGGTACTCACTGCCACGTAAACTGTGATCCTTTATCAATAGGATAAATTGGTGACCCGGCAGTTGATCCCCCGACAGCTGCCCCCCCGAAATTATAACTATTATAAATTATAATTTTTGTTAATTCTTTACGAAGTTCAAAGCTAAAATCGACTTCAAAAATACCTTTAATAAAAATATGGTATGGATTTCAAATCAATAGGAGTGCAAAGTGTCAACAGGACCGAGAATTTAAATTTCGTTGAAAGATGATCTTGCGATCGTACCCTTGCAACTCTACAGGTCTGTTCCGATGAGAAAGATTAATTATTCTCCATACCAGCATTTTAACATAATAACTCAATTTCGATTTTATTTAATTAAAAATTTGCTTTGATAAATACCTACATTAAAAAATGCTCAATTATGCACTTTTTGTAATTATTTTCTGATCATGAGTATTTATATTTTTTTCGATAATGTCTAAGCAAAATAATAATGTAATTTTTTTTTAAATATATTAGTTCGTAAGACCGTAAATAAATAGACAAACTGAATTATTTTCGCCACAAAACAAGGGCGCGTATCTTTTTTTATTGATTTTTTTTTTAACTAAAATAAAAATTCTGAAAAGTAGCTTTCCCAAATAATTTATTGGTTTACTTTACTGCATGATTATGTGATTTGAAATGTATGTTGCATACACAAAATTTTGTTTGAAAATTTAACAAATCTGCTTATTTTCTTAAAATTTAAAACATTGCGTTACTAGATAAAAGAACAGTCTTTCGAAATCAATTTATATTTTTTTTTTGTGCAAAAGAGTCAATACGTCTAAAATTTGATTTGAAAATGACATATTTCCGGTTTTGTCTGGTTATTCCCTCTTAATGTGTCCATCTTTTGTAATTACACACTGGTATATACAGTACTATAAACAAGTAGTTTTATTCTTGATGAATTTGATTGAAAATATGTTTTATACTTTTGTTACTTGGCGTTACATACTGTACTATCGTCTATGCACACCCCTTCGGTGACATTTAGTTATATTTTATGTTATTAGTATTATTATCAGTTATTTTTCCTAAACCGACTGCATAGTGTGTCAAAGTATGCCGGGGGCCAACTGTCTGATGTACCTGTTCGACAAATGTCTGATTTACCTATTATCTATCTATTATTTCCGGTGGAATTGATGATGTCTACAGGTCGACATCTGAGGCCGTAAACTGGTTTAAAGACCTTGACGTTTCCCTTAATAAGTCAAGTAAGCCTCATACGTCATACATATGTCTGGTAATGTTATATTATCGCGAATATAAGCTTATGGGTCCGAGTAATTGAACCCCACAGAAAAGAAAGAAGGTAACGGGTACCTAAAATGTCTATTTCAACCTTAATTTCTATTAAGTGCTTATGAAACGGAAATGACGCATTTCAGTACTCACGAAGCGTCAAACTGCGCTCATTGGCCGCTTTTATTATGACCTCACTTTTCAAGGCTCCCATTGGTTGAGATTGTAGTAGTGAAGTTTCGCTTCTACTGCGTGTGAACTGCACTCGATTTTTTTAAAAATTGATACCAATTCAAATGTATCAAACAGGTTACCGGAGGGCTGCTTGCACTAGCTCGTGCGCTTTTGCATCCAAGTGCAAATACTGTCCAGTCACACATTTTCACATGGAACAGTCGTTTTCAGCATACAAATGAATTCTCGACGACACAAAGGAAAGAATATTGCCAGAAAATCCTGAAAACTGATTGTATTTACTTATCTTCTTTTGAGATCTTAAAAAAGGAGTTAAAAATAAACATTCTTACGTTACTTTTGGTGCATACCTTAAGGTTCTTTAATGCATACTAATTCGCTCCCGAGTAATGTTCAAAGTTCGGGGTATTTTCGGGAATTTTAGACAACTTGCAGTGAAGAATTTAAACACTTATTTATTCACAGTATGGTAGGCATTGAAGAAATCAACTATATATCCACAGAGCACTGACGCACAAGCCCAGAAGAAGTGGTAAGTAACAAAGTGGCCATGTACGGCCACGCAAGCAAGGGGCAGATTGGGAAACTGCAACCTGCATCTACCGGTCCCGGCACGGAAGAGCGAGCTACCGCGGCACGAGGCTGAAGTAGGGTTGCCATCGATATATGTAGTGTTGAGTACCTCATACAAGATACACTACGAATGCAAATAATGTCCCATACAAAAACCATCCTGCAATCTCACAAAATGCATTTTAATAATAATAATAACAGCGTTTATTCACCTTTTGCAGTTTTATACATTTTGTTCATTTATCATTTATTCTAATCACAAAAAGGTCACTCACTGCTCAGCTATAAATTCAGGATTTATCCTAGAATGTAGATGGTTTTCAGCAGTTCCTCACATACACAAAACAAATAATACAAAATAAAATAAATTAAATTAATTTACATAATAAATAAAAAAAATAATAATTAAATTAAATCTCCACTTTAACCCTTTCTCAACCAGAGTTGTTTTAAAACAACGCGAACTTTGCAAATTATTTGTGAAGTAAGTACTGACCCTATTTATTTGTGACTTTTTTAAATTGATTTAGTGAACCTCTTCTGGCAACCCTATTTTTTTTCGTTGTGTTGGGTCCACTGTGTGCATACTTAATACCGTTAACAAACTTCCTCGTTCGCGCCTTTTGGAATTCTGTCACACAAGTGAGGTTTTTCCGCAAAAGTTAAAAGGTATTTATATCGATATCATAATATTTTTTTGTTTGTATATATAGAAAAATGTACATACTTTAATATTATAAGTAAAATATTACAAAAACATTTACATTATATATGTTTTTATCATCCCAAAGTACTGCGTTGTTCTAAAACAACACTGGTCGTAAGAGGTTGTATTTCAAACCTGACAGATGAGAACAACTTCGAAATATTTTGCTGATTATTTCCAATACACTATATATTTTGATGATAAGAATAGATGAATATACTCTCCAGTTACCGGAAGACGTATCATTGTCTTTTATATATTATTTTTTGTTAATCTTATTGCAGAAAAAGTCTCGTTCTTTGACCGAAATGGAAATAACCCTCCAATTGATGGGAGACGTCTCCGACGTGGAGTTGGAAGACAAAAATGAAGAGAATGGCGTTAAGCAAATAATAGGCAAGACAAGACCAGAAGAAGCAAGAAAATGACAGAACTTAGAAAACAACACCCAATAAAAATCTTTATTCTTGCCCATCCTAGTTCGAGTATTAGCATATTTGGTTGCCGTGTATAAAGATGAATTAAACTCCGCAAGAAGTTTCAAGAAACACCAAGAAGAGACTAGAAGGAACGAGAAAAGAAAAGAAGAGGCAAGAATAGACAAGAAAAGATTCAAAGAAACAATAAGATAACAAGAAAAGGTAGGAGGAACCGAGAAGAGCCAACAACGGGTGACCATTGGAAAGAAGATGCATTTAAAGCAAAGGTGAGTTAAGAAGAGCCAATATTAGACGATAAGAGACAAGAAGTAGAAAACAGAACCAAAAAAGACGAGAAGATCCAATAAGAGCCAAAAAGAAACAAGAACATTCAAGAAGAAACAAGAATAGATGAGAAGAGAATAGATAGAGAATATTCGAGAAAAGCTAATCAGAGACAAGTTAAGCTGAGACAAAAATAGATAAGAAGAGACAGAAGAAATAAGAAGAGATGAGAACATCCAAAAAGAAGCAAGAAGAACCAAGAAGAGACAATAATAGACAAGAAGAGATAATAAGATACAAGGAAAGTTAAGAAATGCAGAGAAGAGACGAGAAGGTCTGAAGAAAAAAGAAGAAGCAAGAAGAGACAAAAAGGGACAAGGAAAACAAAGAAGAGATAAGAAAAACCAAGCAGGGCCAAGCGGAGCCAAGAAGAGTCCAGAAGATCCAAGAAGAGGTGAGAAGATACAAGAAGAAACAAGAAGAGCGAAGAAGAGACTTGAAGATCCTATAAGAGCCAAGAAGAGACAAGAAGATCCTAGAAGAGCCATGAAGAGACAAGAGGCAAGATCCACTAATAGGCAAGAACAGCCAGGTATTGACAAGAAGATCCAAGACGAGCGGAGAAGAGGCAAGAAGAAGGAAGACAAAACCAAGGAAAAAATCATAACGCTCTATACTTTCCTTTATTCCTGACCATCCTAAATTCCAATATTGGCTTATTAGGTTGCCATGTATACTGGTCGATTAAACTCCAACCTCCTTCCCATCCCCAGAGCATGTGTTCTAAGTCCTAACGAGAGTGAATGTAGCATGAAAATAAAATGTTTTATAAGATAACAAAAATGTTTCATTTTTCTTCATACTGACAAATTATTTACCTCTCGCAACCACAGTTGTTTTAAAACAACGTGAAATATTTCCTAAACTATTAGAAAAAAAAAAAAAAAAAAAATTCAGAAAATTTTCAAATAATGCCAGTACACATAATCAAATGTTAAATATTTTTTAAATCTTAAGAAATTAATTCGGATGAGAAAGGGTTAATACACATAATATAATAATCAATTCAAATATAATATGTAATCAATCATCATCATCATTACATAGTATAAAATGAAGTCGCTCAAAATGTATGTGCGCTTAGATCTTTTAAACTACGCAACGGTTTCGCGGTTTTCACCAATATGTAGCGTCATTCAAGAGGAAGGTTTATATGTATAAAACATGCATATTATAGTAGAGAAAAGCCGAGAAATTCAAAGAGAATATATTTGTGTGCGATTTAAGACGGCATAGTAGTCGCTCAAAATGTATGTGCGCTTAGATCTTTTAAACTACGTAACGGATTTTTATGCAATTTTTACCAATAGATAGGGTCATTCAAGAGGAAGGTTTATATGTATAATACATGCATATTACAGTAGAGAAAAGTCGAGAAATTCAAATATTCAATTCAGGCAGCGGGCAGCGAGCAACGGGCAGCTGGCAAGCGGGGATTTTATAAAGGTTGAGTAATGGCGTTGTGTTTCGCTAGCCACAGCAACGTGTGGCCGAGTCTGATAGTGATAGTTCAAATATAAAGTACAATCAATTCAAATATGAATTTCGCATTTGTCCCAACCCTTTTTCTTTGTATTATCCACCACATATGTATTGAGGTGGTGACTGTGGTGAGGTGTTTGTGTATTAGTATTATACTTGTCACTACATTTCTTGAATGCGACATTTAATGCCACCCTTTTCCCCTTAGGATACGAAAATAACGAGGGGATTTGTTTTCTCTGAAATTATCTGTTTTGTTTTATTCTATTCTTTGGCTATATAAGATATGAGCTCCTTTTTTACTCTGACACACCGCGCATCACCATTTGGCGAATGGGTGAATAGGCAATGTAATAGGTTTTGTCGGGACTTTGGGACAGAGAACTCGTGAACGGCGATAGTCCCAATCAGTGGCGGCTAGATCATAAGAGCTCCCGAGCGCCGCACAACCCACAAAATTTGAAACGAAACGCGGTTCGATTATAAATTATAATATTTACTCAAGATCTCGTACAGTAAGTAGGTAGGTACCTATTATACGTGCTTTCTTTCAGAGCGACGAGCGACGAAACTGCACCTATATTCGTAGCAGTTCGTTTTCGATGCGCTCCAGAATTTTACTACTTTTGTGTATAAATTCCTTGAAGAGTCCAAAGCGTGAATTCATATGTTCCTTGCAAATTTTACAAAAGCTCGAACGTCGTTCCAAATTTTCCCCCACACCGAAAGGAGCGGCTCGTACAGTGGCGCGTTAAACGAGAACGCTTACGTGTAATGTTTTTGGACATTTTGTCTTCAATTTAACAGCGGAGCTACTATTTTAAACGATCCGCACGTTATTTGTTCTTCTCTTTCTTCGATTCAAGTCAGATGAGTCAAGTCAAAACATGTCACTATGGAAAGAGTGATTAGCTGATTGTTGATTTAGTTGTCGGTCATTGTCTGTCAAATTCGGAACATTTATTGCCCTGTGAAAGTTGTTAACTTTAATTGCAGATTATATTAACCCATATTTAGTGTTTGTTCATTGTTTACATTCAAAATGAGTTTTAATGTGGAATTTATTAAGATCAATAGATCTAGTTTCGAAAACAAAGTGAAAATAAAAAATGCCTGTCCGCCTAAACCTGAACTGATAATAAAACAAGAATGTAAATCTGGATCAAAAAAATTTACTAGATCATTTAACAAGACAATGTATAATAAAGCTTCGTGGCTTTGCGGATGTCATAAATTAAATACTTTGTTTTGTTTCCCTTGCTTGATCTATGGTGTGTATATATTTTTATATATACTGGCTTATTAGAAGACTTTTCCGAGACTGTGAAGTTACTAAAACTTGTGTGCACCATTCCAATGACCTCAGTTGAAAGCGAAAGATGTTTTTCAACGTTAAAACGAATAAAATCCTTTTTAAGAAATACGATGGGCCAGGATAGACTGAACGCTCTATCAGTGTTAAGCATCGAAAAAAAGTTAATTCAGTCGATGCCCGATTTTAACAAGAGGGTCATAGAGGTCTTCGCTAAACAAAAGGAACGGAGAATAGTACTTCTATATAAGTAGGTATGTATGTACCTTTACTAAATTTATTGTCTAACTCAATGACTCTGGCGAACCCCCACATATTTTGACCACCGGCCGCCACTGGTCCCAATATATCTGAACGGATGGCAACCCTGAATAAGGCTACCGAATTACTCGTACCTACCACACCTGATCGTGCTTACAAGAATTTTACCCACAATTACCTACCTACTCCAGACATCAAACCGCTTTGGTACTTAAATATGCTGATAAATTATGAATACGCGCCTCCAATAACAATAATAACTAAGTGGTAGACGAAGGCAATGAGAAGGACATGCATAATTGAATGGTTATAAGTTATAAGACTTATACATTATTTATTATTTTTAATTGATAAACTAACGTTTAAACAAGATTTTTATGCATAGCACAAAGGGTAGATAACAAATATTATAATCAATAATTATCAGCCTGAAACACTCATCTACATTGAAAAAATCTTCCGAGAAAAGATACTGGCCGCCAACGGGAATTGAACCCGTGACCTTCTGATTGCCGGTCAGGTGCTCTTGACCACTGAGCTATGGCGGCTTATCTAATACCCGCCAAATAATTCAATATATACTAGTGTTTCATTCGACAATTACTTATTATTACATTTTTCCAACTGAAAACAACCAACTTTATTTTTGTGAGAGAGGTATTGTTAATACTAAATCTCCCGCTAGGTGGCGTCGAGACTAATTATGTCTGCATTTATTGCTGAAATACTTTAACTTGTCAAATATTAATTATTATTTTTAATTGATAAACTAACGTTTAAACAAGATTTTTATGCATAGCACAAAGGGTAGATAACAAATATTATAATCAATAATTATCAGCCTGAAACACTCATCTACATTGAAAAAATCTTCCGAGAAAAGATACTGGCCGCCAACGGGAATTGAACCCGTGACCTTCTGATTGCCGGTCAGGTGCTCTTGACCACTGAGCTATGGCGGCTTATCTAATACCCGCCAAATAATTCAATATATACTAGTGTTTCATTCGACAATTACTTATTATTACATTTTTCCAACTGAAAACAACCAACTTTATTTTTGTGAGAGAGGTATTGTTAATACTAAATCTCCCGCTAGGTGGCGTCGAGACTAATTATGTCTGCATTTATTGCTGAAATACTTTAACTTGTCAAATATTAATTATTATTTTTAATTGATAAACTAACGATTAAACAAGATTTTTATGCATAGCACAAAGGGTAGATAACAAATATTATAATCAATAATTATCAGCCTGAAACACTCATCTACATTGAAAAAATCTTCCGAGAAAAGATACTGGCCGCCAACGGGAATTGAACCCGTGACCTTCTGATTGCCGGTCAGGTGCTCTTGACCACTGAGCTATGGCGGCTTATCTAATACCCGCCAAATAATTCAATATATACTAGTGTTTCATTCGACAATTACTTATTATTACATTTTTCCAACTGAAAACAACCAACTTTATTTTTGTGAGAGAGGTATTGTTAATACTAAATCTCCCGCTAGGTGGCGTCGAGACTAATTATGTCTGCATTTATTGCTGAAATACTTTAACTTGTCAAATATTAATTATTATTTTTAATTGATAAACTAACGTTTAAACAAGATTTTTATGCATAGCACAAAGGGTAGATAACAAATATTATAATCAATAATTATCAGCCTGAAACACTCATCTACATTGAAAAAATCTTCCGAGAAAAGATACTGGCCGCCAACGGGAATTGAACCCGTGACCTTCTGATTGCCGGTCAGGTGCTCTTGACCACTGAGCTATGGCGGCTTATCTAATACCCGCCAAATAATTCAATATATACTAGTGTTTCATTCGACAATTACTTATTATTACATTTTTCCAACTGAAAACAACCAACTTTATTTTTGTGAGAGAGGTATTGTTAATACTAAATCTCCCGCTAGGTGGCGTCGAGACTAATTATGTCTGCATTTATTGCTGAAATACTTTAACTTGTCAAATATTAATTATTATTTTTAATTGATAAACTAACGTTTAAACAAGATTTTTATGCATAGCACAAAGGGTACATAACAAATAGCCACGACGCCACCTAGCGGGAGATTTAGTATTAACAATACCTCTCTCACAAAAATAAAGTTGGTTGTTTTCAGTTGGAAAAATGTAATAATAAGTAATTTTCGAATGAAACACTAGTATATATTGAATTATTTGGCGGGTATTAGATAAGCCGCCATAGCTCAGTGGTCAAGAGCACCTGACCGGCAATCAGAAGGTCACGGGTTCAATTCCCGTTGGCGGCCAGTATCTTTTCTCGGAAGATTTTTTCAATGTAGATGAGTGTTTCAGGCTGATAATTATTGATTATAATATTTGTTATCTACCCTTTGTGCTATGCATAAAAATCTTGTTTAAACGTTAGTTTATCAATTAAAAATAATAATTAATATTTGACAAGTTAAAGTATTTCAGCAATAAATGCAGACATAATTAGTCTCGACGCCACCTAGCGGGAGATTTAGTATTAACAATACCTCTCTCACAAAAATAAAGTTGGTTGTTTTCAGTTGGAAAAATGTAATAATAAGTAATTGTCGAATGAAACACTAGTATATATTGAATTATTTGGCGGGTATTAGATAAGCCGCCATAGCTCAGTGGTCAAGAGCACCTGACCGGCAATCAGAAGGTCACGGGTTCAATTCCCGTTGGCGGCCAGTATCTTTTCTCGGAAGATTTTTTCAATGTAGATGAGTGTTTCAGGCTGATAATTATTGATTATAATATTTGTTATACATTATAATATTCCATGAACATGTGAAATACCTGTTTCAAGTGATTTTTTTTTTCAATCATACTTAAACAATGCATATTACAGCCGATCGATTCTCAAGACGACAGGTGCAATAAATGCACTTTAGACTTATACGGGATCTTATAAGTCCAACGTGCAGCAACAATCTGTGCACGTTTTTACTAGGTAGTTTACTGAATAATGCACAAACTACGCGACAAGAATTAGGATGAATTTGATACAGGACAAGTGCGAAGGCGTTTTCCTGGATTAGCGAGGGAAAGAATATTAGGTATTTTTTAGGGAGTGAGTCACAAATCCATTCGGAATACTCTGAATTTTTATAAAATTTTACGGTGCTCCAGATTTTATGTCCGGGTTGAATCTTTCCCAAATGAAAGACTAAACCCTTCCACACACTTTTCCACAAATGAATATCTAGTAAATTCACGCAATGTAAGTGCACTATATAAGATAAATAATAAATAAAGTGCACTATGAAACATAATGGGAAAATATTTCACCGACTCCAGATATTTTCATATCAGAGGGTTCGGCTCTGATGAAATCCTAACTGGTCCGATAAATCCTACTGATCCCTCAATATAAATATTTAAAAAATATTTCGTAATCCTACATGTATTTAAAATAACCGACTTTTGCATTTTTATGAATAAATTTTTTGACAAATCTAATACGCCTAAATTTTGAATGAGAGAGCTAGGAATAATGCCAGTAGCCGAAATAACAAATGGTAATATTTTTATAGTCTGAGAATGCCAAATTCTTTTAATCTCATTTCCTAAATCTGTATATAATTATTATTATTAGTATTACTACTAGCGAAAAACCCGTGAAAAATCACGAGATTTTATAATTGTGGGATGAAGAAGTTGAAAGTATTTATAAGTCCCCGGCGATGCCCGGCCTTTACATAGAGTTATCGAAATCAAAAGTAGACAGTGACCTTCCTCTTGCTTTGTAGGTAAGGTGTGAAAAATTTCATCAACCTCGGCATAAAACTGTAGATTTGCATACAAAACAAATCCACACCGCTTATCCACCACATATAAATATTTTCCTTTATATATTATATATTTCAATCAATTTACGCAAAACCTTGACAAATCATATACTTAAACCTTCCTCATGGATTACTCTATCTATTGGTGAAAACCCCATGAAAATCCGTTCAGTAATTTAGTTTATTTGAGTTTATCGCGAACAGAAAGACAGACAGACGCGGCGGAGAACTTTAATTTATAATATGTATACATTTACCTATTAAACCTATTAAAAGAACAATTAGAGGCGATCATAAATTTGCCATTCCAACGAACACATTTAACACTTAGTAAACTTTAATGATCATTACATTATTCAGGTTTAAAACTGTCAAAGCTTTAGCTAGGTCTATCAAAAATGTAAACAAAAGTAATACAAATTTCAAATACATATTTATCATTATTAATCTTGAAAATTAAATTATTTTGGTATTCAAACACTCACAACCAAAAAAATATGCTTAATATGTCAGATATTAGAAAAAAGAAGCCTTATTTTCGAGTACGTACTACGTATATCATCCTATAGCAGATGTGTTTTGTTTACTCAAATATACAAGTCAAGGAATTGAGTGAGTCAAGGGAGTGATTGAGTGCACAGGTAGGCGCCTTCTTCCAAAGGACGAAGGATATAAACGCAAGGTACAGTGGCTTCCAGTTCACTGAAACGAAGATAATCGTTCTCACATTAAACAGGATTTTTACCGGTTTGTCGTATCTACCGAAAGGGGTAAAGACTACCGTTGAGTCATATAATTTAAGATTAATTTATAGAATAATGACGGACAAGACTTTGATTAAGGCGCACAATTATGTACCTATCTAATTAGAATTTTGACGACCTTCATGGCAGGCGGAAAGCTCTTGGATAGGGACCTAATTGGACCTATTCAGGATCGAAACATTACTTAAAATGGCACTCAGGTTGTTAACCATAACTACCTTACTGAACACAGAGAACCACAAATGTTTATTATTAATAAATCACAAAATGTATACGGAAAACAAAGAGGCATAAAATACGTAAAATGTTAATTGCATTACCGAAAGAATACAGCCTTACTAATAAAAAAACACACTTCCCAACCGTTAAACGGAGTCGTTACACGTTGAGTAAAAACTATGTAGGCTCAGATTATTTGAAATTAATATTTTTTTAAATCTTTGAATGTGCTCCGAAAGAGCTAGCAAAATTGCATTTTGGCAGACGGACACTTGAAAAGTGAGGTTATTTTGAATTAAATATTTTTTTCATTTACTATTACCGCCTGAATTTAATAAGAATTCTATGTTGTTTAATAACATAAAAAAACGTCTTACGCACGTGTAGGTAAATATAAATCAACGTTTATATATCGCAAACAATGAATCCAAAGTATCGTTTATTTGCTATTCTCTGGAAATTATTATAATATGTTTTTATTGGTAAAACGACATTAAAAGTGAAGTGCCTAACAGTTTTCTTGCAGATTAAATAAAAGGAATGTGTTTTATAAATTTCGTGTTTTATGCAATTATTCGACGTTTGTTTTATTTTGTTGTTGTATTTGTTTTCACGACATCTTCAAAAGGAATAAATATAAAGCACAACACACTTTGAAAATAAACCAAAATTCGAGGAGAAATTTATCAAGATAAACAACCATATTTGGCTGTACAAACAATGCATACATATACCTAATTAGAAATAAAACTTACTGATATTTTGTACCTACCGTATAAATAAATAAATACATAAAAATGAGAAATTTCTTAAAATCAAATTGAATATTACTGTTTGAAAATGTATGTAAAATACAATTGTTAAAAAAAAAACTGGATGAAAATATTCAAATAAAAGCAATAACAAAAACGACGAGAACAAAGTAACCAGTTACTTTCAAATTATTTCTTTCGGCCACAACAGTCCTCGAATGAAGATGCCATTGTTACATTATCTATCGGACGACTATTTGAAATCTAGTGTAGTATCACACACAATAATAAATCTCGTAAGTGGAAAGAAAAGAGCAGTCACAACTTGAGTTGGACTCAGACATGACGCATGACCCAAGATCGGCCATTGTCACAGGTCAATCGGTTAGCCGCCCTTTGAGTTCATTGTTGAGGCTACCGAGAGCGGTGAAGCAGATGATGTGCCGGAGGGGCGGCGAGGGCGGGCCGGAGGGCGGGGGCGGGCCACGCAAATAGCCGACTGTCACAGCATGAGCCGGTGGGAGTTTCCCCGACCTGGTGAGCCAACAATACCCTACCAACCTCGCTGTTTCTCTTAATCACGGGGCTATTTGTGAACACACTCGGTACTGAACCGGAGAAAGCATCAGAATCAAATACATCGCTACTCTCATTGATTTTTCTATCACCTTAAAGATTGGTCAATTCGATATTAACGCAATATATATTTTGAAATAACCTCGAATTTCAGGAGTGGAAACACTCAAAACTTTCAAAATTGCTTCGTTGCGTTCCTTTATCTCTTCCGATCACGATTTCAACACAAAATAATAAAATTAAACATTTACCAATTGATGCTTTTTAAAGGAAATTAGCCAAGACTTTATAAACGCGCTTGTCCACAGAAGATAACAGGCATGTATTTATTTAGTGTGTTTTGTTTATTATTTACGCATAATAAATTGTATGAACTTATTTATTCATTTCCTATCGCTTCCACTTGTTGTATGTAATTACAATAATTATCATTATCAGATTTTCTGAGAGTTTGGCGTATTATTATTATGTAATGTAGATAGGTTCTTGTTATTAATACCAAATTTGTAAATATTAACCCAAAATCACACTTACAAACAATATGTACAAAATCATTCACTTGACACTAGCTAGAACACTCCTTTGGGGTGAAAAGCCACGAAGGGAAAAAAAAATAAAACTAAACAGAATAATGTGTAACTAAGAAATCTGAATGGCAGGTACTTAAAAAATTGCCTTTAAAATAATTATTTTCTCGGCTTATGAAAAGATTAATAATACAAATCGTTAAATAAGAATTTAGGCCAAGATCCGTCCTACACAGAACCTTTTATTTATAATGTAGAATAATCCAGATATTATTTCTGACGACTTGTATAATGCTACCTAATCATAAAATTTTAAGTTTCTCGAAAAATCAACCGCCTTAATCCTCTTAATAATTATTTATGCTAATATGTATTCAATTAAAAAATTATATAAAAAAGGAAAGCGGGCATAATCAGTATGCTGACGCACATGATGTTAAAAGATGCTTAAAATAATTGTTATGAATACAGACGGCATTCCAGACGTCTTCAGAACTTGAATCGATGTCGCTGGACTACTTGAGCTGATTACAGAACTAAAGAGAACTCGCACAAGGTGGTATTGTGCATGCTAATAGAGGCTGTTGTGTACTATGGATGTGGGTTGGTGTGGAGACTCCCTCTGGACTTGCTTAGTGACGTGCCCAGTGCGCGCTACACCCTGAGTACATAATGTGTATCCAGACCCGGATTTATCATAGGGTTAAGTGGGGTATATCCCAGGGCGTCGACTTGGCAGGAATACCAACAAAGTGAAAAATTTTGGGTAGGAACCTTTTTATCATAGATTTCATGTGAGACAAGTTTGATCCACAGATATTATTACCAAATTGTTTTGAGAGATTGAAAAATGAAAATGATACGAAAGCATTAGAAATATGGATAAATACAAAGCACGTGTGATATCAGAGGTAGTAACGCGCAGCCCATAAAGACTGAAAAGCAGTGACAACCCTAAAACGAATCATACGAATAAATAATAGAAAAAAATTAAAAGGCGATATTCTATGCACAATTCATATCCGAAGTTTAAAAATCTGTTTACTTTGGTCATAGAGAAATGCACGCCACTGTCCTGAGGATTTGAAAATCGGGTTTGTGTATTAATCTGTATAGTTTTGTGGATTTCTTCTAGATAACGTCAAAACATAGATAACATTTCCAATTTGGGATGCGGGTAAGGGTACCGTCGCCCCGGGAACACCCTTGCCATCGGTCATCCCAAGGGGTATACTACGTTTGGGACTTAGCCGGAATGCCCGAGATCTTTTGGTCTCTCCAGCTGGACTCTCTCGACCCATCATATTGAGCCGCAGTGGAGTGAGGGATGGATTCATACGATGTCACTCCTCGACATATTGACTCCCAGATTCCTATCCACACCTCATACCTTTTCCTTCCCAAAGCTTTCTATTCTTCCTTTCGCTAAAAAGATCCTCCACACAGCTCCTCAAAGAGGACAACACAGGCCCCGATGGAATTTTTTTTCTCAGCGTCTCCTGTGTGGAGCTAATTTAAAAAATATGTATATGTATATAAAATTCAATTCTAAGCACCTTTTCAAGCGTTATAGTCGCTTTAAGATTTTTTAGGTATATGTACAAGAATTTAAAAAAATTGCAATATAAAAGCATTTTCATTGTTAACAACATTCCATAGTCAACATCGAAAACTCATTTTCTATTATGTCAACAGAGTTCAAATGTGAAAATCGACGATTGATAACAGACTTTGTCAACAAAAGACGAAGACATCGCAATTTTTTATATCATATAAATCTTTTTAGGGCCACACAAACGTATCAGCCGAAAGGAAAGCGTAAATCCGGTCCTGGTCCTGTACGTAGGTCGTAGGCTGCATTGTTGTCGGATATGATCGATGTATTTTGCATCGATTTATAACTAGGCATACTGCATACAGAGCCAATATGCAGGTAATATTAGTAAATCGTTTACACTTCAAATGTTCCTTTTAAATAATAAACAAAAATTTACAAGGTAAGGTAACTACATACATAGTTAGTTATAGGTGAGATGTGGAGATCTTGGCTGACACCGACTCCAAAAATAACAATCGTACGAAATTATTTTTTAAATTTTTAGTGCATTTTTAAGTCGTTTTTTGTTTTGTTAAAATTTTTGTTTATTTTTAGATTTTTAGTGACGTAATATCGAGTTATTCGTCCATTTGTCGCGAACAAACTTATTGCAAATTTAAGACATATATGGTTTTTTCATGAATCTCATTGTCAGAACTGGACCAAATTAAAATAGGACCACACGGAAAGCACCAGCTTTCTAATGAATAAAGAATCATCAATATCGGTTCCCCCAATCGAAAGTTCTGAGGTAACAAACATTAAAAAAAATAATAAAAAAAAATACCGTCGAATTGATAACCTCCTTTTCGAAGTCGTTTAAAAACAGTGGATTGCTGAACTCCTGACTTTTACAGTCAAATAAACGAGTGTTTGTTCAGATGGCCATTCCAGTCTGGGATCGATAACTCGAGAATCGACAATAACTAAATACTACTGCAATCAATAGATTATAACACGAGTAATTTACGGTGACTGGACAACTCAACAATGTGTAACTTGGTCACTTCTTTGATAAGTCACTAAAAGTGAAGAAAAAAACTTGATTAAATAGGTTAAGTTAAGCCTCGATTACATTGAGCGAGTTTACTAGCCGGCAATTTTAAAAGCGGGCGAATCGGCGAGTGCGATTGTGATGATGACACATAAACATTGCACTCGCTCAGTAGTGAACTAACTAGCGAAAGCTGAGCTAAAATAACGTCTCCCGCACGAACTAATTCTGTCGACATTTTGTAGAAAACTGAAATATTTGTAGCTAATCGTGGCTTAAGGCGGTACACAATCCTAATAATTTTTGTTTGCTCAAAAATCACTTTTTTTTACACTTTTACTTAAATTTCCGGCGAATTCGTAACTATATTAACTTTTTTATTCAGATGTTGTCCTGGGGATGTAAGTGATTTGTATTTAAGATCAATAAAAACAATACCTTACCATTAATATATATTACGTACAACGACTTTAAAAATTTGTAATACGTTATACAACTAGTTAGCGGTAAGCACCAGATTTTATTTTTCTAGACGATAAATTAATAACTTCGCCAGTGCGACGTCATCCCACATTTTCAATAGTTGTAACACGTTCTTCAGAATTAATTAAATTGAACGCGGTGAAAAGTCTAATCTCCATCCCTGCTAGGGTGAATTCCACCGTACGTTCATCCATTACGCCGTGCAGCGGGCGCATATTTGTTTACACGCTTTCGACTTACGTCGTTAAGATTCCCACATTATTTGTATTCTTCTTTTCTTTGATAGGGCAAATTCGACAGTAGGTCCGTGCAATACACGGGTCGCGAGACTCTATTTGTATACACGATTAAGATTCTGAATATATTTTAGGGTATATTGTCATCTTAACAGATTGTACAACGAATAATCCACATCAAAGTAGACGCCCTTTCAACTTTTTTCGTAGATTGTTCACAATCTGCTAGTTAGCTAGTAATATGATTGATTACACTGAGCGAGTTTACTAGCAGATCGTGAATTCGACAGCTAGTAGGTAGCTTTTAAACTCGCTCAATGTAATCAAGGCTTTAGGTTAGGTTATGAGCTATTTTTAAGTTTTTCTTTTATCTTCGCTTTTAATGAATTTTCAAAAAGGTATTGAAATGCCACTTAGTTGAGTTGTCGTGGAACCGTAATTTACCTACACATTGAATAATTAATTGTGTATTCGATGAAGTTCATTCGCCGGTAAATATCGCGGCAACACGAAATAAAAATTATACCCACTGGAATAGAAATTTAGCACACTAAACGTACTATGAAAAATGAATACGTAACTTTGAAATATCTGTATAACGATGGCGTGTTTGGTATGGACACGACAGGTAAGCAGTTCCTAGTTACGAAGTACGACAGTAAGGCAAGCTGAGTCCTGAGCAGTTTCTATGTACACTATTTCGTAATAATAGCCATGATCAATTGATCAAGATGAAAATTTGGAGCAGGTGGATTAGTTGGTGCAATGTATAGTAAATAGGTATTTAATATGGAAATAATACGATAGATGGCGGTAAGCATTTAGCTTGCGCCATAGCTCGCCAGATGGCCTTAGTGTACAAGAAGTGGTACTAGAGATAGACTTTACCAGCTCCCGAGTTGGGAGCGCAGAGATTTACCTACCCCCGAATAGTAAACAGTCGTAGCTATCCAGCTAGGTTATTCAAAGTAATAAACACCATTATATTTAAAGAACCTTTGTAATAATTAATATCTGTTGAGGAAAGGGCAGATATAACAGTTTGTGTAACTGGGTAGCATGTTTACGAGAGATGGGAAGGCTGATAGAGATATTGAAAGAAGGGTGAATGCCGGTAACTCCAATAATGGAGGACTGAATGCCGTTGGCGCTAATAAAAAACTGTCAAAAGAAGCAAAGCTAGCAGTCCACAGTGGAGTCCTGGTACCTACCCTGATCCTGATGTATGGTAGTGAGGCATGGAACTGGCAGAGGAAGGATGAAAGTAAACTAAATGCTGTTGAAATGAGATCCCTGAGGCGTATTAGTGGTAAAACAATGTATGATCGTGTGAGAAATGTGGATATCCGCAAAGAATGTAAGGCTGATGTAAGCATAATGAGTAAGATTAAGAAAGGGACCCTCAGATGGTTTGGGCATGTAGAGCGAATGAACGAAGAAAGTAGTGTAAGAAGAATATACGACGCAAATGTGAATGGTAGAAGAAGTCGGGGACGTCCGAGGAAGACATGGCACGATCAAGTGAATCAGATACTTGAGTCGGGCCATGTCAAAAGTCAGAATAATAGAAGAGAATGTATGAATGTGAGTGAGGCAAAGAGTTTGTGCCAAGACCGAGTTGTTTGGTGGTCCGTCCTCTCTGACTACCCCTGCGGGGAAACGGCGTGATGGTTAGTTAATTAGTTAGTTATCAATTGATCAAATGATCAAGCAATTGATTAAACAGTACAGAACGAAAAGCGAATAAGCAAAATCTAGTAGGTACTGAGCTCTGAGCAGTTTTTCCTAGTTCCTAGGTCAATATTACAGGATCCTGAACGGTCCTTTTGCCGCTGTACATTCTGCGTAAGTTTTTAGTTCTGATCAGCTCTAATAATGAATCCCGAGCCGTTCTTAGGTACTGACTGAGCACTCCACATGACATAGTATCCACTTTCTGCACCAAAACTGAACTGTGAACGTGAACAGTAGTTCATAGATACGTGGTTACTTAGGTGACACAGTAATTCTGCGATAGTATACAGAGCCCCGAGCGGTTCCTACCTATTCTATACCTAATCTGCCTCCTGTTTTATATTATATTATATTTTGGTTTTAATGGCACCGTTATTATTTATCATTATCTATTGTCCTGTGCCAAAACAGCACCGTTATTGTTAATTTTGTTTTCTTGCCATTGCTTTGTGTATACTGTATATTTTTTATTTCATTTTATTTGATCAATATTTTGTAAGGATTCGTAAGGAACACCGTAGGATTACTTGTAAGTTTATGATAGTCAAGAAAAAACTTGAAGTGAAATAACACAAAACTGCGCTATGCAAATATTTTGTTATAATTATTATTATTGAGTATTCAGCAGTTCTCAAGTATCTAGATTCTTCAATAGTTCTGAACACTGAACAGTTCCTAAGTAGTGCACCAGGTAAATTATCGGTAATAATATCCCTTGATGATGTTACGTACGTCGCACGGTGGACGAAATGGAGAAAAAACCCGAATTAAGTGGTTTTTGCAAAAGTTAATGTTTTAAATATTTATATTTTTTTTAGTATAGCAAAATAGTTTCTGCATTTTATGTGTTTATTTAATTTTTTTAATAGCGCTTGACGGAAGTTTGGCAAGGCCGCGAAGTGTGTCATAAATTGGATATTCGGCATCGCTTTTTTCAGTTCGCTCCTATGTATGGTCAGAGACAGTCGTGTATTATGTCACGTTTCAATATACTTACAAAAGTTTGTTATGGATGCTATTCCTCAAGGTATTCTTTATTTAATTTACTAAACTTTATATCAATATCACATGTGTGTGACATTTGAACTAACATCTAATGTTCCACTATTTTTGTATTTTTTTGCTGTTAAAATGCTCATTTCATTTAGCATTTAGAAACAAAACATCGTTTGCTCCCAGTTATGAATATATACGTATTGTAGACTGAAGTTTCACCTTTCATGTGATATATAAATTGTTCTCCTTTTTTCTCCTCTCTTGAACAATTTTGTTATTTTCAGGAAGGCCTGTATGCATTCCCCGGAGAAAATTTTTCGAGGTATTAAATGTACGGGGTATATTAATTGCCACTTCTGTGAAATGAAAGAAGTTTTTAATTGATTATCTAACATAAAAATACCACAAAGTGGCAGGTTCGAACATTTCAAGCCCTACATTTTACAAAAATGTTAAGTATTTTTCACTACAATCAATGAATAAATGGAGAAAAAACCGCAGTTGTTATTGTGAGATTTGAACAACATAATTTAGAGTGGTTGCAAGAAATGATATTTGTGTCCATGTGTTGGGTTAGACCAATAAAAGTATTTTAAATAAATAAAAAGAAAATACTTTGTTTTAGGTCACTTTATTGATATTTTATAGTCTACCGGTTTCGGTACCTCCGTACCATCCTCAGGACTGTTATAAAAATACTAACAAGTACAGAGTAATATACATATATATATACAAAATTGTTTGGGAAAGAAAGAGACAGTAAATTAGAGCGGGACAGTGCGACAGTCGTGCGGGGGAGGGGAGTGTGGGATAACGGGAAACTTACTTATAATATATATAAATTGTTAAGAAAGAAAGAGACAGTAAATTAGAGTGGGACAGTGCGTCAGTTATGGGAGGGAAGTGGGGAAGGAGAGTGTGGGATAACGGGAAACATACTTATAATAGCTGCCTAACAAGTTCAGGTTTTTCGGAATTCGCAGAACATTTAATTAATAAAGATCACACGTTTAACCGGGATACGGGTATTAAAGTGCTACACAAAAATGGGATAGGCTTAAGATTAAATAATTTAGAGGCGTTGGAAATTAAAAAAATCGGTTAATTCAAAGGCCGACATCATCAATAATCAACTTAATTTAACATTCAGCCCTATTATAAGTATGTTTCCCGGATGACAACGGATACACCTTTAGCACTTAGATTTTCTACCATTTTCGATTAAAATATGAATGAACCTAATTGTTGCCCGTCTTTTTGTGTTCATAGATGTGAAATATAATATGTAAAATTTAAAATTTAAATGTTTTATTTGCCTAGATATTTGTATATCTTCAAAATTTATTATTTCGTTGTTGTAAATTTCTACGCAAGAATAAATTAATATTTTTTTCATCAAAATAACAGTATTAATAGGCTTGCGTCTGCGTAGCAGTTTTTATCGGATTTATTAAATGGTTACCTACACCCAAACCCTTCGCCCAGGCGAAGCCGATGTAAAGGCCGCCCGCAGGGCCTAGCATAAAAAACCTGCAAAGCGGATTTTTAACTGCTAGTAGTTATAATTCATTAATAAGATCAAAAAAAAAATTGCATTAATATTTAGTCAGCAAAGAATTAATTCGTGTTTTTTCTTCATTCCGTCCACTGTGCGTCGTTTATGAGACACACAGAGTTATCAGCGGTGTTACTTTATCGAGTCTTTAGCAATTTCTAGGTACTGAGTACACCAGTTTATGTGTGCATTCCTCAAAAATAGTCCGAACTGCAGTCCAGTAACACTGTAGTTCCTATTATAGAATTTCTTGCTTCCTTTGTTGCTTTCCATTAGTCCCTTCGTGACAATCAAAGCTAACGAGAATAGTGTTGTATTTTGCGCAGCCTTTGTGCATTGCACAGTCATACACGTATATAGTGTAAATAGGTGCCTGCATTTAATGTCAAACCTAACGCGGTGGTTGTCGCGGGCGGCAAAGGCTACGGTTGCGTGTCTCGACTCCTGACCTGTAATATGTAATGCATTTATTATTATAACAATTTATATCCGCGGCTACACCGCTTTAACCCTTTTCTAGAAGATATTCATATTTTGATAAGTCATTCAGGAAATGATACATATTATGTTACAAATTGCATGATACGATGTACTGCAGTAGGAAATGTTATACATATTTAGATCATAAAGAGTTGAATCATGTTTCAGGAATCTTTTTCTATTCTATTCAGTACACATTATATGAGAAGTGGCTAATTCAGTACATACCCGAGTCCCAACTGTTCGCTGTCTGCTAGTTGCGAGTTGAAGGGTATGTTGTGACGCTGAACGGAGCGGGGAGAGGAAGGCGAGGATTTAGAAGTACCTAGCTATTCAATTCTGATCACTAAACACGTCCCAAGCCCATTATAAACAACGTTTCAGTTATGAATGGCGGTATTTGACCAGGTGCTACCTAGAGCGGCTATCACTTATATCTTTTACATTAAATCCATTTTCCTTGCCGTAAAATTAAACATGAATTAATAATCGAAGCGCAGATATGGGTCAAGTCGCTATTCCTCGCCGCATATTTGGAATACCCTTGAATTTTAAAATTTGTAACCGAATTTCACTAAGATTTAGGTTTTTGTGGCCCCATTCCTTTCTCCAGGATGTTTATTGGGTGGTCGAGATAAATGTAGAAAAGGTAATTTTCAAAAAAACTTGAAGTTTACCGCCGTTTTTTCTAAGCTGTCGATATAGTTAAGATAACTTGCCATTGGTGGAGAGCAATCTTACTGTTAAACAGAATCAATTCTGAAGCTGCCTTTAAAAGGCAAGCTCTGTTACTACTTATATAGTTGATACCCACCGTTTATATTTATATACATATTTAATTTAAAACGCATTAAAATTAACACTTTTTGTAATGTTTTAAAAATAATAAACTGAATTAAATTGGAAAACATTCATCGCTAATAATGTGTTCAGATATTTGACAATATGTACACAATATTATTGTTCTTTTTCCATTTTTCACTGTTATTAGATTAAAGGAATTTTAATTCCCATAACTAGATGTACCTAATTCTTGTAGTGTGTGTGCTCAGTATGGCTGGGGTGGTCTCACCACCTGTTCTCCTTGGCTTATTAGACACGATCATTATTATTTATTGTCTACGATAGAGTAGACAACATATTGTCACCCCCTGGAGGGGGTTGGGGGGGGTGACACCTGCAGAGTTCAGCGCACTCGCAGCTGTCTGGAGACTAACCTAGAGCCGGTTCCCCACACCTCAAACCCCATACCCATCGACCAACTTTATCCTAACTATCCCCTCCCCAATAAAGACTACATTGAAATGTTTGGAGTAAGTATATCAGACCGGCTCAAGAATCGGAGCTCCATAGAAGCACGAGTAAATCTGGCTTCCAAGAAATTTGACGTCTTGTATAGGGTTAGCGATTCTTCGATAGTGAGCAGCTGGTAACCATGTACAAATCTCAAGTACGTCCAACAGTTGAATTTGGGAGCCACCTCTGAGCTGGAGCCCCAAAATACTTGATAAACCTGACTTATCGCCATCTCTACACAGACGCAACGTAGTGCAGGTATTTAATGGAGCCTGCTCTAAGGAGCTAGCAGCATTGATCCCCGGTGCACCGGTGAACGTGCATGAAATTTGATGGACGCGAGCGGAAACCCCGTTCACAGATGACATTGGCTTCATGAGATAGGGTCGTTTCTTCGACTAGTTTTTGTGTGAGTCGGCTCGTATGTGGAATGAGCTAACATTTGCTTTCTTCTTTCGTGCATCGTTTGTGAGAAAAAGAGGTTTTAATGGGAATATTGCAAAAGAGTCCCGACTGCTCCCAACCGTCCGAAGCCAGTAGGAGGTGGGGTAGTGTCTGGCTATTCAGATCTGGTCACCAAACACGGCTAAATCTATTTCAAGCAACGTTTCTTTCTGTCTTACACCAGGACGATACTGAGAGTATTTACCGCTCTGGGACGTGATGCAATATGCGTGGAGGATTAAAAAAAATCTCTGTACATAAACAAATAAAATTAAAAAAAAAAAAAAAAAAAAAAACAGCGGTGTATCCTATAGTTTTATGATCCTGCCACCGAGAGCTCCGTTGTAAAGTATTTTTCTATTGCATGCATAGTAATACATATAAAAAATAGGGACAGGTTTCAATGGACATAATTATATTATTATTTACCATAAAGTAAGTAGTAGATATTCTTTATGCTTTGTTATTTAGCCATTGTTTTTTGACTAAACCGATATTTAAACCTCAAAACCGCTAAAGTACGAAAATATTGAAGCGCCGGAAGTGATATTTGCATGACTAAAATAAATGCTTATCAAATTGCACTCATTATTGTTTGTACTGTGTACATATTATGTACTTATCAAGTCCTATCAAACAATGTGCTCTGAATCTATATTTAGAATTTAGATTATATACCCTCAAATTCTCCGAAGTGTGATTTATGAAGACAATAATTTACAAATATTAATAAATTTTTTTTTTTTTTAAACTTAATGAGTAAAACCTCAAATTGTAGTATTTAATAATTAAATTAAATGAAGACAATATTAGCGAAACTCATTCGAAAATGTGGAGACAGAAAAAGATATTGGCACCTCTGGTACTCGAACCCAGGACCTTCTGCTTACATGTCAACAACTCTACCAACTGAGCTAAGGTGTCTATATCCAATTCTGTCACTTTTAGAACTACCAACATTATCTTCATTTTCTTAACGCACATATTACAATAGATGTCGCATATTAAAAATAAAATGGATACAAATTTATCCAGACACTATCTAGATAGCATTTAGTTCGGGTTTGAATCTTGCAATCATATAAAGATAGCAGCCAAAATGTGCGTTAAGGAAATGAAGATACTGTTGGTAGTTCTTATTCGAAGTATGGTACAGTTAAAAGTGACCGAATTGGATATAGACACCTTAGCTCAGTTGGTAGAACAGTTGACATGTAAGCAGAAGGTCCTGGGTTCGAATCCCAGAGGTGCCAACATCTTTTTCTGATTTGTCTGTATCCAGATTTTCGATTGAGTTTCGCTAATATTGTCTTCATTTAATTAAATTAATTTTAAATTCATAATAATTGCGAAATACGCAATTCAAAGTACCTACATAATAAATAGGTACATAATATAATAATAAATACAAAGTACTACTTTCCAGAATCACTCTGCTGAGAGACCGCCTTTTTGCATTTAAACATTTGCGTTTAGTGACTAGATAATAACTAGAATCTTCCTAACTTGTTGCTGCAACATCTCTTTCATGTCGTTCACTCTTACAATATTCCCAAATTATTACGATGCGATAGTTCCGCAGAGGGTAATTGCAATTACCTACTTCATCAGAGTGGAAAATATGGTGTCAACATGTAGTTGGTGACTAGATCTGAATAGCTAGGTAATTCCTAATGCAAAAAAAATCACATAAACATATAACTTATTAAATTCATTAAATAAACATAAAAAACCATTCATTTGATATTGGATGGCGAAATAATATTCAATAGACTGTTAAATAAACATGATCATAAAATAAGATATCTAGACTTACGTCTCTATTAGTGTCTCTCTCTTGCCTATCTTTGTATTGTTTGTCATTTGAGTGAACTTATATAATTCTACAAATTTTCCATTTATATTTGTTTTGTTTTTAACCTTTAATTAGTTATATGCAAATGAATAATTATTATGATTATTATCTAATTATTTGTACCCATTTGTGCATTAACTGAGTTTTTAAAACTGGATTTAAAACACTGTAAAAATCCAGTATACAAAAATAAATAAATATTAATAAGAATCATGGCTTCTTTATCAGATACAAGAGCTCGTCTTTTCTGATTTCCAATACAGAGAGGGAACACCTAAATGAAATATTTAGTAAAATATTTGTACAATTAGAAGAAAAAATTAAAAATCTCGGATGAAAGGTGATAATGAAGAGAGACCGGACAAACTCTTTACAAACTACAGTTGACTCGCCTTCATGCCGTCTCTCTCACACAAGCATCACCACTTGCCTAAAAATAAATTTAATACTTTCAACGGAGCATAATACATAAATAAATAAATAAATAAATAAATATTACAACTTTTGTTTGACTAAAAAAAATCTAAGATAACATCTAACCTTAAACAATTCAAAGTTATGAGTGTCGTAATAAATTGTCCCCTAACACCGTACTATCAGTATCCCCACGACAAATGAATTGAAAGGGTATTTATTCCGCGTTTAGATGTAATTGCTGTGTATAAAACTGGGTTGGACCGACCCATCCCCCGGATTGTAGGCTCCGATTAATTGAAGGAGGGTCGTGTTTATTTTGGGGTAGGTAGGTACCTGCCTGGTTACTGGGTGTTGCTGTAATAGACAAAGAATACAATGACGAGAGGGGTGATACGGGGGTGTAAATGGAAAATAATTAGAAAGTAATTGAATTTAGAAGATTAGTCACTTCTTTCAGCAATTTTTTTTTTATATTGATACCCACATCACTTATTTAAGGAAGACGGTAGATACCTACCTTTTTTTTTAAAGAATTACAAACATTCACGGGTTACGAATAACCCAACAATGTTTGAAAATCTCCTACTGCCACCACGGAAAGCCGAAAATGTTGCTTGTGTTGTGATGGAAGACTTAGCCAGCCGAGGAATCGAACATGCGACGCCCGAGTGGGACCCAATCGCTATGCCCACTCAACCACGGACCGGTCATTTATTTATTTATTGAAAATATTAGAAATACGTAAAAACATAAGCTGCACATCTCACTAGGGCATTCCTGTATCGAGATATGCAGTTTATATCACTTGATTTTGTAACAAGCTAACCAGTTTCGGTATATCTGTTTATAGATTTACTTTGCCGACTTCCGTGGTCGAGTGGTTGATCCTCGACTACGGATCTGAATAACGGAGGTTGCGGGTTCAAATCCCGATGAGCGAAATAAATTTTATTTGATTAATTCACACTGGTGAAAGACCACCATTCAGAATCGAAAGGTTACTTGAATTACGTTATACTTCTGAACCTTCCTCATCCCCTTCTTCTGCCCTTCCCCACTCCCTTAAACCTTACAACATACCCCAATTTGGAATGTCGTAGTCCCACTGGAACCGAACTCTTGAGCATTTATTCGCGATATTCACAATATTCAAAACAAGAGTAAAGTCACTGCCGTGAGATTTCGAAAACCTTTGCGGAAAGCCCGGGCAACGCCGGGTACTCTAGCTAATTCACAATAAAGAGCGCTGTTTAGAGATAAAATGACCTCAAGGGCGTTTAAGATAGGTTATCACACGAGTATGTTGCAGCACTTTCGAAAAAAAATATTCAATGGGCAATACAACACTTTAAAACATTGAAGTGGGCACCCGAAACGCGCCGCGTGAGCACTCCACACTACACACTACTATCTACAAGTACGATGTTTTATGTAATTGTGATTTATATTTTAATATTGGAGTGTAGGAAGGTACCACAACAGAACATTCAGCACACAGCCGCCTTATCTTATCACTCAGTTATTATTACATAATAACCTTGTTCACGACATTTCGATTGTGTTCTCTACTGGCCACTAGCTACTAGCTTGGGACTAGCTACCACTTGTAATATTTCAATAATCTTGCGAATTCGATTTATTTTTTTACATTAGCTCCACAAGGCCCATGTCATCTTTGGGGATGCTGTGTTGTGGTTTTTTTAGGGAAAGGGAGGAGAGGAAGTTCTGGCAAGGAAAAAGGTACGAGGGTTGGGTAAGAATCTGGGTGTTACTTTCACTCCGGTGCAAGTCGATAGGTCGAGAGTCCTGCTGGAGAGGTCAAGGTTAGGTCTCCCTCAACCAGTATCATAAAAGCTATAAAGGCCTAGACAAACCTCAACCCATCAACCCGGGCACCCCTGCTAAATCACCAAACGTAGTGAACCACTTGGGGTGACCTACGGCAGGGGTGTTTGTTAT
Source organism: Limnephilus lunatus (assembly GCA_917563855.2). Lineage (NCBI taxonomy): Eukaryota > Metazoa > Arthropoda > Insecta > Trichoptera > Limnephilidae > Limnephilus > Limnephilus lunatus. Next base: position 74,998,389 of record OU830598.1, read on the forward strand.
CTAATAAATGGTTTCCGAGACCCATTATGAATATATCTACAATTTTTTTGTTAGATAAGTTTTTAGATTTTCACGGCCAAAAGCATTTTCGTTGTTAGTTTTTGGGGTGTTATGCCGTGTTGTGCTACCTCCTACTATAGCCGACGTTTCGGACAGCGTTGCAGTGTCCATCATCAGGGCAGATCCGGTAGATCAGATCACATCGTCGGATCTACCGGATCTGCCCTGATGATGGACACTGCAACGCTGTCCGAAACGTCGGCTATAGTAGGAGGTAGCACAACACGGCATAACACCCCAAAAACTAACAACGAAAAAAAAAAAAAAAAAAATTTGTTCGAACAGCTTTTGATTCTGAATGGTGTTTTTCACCATCGTGATGTTGAGAGTTTCTACCAGTCTAAAAAGAAGTGCAAGTATTTAAATAATTTCTGAACTTCTCCCTCTTTCTCATAAAGATCACATTTAACAGAAAGAGAGGTTACAGCAGAGCTCTCAGCGGTAACACCATATTATTAAGTTACATCCCGACCCGCGACCGCGGAACGGATTGTATCTATAATCTCAAAACGTGTTTTGGAGTAAACAAATTCTTATTTACGTTATCTGCAAGAAAAATCGGAAATAATAATATAACGATGGACAAAATATCTTCTGTGACTCGCTATGGTCCTGTCGGTGAGAGCTCCGTTGTAACCTCTCTCTTTGACAAATGCACCATTTATGAGAGTGAGAAAGAGGTTAACAGCGGCGCTCTAAGCAGAAGTAGCGTAAAGGTGCATTCATGTAAATAGCTTACAATAGTTATCTTATCACAACTATAAAGCAAAAAATAAACCTGATGAAGAAGTAAAAGTCTTGAATGGTGGGCTCTGGAAAATGGGTTAGAATTGCAAATTTATAGTTCAACGTTCTTCAATAATCTCAAATTCACTTTGTGGAAACAAATCACGTTGAATACACCACATGTTCAATCAAAATTATCAACATGTTTAAAAATCAATGTTCTCTTCGTCAGGATAAAATGAAAAATAACAATAGATACACAAGTACAGATAAATAAGTACCTACATAATTACTTTTTCAATATTTGTAAAATCACTTTGTGGCATCATTTTAATTGAATTAAAACAAACCACTTTGTAAAAGACCAATTATTTCATTTTTTAAACCATTGGTTATGAAACATGTTGACAATTTTGAATAAATAAGTGGTGTTTTTTTTTTTTAATTCAACCTATATTATACATGTTTTTGTGATCTTTTAACTACCACTCTTTGTAATGATTTTGTCTGTAGTTACTTATTTGTTAATACTTGTTTGTCTGTTGTTATTTTTGTTAGTTTTCATTTTATCCTGACGAAGAAACCATTGGTTTCGAAACATGTTGATAATTTTTATTAAATGAGTGGTTTCTTTTTATTTTATTAATTATTCTATCATGCAAATGCAAATCAGCAAGCAACTGATAAAAATAGGACGCCGTAATGTTTGCGCAAATTATTGTCAGTTGTTCGAAGAGGAAATTTGTTTCGAAAAAAGTGAGTGAGGGAAAAAACGCGTAGCTGAACGAAGCCTGATAGTAAATCTAGTGAAGCTATAAATAACAATATGTCTGTAGTATGGTTGGTTTGGTATATTTATGTCTGTAGTGTTGTGCTGTGCTCCACATAGCGAGAGTGCAAAGCGCGGACATCGACTCTGCAATGCGATAAGGGTTCATAACCCTCGCCAGTAGATACCATGCGACTCTGCCCTCAAGCCATGCCCGTTCTATTATGCAGTCTGCGGAAGAGTTCCTTAAATAACATTGTCTCACCGGCCCCTTTCAAACATACCTATTATGTTGAAAGTATGATTCTTGCGCATGACTGTAAAGATATTATACGAATATGCGTCCAATAAATTGTCACGAGGAAAATACAGATGTCTTCTGAGGCCTTCACCACCCCTGGGATCACTCCAATGCTCCGGAAAATGACAACATCCTTTTTGGGAGGCACTGTTCTAGACACTTTTAGGTATTGAGCCATCTTACGCTTCCTCATCCTTCTGAAAACCTAGCAGTGTCCATCATCACTGCATGGCATTCGACACAATACTATTAGGGAATCACAGTCTGTTGTACAGAGCGATGAGTGCAGTATTTGACTTGGGAAACATTGCTACAGCAATTGACAAAACACTGCTGTTTCTGCTATATCTTGACATGGATGATAATGATAAGGCTATCCGTAACATTTACAGATTAGTGGTGAATAAATTCCCTTGTACTTATTTTTGGGGAATTTTCATCCCCATGAGGTTGGCTCCTACAACGAAATTTCATGTGATTTACAAATGTATCGTATTAATTAGAGCATGCTGAGGAGAGAACTTTTAGAAACTTTCGAAAATACCGAATAGTACGGAAGATGTTGTCCAGGCAACGAAGACCAAAAAGACCAAATAGCGGAAATAATTCGTGTAGAAGCCAATTTTGGCACAGTTGTAGGGGAAGGTGTCCTTAACAAAGTACCGAGGGGTGGGGGTAAAGCTAAGGGTGGGGGGTATCTAAAGGTCCCTTTTTCAGATTTTCCTTACTAACTCGAAAACTACTGCCTATAGCGAAAAAATGCCTATGTACTAAATTATCTACATAAAATTATCTACGAAAAAGTTTCATTAAACTTTTTTGCTAGGATCAATGCTTAAGGAGATATGGAGGGGGGAAAATGAAACATTAAAAAAACACAGTTTTAATGGTTAGTTGCCTTGACATGTTGATATTTGCGGATGGCCGACAAGCGTGTCGAGGTACGCACGTGATAGGCGCAGCGGTACTGCAGAGACTGTGGCAGTAGCAAGTAGCAATGTTATTCGAATTATGAATCGTACTGAATTGTCTCTCTTGTGACGTCATGAGACACGATTGCATATGTTTTTCCCAAGTTGATTTTGAAAGCTCCTAACTTGTCATTTTTTGAGATTTCTAAAAACTAATTTTTCTGCCAATATTACCTCTTTAAATGTGATAAATTTTCACAAAAAAGACTACCACCTCATTCAGAAAAAGTATCGACATAAAAAAATTGATTCCTGATTTTGGGGAATTCGTGTTAGGTCGGGGAATATTCCAGGGTGCACATCACTACACAAGATAATACCATTTGGAAATCACTGTTCTAAAGCATGATGCAGTAAGGTAGAGCGAGAGACAAGTGCAGTCCCGCAACAACTGATAAGGCGCTGAAGTCGGAATTTGCACTGAGCGCAAAGCCAAGAGGCAGGACTGATAGCTGATAGCGCCTGCATCCACACGAACAAATAACCACACGGACAAATAACCACACGGACAAATAGCCACACGACAAGGCGGACACGGGCGCCGAACCACGCCAGACCGGAGTGACTGCGATAACCCCTCGACTCTGTCCGCTGTCGATCTGCACGCCTATTTCATCATTGCGAAAATGCCAACTTAGGTACTATGCCGACAGCACGCCTCAAAACACCGCCATCTTTATTTCCAAGCCGTGCTGTAGAAAACCAACTGACATTTAAAGAGTCCTATTTTTGGGACTTCATAGTAACTTTTTTCTACGCGCCAGTATGGATTGTGTAGGCGTCAGAAGAGTTTGTGCTACTGATTGAAGCAGATATTTAAAAGTTTTCATCACATTTCTGTAATATTATTACTTAAATTTTGTAAAACAATACATTGGTGGTAATATACGATCGTTAAGGTAAGACATTTTTAATATATTTACGATTTTAACGTAATAATAATGCTTTCAACCATTTTTCATAATGGCGGATGATGCTTAGCTTTGGAGCTGTACCGATTATCATTAGAAATTCTCTAATTTACTAGATAATATAATATAATCTACATAATAGTACTATGTCATAACATGTGTAGAGCTTTCTGAGAGAATAATAGGATAATTAATCCATAAGCCGCGACGTTTTTAGTTGGAACTTAAAAATGACACTTCCTTTCGACTCGATTGTTGATTTGTTTTCCAAGTGAAATTTTATTGGTTTTGAAAATACGTAATATATTTATCAGTGGATATTATTTTCAGATGCCTCATAAGTGCTGTGTTCCGGGATGCAAAGCGAATTACGCCAGTTCTCTGAAGAAGGAAGGTGCTGTTACCATCTTCAAATTTCCAGCGGAGAAAGAACGCAGACAGTCATGGATCAGGGCTATTCCTCGCAAAAATTGGATTCCAGGTGCTTTCGCTGCCGTTTGCATCAATCATTTTGATAAAAAGAATATCATAACTCACCCTAAAAAACCAAAATTGGCCATCGGAGCTACACCAAGTATTTTTAAGGGTTTGCCAAGTTATTTAACAAAGAAAAAGGCAACGGAGATAATGAATCCCGAAAATCGGAAGTTAAAAATAAAATACCGACACGAGGAACAAGTTGAAGTTTTCATTCAAAGTGACACGATAGTGGATTACAGTGATTTTGTCAGAAATATGCAAATTAAAATTAAACTCAGTGAGTGGAATGTAAAAACTATAAATGACAGAACATATTTTTACGTCACAAACTTTGACAATGTAGATAAAAATTTGTATTTAAGTTCTCAGGTTGTAGTTGACTATCATCTGAATATCAAAGTGTTTGTCGGAACAAATGAACTTTCTCATAGTGAATTGAAGTGGCTATTCCTTAAAACTATGATATCACAACTAGAAAATTTGTTGGTACGATATCATAATATTAATATAGATGACAATATTAGTTATGAAGACAGAAGTCAAAATACTGTAAATAATCATTTATTTATATTTTATATTAAATACATTCTTCTAAAAATAATTCTTTTACTATTTATCCATGAAATTCTAAAATATCTACTTACCACAATAATTATTTTACTTTTTACCCATGAGATTTAGGTAAGTACCTATATATATTCATTAATATGAATCAAAACGATTTGTGTAGATGAAAAAGGTAAGTATTTATAAACAAGAAATATACATGCCATCACTGTAAATTAAATTCACCAACATTTTCTATTAGAACCTTTAAAATCAGAGCTGGAATGATGTATTTGCTTCTTGGGGAAATAGGCCTCTTTACTTTGAATTTTGATTTCCCGCCAAGTCTACAGCACGGCTTGGAAATAAAGATGGCGGTGCTCAAAACCAATGAAAAATTATTTAAGGGCTATAAAAGTAATCTATGGCTACAATAAACAAATCACAGATAGCAAACAAAAATGTTTTTATGACATTGTCAACAAACTATGAATATATTGAACCGGTTAGAGAATATGTATATTTAGGTTATATTATTGACTGTTTTTTCATATGGGATTTACAAATAAATAAAGTGTGTGAACGACTCAGATCTGTTGTCAGTAGATTATATAAATTAAAAATCTCTGTTTCAATATGCACACTTCGAATAATTTATTTATCATTAGCTGAATCTATTACAAGGTATGGAATTACAGCATGGGACTTTCCGGCAAAACAAATTTAAATAATATTAGTTCAAAATTCATTAGTTAAATTATTAGCTTATAAAAGTTTTTTTTTTTAAATTAGCTCCACACAGAAGATCCTGAGGAAAATAATTACCCTCAGGGCTTTGTCATCTTTAGGGATGCTGTGTGGGGGTTTTTTAAAGGAAAGAAAGGAGAGGAAGTTCTGGGAAGGAAATATGTATGAGGGGTGGGTAGGAATCTAGGAGTCAGCGTCAGGAGTGACGGACATATGAATTCATCCCTTCAACTGCGGTGCAAGGCGATGGGTCAAGGGACTCTGGCTGGAGAGGTCAAAAGACCTCCACCAACCAGTCTCTCTCGATATAGCCTGCCATGCAGCAGGTGGGCAGACGCATCAGCCGCCAAGACCTGGACAAACCTCACCCCACTAAACTTAGCGAACCACTTGGGGTGACCTATGGCAGAGGTATTGGTTATCCAATAAAAACTTTATCGCATAATCGACATTCGAAATACACTTTCAAATATTTTTTTTACAAATCATTGATGTGTTGTGTTTACATAGATATTAAAAAAGGCATGTTCGTATTTGAATTAAGTTTTGGTTAAAAGGCCATAGACAATATACAGAAGTCATAATATTTAATATTCTCCAGGTACTTTTAATGCAGAATTCACGCTTTTATAAATTTTACAATTTTTTAATACTTAGGTGCATTCAATGGCTTTCTAACACTATAAACAGTATATATATATATATATATATACAACTGCATATTAAAATTCGAAAGTACGTTTTTTTAATAAGGGCGGGAAATATCAAAACCGAACTCTTAAAATTTCCTGGCGCTCAAGGCTGTTGAACACTCCAGTGTTTAGTGGTAGAAAAAGCAACAATGTTGAGATTCACCTTTTTTAATTTTTGTGAATTCTGTTTTTTTATTAATATATCTAATAAAATAAAAATTAATAAAAATAAAAATGTATTTAAAAAAGATACGAAACTGTGAAAATCAATTAACGTTTTAATTGGTACATATTTTCAGTAAATAGTAAAACTACTTGTTACTAAGTAATAATAATTAAAAAATTTACTACACGTCTGATTTCTAAATTATTTGCTGCTAGACTGTCAAAGTTCAAATGAAGTTATTTTTAGATGTTATTCAATATTATTTCGCTTATAATCGCAAATAATCTATACATATAAGTAGGCCATTACGCGTAGCCCGTTACATTATTGGCGCCTGGCGGAACTAGTCATATTGCGGACATTACGAAGATTTCAACCAAATAACTAACCAACTTACCATCACGCTGTTTTCCATGTGGGTGGGCAGAGATGATATACTGTCACACAACTCTGTATTGGCCCACACTCCTCGCTTCGTGTTCACATTCATACATCATCTCTTACAATACGGAATACTCTTCTGTTATTCTGACTCTTGATTAAAGTATTTAATTCACTTAATCTTGCCATGTTTTCCTCGGGCGCCCCCAGCTTCTTCTGCAATTAAATTCCGGTAAACAAACCCACGTTTAAATATCTATTACCTAACTAATAACATTTACAACTAGCATGATATATAATAATAATAATAATATTTGGACAATTTATATAGCGCCGTTTTTGTGAAAAATCACCTCAAGGGCGCTGTACAAACTTACCATGCATGCCTAAAATCTAGAAAGACTACAAACTAGACAAACAATTAAAACAACTTTTGGCTAAAAATAGCATACACCGGTTCATTGATCACCGATACGAAAATATATGTACAATATTTTGACCAATGAACGCGATGCTGCCAAAAAATGAATTAATACAGGACCATACTTACCTGGGAGGTCGCTTGAAATTAAGACTGTTTATTGTCTATTTAAAGAAATTTAGATAGAGTTTGCACAAAGAGGACATAACTGTGAATATGTAATATATTCTTTAATGAGTGTATTTTGGAAAGTAAAAGAAACATTTAATGGTGGGCGGTGCAGTAGTACAAGGATTTGATCTTCCGAGAGACAGATTGATGTGTAAGGATTCGAATAATTTTAATTCAGTAAGAAAAGTGTGATTAAGATATATCATAGGTCATAGGCAATACAAGTATGATACTCTCAGATAGGTATATTTAAATTAAGTTAAGGGTATGAGAGCCCGAAAAGGTAGGTTTTTAGTTTGGACCTAAACTCTGTTGGGCTTTTTATGCATCTTAATTCCGGAGGGAGTCTATTCCAAGCCTTAGGCCCAGATACTCCGAAAGCACGATCTCCGAACTTAGTATTTGGCTTTCGTTTGGGTTCTATTAGTCTGCCTATAGCAGATGAAGTTGCCGATCTAAGGGTTAATTGCCTCGGACCGGTATTTTTCGGGACGCATAATTCAGACATGTAAGGTTGGGCCATTTCGTTGATTGATTTAAACACCATCCAGCACAATTTGTACTGGATTCTTTCAGGGCACTTGAGCCAGTGAAGGTTACAAAGGTGTTCTGAAATGTGTGAATATTTAGAGACCCCGGTTATGAGCCTTGCCGCTGCATTAAACACGTATAATGTATAAAGGCTTCTAAAGTAGGTGTACTTCAGGCTGGAAAATAAACGTATGAACTATTCCTAACTGGAGCCTAATATGTGCATTATGTGCTTCGACCAAGGATATCATACGTCAATGATTATATGTGAAGAATATTTTTTGATTTGTAACAATCTTAACAATATTATAGTCACATAGTTATCTGTTTTCCTTAAAATGTATTTTTGTCTAGTAATCTTTTTTTCCTCTTAAAATGTATTTGTAAAAATGTAACTGTGTCAATTGTATTTGTAAATTGTATTTGTATATATTTTCTTACTAGATGATTGAAAAAAATTTGCATACATCTAAATAAATATTCAAAAACAAAAAACAAATTATCAGGAAAACTACAATTTAGAATAGAAACGTTTTTAAAATCTAAAATGGCTTTAATCGAGTTTGGAAACCAGATCTGAATAACCCGGATAACAGATCTGAATGATCCCAACCTTTATCTTCTATTCCTCATTCACTTGCACATAAATACAACCAATCGGGGATGCCATCGTCCCACTGGCAACGGACAGTCAAGACTATTTTTTTATTAGTTTTTTTTTTTAATTATGGACTTAGTAACCTCAATATCCCCTACATATTTACTTTAAATCTGAAAATCCACAGCTTTCCTTGGAAAAGCAATTCAATTAATTTAAGGTTTAAACGTTACAAAATATTACACATTAATGCGTTTTTAACATACACTTGTAAGAGAGTATTACATAAAACATAAATAGTAGGTACATCAACAGATATTGCCTTTTAGGCAACTCCATAGATGTTAAATTTGTTGATATCCGAATTGATTGCTTTTCCCCACCGGCATGGCATGCCCATTGGCCAGTTAGTCCTACAGGCTGGGAGATAGAAGAGTCTACTGGCTGTACCTAAGCACAATCAAAGTGACTCTTCTGTTATAATTAATACTTAATCATACATTATTCTTAGCCTGTATTATTTATAGATTCATAACGTCTTAATATTATCCCAGTTTGAAGCCTGCAAGGACTGACTTGATAGATACGCCACGACACGAAGCGACAGTGACACCAATATTATATTATTAATTCTAGCTGACCCGGCGAACTTCGTACCGCCTCAGAATCAATTAATGTGGTTGTAACTTATTAGCTGAATTAAATTCAGTTTTATAATGCATAATATATCACTTTGTTTAAACCACTATATTATAAACAATATCTACATGTTTCGATAACGATAACAATGTTTTCTTCATCAGGATATGTTAATTTAAAGAAAAATAAATGACAAACAAGTATAGATTAAATATAATTTTAAATATAATTTAATATAATTTTTTAAACTATATATAATTTTGCGAAGTTTGAAGAAGTAAATTCATTTTTTTAATAAGTTAAGAATTACGCAATTAAGCAATTATCGTGACAATTGACAACGCCCAATGCCCATCAAAGTTAAATTGCTTGCTACAAAACTGTGTTACGGTGAAGTAAAAACAGCTAGAATAGTGAGCTCTGGTGTGGTAAAATTTGCACAGAATTTTCTTCACCTACTAACATTTCAGTCCTGAGTTATTATAGAGCTTTGAAACATCAATTCAATATTTTTATTTTAGACAAAACCTCATATTGTTTAGCGCAAAAATTTTAAATTGTGAACAATCAGTTTGTTGAATAAAAAAAGTATTTAAACGTGCAGTATTCAAACAATATATTATGAGCAATTAGGTACTGAGTTCAATCCAACTCTGGTTGCGAAAGGTACATATAATGTTATTATTATACTTTATTATTGTAGTGAATGTTGAATGACTAACTGTAAGGAATTTGGACATTTGAATATGCCTGCTCATATCATGAATGACGAATCCCCATAGACCTGATAACAATGAAACATGCATTATTAATCTTCCCAGTGGCAATAAAATACCCGCGATATACATAGATGTGATAAATAAATATAATTATAATAATGCCTTCCCGTAACAGATGAACACAGAATCTGAGCACAGTCAACATCCGCTGGGTGGTTGGGACTAAAGAGCGTAATACACGAGCCCTATTTTCAGCCCGATTCCAATTGGAGACAAAAGTCAACATTTTTCGCTTTACGCGATCGCTGTTTTCATCTCTATTTTCATATCGAGGATTTCAATTGTCATCACTGCAAACAACACATGAACCATACTGTTTGTTGTGATGCCTACTGAAATCGTAGATATGAAAATAGAGATGAAAACAGCGATCGCGTAAAGCGAAAAATGTTGACTTTTGTCACTTTTGTTTGTTTTGAAAATTGGGCTCGTGTATTACCTACGCTCATTAGGACATGAGTTGTCACAATTAACAGAAAAACCCTAGATATGTCGATCGTCCAGTAAGTCCAGTTGATTAGTTCGGTTAATTCAGAAATGAAACGTTGCTTTTTTTACATTGACTCCACACAGGAGGCCTTGAGTAAAATAATTTCCCTCAGGGTCTATGTCATCTAAGATGCTGTGTGGAGGGTTCTTTTTGAGGGGAGGAAGGAACGAACATTAGTCTTGAAAAGACCCATGTTGTAGGAAGGAGGAAACACAGGGGCCAGCAAATTTTTGCCGAGCGGTTGAACGAGTCGAAGAAGCGATCCGTTGTCATGTGACAAATGTCAACCGTCTACATATGTTGGGCACGCGTTTGGCGTGTTCCCCGACTATGTACCGGTGCCGAAGGAATCAATGACGCTCGTTTCTCGGAGCATCTTTCATTGAAATACCGGTAGAACAAGGATAGCATTCCCATCCGACGCCTGTGCTCTAAAGATTGCAATCCGTTTGTTAGGAGAATAAGTTAGGATAATCTATCAAACGAACCGCCTGTTTCTGCACAGAGTCAAGGATTTTTTCAGGTATTTTGGGGCTCGAGATCAGAGGTGGCTGCCAAATTTAACCGTGGGGTGCACTTGTGATTTGTACAAGTTTGTGATGTTTGGTGATCTCCTTCCCCTTCACACTACCTTCAGCTTCACCATATACCCCAATTGGGGATGCCATAGTCTCACTGGCTCCAGACTGGAGCAGTTGGGCTCTAGTGAGGTATTCATATAAAAAATAAATATTAAAATAAATGTTAGACATCTCCAAATACTTTGAGATAATTAAGAAAACAATACTCGAATGCCCACAATAAATCAAACATTATTTACGTAATTGTGTTTGTGTTTTATGCTATAAAATAACATCGGGAGCCATAAAGGTCCGTTACATTAGTACGACATTTTAAAATATGCTACTAATGACCCAGAAAACATGAACATTTTGTTTAATTCACTATAAGTTCTTTTGCTTATCTGTTATAATTCTATTAAATCTATTAAACCAGACAGAGGGTGCACTATTACTAAATTTCGATTTATGTGTAAAAGCGAAAGAACACTCTGAAAGAACTGGGCGATCGATGTGTTCTACACAGATAGAAAGAAAACCGATGTTGTCAGTTATATTTACATAAAACATTGTTATTTTATTTACTGAAATTGATTAATTCAATATGCAAGGAAGAAACGAGCTTAACCGCGAATTTACATTCGACAGGCGATTAAAATAAGAAATACTTTCGATATTAGAAAATTTTAAAACCAATTTCACAATATTTTAAGGAAAAATCCGCACTTGGGCAACACGGACACGCCCTCCACACTTCCGTCAGTGAGTTGTTGTCATTAAGTTCACGATTCGCCTGACAATAGCTCCACAGTCCCTAGCAGCAAATAAAAAAGGCGGGAGCAAATAAAAAGTGCTATAAATTAACTGTTGGACGTAAGCTCGTTGAAAAAACGCTGGATATAAAATAATATAAAAAGTATTCGTCGAGTTTAACGTTTTAACATCAGCTCGGGAATAACGCGAAGGACGGGAGGGAAGGGAGGGTGGGGAGGGGTGGTGGGGTTCCTCCTCTACAAGAATTTATAATCGTCTCCAACTGTGATGGCGTCAATTTATTCAAAAAGCGGCCGGGTCATAAACAATCTCTATATGAGGCCCGACCAGCTAACTAAACAGCCAAACACTTCCTATAATACAATATAATGCCATTGCCATAGTTCAACCATTGCTTGCTTACTCTCCATTTCAAAAATCAACCCATATAAACAAAGTTGTTTTTTTATTTTAAATTATTTTAAAACTATTAAAAAAAAGTGGTTTGACTGGGAATTGGACTTTCCTACCCAGGAGCTGGAGTCGACAACTCTACCAACCGAGTCAAATCCCGATTGTATATGACCGACATTTATGTCCGCGTGAGTGTGCGTGATTGACACCAAAAGTTGATTGAATGCATTGTCATCGACAACGAGTCTATCTGCCGAGTTTCAGCTCGATAGGATTCGGGAAGTGGGTTAATTTCCACTCCCAAGATTCCACTTCATTCTCACATTCACTCAAACATAAAAATCGATATTCAAATGTATTTAAAAAGCGTAATTGTAATATGTACCTTCTATGAACTCTATTTTTTCTCATTATTTTATGTGGACATAAAATATATCAACTTTTTTTTTAAATGTTAACGTGGGTTAATAAAACAAAATAAAAATATCACAAATACATTAAAATAATATAAAACAAACGTAAGAAATGGGAACCCACTAAAGGCACGTGTGGGTAATATAACCAAAAATTATTATAATCAAAATGAATCAATGTTTTAATAATTATAATGTAATAGTTTTAATATACCTATAAGTAGAGTTAATACAAGCTACGTTAAAAACAAATTATGTTAATTTTAAGCACGTAACATTAAGCAGAATTCATGATGGTCGAGGGGCGTGCGTAAATAAATTTTATTTGATTAATTTTTGTTATTTCACAATTGATTAATTTAAAAGTAATATATATGATATGTTTGCGGCACGTTCCAGATTGGGAGATATTCTCGTATCGCCCTGGTATAACACCACCATTCAGAATTGAAACGTTGCTTTAAATGGCTTTAGCCATGTTTGGTGACCAGATCTGAATAGCCAAGTACTTCCCCACCTTCCTCTTCCATCTCCTTCCCGTCTCCACTACCTTCAGCCTCACCACATACCCCAATTGGGGATGCCATAGTCTCACTGGCTCCAGACGGAAGCAGTTGGAACTCTTATAAAAAAAATAAAAATATTTTGTGATTTGACTTTTGAGTAATGGTCCTGGTACTGGGATCTACGTTGCAATTGATAGTCCTTTTTGTGTGGTTTTGACGAGCATCAGGTGCATGGAAGTTTTTGTGGACCTGATCGCTGGAATACCTGTAGGGTTTACGCAAAATTACTCTATTTATGGATTTCTGGGCCTTCACGAGCGGATCTAAAGTTGTTCTACCCGACGCGCCCCGACCAGTGCGGCCGTACGTTGGGATGGGGTTGCACAATCCGGGATATATTTATCTTGGGTCTTGTTGTTTAATTATGTTCCGTAATGCAAAGAATATGTGAATCAATTTTCTTACCCTTGTTGAAGGGTTTTTTGTGTGATATTTCCGTTTGAGATGGTTGTCTATAGTAACATCTAGATATTTGATGTTTTCTACACATTCCAAAGCTTCACAGTTGCAGCTTTGGAATGTGTAGAAAAGTGCATTTTACGTCTCTATTTTTTATTTTTTATATATCTCTATTTTTTCCACGCTTACGAAGCTTCTTTCGGATTTAGTTTTATTGTAGTGGCTGATTAGTTCTTTGAAGTACGATTGGAAAACACTTTAAACATTTTTGAAAACCTTTTATCCTAATGATTCTGATATTTTTTAATGCCTCTACTGAAGTATAAAGCTGTACTAATTAAACAATTTAGCAGTACATACATATTTTAACAAGGTCACTGCATAACAGGTATTTTCTATTTGTTTCTTCTTCACTGCTTTCACTAACTGTGTATTAATCTTTTATGTATTAATCTTTTATCTTATTCTATGTATTAATCTTTTGGTTTATTTATTTGTTATGTATGTACTATTTTTCTTTGGTTTATTTGGAAGTAATCTTAAAATTTTACATTTCTTTCTTCTTTCTATATTGAAAAAAGCATGTACGTAAAGGACACTGTGCCGTTAATTATAAATTTTTAAATATTTTTTGCCTGAGCTTCAGTAAGAAAGATAAAGTTATTTGGCGATGATTTTTTGATTTGTGTCCCAATATAAACGTGTAAATTAAAATTTCGCCTATTAAAATGTTTCTGTCAATTTGACTGTTCCAGAACGGGAGACTCCTAGTTGGACAGTGAAAGCTTCTTTATACTGATGTATTCTTTGTAACAAAAAAATAAATAAATAAAAAATCTTGTATTCTATTAAGTACGTCGTTATAGTTACATGTGTTTTTTTTTTAGGGAAAGGGGTTGAGGATTTAAATTTTTTTTTTCTTTTGTGAAAGAAAGATAAACATTTCCAGGTTGGGAAAAGCCTAACCACATTTGAATTCGTCATATTTCTATTAAGATAAGCGGAAAATGTTTCTTGTGCAATGATGGGGGTCTTAGATAGCAGGCTAGTGGGGAATACACAGCTTTTGGTGTTACGCTTAATTCTCTTCCATTTTGAAAAAAAAATTGGACAGGTTTATAGAGTCCAAGATCTCAGTAGATGAGCTATAACAACTTCCAAACAAATGTTAAGTCTACAAGACAATCCAAAGCTTTGACTCAAGAAGGAGAACACCGCAATTTGAAAAATAAACATAAAATAATATAAAGAAGGAGGATTCAACGGGAGGTTTTACAAGGCTAAATACCCCAAAAGTATTTTTTTTTAGATGAGCTCCACACGGGAGGCCCTGAGGAAAATAATTTCCCTCAGGGCCTATGTCATCTTTAGGGATGCTGAGTGGAGGGTTTTTAAAGGAGAGGAACGAGAGGAGAGTTCTGAGAAGGAAGAGGGTTTAAGGGGTGGGTAGGAATCTGGGGTTGTGTGTCCTGATCATCCGCCTCCAAGACCTAGACAAACCTCACCCCGTGAACCCGGGCGCCCCTGCTAAATCACCAAACGTAGCGAACCACTTGGGGTGACCTATGGTAGAGGTGTTGGTTATCCAATAAAGGTTCCCGGGGCGGCGGTACCCATTCCCGCCTCCCAAATTGAAGATTATTGGCCGAGAAAATGTTTAATCACACCTAACTAGAAAAATAGTATGGAGTTCCAGTTTCGCAGCTTTAAACCAACTGCAAACGTTAAATCTTCAAACCATTAAAAGTGGGGTTAGGAACATCAGTAGGAATAGTAACAAACTGGTGCTGATTGCTGATCGAAAATCTAGTAACTCAAGAAAATAAACTACCTAATCTAATAGAATATCTATACTTCTAATTAGAATATCGATTAATTCAACCATTAAAAGTGGGGTTAGGAACATCAGTAGGAATAGTAACTAACTGGGAGTGCTGATCGCTGATAGAAAATTTAGCAACTTAAGATAATAAGCTAATCTAGTAGAATGTCTATACTTCTAACTAGAATATCGAGTAATTCAAACCATTAAAAGTGAGGTTAGGAACATCAGTAGGAATAGTAACTAACTGGGAGTGCTGATTGCTGATAGAAAATGTAGCAACCCATGATGAAAATAAGCTAATCTAATAGAATTAATATACTTCTTATTAGAATGTCGAGTAATTCAAACCATTAAAGTGGGGTTAGGAACATCAGTAGGAATAATAACTAACTGGAAGTGCTGATCGCTGATAGAAAATCGAGCAACTCAAGAAAATAAGCTAATCTAATAGAATATCTATATTTCTAATTAGAATGTCGAGTAATTCAAACCATTAAAGTGGGGTTAGGAACATCAGTAGGAAGTAGGAATAGTAACTAACTGGGAGTGCTGATCGCTGATAGAAAATCGAGCAACTCAAGAAAATAAGCTAATCTAATAGAATATCTATATATGTACTTCTCATTAGAATATCGAGTCATTAATAATTATCAACTAATTAATTAGTATTCAGCCAATTTGGTCACAGCCTAAAAGTAGTGTCTGAAGTGAAAACATCGGGAGAAAGGTGAATGCGAGCTATAAGCTGCCAACTATAGGCGCAGCTTAGGGACATCATTTACAGGCAATCCGGTTTGCTTTGGTGGATGTCATACCAACACCTGCTGCGTGCTGGGCGGACCAACCAAACGACTAATCAACCAAACAACCGCTGACAAAACCAAAAAACTGCCTACTCTATAACAAACTAACTGAATTGGCTAGCTTTCATCTGCAACATTGTCTAAATTACCTTTCTTTTATCATCACATTTTAATAGTCTTTCTAACGTGCAGCGCGTTCACCACGTCACTACTGTAACATGCATTTTGTCATTAAAGTTCTTATCAGTATGTTGATGACTGAATAATTTTATATTTTGACCGCATGGTAGCATAGTTATTGAAATGAATAATAATGTTGTTTGTTTACTGTAAAATTCTAGCTTCTTCTGAGCCTACTGTCCATTTTGTAGGTTTGATTGAACTTTGTTTATGCGATTCATCGTGAGTTGCGTTATTGCTTCATGAATGGTTGTCTAATGGCAATGTGTAATTAAATCTAATGTAGTATTATAATATGTACTATTACGAACGAATTAATATCTACAAGTGGATCACGTAACAGAGGCAAGGGCTTGTCTCGTTATCAAAACTAGTTTTAGTAAATTAATTAGAGCGATGTGCGGTAAGTACAAACTGGTGGAATGAAATAATATACAAAGAGATGGAATAGGCGAATAGGTATAGAATAGAGCGTAGAGTGGAACAGGTTGTGGTGTGCGGGTGTGTAGTGAGGAGTGTAGAGGAGGCTCGCGTGTTCTGACGGCAGTCAGGGGTCCAAGTTAATTTATTAACTCGGCTGCACCCTTCATGCGTGAGTCGTTCCTCGCTGGAGTCTACCTCCACAACTACACCTTCTGTCGGTGTTCACCGGCCCCGGTTATCCGCTCTTCATAAAACATACGCGAGTAATCGAAGCCGCGCCATTTGTCCGCCTCGTGTCCGCAATAACGATGCGACATACAACAAACTGCAAAGGCTTTTGCGATATACTGAAATACGGCCGTGGAGCGTAGAGTCAATGTGGATCGAAATGATATCAGAAGTCAGAAGCAGCAAGCGGTGAGCGGAGCCGCCCGGGCCGGTGCGATGCGCGGTGTTGGTCGGGGACACTTCGGCATTCCCAGCGTTGAGCGCGCTTTATTTATTTTTGGGACATTGTAACTCTCCACAATGTTTGAAATAATCTCCGTGGACGATCTTTGAAAATAGAACTCACAACATCAACGGGAATCCGAAATAAACGATTGTATAACGGAGAGCTGTGGGCGAGGGTTGCCACCCCGTGATGGCGGGCCACGTGCCCGGACACCTCGCGCACTCTTCACCCGCCATGGTGGTCACCGAAGGCAGTCAGCCTGCTGCCGCCCTGTACCAGAGCTCTGTGCCAGCGGCCGCGGCGCTCGTCCGGCACTGGCACGTGTCACCACGCGTTGGACTGTACCCTCCCTGTACGGACACCCAACAGTGCAACTGAAACAGTCCCGACACCGGACACTCGGCGGAGCGCAAAGCGCAGAACCTCGGATCATTTCATTTACCGTATTTCTCTTCAAACATCGAACAGAAAAAAAAACATACAAAGGCGTTTTAACACGAAAAAAACTTTTAAGCACGTAATAAAAAGGTCACATAGAAGTCGAAATACACAAACAGGCAGAATTTTATAAAAAATGGTTTAAAACACATTTATTGGTTGCGTTGTTATTCTTTATCATCACACGCGTGTTTTGGGTGTAAAATAGAGGGAATAGTAATGTGACTTACCGTCTTTCTGCCGACACCGGTCGGAGGCGAGATCACACGCGAGGGCTCCGGACAAACGACCGGCACTCTTAGCGACCCGAGCGCGACTGACGGCTGACGGCTGACGGCGAATGGCGACGGATTGGGCGGCAGTTGGAGTTGGGCGGCGACGAGCGCTGGCCTAGGCCTAGTGCGGCCTAGTGGCTAGTGGCCTCCCCCGCTGGCGCTGCAGTGGCGCTACTCGCTGCTCTCCTCGCTAGAGGGCGTTTATCAATTTATTCATCCTTACTTTTTTATTATCTCTTGTTTTGTACTAATCAGCAAGAATTATTGCAACTTACTTAGTTGTTAGTGTCTTTACTTATTCTTATTACGTTCGAACAACCTGCCATGAAATCTGACATGGTGTCAACTACAAAAATTAATGATATTTTTAAGGCTTCTTGGTATAACATATGTTGGGCGCTTTTATAAACCCCGCAGCACTGCGACGGCACGTACAAAAAAACGTTCTTTCTTTATCACAATAATGCTGCAGCTCTTTCTTATACGCTAAACAAGAGCTATTGAAAATAAGATTGTCTGCTACCCCCAAAAAAAAAAGTAATCATTGTCTCCCTCGAAACGTAGGCGCCGCAACCGGGCTCAAAAAGATGGAGATGGAGAAGATGGAGAGATATGAAATTACGAATGTTCGACGAGCACGCTAATATTTAAAGCGACAAAATCGATGCGAAAATTGTGAAAATGTTTAATAAAACACGACTCGTTTTCTCGTTTAAAATAGAGCAAAAATCTCGCGGGGTTGTCTTAAACAGCATCTAATGAGCGTAATACACGAGCCCGATTTTCAGCCCGATTCCAATTGGAGACAAAAGTCAACATTTTTCGCTTTACGCGATCGCTGTTTTCATCTCTCTTTTCATATCTAGGATTTCAATTGTCATCACTGCAAACAACACATGAACCATACTGTTTGTTGTGATGCCTTCTGAAATCGTAGGTATGAAAATAGAGTTGAAAACAGCGATCGCGCAAAGCGAAAAATGTTGATTTTTGTCTCTAATTGGAATCGGGCTGAAAATCGGGTTCGTGTATTACGCTCATAAGGAAACACTGTGAATTTTTTCATACATTGTAAAATAACTGAAACAAACGTGTTAATAATAATTTTTGGAGAAAAACTTTGCGATTTTTTTCTATCGAGGGAATTTTATATAATTTGCGTTTCGGTGCGGGGAACGTCTAGATATTATCTTCAAAAATAAGACATATATTTTTTAAGACCTTTAAAATTTAACGTGTTTAAGGGAGAAATTCGACAAATTAAATCAATGGCCATGCAATCGCCACGTTGCCGTGGAAATTATAAATCGTATTTGCGTATATTCTAGACTAGACACCTCTTGCACAGTCCAAGAAAAGTTGAAATTTAAGTAACATTATAACTACTAATTTTGTAAGTCGAGCCTGAAAATTTCGCGTTTACGATAAATTAGTATTTTTTTGCGTTTTCACGAAAACAACGCGAAATTCGCAGTTTTCGGGCAAACATATTTTTAAAAATTTTCAGGAGATGTTCAGGTATTTTAGAATAAGAAATTAAAACTGCACATTCTAAAATATTATTTCGTTTCTTTGGTTTTGACGTGCTTGATGTAGCAATAAAATAAAATAAAAACTTTAATTCGGTTATTTTCCACATTTAAAAAAAGTTTTCCTTTTTTTTGCTGCATAATACCAAAAAATTAACACAACATCACAAAAAAAAAATTTTGTTTCACCGAAAAATAACTGAAAATTTCAGGTCCCTACTTATAATATAAAAACCTAGGATAGCAAAAAACATAGATAATAATAATAATAACATAGTATTTATATAAAAAAAATGAAATTGGATAATGAAATATTGTAGATACCCTTAATTTAATTTAATTTACCCTTACTTTAACTGTAATATTTAATATTTTTAAAAAAAGTATTGACTTTGTATAACTATTTTTTTCATAAATTACGAAACTATGTCAATTAATATTTGTATTTATCTCATAAGTTCTTTGAATATTTTTTAAACATTTAATTAGAACATTATTAGATATTATTTTATTTTTTGCATGTGAATAAATACTCCTCCCATAAACACGAGCTCCTAGAGCTCAACTTATGGAGTAGTAGAATAAAAAAATAAAAAAAATTGTTGTATAACCTTGCATATGTTATCATTTTTTAATGTAAAAAACAAAAGTCTTGAAATAAATAAATAAAATAAAATATAGCGCAGTTTTGTGAGATTTCACTTCAAATGCGCTTAATTATTAATAAGATTAAAATTAATTATATAGTGTTCCTTACGAGTCATTACAAAATTGATTAAATAATGTGAAACAAAGAATATACAGTATATACAAAGCAATTCCTAAATAACAATATTAACAACAATAGTGAGTGCAATAGTGAGTGCACATGACAATAGATATTGATCCCATTGAAACCATAACGGTGCCATTCAACAAGAATCATTAAAAACTAAAATATTCTACTATAGAACAGGAAACAGTTTACGTTTAGAAATAATACAAATTCGGAGTGCACATAAAACTATAGTAAGGAGGTAATCGAAACCAAACAATTACTGGAAAATTGAGGAACATGGTTTATTATAGTTTTTTAAAAAGGAGTTAAAAATTCATGAAAGGTATGATTTTTTTAAATAAGTTTGTTTTTAAAGCCCTTTTGAATTCAGCCAAGTTCTGGATATTAGTAAGAACTGAAGGAAGTTAGTTCCAAATGAGCGTGCCAGTTACACGAAAAGATCGATCATAGTAAACGGCTCGATTTGACCTAGAAAGTTCGATTAAACGATTAGTAACATCTTGATCTGCTGATCTTAGAGTAAGCTGTCTATCTAGATAGATAGGTAAGTATATACTTGCCTACTTGAGTTTAAAAAAATCAATCAAACACCCAGTGGCGGACTAAGGGGGGGGCGGGGGGGGCGGCCCGCCCCGGGCCCCCGGTTCTGGGGGGGGCCCCCAAACGCCTCCATGTTCCCTTGATCAAATTCTTAACAAAGCTTTAAGGCACCACTGTACAAAAAATATATATTTATTTTATTTTATTTTGTGACTGATGCACTTGTTAATAATGCTCTCACCTATTTAAAAAAAAAATTGACGGAGATACAACATTTTATGTGAAATCGTTTGAAACAGTTTGTATGTTGAATTAACTTTCAGCAAAACTTTGAATGCGTTTTATTTTTGGATGAATTTTATTTTAGATTTTTTATGGTAAATTTTCATCGTTCATAAAAATAAAAATAATAGAAGGGGGCCATTTATAAAACAATCCTTACGTAGGATCACAGTCAGGGCCAGATTAAATATGTAGGGGCCCCTAGGCAGTGCACGTCTCGGGGCCCCTACCCGACGCGGGGCCCCTAGGTAGTAGCCTGCACTGCCTAATGGACAATATGGTCCGGCTAGGGCCAGCTTAAACATGTCGGGGCCCCTAGACAATGCACGACTCGGGGCCCCTGTACTCCAGGGGACCCTACCCGATGCGGGGCCCCTAGGCAGAGGCCTACACTGCCTTATGGACAATAGGGCCCTGCCAAGGCCGGCTTAAACATGTCGGGGCCCCTAGGCAATTCACGTCTTGGAGCCCCTTTATTTTAGGGGTCCCTATCCAATGCGGGGCCCCTAGGCAGTTGCATATACGTCTTATGGATAAAACGGAATATAATTAATTTTATTTTCGAAGTTTTAAGGTAAATTTTCTTCGTTCATAAAAAAAAATGGAAGGGGCCATTTACAGTATTAATACAGCCTGAACCGGTAATTTACAATTAAAAAAAATTAAATTACAACTTCTAATCTTTATAAGGTCTATCCAGTTTTAGTTCTAGTTGCACTTACTGTTGCACTTCGTATTATTTTTAATAACTTAGGCCCTTTGCTTAAGGTTATCTTATCATTACAGTTAATATAGATAGTAATAAAATAGGTAAGTAATTAAAAAGATTCAGTAGCGGACTAACGGGGAGGGGGGGGGCGGAAGGGGCGGCCTCTGGTTCCCGGGGGCCTCCAAACGCCTCCAGCCTCCATGTTTCCTTGATAAAATCCTAAACAAGGCTTTAAGCCGCGCGTCGCTACCCGAATTTCTACCGATTTCTTACATATCTCCCCTTAAATATTTGAAGTTTTTAAGCTCTTAAAAAAATATTTGTTATTCTGGAAGATAATATCTTTACATTCCCTCGATAGAAAAAAAATAGCGAACTCTCGTTATTTCATATCTCTCCATATTCTTCTTTATGAGCGGGGATACGGCGCCTTAAGGCAACAGGACACTGTAAAAAAATGTTTATAATTTTTTTTTAAATTTCATTTTCCGAAGTTAACAATGCTTTCACCAAATGTTTTTACAGCATTTCATGTGAAACCGTTTGAAACTGTGTATGTTGAATTATCCTTCAGTAAAACTTTGAATTCGTTTTTATCATGGAACTATGATGAGATGGAAGCGGCATAAGCATGTCGGAACGTGTTAAACCGCCAAAACCAGTGTAGCTCGCTCCATTTTTGGCCGGCGGGAAGAGGGGATAGAGACGGGGTTTACCGCTCAGCGAGCGGGGGGAGGGTAAGCGCTCTATAGAGAAGGGCCGAACTGGTAACGGGCTTAACGTTATTTAATTAATTTTTTAATTTAAAAAAAAAACTTTTGTTGGTTTTTTTTTTCTTCATATTTTAGGCACAAAATATAATAACCCATTACGCATTATTTTCTGAACGAATAACTTTATCAAAATTAATAGTTTACTTAGTTTTAACCACGTTTATTGTTTATAAAAAACCGACATATTTCGTGAGCAATGCCTACTTCCTCAGGGTTTTATTAATTAAAAAAAAAATGAAGACAATATTTTAGCGAAACTCAACCAAAAATCTGAAAACAAAAAAAAATAAAAAAAGATATGGGCATATATGGAAGGTTTTACTCATAAATTTAACTAAACGACATCTATTGACTTGCATAAAAGTCAATAATGTCGTATATTAAAAATAAAAATATATCCAAACACTTTCTAGATAGCATTTAGTTCGGGTTTGAATCTTGCAATCATACATGTATGGGGGTGTGGCTCTGGAGATAAGGGCCGAAATGTGAACGGAAATATTATTTTCATGGTTTGTTTTTGGGGTGTTATGCCGTGTTGCGCTATCTCCGTCTTTAACCGACGTTTCGGACAGCGTTGCAGTGTCCATCATTAGGGCAGATCCGAGATCCAACGATGTGCATAACACCCCAAAAATAAACAATGAAAATGCTTTTAGCCGTAAAAATCTAAAAACGTATTATTTTATTTATTAATTTATTTATTTTAAATTTTTTTTTAATTTTTTCTCACATTTTGGACATAAAATATAATAGCCCAATTGAAAAATAATAAATGAGGAAAGGGGAGTAACAAGAGACTTATGTATTGTTTATTTTTTATTAATCCCTTTACATGTTATTTTACCTTAATCTTCTTCGACGTTACTCATTTTTTTGCGAAATCAAGATTATGATTGATTCGTGTTGCGCTCGTCGAAATACATCGGCCTCACTTTTCACTTGACAAGTGCAAATGGGTAAAAAACTAGTGTTATAAACTTGCTGTAACTCAAAGCACCATTCATCATTGCGTAACTTCGAAAAGTGATAGGAGCAAACGCGGGTTGATTTGATTGGAAACCAGTCATCTCTCCGATTTAAGGCATCAACCCACTTTCTTTTTCTCTCAGGGTCTTTTGGAAACCTTTATTAATAATAAATTGTATTATTTAATTTTATGTATGCATATTGTAGGTACATACTGTGCGCTTGAGGTGATTTTTCAAGAAAACGGGCTTTTTAAATCAACAGCATATGATGTATATGGTGTGTATACATAGTGTGTGATAAAATATATATATATCACAATAATCCCAACTGCTTCCATCTGCACAAATCAATCGAATAAAATTTATCTGTGCGCACCGGGATTTGAACCCGCGTCCTCCGGATTGCTAGTCAAGAGCTTTACCCCTTGACCACGGGGGCATGTCAATGTGACTTTTACATAACAATACAGTGATTATATACCTACGTACTTTGAATTAACATTGTAAACATATGCAAAAGGAGTGTTAAATTAGTACGAAAAGAAATAAAAACAACAGTGCAAAAAAGACGAAGCAAAAATGTTTAAAAATGAATAAGCTAAATGATAAAAAAAAAACAAGTATTTATGACATGTGTTAATCACAACTTTATATTTGTGCGTTATGATTAATAAAAAAATAAAAGTATTTGGTAATTTTCAATTATTATGATTTAAGTTGACTGATTCGGCCCATGCTAGTCGGAATTCACGCGGTAACATCGGGCCCATGGCGATGGCGGTTGAAAGGACTCGTCGAAAATTATAAAATGTTTATTTGAGCTATGTTTAAACACTTACATGTGAAAGGTAAGACCATCTTTCTTCTTAAAGGTCTTCATAGAACTACTTTTACACAATTTTACGGCGCATTGGACCATTTTTCTATGTTTTATGAACGTTTTACTGGGAGCTCTATACGCGACCGAGGTGTAAAAGCCAATGTCAGCCACCTAAAAACCATTCGGTAAAATTTTTGAACAAGCACGCTTTGTGCCAGTGTGCACACTTTACATGCCGTCTCTCTAATATCCATACTCTTAGGTTTTTATCGAAACTTTTTAAACTCGTTTTTCAACCTGGTTGACAACATATTTAAAAAAACTATACATCCGCCTGCATGTATTTTTATTGCATTTTCATTTGCATGTACAAACTCTTAAACTGTTCAAAAATCCAGTGTCTATGGCACCACGTAGGGGAATTTTCATATCTAAAAAAAAGAAAAAAATGGCGGACTGAATGAATCTGAATTTTATATTCGATTTTTGAATGGAAAATTTTCAGCGTTCTTAAAAAAAAAATAGAAATATACCCTTTATAAAAAAATCCCTATGTGGTGCCATAGTGACTGGATTTTTTAACAGTTTAAGCCGCCGCTAGCCGAATTTCTACCGATTTCTTACATATCTCCCTTTAACATTTGAAGTTTTTAAGCTCTTAAAAAAATAAATTATTTTTGTGGTTAATATCTAGACGCTTTCCACGCCGAAACGCAAATTATATCAAATTCACTCGATAGAAAAAAATCGCAATGTTTGCTCCGAAAATTATTATAAACACGTTTGCTTTAGTTATTTTACAAGTTATGGTTGTAAATATATTCTCTATGTTTCTTTAAATGATACTTAAGGCGCCTTCCACGGGATTTTGCTCTATTTTAAACGAGTCGAGTTTTTTAAAACATTTTCACAATTTTCGCATCGATTTTATCGCTTAAATATTAGCGCGCTCCTCTAACATTCGTAATTACATATCACTTAATCTTCTTCTTTTTGAGCGCGGATGCGGCGCCTTAAGACTTTATGCATGCAAATCGGATGTATAATTTTTCTAATATGTTGTCAACCAGGTTGAAAAACGTAAAGTTTTTCTGAAGGTTAATTCAACAGACAAACTGTTTAAAACTCTCTTGAATTTTTTTAGAATTTCCTTAAAACATGTGATAGAATTATTAACACATGCATTTTTTTGAAAATGAAATAAAAAAATGACAATTTTTTTTTACAGTGAGGCCCCCTAGGACCTGAGGCCCGTGTGAACTGAATAAAAATTACATCAACTTTTTATACTAGGGGGGGGGGCCTCATTCGCTTTGCCGCCCCGGGCCTCTGACGGGCTTAGTCCGCCACTGCAAACACCGGTGTTACGAGAAGTACCTACTCTGACCTGTGTCAAGAGATGATCATTAAAAACTGATTATACGAATGATTGGATGATCTTCAAGATATTATAAAATTATGTCATTGCTTCATTGAGTTCAATGATTTTCCTCTGGGCCTATGTCATCTTTGGAAATGCAGGGTTTTTCGGGAGAAATTAAGTTCTGGGAAGGAAGGGGTCAGTGTGTCCCAAAGATAGTGTGTTCAGTAGTGACGTATGAATCCATCCCTTCCACTGCGGTGCAAAGAGATGTTAGAGAGGGTCCGGCTGGAGAGGTGAAAGGATCTCTGACTCTCTCAACCGGCCTTTCCCGATTCGACCCGCCACGCCCACGCAGCCGGTGAGCAGACGCGTTCGCCATCAACACATCACCGGGACAAACCTCACCCCATAATAATAATAATGATAACAATTATTCATCAATAGATGTTTACAATTTTACACATTTTGTTTAATTTTCATTGATTCTGTTGACAAAAAGGTCACTGCTTCGCTATAAATTCAGGATTTCTCCTGAAATGTAGCTGGTTTTCAGCAGTGCCTCTAATGACTTGTGACTTTACTTAGGTACCTAATTAAGGAGTTTGGAAAAATTTTCCTATCAGGAATCTAATACGAATACAAAAAAAAGTATCTAAGTAGGGAGTAATTCTTATTTGCAAATATGAATCATAAATAATTTAGTCGTTTCTCGACAATTAACTTTTACAATTGAATTTCGATGAATTTCGAAGTTTGAAATGCTGTGTGTAAAGGACAACATTTTTATTTTTATTGAGGTGGGCTGGGTACCGCAACCCCGGGAACCATTTATTGGATAACCAACACCTCTGCCATAGGTCTCCCCAGTAGCTCGCTACGTTTGGTGACTTAGCAGGGGTGCCCGGGTTCATGGGGTCAGGTTTGTTCAGGTCTGCCCACCTGCTGCGTGGCGGGCCGGATAGAGAGAGACTGGGTGAGGGAGGCATTTTGAACTCTCCAGCCGGGCTCTGTAGACCCATCGCCTAGCAACGCAGTTAGAGGGATGGATTCATACGTCCGTCACTCCTGGACACAATAACCCCCAGATTCCTACCCACTCCTCATACCTTTTCCGTCCCAGAATTTCCTATCCTTCCCTTCCTTAAAAAGACCCTCCACATCCCACACAGCATTCCCTAAGATGACATAGGCCCTGAGGGAAATTATTTTCTGATCTGATCTGGTCACCAAACATGTCTAAAGTCATTTCAAGCAAGTTTCATTTCTAAATCGTGGTCTATCACTAAAGTGGTATTAAGAGTAGGTAGGTATATTTAACTCTGGAAGGGCCCCAAATATAGATCTTATATACCTACCTAAATCTTATTTTTAATGAATTAATTGTGAAACAATAGAAAATAATTTTAGACGATTGAATACTAGGTACTAATAGGAGTAATATTATTAATTAATAGGTAGTAATAATATCTAATAAAAAAACGTTATCACTCTCTTCTTGACGACTCCAGCGTATCTTCTGTGTCGGTTACTTCTCGAATGTATTGAGAAATATTAAAGTAACAATATTATATTATAGTTTTTGTAGAGTAGCTTAGTATGGCATTTGTTATGCCTGTTTCGTCGTACAACTAAACACCTGAATAAATTAATCCATCGCCTTGCAACAACACATTCTTTACTCAGTCCTCGATCTGAATCTGCTGACATCATTACCGCCATTTTATCAAAAACTGTTCCCGCCATCGTGTAAAATGAAATACGAAAATTAAAATAATCATGTTATCGCGAAGGAAGCAGCATTTATGAGTAGAGTAGACTGGGGACGGTTGAAACGCGTCATGATTGAAACATCTCAATTTTCTCGAAAACTTTGATACTTACTAGTGTGAAACTACACACGCAACTCCGTCAGACAATTTGGGACCAGTTTCCGCAAGTTTTCAATAGCGTAAGGGAGACATTGTTGAAAATCGCGCTCAAAATAAAATGTTTAGGACATTTTAGTTTATTTTATAACTTCTTTTGCTCTCTCGTAGCTTAAACAAAATTGTTATCCTATTTATTTTAATATTTCTATTTTTGATACTGACAATTCGAGGTGGGATTCCAGTATAATAATACATATATTAAAACAATTTTAAACTTTCCAAAGTTTTATTCGGAAAATTTGTATTGCATTTGCGTGGCGTTAAAGTTTATTTTTTATTTATTAATTTATTATAAGAAATTTGTACCTTGTATAGATTTTTGTGGTATTTCATCCGCCATGCTAGGGATGTTCCTGTGTTATGGCGGATGAAGTATACAGATTAGAAATCATTCATATTATGGTTGATAAATTAAATTATAAATTAAAAAATTATACACATTAAATTAAATTACAAATATTAAATATATCATGGTTTCTAAATGTAGTAATAATTATATACCATAATAATAATAATAGGTTGCTAATAATAGTTATTAAAATTCAATTTAAGCAAAAAAATTTACGTGGGACGGGGGAGACGGGAGAGGGAGGGGAGGCGGAAGGGGAACGGGACGAATGGGTAAGGATAGGAAGGGCATTTTTTTTATTAAGTGGCATAGCAACGCAAAGACATCTCATATAGTCACATATATACATAGACAGAAGCAAGCACATTTTGATTCAAAAGACTTATTTTTTTACATTGAAGTGGAAAATACCGCATATGGATACGTTTGAAACAATTTGTCTGGAGATGATTGCAACGTTTCAATCGTCCCAGTGTTTCAGTCGTCCCCAGCATTTGGAATTTTAACCATTCAAGTCATAACGATAATACATTTATAGCCCAGAAGCTTATGAAAATCGTATTGCTTTTTACGAATTAAGGAGTAACGAACAATAAAAGCCGATTTAGAAATGTAAACACCGCAACCATAATGTTACAAGACTGAAAGTGGCTGTATCTAGAGTGATGAATGACATCTGAACGCTCCACAAGACTTCCATACCTTAGATCACTTTGAAGACAAAATGTTGCTAAGAAACAGAAGGCCACCGGAGAAAATGACGTGTCATCACTTCAAATTGCCAAAGTTGGAACCAAGGGCATTTTTTCTTGAAAAGTGAAAATCTTTTAAATGAAGTGTAGGTACTCAGGGCCGGCCCTAATCGGACGCATTTCGAGAAGTCCACTCCGGGCGCCGAATTGCCAAGGCGCTGATAAAATCCAGCTCCTAACACATCACCCTTGAGATATGTTTAAAAAAAATGGCGCTACACAAAATACAAACCATCCAAATTCCAAATGTTATTGGTTACAGTGAACACCTTTCGGGCGTCTACTGGTTTGGAAAAGACGTCAAAATTTTACTCGCGCCAGGCGCCTTTTGGCTCTGGACCGGCACTGTTAATGTTCTATATGCACAAATGAAAGATAACCATCGAACAGAACGCAGTTAAAAAACTCGAGATTTTTTTTTGGAAGAGGGAATGCGGATGCTTTTGCTGGTGATCATTAAAAAAAACGGCATGCAGTGCTTTACAGCAAATAAGGAAAATATTGACGATTTCTACGAAAAAATATATATAATTTTGAAAAGTTGGTGTTTTTGTCCAGTTATCAATGTATAACTATGACGAGATACGAGACCTACCTCTTTACACCAACCAGGGGCGTAGCTACCGCCGTATCAGCCGTATCAATGATACGGACCCCCGGGCTACAGGTGCCCCTAACGTGTGTAAGCAAAAATTAGTAAAATGTTATCCACAATGTCACTTAATCTCGTGCTTCCCGGGAAAAAACATATAAAAAACTGTCATACGTGCCTATAGTTTTCACTTCAAAAATGACAAAAATAAAAAAAAAAGCTACTTATCTCTTTTTTTCCCGGATTAAGCGTGCGCCCAAAAGTTGGCAATATCCTACATCGGTTATTGCGGGATTCCCCGTTTAAGCGAAAGCTAGTATTTTATTAAGTAGGTAATCTTTTGAATAGACTGAGCGAAATAAGAAATCATATTTCATTTAATGGTTTGCTAAATGAGTCCAGAGATTTATCAAAAGAGTGGAGGGTAAAAAATGTTTTTAAAAATAAACGGCGAAAGATAACAAAGCATTTTTTTGATGAGTTATCACAAGATGAGAGAATTTCAGACCCGGAATCATATTTCAAGGTCAATAGTTGAATGAATTTGTTTGTGTGAATTTTTGTCACATATTGCAAAATTCACTCGGTAAACCCCGCGCTACAAAGAAAAACGTTTACGGTGTGTTGTTATTGTGTTATTATTCATTTTGTAGGCGGTTGGCGGTGGCAAAACAAAGATTGAGGCGAAACAATTAAATTATAATTATTTAACCGGTTAAATTTGTTTTATGTGGCTAACAGTCTTAGCTATAATAGATAAAAGATCATTTAGTTTTGGCCTATTTCAGCATATCGCTCTCCATACATTTTGCCTCCGTCAGCCGCCTACTAAATCATTATATTATAGAAATATTCTGATATCGCTGTTTATATATATAAATAAATTTCCTTGCCTTTTTAAAATCAATGATGTAATAATAAATATAGAATATATTAAAATATATATGAACCATGAAAATAAAAGCAGAGTTATGGCCAATGGCCCGCCAAAACTACATTTAATTATCAACCAAGATAGTAGGTACCTAAATCCGCAAAGAAAACTTTGAAATGGATACTTTGTATAGCGTCGTTTTTTTGTGAATAATCACCTCAAAGGCACTGTACGAGTTATGAGTTACTAGGCTGTCTAATTTTATTTTTATTTTACCTACTTTTATTTTACGTTTTTGATGAATTACTCGGTGAACCACCAAAAATTTAAGGCACCGGCCGCGCCTGTTTACTACACACAGCAGAGCAAAATCGTTTCATCCGTCCCCGGTCTACCTTAAGTTTATGGATGAATAAACGGAATTGTTAGGTAAAATATTAGTGAAAATCAGTGGCGGTCCGTGAGTTTTCAGTGAACTGCGCTATGTTTGAAAAATACGACATTGTTGTTGTAGCTAAAAACTAATTGATTTTTTTTTAATTTTTTTTTGTCGACTTTTTTATTATTTTGGGGAGACTGTGCTTCACTAGACTGAAAAATCTTCATATAAGTAGATATTAGAATAAAAAAATCATTTTCAGCAATACAACATCAATAACGTCGTATTTTTTAATCTTAGCACACTAGCCCACGAAAAGTCTAGAACTGTCTCTGTTGTAAATAACAGGGGTTATTAACTTGACTTGCCATGAAAAAAACGGACAAATTTTGTTTATACGAGAGCGCTCTTGAGAGGTGTAATTAAAAAAAATGTAATCTAGTGGAAATTGGAAATGAATTGTGCAAGAATTCAATCTAATAAAAAATATTTTTATCGCATAATAAACATAGAAATATATGGAAAAATCTATCCCAATGATATCAAATATTTCTAGTAGCCGAAACTAGATTTTCAACCGAAACCATATTTCAAACCGAATTTCGACTTCTGTTCAAGTTTAACTTTTTTTAAATAAGTTTTATAAAAACACCTCGTATCTGATATCAGTGATATACCCCGAAATTTGTCATTTTTATATATAAAGTAAAAACGTAAAATATAAAACTTGTAAGAATGCATTGTGTTTAATTAAATTTAATAAAAGATGTCAGTTAATGAGACAATTGGTCCACTTTCAGCGCTTTTTACATTTTACTCCATTGTTACATAAGTTCAGCACCATTGAGATGATTCTTCACAAAAACGGCATTCAATAAATTTTATAATAGTCCTTCAATGTACGCCATAGGCCATAGGTACCTACTTTAACTGAGGAATTACAAAATTACAAGAGATCTTAGAACTACCTATTTACTACAGTAAACTGATCAGTCTAGTCTCTAATCTTTACATATATCATAAAAGATACAATAGTCAAACAAAAACTAATATTATTATTTACACGTTAGAAATAATCTCTGAAAAAAAAACATTTGAAAGTTACCAACTCTTTAAACTTTCATTTAAGAGAACTGTTATCTAAAATCTTCTTTTAGAATAAATTTAAAGTTATTCTTTTATTTATTTTTATTTAATAACTAGCTGACCCGGTGAACTTCGTCCAGCCTCAGAATCAATAACTGTTATGTTAACTTGTTAGCTGAATTAATTTTTTTTTTAAATTAAGGGCCATTAACCAGCTAGCGGTCGAGAATTCACATTTCGTCGAAAGATGTTCTTACGATCGTTACAGGGCGGTTCCCATGAGAAAGATTAATTATTCTCGGTACTAGCTTTTTTAAATAATAACTTAATATTGATTTTATTTCATTCAAAATTTGCTTTAATCTATTTATACCAACATTCAAAAATGCTGAAAGGCGTGGTTATAAATCTATTCAAATTATGTAGTTTGTAAGACCGTAAATAAATAGATAAACTGAAGTATTTTCAATTTTTATAAGAAAAACTTTCTTTTTATACTTTTTTTAAAGTTATTCCCATCAGTGAAATATATCATATTAGAATATTATTATTAAGTTAACAATAATTATCCAAACGAAAATATGAAAGAGAACAAGACACAGAAAAAAGACAATGGTCGCAACTGGGACTCGAACCCAGACCTCTCCGTCTAAACGGGACGAGCGCGTTAACCAATTTCGCTATTGCCACCTTCTGTCAAACCGTCATATTTGTCAATCTCATATTTTCAAATTTTAGAATTACCTACATTATTATCAACTAATTATTTTTCTTCATATTACGGGCAACCACCCTTTTCATTGGAAACATTCATTCTAAGAATTGGCTTGTAACCTGGATAGCGTCTCGGATAGATATATCCGAATTTATTTATATGGAACAATTGACTTTTATAAAAGTCTAAATGAATATTCAATTTTTATAAGAAAAACTTTCTTTTTAATTGTATTTTTTCTGTGTCTTGTTCTCTTTCATATTTTCGTTTGGGTTATTATTGTTAACTTATTCTAATATGATATATTTCACTAATGGGAATAACCTTCAAAAAAGTATAAAAAGAAAGTTTTTCTTATAAAAATTGAATATTCATTTCATTTAGACTTAAAAAGACTTATAAAAGTCAATTGTTCCATATAAATAAATTCGGATATATCTATCCGAGACGCTATCCAGGTTATAAACCAATTCTTAGAATGATTGTTTCCAATGAAAAATTTGATTTAAAAATGACATATTTCCGGTTTTGTCTGGTTAAAAAATTACACAATGAAGCAATTATCGATGGGCAACTGTCCGTGCTTTTGTCAGTATCAGAGATGGCGTTGTGTACGGATTTATATTTTTTGTGATTTTCTTACTTTTCCACTTACTTACGGGAATTGCGTTTCATTTTCTTTATACGTGTCAGGGAGATTTATTATAATTATTGTATTTTTCCTTTGGAGGGGTGCAGACATACTTTCACCGTTGGTCTCATTTTCGACTGACTCATTCGGGACCAATGACATTTATAATACAGGGTGCGGCAAATCAAACAGTGCAGCTTTGAAAGGCTATAAAAAAAACGGCGTCACTTACAGAAATGGGGTTTATTTTATTTTATTCGGTACATCATGCCGTTTTACGCATCAAGTCCTGAAGATGACATCAGAAAGATGATGGCCCCTAGCAGCGATACATTGATGAAGACGATTTCTGAAGTTTTTGACTGCATTTTGGCACATCTCAATGGGCATAGTGGCGATAACCTCCTGAATTTGACCCTTGAGTTCTTCCAAGGTGTGAGGCCGATGTTTGAAAACTTTTTCCTTCAGATAGCCCCAAAGGAAGAAGTCGCAAATGCTTAAATCATGTGAGCGAGCGGGCCACTCCTCAGAGCGGCGAGGCGTGCAGGGAGCATCTGTCGCAGTTTCGTCATTGAAACTCGAGCAGTATGGGCCGTAGCTCCGCTGTCTGTTGAAACCAGATGTCTCCCAGATCTGTTTCCTCCGTTAGTTCTTCCAATTGAGATTAAAAAAAATTCTAACATGGAAACATAAGTTGAGCGTTGACAGTCACGATTCAATCATTTTCCTCGAAAATATACGGCCTAATCACCCCAAATTTCGAAATTGCACACCACACGGTCACCTTTGGGGAGAGAAGAGGTCTCTCGTGAAGTTGCCCCAGGTTTTTTTCAGTCCAGTACCGAAAATTTGGTTTATTCACCGCTCCACAGAGATGGAAGTGGGCATAGTCATTTCGCTATTTTTGGTCATTTTCAAGATACGTGCGGACGGCAAAGCACCGGTGTTGACCGGACCAAACGGTGGCAACGACAACGACTAAAAACGGCATGACCCTCCCGACACAATGAGACCACTCCCAGGTTTCAACTCCCACCACACGGGTGTACCAGCCTTTCAAAACTGCAGTGTTTGATTTTCCGCACCCTGTATGTAACGTCATTATTCGGGACAGCATTATATGTTAAAGAACAAAAGCAAAATTAGAGCATTGACATTTGACGTTTTTGAAATTCACTCACTATTCAATATTACACTTATCACAATATTGCTGCAGCTCTTTCAAAATTATAAGAATTCGTTCCGTACAAAATGTATGACGAAAAGAATTTCTTCATAATTTTTATTTTTCCGATGTTTTAATAGCTATTCTGCTATTCGGGGCGAAGATAAATCCAACAAATCAAAGATCATAAAAATCTGTCCAGCAGTTCTCGAGTTATAAATGGTGTAACTATTTAAATATAATATTTAAACGCCCTGGTGGCCATTTACATAAAATTATAGTTGTATGATTTACTGTATGATGCAAAGACAACAAGAATTTTTAATGTTTAGATAACAAGAAATAAATATAAAACATTTATTAAATAAACATAATACATGACATATACAGATATAAGCTTTAGAGGGGCGGCCCTGTACCTAGTGCCTAAATAAAGACCCTTGTCAAAATTATAGTAAGCGCCTAGGTAACTGAAATCAACAATATTTGGACGATTCGTATTTTGGTGTAGTGCAGTTAAGAAAAATAATCTCATAGGCGATGTATTAGGTTTTATATTTTATCAGCGCCATGGAGCCTTAGCAATTCGGCGTCCGGAGCGGACTTCTCGAATTGCGCCCTCATAGGACCGGCCCATAAATATACCAAACCACGACCGGCCCTACTTCTGGCACATCACGAATGTAGGTTTCAACAAATTTTTGGCCGAAACCGAAATCGCGGCCAAAACCGAAACTTCGGTCGGTGACTACCATTTCCTATCAGTAACACCTTATACTAAAATAATAATAAAAAACTTGCAGAGTAAAATAAATAACACAACCTACGTAAAGTAGTAGGTATAATGAATATGACGATTGTTGGAAAAAACGTATTTTCAATTACAACACTCAAGGTAATAATATTATTATGGTTCTTACCTGTAGAGTTGCGATTTAGGCACAATTTTTCCAGCTGGCAACACTTTCGATAAACGTCACTCAGTTTTGACGTCACTGTAACTGTCACGAATGCTGTCACGGTTTATCACGGTTTATCTTTTCTGTTTACAAATACCATTTTGTGTACAATGAAGTGATGAATCCGTTATTCGTTTTATGTATTGTAGTAATATTAATATACTGCACCATATCATGGTAACTAAGTCCTCTCCCCTTCGTTGAAGCATATTTGCACCCTCATTTACCGAATTCCACCACATTTTAACCTCAATGGCTATTTATAATTTGTTTTATTTATTGCAGGCTCATACCGCAGTTATTGGCTTGGCTCTTCAAAAGGAGGTATAAGGTGGAATTAAAGGTGGGAAGGATTGTCATCCCAAAGTTTATACTGAAAGATGTAAACATTGTTAAAAATGGATATTCTGTGGTAAGTTTTTGCAATATGTCAAAACGCTAAAACCCCTTCTCCTTTAATGTCTACATACCCTTTAATCATTCTTTTTATTTTATATAATTAATAGTTTATTGGTAATGATATACCAGTTTATATTAGCTCCATGTCTAACGCTGTGGTGAATAAGTGAGCAATATTTATAACATTGCACTGGTTGAATTATTATGGATAAATACTGCTAAGCTCACTTTGTTTTGTAGTTAGGACTGAATTGTTTTAGCTTTTAACATTATGACTGGATAATGAAACGTCAGCTGTTTCGTATTTTTGGGTTGAGCAGCTGGTCGCGGTATTCATAATACTTTTGTAGTTTTTACGTTTTGTTGAATTTATTAGTAAAATATTATGTTAAATGCCTTTTTATTGACACTTAAACTCCGATATGGCTTGGTAGGTTTGATATTTTTATGTTTCATATTATCTAGTTAAGTACCTGTAGGTTTGTACAGTTTAGCAATTAAGTGTAGAAAATGAATGATGGCGCTGCGATCGTTTTATAGGTTTTATATGGCAACACCAAGATGGCTCATAATACAATGGATGTATGTTTTAAAAAACACTTCAGCCAAAATGCATATTTCATAGTGTATTTGATTTTAAAATTTTTTTTACAAAAAGCTGGAATTTAATAGAAGTAAAATAAAACAAAACAAGTTTTAAGTGTGCGTTTATTTCGATATAAAAATATACGTACTTAAAATTTTGAGTCTGTTAAGTAATTCAACACCCGACATTATTGTCTTCGTCTTCATGTGATTCTTCTTCTTTCGTATCTTCATCTTCATCTAAACGTATTATCAGTTCATCGATATCATCATATTATAAAGTACTGCTTCGGGCATAATATTCTGCCTCAATTTTCATCACGTGTTTGCCAATGACGTTATATAAATAGACTCGCCATAGTCTAACATACTCACAATTTAATGTGGAAAGCAAGCAACACTCTTTTGTTTTCAGCGGTTTTCAGAATAATTTCTAAATTCAAAACTTTATTCCTGTGTGATAAAGACAGACAATCAAAGAATGTACGTGTGTGAATGTCATAGATATATGGTAGGGCGGCTTATTAATTTCTTCGCCGAATACTGCTTTCACATCACAGGTGTGGCCTATGGGTGTGACTGAGATAACAAGATACTCTCACTCGGTTACACAATGGACAGGGAAGGGTAAAGAATACAATGACATATTATTATAAAATTAATTGTAATAATTATAATAATTGATAATAATAAGTAATTTGCGTGTACTTACAAATGAAGTGTTATTCCTTCGCCTTAACGACTATTTGCCGTGTAATTGAAGCATTTTCTCATCACACAGGAGGGCATTTTGGCACTTTGCAATGCAATTTACTTACTGGTAAGACACGACCTCACTCGACGCGTAGCAGTTTACTACTAAAGTACTAGAAATAGAGACAGCTACAATCGTCTTGTGTTTGGCTTCCCACTTTGAGATTTCTACCCCGCGTCCAGTATTAATGTCATTGGTGTTTGCAACAATTTTTCCAATCATCAGCAATTATGCTATTACATATAATTATTATTATGCCCATTTTCCGTTTTCCCGGTGTTTCAAATTTTCCATCTACCTTTTCCCCTTCCTTGGCGATTCGTCTTACCGTTGGTTCAGATTTACCTGTGTGTGAAAACATCATTAAAATTATTATTATATAAGGTAGTTTAAAAAAACACACTAGATAATATTCATTTGGAAAGAAAGAAAGAGAAAATTAAGAAAAAAGTAACTTTTCTACGAGTTTAAAGAAGGTGAATATTATTTTATTTTTTTGTTAATTGAGTTATTCCCTTGTTCTTGTGGCCTCGTATGAACTGTCAAATGGAAGTGTCAAATTCGGATTTTTAAGCATAACCTCAAATCAGGTTGTAATGGTTATAATCGCTCGAAAATTGGCATAAATCTTGTAATAGGTACTAACGAAATTCATTAAATAACTATACTACGTGCCAGTCATTTCTGTAGTTCGTTTGAAAACATCTTCCAAATTACATAGGAGCTTCTTCGCGCGATAATTGGCTAGGCAGCGTTGAAAAACGCAGTACATAACTTCTCTTGCACCCCTACGTATTGGTTTGTTCATTTTTATTCAATTCAAACAATGCACAGGGAAACAATGAAAAAAATAATTATTAAATGAGCGATCTTCAGTGTTTTCTACACAATTTAAGACAGTAAATCGGATAACAGCCAACAGCCATACGAAACGTCATTGACAAAGCGAGTAATTCGGTGTTACCAGAGTAATGAAAAAATTTAGTTACAATTTAATAACTTTCTAGACTTAATTGCCAAACTTTTAATTTAAATCTTAAAGTTCTTACAACATTCCAAATATTTCAGTTACTACCCAGTCAAAAAATGCTTACATAGAAATTTCAAGCATTTAAGATAAGCAGTGAATTAGAACTCACATTTCTGATACATATCGTTACCTTACCATAAAGACCTTGTAAATCTGTTTGAGAACAATATTGAGGAGATTAAAAATGTTATCACAAACTCAAATTGGAAGATAAAAATACACAAGGAAATAATATATTTCTCAATTTCTCATACATGTAGTATTATTATTATTACTACATTTATTCATAAGTAAATAAATGTAGTATTCATACATTTTTTTCTTCTCTTCAACTTTTTTCACTAATGGACTTATGATTCTTCATAGCAAGGGGGTTTATAAGGGGGGGGGGGGGGGGGGGGGGGGTTGAGGGGGGTTAGGGGGGTTCAACCCCCCCTCCCCACATCGGCCTCAATATTGCGTAGGATAAAAAAGAGAATAGTACTTGTAGATTACTGTCCTGGAAAATACAACAATGTTATTTGCACCATCTCCTTTATCACTGTAATGTAAAAAAATAATAAGTTGTGGTAAGCAGAGGTCCAGTCCCTCCCCCTTCTCCCTTGGCCCCCCTCCAGATTCAAACCCCCCATTAAGTGGAATAACACCCCTGAATGTTATAGCTACGCCACTGCTTCAAGTAAGGAGACATACGTGCCTGAAAATTTCAGTCGTAGTCGTCGACACGATTTGTTCAAAATATCATACGGCAGAACAGATGTTCTAGCACTGCATAGCATGACAAGAGGAATGGTGCTGTTGAACAAAATATCAGAAACACTAGATATATATGACTCTTCTTTAGATAGCCTTAAGATTTTTTTGTATAATAATCATCTTCCTAGGTGTTAAGACTGTCAAAATGAGAAAATTGTACGGTAATTAGATAATAATAATCTGTCGTAAAATTAAAAAAATAAAAAAATTATGAAACCAATCTTTATAAATCTAATTTTTGTACAAATTTTACATAAAATTACATATTCACTTTCAATACATGAGGAGGCCAAAAATGCTTAAAAATCAATTAAATATGGCGAATCTCCGTGCGATCGGTGCTTGGCCTATTTGTCAATATTATGGTGATAAAGTTTTATTTCTGCATTGTGCTATTGGTTAATACCTATATTGTAACAGGTCTAAAATTTGACTTGCTGTCAACTTTCCCAAGATAAATAAATAAATGAGGAGCACTTTAGGAGATTTAAGATGATCACTCATTGGGTTTACAAAATCATTATTTTAAAGTTTTTTTTATTATAGTAAAGCGCATTTGAAGTGAACTAAAACAAATCTGTGCTACACGAATGTAACTATTATTATATTAGAATAAGTTAACAACAATAATCTAAACGAAAATATGAAAGAGAACAAGACACAGAAAAAGACAATGGTCTATTGTTCAATTGTTTCATATAAATAAATTCGGATATATCTATCCGAGACGCTATCCAGGTCACAAACCAATTCTTAGAATGATTGTTTCCGATAAAAAGGGTAGTTGCCCGTAATATGGAGAAAAATAATTAGTTGATAATAAAATCTAAACGAAAATATGAAAGAGAACAAGACACAGAAAAACAGAAAAAGACAATGGTCTATTGTTCAATTGTTTCATATAAATAAATTCAGATATATCTATCCGAGACGCTATCCAGGTCACAAACCAATTCTTAGAATGATTGTTTCCAATAAAAAGGGTAGTTGCCCGTAATATGGAGAAAAATAATTAGTTGATAATAAAATCTAAACGAAAATATGAAAGAGAACAAGACACAGAAAAACAGAAAAAGACAATGTGTTGTAGGATTTAACATGCGTTATGCTGTCGAAAAGGATACAGAATCACCCTTCTGTTTTAATTATATCTCTTCCTTACAGATTATTACAATAATTAGGGTGAAATTATAATATTTTTGAATATATTTATTTACCCAGCACATCGAGGAGGTCAGCTTGCACAGCTCCCTCTTCAATTCGGAGGTCGGCAAGCTGGTGTCCGTGGTGATACGCGACGTGCGCGTCAACAAAGATGTGGTGGAACGGCGGCCGGGTGTCCAGGGGCTGCTGTCCAGACAGGGCTCCGCGGCAGCACTGCGTCCCCCGCCCTCAGCGTCTCCCGACCAGCTGCTCAACGAGGCTGCGCAACAGCTGGACAAGATCAAGCAGGACATTCTGGATTTTAGAGATATGAAGCTTCCGACAGCTGTTGTCCTTTTCGCTCAGGTATAATAGTGCACCGAATTTTATACAAGTTGGTTTTATTATTTACGATTTTATACATCCATAAACTTATAGTATAAACAAGAAACTGGTTAATCTACTGACATAGGGAACTTCAAAAAAAAAAATTCTTTTAATCTCAGCATTTAATTTTTTTTTTTAATTTTTAAATATATTTTTTTTTTGTTACTTAGTGAACTTCAAAAAATGTTTTTTTGTTTTCTTTTATTCTACGCATTTCATTTTTTTTTGTAGTTTTCGATAACTCATTTTAAGACAATTAAACAGCTGATATAAACCCCCAGCGACCGACTTTTTTTCAAATTTGACCTTAAAAATTCCAACTTCGCACCCAATTTACTCTAAAATAAAAGTTTGATTGAAAACCAGTTATATACCACAAAATCGACTCTAAGTATGATGTACTTTCACCAATTTTCCACTTGTACTATGAGTTTCCGGAGACCATGTTGGTATAATATACATATATTATGTTCTAACTTCCCTAAGGTTTCAATAAATGATTTATTGAACAATTGAAAAATATAGAACAAACAATAAAATTAAATTTCTTATTTTTTTTTATTGAAATTACACTGCAAACAGTGAAATTGACCTTGAAACCTCGCACAGAAAAAACTTACTCGGTATTTCCCAGTGAGCAGGACATATTATAAATTAAAGTCCTACGCTGCGTCTGAACGATTTTTCATTCAACTAAATGGATTTTCATGCGGTTTTCACCAATAGATAGAGTGATTCATTAGGAAGGTTTAGGTATATAATTTGTCAAGGTTTTGTGTAAATTGGTTGAAATATATAATAGATAAAGGAGAACGTCTGTTAGTGGTGGACGAGCGGGCTGGCAAACGGACGGTGTGGATTTGATTTCTTTGCAAATCCACAGTTTTATGCTGAGGTTGATGAAATTTCGCACATGTGACCTTCAAAACAAGAGGAAGATCACCGTCTACATTTGATTTTGAAAACTCCGTATAAAGCCCGGGCATCGCAGGGGACTTCAGCTAGTCAATTATAATTATATTTTATCAAGATGAATCAATGATTGTATTATTTTTTAGTTCCTCTCGGTAAGGGTGCAGAACCTGTCCATCATGGTGCTGGGCGGGGGCGCAGGCGGCTGGCTGTGCCACGGAGTGATGGGAGGGGCGAGCGCAGGCGGGGTGGGCGCGGGTCCTGGTCTGCAACTGGCGGCGGCCCTGTGCGACGTGCGCGCCAAGCTACTGCGACGCCACCCCGAGCACCCGCAGCAGACCTGCCTGGCCGAAGTGTCCTTCGGCCTCACGCTGGATGTCACGCTGGTGGTCGGAGCGCCACTCAATGTGGAGGTGGGTCACAGAACTTGCTCTACCAGTATTTTAATGAAACATGCTGCGAGAAACTAGTGCATATTCTTCATCCAAAAAGTTAATTTAGAATGTTTTGTGTATTTAGAAAGTCCACTGCAGCATCACAAATTCCACGGCCACCCTGAACGAGGGGATTTACAAGTTTGTCCAGGAGCGGAGCAGAGCCTCGCGACCCGGTCCCGCTAGGCCCCCCCCCAGGAACCCCTCTGCCCCTGGCTCCGACCCCCTCTTCCACAGGATCGCCCCCATCATACCAAAGGTAACAAACTAAAAACCAGAGAAAATTATTTAGATACTCTTGGTGAAAGACCATATTATTATTAAGAATCGAAATGTTGCTTGAAATGGCTTATATTGTTTTAACCGTGTTTTGTAACCAGATCTGGATAATCAGGTACTACCCAATCTTCATCTTCCCCCTTCTCCTTTCTTTCCCAGTCCCTTCAATTGGGAGCAGTTGGGACTCTTCTGCAGTATTCACTTTTAAACACATATATATGTAGGTATATTATTAAGTTATATACATATCGTCGGTCTGTAGGTCAACTGGTGTGACTAGCTTTCACTGATTTTACAGTGAAAGCGAGAGAGAGCATATTTAAGATTTTGTCAATTGTTTTGTGATAAACTGTGTGCTTCTGTTCAATATTTTACTAACTAACTAACTAACCATCACGCCGTTTCTCCGCAGGGGTAGGCAGAGAGGACGGACCGCCAAACAACTCGGTCTTGGCACACACTCTTTGCCTCACTCACATTCATACATCGTCTCATACATTCTCTTCTATTATTCTGACTTTTGACATTTTTTTTTATTTTTTTTTTATAGTGAATACCGCACAAGAATCTCAACTGCTCCCGTCTGGAGCCAGTGAGACTATGGCATCCCCAATTGGGGTATGTTGTGAGGCTGAAGGTATTGGGGAGGGGAAGGAGGTGGGGAAGAGGAAGGTTGGGATGTACCTGGCTATTCAGATCTGGTCACCAAACACGGCTAAAGCCATTTTCAAGCAACTTTTCAATTCTGAATGGTGGT
Organism: Limnephilus lunatus; assembly: GCA_917563855.2. Taxonomy (NCBI): domain Eukaryota; kingdom Metazoa; phylum Arthropoda; class Insecta; order Trichoptera; family Limnephilidae; genus Limnephilus; species Limnephilus lunatus. The sequence goes on from OU830598.1 coordinate 75,040,902, forward strand.
CTTACACCAGGGCGATACTTATAGTATCTTCCACTCTGGAACGTGCCGCAAATATACTATATATTATTTTAAATGAATTAATTGTGAAAGAACACAAATTATTCAAATAAAATTTATTTGCACACGTCGGGTTCGAACCCGCGACCTCCGGATTGTGAGTCAAGAGTCTTAGCCACTGGACTACGGAGGTCGTCGATGGCCTGATTCAAGTATGTGATTCACTTGATTGTGCCATGTCTTCCTCGGGCGTCCCCAACTTCTTCTACCATTCACATTTTCTTCGTATATTCTTCTTACACTGCTTTCTACTTTCTGTTTTACCCAATATGCTATTTTTTTAAATAAAGATTGAAAAAAATTATTGCATAAAATAAGTTGCAGATTGCGTGTGTGTAAAAGATGCAAAAAATTTCCCAGCCCATCCGCAAATGGGGTTTGGGATATGTTCTTCAGGGTTGTGATCTTATGTCAGGTTCTACAATACTTACAGATATGTCACTTTGCCGCAATGTGAAGGCAACCGCATGAAATCAATAATATGGGAATAACTCAATTTCCAATTTTTTTAGATACGCCAGTTGGTCATTAGACCGGTGATATGGTTAAAATTAATCTTATCACTGGTTAAATAATAACAGAAGTCCACTTTATTGATTAATTGATTTGCATTTTTCAGAATTTCAGCTTAAAAGTTTCTTCCACCAGCATCACCGGAGTCAGGGACAACAGCCGCACCGACTTCTGCTCATCTCTCCATAGTCTTCAGGTTAATTTATTCAGCAATCTATAAACATAAATGTTATTATTTGTATTGTAATTGTTATTTTAACTCTTATGCATTTCATATCCAGGTGAATGCGCGCTTCTCAGCAAGCCAGTCTAACATTGGAGATGATATAGATCTACCGGCTGAAAAAACCTCCCCTCCACGCCTACCTCAGGTCTACCTGGCCTTCCAGATGGACCAATTTAAGATTAACAGTAATAAGGAGAAACTATTGTTCTTAAATAAATTGAAACTAGATGCTAAGGTAAGTTTATTTTCATTGCGAATTCATAAATATAATGCTCCCATTCTCTAATATTCCAAATGGATTAAGAGTGCAAAACTTGTTTCAGCTGGAGAAAGAAGTACTTAATCTCTACCTCATAGTGAATGTCCTGAACCTGTGTTATAATCACGATGACGTGTACAAGTGGTGGACAACCACCTTTGCACCGCGAGATTTGGATCTAGTTCCAGAGATTTTACCCATGGAAAAAGAAAATCGTAAGTAGAACCTATCAACACATTTTTTTAATTCTTCATTTTAAGCACCTGCTAAACCGCCAAAGCAGTTTGTCAGCAGATGCTTTACTTTCCTCTTATTGCATACTGAGTGTGGCTCATGTGCATTTCACTTTTTAGAAACGGAAGTTGTCCCTGTGTGGCTGGAGGAACTCTGCAGCTGCTGCGTGGTGCAGGGCTGTGCCGAGCTGTGGGGGGTGACCCTTGGAGTGCGGAAGGGAGGCCACCACGCCACCCTCGCCTGCACCGGCCTCAAGATTAAGCTGGACCAGCTCAGCGAGACCCGTGGAGCCGGCTACCGGGCCACCCTGCCCCGCCTCATCCTCGGCATGCGCCACTGGAGCACCGAGCTGCTAGTGGATTCAGCCTGGTTGCAGGCAGGCGGGGGGGATGCGCCCCTCAAGAGACACCACTCCTGGGGAACTGGCTTCTTCGTGGGGGTAGCTCTGCTCAAGTGGGGCTCCCACGCCCATAATTCCACCAAGATAGAAGCCATGCTGGACTGTCTAAGGGCCGAGTGGGGACCGAACGTGGCCCGAACCATCCTACTACTCCTGGACTGCTACAACGACTACAATAAATATAAGAGGATAATTGTCCGTCCCAAACCACCTCCACCGAAACCGACTGAAAGCAAACTGTCCATCAACATGACATTGACCAATGTGAACATATTCACCCTCGCAGAGAACGATATCTGTTTAATGAGTCGTATCGATGCAATATCAGTTGAAAAGAATAGTGCCAAGCTGGGGCTTGTTATTTCTGGATTTAAAATGGCGGATGTTGTACCATTCCAAGGACATTTTGTCTGCCAGAGAGCGGAAGAAATGGCAACCATGTTTTGTTACGTGAAACTGACGAGATGCGAGTTCGAAAATGGGGTCTCCAATTTTCAACTGCAGGATTTGGTGGAGGGCCAGTGGAGCCCCAACCTCCACCTCAAGTGCTTGACCATTGTGAAAGATTTCAAAACATTCAAAGAAGACTTGAGGGACTCTCTGAAGTTGGTGCAAAATGAAGAGCCAAAACCGCAAGAGAGCAAGAAACAATGGGGTGTAACTTTAAAAGGAGACGTCGCTCTTCGTCTCCTGCTTTCAGATAAACACAACATGCTCTTCACTGTTGGTAAGTTGTCTACAACAAATCAAGTGTTATCGTGATTTATTTTTGCGGTATTATGCCGTATTTTTTTCATTATAATCTTTATTTATCAAGTTACATAGGTGAATGTACTGTCCCTGTCTCACTAGGAATTCCTGTGTTGAGAGCAGGTGCATTTTAACATAAGTAGTTAAACACAAAAAGAAGAATAAGGATAACAACAACAATGTTATATACATTTAAAGTAAAAGAACAAGGACAATCAGCATTTTACCAAAGGGAAAGCATGCATTAGGAGGTTATAAAAATATTGTTAATATATGATCTGTCTTTGCTAGTGATCCAAGACTTGGTATCTGATTTGTATTTTACATAATTATTGTGCTGTCTAATGGTCAGTGGAAGTGTATTATAAAGTTTAGTTGCAAAGTATCTGAAGTTTCTTTGACCCAATGTTGTTTTGGCGAAAGGGATAAGTAAGAGATTTTGCCATTTGGTTCTCGTATCACGAATAGTTTGGAAATTGTTAAAAACAGTTCTATGTTTGAATAGGTAAGTTAGTATATTTTTTGAATAAGGTTGCATAATGTCCAAAACACCGATTCTCCTAAAGATTTCATTTGAACTGCTTGTGATCGGTAGTTTTAGAATAATTTTTATAATTAGTTTCTGGGCTTTAGAGATCGGATCAATGGCGGCAGCATTTGCTCCTCCCCAGGCTATGATACCGTACTCGATTTAAGATTGACGTAGTGCATAGTAAATTGTTTTGAGTTGGTTCAAGTTAAGAATTAAGTATTGCACTACCTCCTTCTTTAGCTAAAGTTTTACTCTGTGTTATTTTGTCCATCATCAGGGCAGATATGTAAACGGAAACGTTGGTTAAAGAAGGAGATAACGCAAAACCACATAATACTTTGGGATTGAAAATCTCAAATTATATACATATACTTTATGATTTGAGTTTACTAATTCATATCTATGTTTTTTTGTCTCTTGTACATTATGTTTTTATTTAATTTTAGATGAAATCAGCTTTGGTAAGGATCCCAGTTTCTCTATGTCTTGGAGCTGTTGCCACCTGGCTATAGATGACGCGCAGATCTTTACTGTAGAGGATTTGACTGTAGAAAGAATACACGATAGTCCAAAGATACGAGAAGAGAGGCAGAATGCAGAGGGATTTCTCCTTGACTGGAACAACACCTGGTAAAGATGCTTCTTTCATACTCAACTCTTTTCTATTTCATGTTTGGGAATTTGTGAGGCGGGTATGGGTATCGCCGCCCCGGGAGCCATTTATTGGATAACCAACATCCCTGCCATAGGTCGCCCCAAGTGGTTCATTATGTTTGATGAATTAGCAGGGGTGCCCAGGTTCATGGGGTGAGTTTGTCTAGGTCTTGGCGGCGGATGCATTTGCCCACCTACTACATTGTAGTCCGGATCGGGGACGACTGGTTTAGGACCTTTTGACCTTTCCGCAGTGGGAGAGATGGATTCATATGTCCGTTACTCCTGGACACATTGACCTCCAGATTTCTACCCACCCCTCATACTTCTCAGAATTTCCTCTCCTTCATTTCCCTAAAATAACCCTCTACACAGCATCCCCAAAGATGACATAGGCCCTGAGGAACCTTACAGGACCTTTTTCCTTTGTGGAGCTAATGTAAAAAAAACAATGTTTAATTCAGTAAACTAAAATGTTCGTTTATACTTTCAGGAGCATCACCATTTTGTCCTTCCGGATAGTATTCCCGTATCGTCACAACTTTGCGGAAGCTTTTCAAGATGAGTTTATATCTCTTAACAAGTGGATAAAGCTGATTCACAATGTAAAGAAAACGGAATTCACCGCGCTCAGTCCTCTGCCAAGTGACCTGTTTATCAAAGTAAACTACGCCACTACACCTTTAGAACTAATCATTAAAAAAACTATTGATCTAACTAAATATGTACTGTGAACTCCTGTTTTAGGTGGAAGATTTCATCTTGGAGATGACGGATGATCCATTTGAAGTCAAATTAAGAGACAATTACGAACTTTTGGAAGACGAATATAAAGAAAGTCTTAAAAGAAAAACCATGTTGGATGCTAAAGTAAGTACATCCTGCAATTGGACTGTATTTAAACTAATTGAGTATGTACTTCTTATATGTATTTGAACTGAGTAATTAACCTAACCTAACTAACACAACAACGTTTCTGACTAGGTAGCGGAATTGTGCAAGCCGCACCTCTTCCTGCCCGCGGGCAAAGTGGAAGAGTTATACGCGGGTCTGGGCCGCCGCAATGCGCAGATCTACGTTCAGCGCTCGCGGCAGCTGGCGGCGGGGGCAGCGGGCCGGCCCCTCGCCTGCTGTCGTCTGCGGCACACGCGCCTGCTGATCCTTGCGGATCCCTCGCTGCACGGCACCACTAATTGCGTCAGACATCTGCAGCAGCTGGACCCTGATAGGTGGGTACAAGCAATGTTCCCTCTACATAAGGTGTGGGGGTGTGCGGCCTATTTAAAATTGTCCGCAAACATGTTTTCATCTTCCGGGCACATCTCAAAGAAAGTAATGTGATGCCAGATTTTTGTTTTGCGCAAGTACATATACACAAAATAACTGATACTTTATGATTGGTTGCAAGGGTTCGCACCGTATATGTTACGTATTTTGAACAAATACTTTAAGAATTATTCGATTTGAAGGTTTTTGTGTTATTTTACTTGTATTTTAATTTTTTTGCTTGTACAGGAGAAGTATAATTAGAGGTACAATCTCTTTTTATTGTCAATGTCTCATTGTTGTATACTTAAGAAATAATGGATATCCTTCTGTGATGGTTAAATCTGGGTTAGCTCAGTAATGATGTATTGAGAAGTATTAAAGAGAAACATGAATTTATGCGTCAAACCTACAAATTAATAAAAGACATACATATTATGTTAACCCCTCAGCCCTCGACCGTATTTCATCAGAGGATCAAAATATTTCGGTTTCACAATAAAATTCAAATAAATTAAATATTTCTCGATGTATCCGAAAAATAAAAACTGTTTTGGAATGGTTTTAAAATTTTATAATTATAAATAAACAGATAATATTTTAAATGTAACAATTTTGGAGAGGAGAGATGAGACCTGGGAAGACACATTGTGGAACCAGAAGATATAGCTTCATTTCCATTGACAACCCTGGTGAACTTTATTAAAGTGACTGGGTTACTGTCAAAGAAATGAGGTAAAATAGGAGATAGCACAATGGGCATATGGCCTAACTATATGTAAACCGTCTCCGCTCTTAAATAAAAAATAATATATGTAAGTAGCAACACAAATAATCGTTGTTAACCGGTAAAGTATCACAAATTAACCTGGAAATCTGAAATCACAAAACTAACCCAGTTTTTATTACTCACTATTAGTTGAACTGACACTATTGTGTTTCCAGCCCGTGGCCAGAAGAGGGTCTGGAGTTCACGACACTGTGGTGCCGCTGGATAGCGGGCTGGTGCACGGAGTGGCGCCTGCAGCTTCGAGACTTCCCGCAGCCGCTCCTGCGCACTGCTGATCTGCAGCTGTGGGGGCGCCTCATGGGGGCTGAGCAGAAGCCACCACCCAGAGGTTTAGAAACAAGCTTATCTCTAAATCATCCCAACCTTCTGAACATGGCATTCTCTTAACTCTTTGAAGCATTCAATAGTGATTCTTTTAGTATCGCTCTGAAGACCACCATTCCAGTTCTCTGTACATGCCATTTTCTAATCTCTTTGAAGCATTCGACAGTGATTCTTTTAGTATCGCTCTGAAGACCACCATTGCAGTTCTCTGTACATGCCATTTTCTAATCTCTTTGAAGCATTCAATAGTGATTCCTTTACTATCACTCTGAAGAACACCATTGTAGTTTTCTGTACATGGCGTTCTCTAATCTCTTTGAAGCGTTCAATAGTGATTCTTTTAGTATCGCTCTCAGACCACTATTCCAGCTCCATTGCTTTACATGGCATTTTCTGTTAGAATTTGTACTAGTTTATCATTTTATTATTATGTGTATTTTGCAGCCCGCCGCCTCACCACTGTGGAGCAGGGTGCTCCTTGGGGCCCCATCCAGATTGAGCGGAGCATGACCTCTCTGAAGTTCTACCATGACCTCAACTGTGAGATGGACCAGTTCACCTATGCCTTCGGGCCTTGTTGGGAACCTGTCATTGCTCAGTGTAATATCAGTAAGTACTTCTCCCTTCTCCATATCAAAGGACTCGATGAATTTTAAAACCTAATACATATTTAAATTCATGGATATTGTTAAAAAAAATTATTTACAAAATTGTAGTTGTTAAAAGTGGGTCAAAGTAAGTCACTTTCGACTTTAGATCAACAACATCATCAACTATAGGCAGACATTTCTTCGACGTAATGGTCTCGGTTGATCGATTACTGATCCAGTGGACTCAAATTTATCTACCATACTACGAATAGTCCTCTCGGTAAGACGCCTATGGCGACCGTAAAATGGGTGAAGCGCGCGGAACGTTGCCCGAACGGAACACCCATTTTGATAAAACAATTTTATCATTTGCACGTATTGTTGAACGCTATATCTGTCCATGGTGATTTGGCAAAGCAGACTGAATAAATGACAGCCAATTTGACAGATGTAGTACAATATGATAATATATTTTTGTGTACAATATGGCCGCTATCAACTGTTTGGAAGTTTGGAAGTCACAGTATATAGAAACCATTGCAGGCATGCATACAACAAATCACCAAAGTTTCATCGCAATCGGTTGAATGGTTTAGGAATGCATAAGGGATAAACAAATAAACAATCATTTTTATATTAAGAAGAACCATGATTCTGTTTATTTCCAGGTTGGGACCAGGTGTCCCGCGGGTCCCGGGACCCGAGCGCGGCGCTACCCTGGTGGGACAAGTGGCGTCTGCTGGCGCATGGCCGCCTCACCCTGTGCGTGCGCCGCCTCGCCTTGCTGCTGCACGCATCGCTCAACCCCTACAACACTACCGAGGAAATGGAGCTAGCCTGGACGGACCTGGCGCTCGATTGGACCAATGGTAACACGAGTTGCAGACATCAATGATGGATTTTGAATGATGTAGTGTATCTAAAAGCTTCCGGTTTTTAGACATAGATGGCCGTGCTAAGAGCTGTCCTTAGATTCCGCTAAATGGCAGGTAGTTTAGTACCAACAGATGGTCAAGCAGCTCTGGGTGAGTGTTTACTGGAACACTCTGATTAGAATCCATTTAGCCAGCTTCTAGTTAGGTTGACTAATAGGGCCAATATTGTATATAATAAATCCAGATAAAGAATCAAGAATCTATTCCCAAGAAGTAATCCCCATCCATAGAAGAATCTGTTAGTGTGTTGTAACATAGTAATTTAACAAGGCGAGTAGGTACTGTTTTTTTTTCTTTTACTATCCGTTAAGTTTGACACTTCAGTGTCGGGAGGTTGGCAACGCGGGCGGGGAAGAAAAAAAGAAGAAAGCAAGATGGCGGCGGACGTATTTTTGGGCTGGGATCAGGACGGACAATGGAGAGGTGACGCGTGGAGATTATTTACTAAAACGTATTTGATAAATTCAAGTTGCCTTTACGCTTCCCCAGAGTTTTGAAAAAGAACTGTGCTTGGATCATTATAAATGAGGTGCTAGTTAAAACCTCAAGGGTGCGGATTAAGTATTATTAGAGTCCGGTGCTCAATGCTCCAATTGCACCTGTACAGCCTACCAGCTCTGTGTATTGTTAAAATACTTTTGTGTGTGGTAAAAACTAATAGTAAAGCCAAATAACATTACAAAATGATAGTCTTATTAATGCAATAAAAGGCATGTGAATCAATTTCGGGAGTTTAACTTGTGAATGGTTTGCTCAAAGATGGTGGGAGTTTTCTCCGACAGTCATGGCAGATGTTCTTCCTCGTAACAGGATAATTGCTTTATATAAACCGAGTTCTTGGTTCACACTCGGAGAAGCCAAGTAAATGTGTCTGCAATCGTTCCCTGAAGAATCATTGACTGACGCTTGGTGCGGTAGTCAACCTGTCGAAACTAGCAATCCTGATTGCTCCATTTTTGTACACAAGACGGAGAGTCCATACATCCAGATGGGAGCCTTCTTTTTATCCCACACAGGACCCTGAAGAGAGAGAGCTCATGGAGAATACCCGTAGCATTTTGGCGCCCAACGTGGGGCTCGAGCAGTGTCTTAAATAACAGAACACCACAGATATCTATTGGATCGAGGCAGACAGTCATATTTTTGAGTTGATGATGTATGAATTTGAATGAGTTAGTGTAGAGATCAATCCTATCTGCCTACCCCTATGGAAACAGCATGATGGTTAGATGGTCGACTGGTCAGTGGTTGAGTTTGGGTCCCACCTAGGTGTCCCGTGTTCGATTCCTCGGCCCCTGATGAAAAAAAAACTTGGCTGGATCAGACTCTCCCTTAATCTCTCCGTTGGGCAAGTGGATGATCAAACTGTTTTATTTGTTATTCACCATCATTTCTACATTAAAACCTTAGATATGTTTAGTGATCGGATCCGAAGAGCCCGGTAGTTTCTAACTTTCCCCCTCGTTGTCTCCTTCCCCTCCCTGACATCTTCTATCCTCAAAATTGGGACACCATGGTTTTGAGGAGTTTCTTGTGATTTTCGTAATTATTTTGTTTCAGCCAAGATTGTGTTCAAAGGTGACTTGAATGTGTATGTGCGCACCGCCTCCAAGTATGACGACTGTCGCCTGCTGCACCTCCCCAACCTGCGCCTGACCCTCAAGCTGTCCTGGCTGTGCTTGGCCGACCCCAACGATCATCACTCCGTGGTGCAGTGCGCCCCCAACAAGGTCCCCGAGTACTCCAGCAATCAGGTACAATTACAATTTTGGTATATCTCAGAACCTCCTTGATTATTTAATCATTGTGGTTCAGGTAAAATCACACACCATACCGGTTTACTTCAGACCCTTTCTTTGCTTTCATTGCTAGCTACTTGTTTAATCACTGTGGTTCACGCATAAGCACATACCATTCTGGTTTATCTCAGAACCTTCTTGCTTTCGTTGTTAGTTGCTTGTTTAATCATTGTGATATATAAAACGATTTCTGGAATTCCTTAGGGTTCAAATCTAGGACCTCTCCCATTTCTACTTTTTCATCTCTTCGCTGACGATTTTCTTAATTTTTTAAAAACGATTTAACGATATAAGTTTTCAGTGCTATCTAAAGTACCAACGATTCTGTTCTTCTGGATATTGATGTTGATTTCTCTTTTAAATTTTTGGAAATGTGAAAAAAAATGTTAACATATTACTAATTTGATTTCAGGAGCATGATTCATTCCGAGCATTCCGCTCCCAGGGAGTGGGGGTCCACCTCGCCTTCGAGACTCGTCCATCCGACGACACAGACTGTCCTGTACTACTGCTGTATGGAAGTACCCTTAGGTAAGGCTGTAAAAAATTATGTAAAGAGGGGAAAAAAAGGAGTAAGGGTTGGGGAAAATATGAGAGCTTTGAGTTAGTGGGAATTGAAAAATGCTTTGCAAGCAGTAACTAAATGATAATAATTTTTATGTCAGATGGTTTGAGAGTCTGAAGCAGATCCTTTCGGGGGCCACACGTCCCACAAGGAGAGGGGCCCTGTTCCTCAACACCAAGCCACGACGTCCACAGCTTTCCAGACACATTCGTACAGCGAGGCTGTCCCTTGCGTTGCATCGCTTCCAGGTAATATCTTCTTTAAGATGCAGTAACTTTCTCTGTCAAATATCCTATGGTCTTACCGCTAAAAGCTCCATTGTATGCTTTCGTAAAACCTCAAAACTCACAAACACATTTCCCGATGAAAAAAGCTGGTACCTACATATACACAGGTGTAATTCACTGGGCATAATACACCGCTCAGTACAATGTTTAAATTTCCCAACCTTACCTTATTATTACCACGTCGAAAATATCCGATTTCACTTTGAATTTCACTGTAAATTTGTCAGGTTTCTCTCTGTCGCAATGCATGTACACAGTGTTATATCGCATCTGGTGCAGCCAGTCACTGAGCATATATGACAAAAAATGGACTCTCGGTGACTCATGGTTAGGGGTACGTAAATTTCGCAAATAAAAAATCGTGATTTCGCATTTAAAAAAACTCAAAATAGAAAATTTCGCATTTATTTCGCAAAAAAAAATACAATGTTAAAAACTCAATTAAAGGCTAGCATATTAAACACATTTTTTCAGTGTCAAGCACAAATTCCTCTTTTTCCGTTTTGGCATGCTTTTGCACTTCAAAAGCACCATTTTATTCCAGAGGACCCTGGTTGGGGATCAGGATCAGATTTCTTTCTTAAATGAGTAACAGAAGTCGTATGCTTCTTCAAAGTATCTAACTTCTCTCCTTCCAATTGCACGTTGCAGTATTTGCACATTACGATGTTAGTATCGTTTAAATACAAGCCATCCTCTTTGAACTTTTTTACTCGTTCAGATAATTCTACTTTCGGGCGGCCCATATTGACGTTAGTAACACAACTATACCATACGCGCATGAGCGAGAGAGCGAGTGACTGATTGAAAGACAAGAGATGGACGGATGCCAACCCACGCGCCGATAATCACTCGCTCGCTCCTCATCTACGCAACAACTCGTGCCGTCTCTGTCTGTTTTGAACAGAGTTGTAATAATTGTTAGCGCGTCTGATCAACATTTGAAAGCTCATAACGTAAAAAGGTGCGAAAGTATTTAATTTTCAAATTTCGCTTTTATCGCAAATAAAATGCAGATTTCGCTTTTATCGCATCTATTTCGTAAAAACGAAATTTACGTACCCCTACTCATGGTGCATTTTTGACTGAGTATAGTGAAGTCCTGTTTTAACTAGACCGTTTTGCATTTGTCTGTAAATTTATTTGTATATTCAAGATGGTGGCTATTTTAATGATTCAGTAAAGATTATTTTTTTCAAATTTGAAATCATACAGCCTTTCTAAAAAAACACTTCATGACCGTTAAACGTTGTTTTTGTTACACATAATATAAAGACTGTACATATTGTTTTTCTGATTATTACTATGTAATAAAAAATGTCTTTATTTTGTTGGTAGCATTGATCGGTAGATCTGCGTATGTGAGTGCGGAGCGATGATTGGCTAAAAATTTGTGACGTAGCTTGCAGTCCATGTTCCACTGGGAGATTTAAATTAACTGCAATACAGGTGGCAGTCTTTTACTTCAAACTGCGTCACGCGTTTGAAATTTCGAAAGCGGCGTGTCGAGTTTTTTTTTTAAAAAGGTCCGTATGAGCTAACCTTGTTAAACGCATTTTCTACGAACCTTGGATAATGATATTTCTTTGGTCAAGTTGTACAATTCCTTATTTGGAGCTTTAAAAAATGTTACATGAAATATATGCTTTATAATTAAGTCGGTAGCAACTTACAAATCTTTGATTTCAGAGAAAATTAGGAACATACTTTTTTTGGATGCGATTTCTACTATTCCCAGAACTACTATTGAAATATTGTGGAAGGCTTCGAACCAATAGAGAATATTGTAGAAAGATGTCCACTCTAGCTGTTGCTACAATGCCGCGTAATGCAATATTGGATGCCATTGAATAACTGAAGAATCTCAGCCTTCCATTGTTGCCATCATCACTCTTTACGAACTATGCCATACAAAGATGCTTATCTGTATGGTTGTTGTAGGTTTGCTACTGGATGTCATTTGCCATGCAGCGCGGGGTTGAAGTGTGCGGGCGGCGAGTGACCTGCGGGGCGCAGCACACACTGGTGCTGATCCCCACGCGGGACGGGCTGATGCGGCGTCCCCGGGCCACGTGGCCCCCGCTCTATATTAACTGCGAACTCAACGATGCCGAAGTTTGGCTCAAGTCCGCACTGCACTACGATCCTGATAAAGAGGTATGTAGTTTTCACTGTTATTAATTTTAAAAAGGAATTAAAAAAACATGTCAACCTAAAATATTGAAGTTTTATTTATATGTGTATGTTTGCCAAATAGGTTAAAAATTGTTTGTTTCTAAAATTATTAGCACACATGACGATGTGAACTGTCTTAAAATTAATAAATACATAAACACTCTTAGAATTTGACAAATGAGATTGACAAAAATGAAGGAAAATAATCAGCCCTCAATGGATAACTGGTTAAAAGCGTCGTCCGGATAAGACAGAGATTCTGGGTTCGATTCCTAGTTGTGACTGATACCTTTTTATTTTCTGTGTCTTGTTCTCTTTCCATTTAGAATTATTAGCTTTATCTTCTTCATAATTAAATATTATGTTGATGGGTATTAGGGTGGCCACAGACCTGGAAAATTGGGAATTATCAGGAAATTTTACCAAACCGGGAATTATCAGGGAAACATTAGGGAATTTAAAAACATTTTGGAATTTCAGGAATTTTTTTTATTTTTTGAAATTGAAATTTAAAAAAAAATTGCTTAAAATTCGTTTAGTAAATCAAATTGGCCAATCACCATCGCAGTTGACTCTTCACATGCAGATATTCAAAGTAAATTCATAAAAAAAAAATCATTTGTACAAAAACATAACGTGTACATCGAAATTTTTCAGCCGATTAACGTAGCGGCTGGCCTGCCAGATTTAGATTTACGAAATAATAAAATGAATTGGGACAATTTGTGACCGCGCAATGGAAATTTTACAGCATTTTACCCTTTTTCATAAAATGCCGACCTGTCACCGATACAATATGGCTCACATGATGCATAGATGGGACCTTAAAGAGTCATCAATGTGTGAATGCGGCGCGGTGCAGACCACCAAACATGTGGTCAACGAATGCCCGCTCCATTCATTCTCTGTAGAGAGGTCCATAGGACGTTGCCTGAGACGCTAAACTGGCCTGCAGACCTAGATGTCCCCTCTGACCCTCCCACAATACAAATGAAGAAGAACAGATACAATCTCTGAATGTAGGAAAATACCACAAACGAAGATTATTTATTCTCTTTGATTTCAGTCCATGTGGTTCGGCCAGCCGGTGGAGAAGTGCTACTGCCTGAGCGTGGGCAAGGTGTCATACGGGCGCGAGGCGGGTGCCGGGGCCGGAGGTGCTGCGCCCCCCGTGCCCCCGGGCCCCGAGACGCCCCCCACGCACCGCCTTGTGGTGCATGACCTGCGCGCCGCCTGGACAAAGCCAAACAGAGACGTGGCCTTCGCACTGTTTGATACTTACATGAAGAATAAGGTGGGAAATAATTTCAGACCATTTGTATGTAAGGGTATTGTAGGGGAGATAACTTTATTCCTGACTTCAAGGGCTATCAAAATGCTGTTAACCTCTCTGATCTATCGCGAATATACGAGTTTTTCGTCTTAAACGAAATGTCAGATTAACAAAAACTTTGTGTTATTTCCGCTTCACAATTAAAGCTCTATAAATGAAACATTTCTGAACGTAGCCGAATACTAAAAACTGTTTTTGAAAGGTTATTAAATAAGCTTTCAAATTGTTATATTACAAATAAATATTAAAATTTGTAAATATTAAAATTTAGAAAACATAAACATAAAAAATATGTAAAAATGACTCACATGATGTTTTTATGTGAAAACGGCACTAAAATCACGGATTATGTTAAAAATAATACTTATTCTATCATATAAAATGTAAACAATTTAGTCACCTCACTTTTTTATCATTTCATACAAGAATATTTAATAAAAAAATAACAATTTCTAACGGCAGGTAGGCGATTTGGCGGTCTACCATGTATCTGACAGAATAGGTCTTTTTATATATTTCTATGGACAACTTGAATAGGGATGTGTGGCTTGATTTATTATCGACCTTCTACTTTTTGTTTTTGGGATGTCACTAGAACAATAACGGAGTTATAACGATTTCTGTGAAAACACGCTTATTGTACTTGACTGCTATCGTTATATTATCGTGTATATCCGCTTACGTATCGAAGTGTTTAACTGGATAAAACAATTCAGTGATAAAACATAACATGGTAAAAGATAGTTTGTGTTTGTTTATTATTTTTCTTCATTTTTCTTCAATATTCTATTTTGCCGCTGTTTTGTTTGTCATGGAATCCAAAATACTGTACAAGATCTCCTCTACAATACCCTCAACAATATCAACTCACCCTCTTATCTAACGTTAAATATTCACTACCCATCCGATCATGTGTTCTCCCTTCACTGAGTGATTTGGAACGAGTTTCCCTTTGATAACACAATATGGGTACCAATATAGGAAAAACAATATTAAACCCGTTATTGAAGGCACAGAAATCTATTTTACGTGTTATTATGAAGGAACCTTTCACATATTCGAGCGACGCTCTCTTCAGGGAATTTAATGTACTAGATTTTCGACAGTGACAGTTTTATGCTCATAAAAGTAAATATAAAATGAAAACAGTCGAACACAAACATCAAACCAGAAGTAAGGGCAGAAATGAGCTTACTATTCCAACAAACAACACAGCAGCTTATCAAAAAAATATTCTCGTACCTGGGACCAAAATTATATAACAAAATCCCTTCACAATTAAAACTGTGTGAAGTTTTATCCTTTAGTCCAAAAATAACTAAATGGTTACTAGATTTAGGCAGGACGGAGTCAGAAATATTGTTAAAAAATGTTATCTGATAATTATGTATTACGAGCACCTTATACATTTCTTTTGTTCCCAAATTTACTTTTCTTTTTCTTTTACTGTTTTTCTTGTATTCAGGGTGTTAAGGGACGTACTTGACTTACTTTGACTGGTGATTCCTGACATTATTTGGAGTAAAAATGTTAAAAAAAATTTGGTCTCCAGTGACATTTTGGATGTTTTTTTTTTTTTTACAAATAAATAAAATAATGGTAGATGTTGGAGGTGGGGTTAGGGTTTGGTTGGTTACGCGGCTGAGTGATTGGTAACGACATGCGGAAGAATTTTTTTTATGTTTGATTTTGAAGAAAAAAAAAACAAAAAAAAAAAGTCACCGGAGACCAAAATTTCAATTACATTTTTTACTCCAAATAATGTCAGGAATCACTGGTTAAAGTAAGTCAAGTACGTCCCTTAACACCTTGTATACTCACTTTGAATACACTTTTTCTTGTATTTTCAATTATGTAATTGATTCTAGAACCTAGTAATCAACTGTATCATATATTATGTATTATAATTATGTAAATGGAATTTGTGAATCTTAACTTTATTTAATACTCTGAATCATCATTAGCTAATATGTACGAAACATGTCAATTTGACTGTCCTAGAACGGGAGATCTTCCCAGTTGGACAGTCAAAGCTTCCTTACTGTAAATGTATTTTTGTAACAAAATAAATAAATTTCAAATGCAACCTTCAAAGCAAATAATTTAATTGTGGCATTAATTTTCTATTTTCACATCTTAGAAGCATTTTTCTTTAATTTTTACATACTTTAAATCATAAACTTCCACAAAGGATTCCCAAAGATGGTTGGGAAAACTCCAGCGTATTGCTATTTTTAAATTCATATTAACATATTTTTTAATTGAAAGTGCCTTGCACTTTGGTAACATTGCTTCACGTATTGCAGTGTTCATTTACATTCATTATTTTACTGTTGACCGTCTTAGCAATTGAAAAAGAACCTGTCAACGGAGGCCCTGAAGATATTCCGCAGTGAAGACTTGGACATCCATCAGAATGGACGAGCCCCGGAACCCGGCACTCCGGCCACTCCTCCAACTTCTAACGCTGTGCAGGTAAATATATCTTATCACTTTTATTATGTTTTACAAGTGTGCCAAGAAATCACTGATTTTATGGTATTTTGAAGTTTGAAATTTGAAAATACTCTTAGCAAGCTAAAATAAGCTTAGCAAGGAAATAGCGTTTGTTAATATTATTCCAGCTTACTTTTCGCACTTTCAAATATGTTTATTTTATCTGTGCGCATCGCAAAATTCCCTGTCAAATGATATAATTCTGGTTTTCAAAAGTCATAGTATTGTTTTCGTTTGCATGAAAGCCTTTTTATTGTGAAGAGCTTTTAACTGGAAAATATAACACAACTCAAGAATATTTTCATGTGTCTTCATTATATAATATTTTTTGTGACAGAAAAAGTGAGAGAAAAAAAAACATTTTCCTGAATATAAATAGCTATTCTGGGGAAACTGTGGTGGGGCTATTAGCATTTTACTCCTGAAATACCAAGGAGCACTAGGTCGTGGGAAGATGGTATTACTAGGGTTAATAGTGAGTGACTAGTCTTCATGTGATGGAGTGCATATTATTTAAGGCGTTCTTTAATTTCTTGAGTCATGCTTGGCAGTAAATTTTTAGATAATGAGATTTTGTTACTTAGTAGAAATTAATTTTCATTTGTCCCATGAATTCCAAATAAATGAAGGCGTATGACATACATGTACACAGGCGTTCACAAATGGTTTTTATTTGGATAGAAAAATGAATGGGTACCTAAATGTGATAAATAAATTTTTGCACACATTCTAATATTTGCTGTTGTACGTACAAAGAGGTAGAACTTTATTAAATTGGGCGAAGCCGCCAAAAAACCGCCGGCGGGGCCTCTCAACACAAAACCGTGTTAGGGTCAAGGTCCCGGCTAAATAGTCGGCATATTTATTAAAGGGATTTAATTATAGTGAGTGGTCGAAATGACTTTGCCGGTTAGTACCGGACGCGCCAGGATCTGAACCCGAGGAATCCTCAGCCTCAGACCCGCCAAATCGACCAGCACAGCGGTAGAGCAGAGTTCCCCCCCTCCCAGAGCGGGGAATTATGTTCTAAGATGTCAGGCATAGGCAGGAATTACCAGGTTTTGTAAATAAAATAAGGTTAATTATAAATGGACTAACCATATAGGTTTATTTAAAATATTGCATGTAATAGTACAGATAGGATAGAACTTACCCCCACAGACCATAACCGAAAACTAAGCTAAAGTAAACTGACTATTAACGCGATCGTTTAGACGATGAGGGATCTTCCCGGTGACTAAGGTTGGTGCAGCGGCCCACGTCCCACGGTGATGCGCGCTGACTATATTGGTGGCAGGAACCCTCTGGCATCTGCAGCAGGAGCAAATAAGGCTACTCCACGTCCCACGGTGAAGTAAGCTGACTATATTGGTGGCAGGAACCCTCTGGCATCTGCAGCATGAGCAAATAAGGCTACTCCACGTCCCACGGTGAAGTAAGCTGACTATATTGGTGGCAGGAACCCTCTGGCATCTGCAGCATGAGCAAATAAGGCCACTCCACGTCCCACGGTGAAGTAAGCTGGCGCTGGTTGCAAATGATGAGTCACGCACGTGTATGGTGAACTGATACACCAGGAGACCTCCTGGCGGAGATCGGGTAGAACATTATATTGGCCGGAAATCATACTAGCCCACGGTGTTTCTGGGACTAAAGGCAGGGGCGTTTACTGTCCAGATTGAACTTTCCTATTCCTAATCGAAATACAATTCGGCCATGTGTGAACACAACACTTTTTCCGGAGCGCGACTAGCGGGGTCGAAACCATAACGGGAACTCAAATATACTTGTAACGGCACTATATTAACCGCCCGAACTTAACGGGAACTTCTTGAATCTATGATTTGGCACCGATGCACTTCATATTCCCCGATTCTCCCCAATGCCCCGACTCGACCTCCGGCGGGCGGAACCCGCCGGGAAGTGCCACCATCCCATTTCCGCTCCTCTCTGGTGTTGCCAGGATGAAAAACAATAGACAATGCTAAGGTGCCGCCTCATAGATTCCAGTACTAACTTAAAACGACAATTAACCTATGTTATATACATAACATTACCCCGCTCGCTCCCAACGTGTTTGCCCCCAAACACAAGGAGAACAAAAGAAAAGCCTGAGCTAAGAGATACCCTAACTTGGTCTGATGGGTTCCTAAAAACATACATAAACATAATATCATAAAAATGAGTTGTACATCAGAGAAAAAACAAAACTACCAGCAACAGTATGCTTGCAAATGGGTGTGTCACAAAATCAGTCGCGCCCATCATGCGGAAGACATGATGGTTGAGTCTGCGACGCATCCATTCGAAGTTGGAAAATTATATATAATTAAATCAGTACTTAGAGTTAAAGACCTTAATAGTAGACAATTTGTAGTAATAAGAAGATACGTGAACGGGGCCCGTAATCACCCACAGCATATAAGACGCTGGGTGATGTATTCTGACTCTCGTCTGGGACTACCGTAGACGTAGCATCTATAACAGAATAGAACTTAATATTAGAATAGATATTATCACCAAGACATGACATCAATAAACATCAACACATTAAATATGCGTAAAGCATCACTGTTCAGAACACTTTTAAGTAAGCCAAAGTAGGCTATACACTTAGATGGTGTACCATCTGCACTTCAACACTGATTTTAAATCCATTATGGATAAAAGAATTCCTCTTTAGAAGAGCCTACCTATCTAACTCTCTAACTGGTCTCGTGGGATAAGTTTTTCTGACAGTTATATAATAGAAAACAAAATATAAGTTTATTAGAACATTTGTATAAGAAATACAGGATATAACCAACCATTGTAACTGAATGGTGTTAAGGATAGTCATACAATCATCGCATGAATGATGCCAATTTATTTATTATTCAACCATTGTTAAAAATGGTGACAATAGAATAGTTAGCGACCATTGTAAGTAAATGGTGCTATCAATAGTCAACAATCAATAATATGGGAATTGATTAAATTCTTCAAATTAATGAAATTTCTGAATAATTATAGTAAGTTATTTTTATTGTTTTAACAAATGTAGTTAAAACATTATTAAATTGAGAACATATTGAAATTTTGGGCGAATACCTCTTAATGTTCTTAATTACGTTTATACAATATAAAAGTATATGAACACAGATCATATGAGATTGAACTTGGAATACACGAGGATATGCGGGTTCATATTATCGTATATTCCAAGTTGACAAAAAACTTATTAGGACAAATACAGAGTATGTTAAACTGTATGGACTCAGAATACAAAAGGATAAGCGGGTTCATATCGTCATGCATTCTGAGTTGACAAGGAAATAAACTTAAAGTTAAAAATTTGTACTTCGAGGCATCTCACAACTGTACATAAATAAACTAACCAATCTTAATTATTATTTTAATGTGAAATTATACTCGAGTAATCAACTGGAGTAAGATTTTAATTTTCTACAAAAGACCACTTAAAAATTAATTACTTACTTATGTATTTTATGTCCAATACTGGTCAAAGCAATCCGGATGATCAGGCCGAACTGAAATGAGCTGTATTGAAGAGGTTTAAATTAAAGATAGCGCCTGTGAAGATGCTTTATGATAGCCGACTAAGCTGGTATGCTATCTGATTTAAGTATATCCTTAACATGAAAATCGCCTGTTACTTTGCCATTTAAGTCAGACAGGGTATAAATTAAATCTGACTTTTTCTGTACTACAATGTTTTGAACAAAACGAGGTGCCAATTTTTGTGAAAAATAGTTCAAAGCATTAGATAATACAAAATTCCTTCTCCAGACTACGTCTCCTACCTGGAAGGTAACGTTTCTTCTACGTAAATTATAGGGATCCTTCGGCGGCGGTACCTCCACCTCAGAACTCGAGTCCGAAAGAAACTGATTAACTTGATGGAGCCAACTCTGCCACTCGCACTTCCTCTGCGCAAAGGAAGGCGCGTGAACAGAGCGACTCTCATCTAGTTTTCTGAATCCCCATGTTTGACAGAAGCAACTCTCGGATTGGGATTGTTTTGTCTTCTCTTCCTACAATCCGATAGTAAATGACCTTTTAATTTACAAAAGGAACAATAAATATTGTTCTTGGTAGAATTCGGATCAGGATGACACATCTCCTTTTCTCTATAATCATTAGAAGTATTCTTTTTAGATTGATTATTATAGAAAAAACGAGTATTATTGTTATTAGAAGAATTGCCACTATATTGTTTATTATTATTATTATAATTATTATTATTATTTTGTTTATAATTATAATCCGTAGAACGATTATTGTAGGTACCACGATAAGAAGAGTTACGATTAGAATTGAAATTATTATTATTACTGCCCCGTGAATTGGTGAAATAATTTTTTTTATCATCAGAAAAAGAAGAAGAATTATTTTCTAACAAATTAGATGTTGAATAAGACTCCAGTTTATTTGTAGCTTCGGTAAGTTCTGAAAATGAGTTGAAATCCCTGGATGCAAGAAGGTTGATATAAATGGGTAGTAATGCCCTCATGCATAATTGTAAAAGTTCAGAGAGTGGTAATTTAGAATCAAGCATATTATTGTGCTTCTGCATTCTTAACGTAAATTCAAAGGCTGACATACCAGCTGGTTGTTTCATAGAGAAAAGTTGTGATTTTAATTCAATCTGTCTATTATTTGTTTCGAATTGTTTTATAAGTAATATAGATAAATCATTCCAAGTCAAATCAGGTGTATAAATTGATCTGAACCATAATAATGCCAATCCATCTAAAATTTCAGGAAAACATCTCACTAAATCGTCATGACGAACGTTCCTAATTCTACATTTCTCTTCTATTTCCAGTATAAAGTCTCTTACGCAACTATTACCATCAAATTTAATATTCCAATTATTAATGGTACTTGTGGATGAAGATGAAGAAGAGTTTGATTCATTATAAATAACTTTTGTATATTTAATGTAGTTTGAGCCAAATTCGTTGTCTTTATCTGGGTTAACACTTCCCTCATGATGCTCGATAGCTTCAGATATTTTAATATTTTTGTTATGCCTTCTGGCTTGAATCCGCATTTCTTCTAAAGTACCGTCTGGTGTTATATTCCTGGATAAAAGATCCGCAGAAAGTTCATCTTTCGATCTACCATTGATGTTGTCTATTGTAGTCGACATTTTGAAAAGTATAATTGTAAAATTCCAATAATTAAATGTAGAATGTCAATAAATTAGCTAGTAACGATAGCTACGAATATATTGCTTACCCGCAAACCAATTATATAATATACCGTATTTATAAGCACTTTATAGTATTTATTGTACACGACAATCTTAAAAACTTAAAGGTGTAATTACATTATGACAGTTGTTGTCAAAATGCAATGTTTGTTTACGATTGACATTGCCGTCTGTCAAATTGACACTTAGTATTCGTGTTGCCCGTAAGTCCGAATAACTTAACCCACAAACAAATTAAAATATATAATAATAATGTGTACAGCGTTATTATCAAGTTGGCTGCATTGTTGACAGATTGATAACTTCGCAATATTTACGTGTATACCGGAATGACATTTAAAGGTTATGTTTTATGTTTTATGTGAGATGCTTCGAAATAACAAAAACAATTATTGATCGATTGCAAGACAAAACTATAGCAATTCCAACCCAAAACCTAGACAAATAAGAATTATACGAGCCCAGGACACAGTTGTAGGCGCCATGTTAGGGTCAAGGTCCCGGCTAAATAGTCGGCATATTTATTAAAGGGATTTAATTATAGTGAGTGGTCGAAATGACTTTGCCGGTTAGTACCGGACGCGCCAGGATCTGAACCCGAGGAATCCTCAGCCTCAGACCCGCCAAATCGACCAGCACAGCGGTAGAGCAGAGTTCCCCCCCTCCCAGAGCGGGGAATTATGTTCTAAGATGTCAGGCATAGGCAGGAATTACCAGGTTTTGTAAATAAAATAAGGTTAATTATAAATGGACTAACCATATAGGTTTATTTAAAATATTGTATGTAATAGTACAGATAGGATAGAACTTACCCCCACAGACCATAACCGAAAACTAAGCTAAAGTAAACTGACTATTAACGCGATCGTTTAGACGATGAGGGATCTTCCCGGTGACTAAGGTTGGTGCAGCGGCCCACGTCCCACGGTGATGCGCGCTGACTATATTGGTGGCAGGAACCCTCTGGCATCTGCAGCAGGAGCAAATAAGGCTACTCCACGTCCCACGGTGAAGTAAGCTGACTATATTGGTGGCAGGAACCCTCTGGCATCTGCAGCATGAGCAAATAAGGCTACTCCACGTCCCACGGTGAAGTAAGCTGACTATATTGGTGGCAGGAACCCTCTGGCATCTGCAGCATGAGCAAATAAGGCCACTCCACGTCCCACGGTGAAGTAAGCTGGCGCTGGTTGCAAATGATGAGTCACGCACGTGTATGGTGAACTGATACACCAGGAGACCTCCTGGCGGAGATCGGGTAGAACATTATATTGGCCGGAAATCATACTAGCCCACGGTGTTTCTGGGACTAAAGGCAGGGGCGTTTACTGTCCAGATTGAACTTTCCTATTCCTAATCGAAATACAATTCGGCCATGTGTGAACACAACACTTTTTCCGGAGCGCGACTAGCGGGGTCGAAACCATAACGGGAACTCAAATATACTTGTAACGGCACTATATTAACCGCCCGAACTTAACGGGAACTTCTTGAATCTATGATTTGGCACCGATGCACTTCATATTCCCCGATTCTCCCCAATGCCCCGACTCGACCTCCGGCGGGCGGAACCCGCCGGGAAGTGCCACCATCCCATTTCCGCTCCTCTCTGGTGTTGCCAGGATGAAAAACAATAGACAATGCTAAGGTGCCGCCTCATAGATTCCAGTACTAACTTAAAACGACAATTAACCTATGTTATATACATAACAACCGCGGCAGCTTTTTTTATCTGCTATTATTATAGTTTAAGCTGTGTACACACACAGCTATAAAATATAAAAGATCATCGCACGCCAAATAACGCTCTCCATACAATCCCTTCAGACCATTCACACCTAAGCGGTTTATGCACAGATCAACCATAGACAATACACATCTTACGCCGTAACCGCTCCTGAGGCGATATACGAAAAGTTATGCGCCCCCTTCTCCGCCGAAAACAGAAGAGGGGGTCATTTTAATTACGGAGCTGCCTAAACCGGCGGATGTCAAGTTGACAGATTCAGTACATAGAAATGTGCATTCCGTGGCCGCTCCCTAATTCATCTGACCCCCTCTACTACCATAGGAATAAATATTTGATAGCGTTGTGTGGCGGTACAAAACATAAGCGCTCGCGGTTCAACAGATATCGCTGTTTTATAGCTGTGTGTGAACACAGCTTAATGCGCAGACAGCATTCTGCTAATGCCCTCATATCTGATTTCACAATAAGTTTAACAGTAATTGCGTTTTTTTTTATTTAAAAATAAGTTAAATTCTTTCTTCTCGCCAAATAAGAATCCAATCGAGCTTCAAATTGGTTTATATTAATAGCTTCGATAACATGTTGTGGAAGTGTTGTAGAAACAATTTAAAATCGCATCTTCACGCAGATTACACGATGCAAAACATTATCTAGAATATTCCATGACAGGAACGTTAGTGAGGTCTTTTGTTATCCGATAGCTAGCGTAGATCAAACTAGCGACTAAACATATTAGCTGATTACGGGAAGTTCAAATTTAATTCATTTTAATCATTACTTTACTTTACATTACCTACATCATAGGTTCTCAACGTGGGCGATAACGCCCCCTTGGGGGCGTTTGAGACCTTCAGGGGGGCGGTAGAAGATCCAGAGACAATTGGGGGGCGTTGAGATGGCACAGGGGGGCGTTGGCAAGTAAAAAAATATGGTCTAAAAAAGACAACAAAACACGCTAATCACATACTAATAAAGCAAAGTAAACTTTAATGGGTAATTTTTGTTATTGTGTATTTTAATCATTTTTATCACGTTTGCGAAAATTCATTCGAGAGTTCGGGAAGTGAATGAAAATTGAACTGATAGATTCCGTTACATTCAGATCTACATTAAATTTTATGAATGAAAAGTTTAATTTGTTGATTAAAATAATTTGTTTTTTTAAATTCAAATCTTCCGATTTCACGTGAAATATCTCTTACATACATATGTACATAAATACAGGCGAAGTTAATAAAAGCCTGTTAATAAATAAAAAGTTTGTAGCTATTAAATTTTAACGTTTTTTGTTAAATAACGGGATTTTTGCTATCCTGCAAGAATTGACAGTATTATCTGTATATTGATCTAACTTGCTCTGTGTCGTCAATGCATTCGGGAGTCAACGAGTGAGCTTACATGCGTCGACAAGACAGCCCCTTAGCCCCCGATCTATTCTGTTCCTGCGTCGCCTTTGTCTCCGCAACAAGTCCGCGTTTTATTTCTGCGCCGGGTGGCGTATTTACAAAACCTATACCGGTTCAGTCACGGCGGCGACTGAAATGGGATAGGTTTTGTTGTGCAAAATCATCAAAAAACCTAATACCATTTCAGTCGCCAACGCGCTTCGTTGCTCTATCTATCTGTTTCAGAGACTGTGGGCCGTGACGTTTCAGTGACCGTAATTATAGAGTAGCTTCTGTTGGTGTTGGTGCTGGTGCATTTCCATGGTTATATATTTATTTCGTAAATTTATAAAAACGTGTACAATTCATAGCTTGCATTATATTCTCAAAAGGTATGAAACTCATGAGTGAACTCAAACTATGTTGGATCAAAAGTGCAGTTTGTTGATGATTTTGCACAACAAACCCTATCCCATTTCAGCTGCTGCGGCCGCCGCGACTGAACCGGTATAGGTTTTGTAAATACGCGACCGGGTGCTGAAAGCGAGTCACTGGGTGTCGATTTTATTCCTATCAAAGCGTGTTTTATGTCTCCAACCTATATGAAGGCACTGATTTATCATTGTATGTTCATTAACATTAAAGTGCGCCATTAATAACAAGGTTTTAAGAGTTAATCTTTTACTCACGTATCTCTAAATGTCGGAAGTAAAAAAGAAGATACGACAATATTGTGTGGATTATATTAAATACGGATTTATCAAAAATCCTACAAATCCATCATCGCCAATGTGCCTTATTTGTCGAAAAACATTTTCAAATTAAGCGATGAAGCCTTCTAGGCTTCAAGATCATTTTAATAAAATCCACCCGGATAAGAAAGACAAAAATGTGACCTATTTTCAAGACATGAAAAAGAAGTACGAAATTCAGCCAACTATATCAAAACAATTTTCGACAGCTTCTAAGCAAGACGATGATGGACTTCGAGCTTCGTACAATATCTCATTGTTGATTGCTAAAACAGGCAAACCACATACTATTGGGGAAGATTTAATTTTACCAGCAGTAAAAGAAGTAATAACCACTGTGCTCCATAAACCAGCTGCAGATATTATCCGAAAAATTCTTTAAGCAATAGTTCTGTGCAAAGACGAATAGATGAAATGGCTGAAAACATTGAAGAATCATTGTGAAATCATCTGCAGTCTTGTCGATTTTCAATTCAGCTGGATGAGTCCACTTTACGAACCAATGAAGCATTGTTATTGTCATAGGTGAGATTCATCAAAGATGAGAAAATATGTCAAGAATTATTGTTTGTTACAAATTTGGAAACAGATCCAAAAGGAGAAACCATATTTAATACACTGGAAAAGTTTTGTGACGAAAAGAAAATTCCTTTAAATAATATTTTATCAGCTGCTATGGATGGCGCCTCAGCTATGACAGGGCATCACAAAGGCTTCATAGCGTGCTTAAAAAAAATTTCCTGACTTGCTTGCTGTGCATTGCGTAATTCATCGCCAGCATTTGGTTGCGATAAATCTGAGTGAACGCCTCAGAGCAGTTAATAAAATCAGAAGTAACTCATTGAATGACAGATTATTTGGACAGCTTTGCATTGCCAATGAGGAAGATTTCAACCGATTGCTGCTTCACACAGAGGTGCGCTGGCTGTCAAAAGGTTCATGTTTGACTCGATTTTACAATCTGTTTGAGTCTGTGATCCTAGGAAACAAAGACACAGAATTGCGCGACAACCTCACCTCATCGATGAACGATATTGCGTACTTGACAGACCTGACCCAATAGAACTGACGATAAATGAGGAATTAAAAATTAAATTTAAGAATGGCTACCAAGAGTTTTGGCTGCAGAAGCCGATTTTGCAACTGTACCCAGGATTATGGTCGATAGTTCAACGATTTTTAATAGCATTCCCATCGTCCTATTTAGCTGAACGTGGATTCAGTGCTGTAGCAACGTTGGTAACCAAAAAGAGAAATAGGCTCCATATTACTGAACGCGGTGACTTACGTTTGTTTTTAATTAGTTATAAATTCAATACCTTTTCCATGTTAATAAAAATACTTCTCTATATAATTAAGTACGCGTTTTAATTAACAATCTTCTTCTCAGAAATAGGATAGGAGCCATAACCCATCGCCCTCCCCCCCCCCCCTAGATGGTATGTAAAAGCAGTTGGGGGGCGCCAGAAAAAAAAATATTGTCAAAGGGGGCGGTGGGCAAAAAAAGGTTGAGAATCTATGACCTACATCTATCCAAATTTGGGTAGCTATCGCTCGAGTGATTATAAAAAGCCTGCAGGACGAAGGAGTGTTGGGAGACCTTAACTTAGATGGCTGAGAATCTGGAATAAGAAATCAGATGCGGGAATGAAGCAGACTGGCAGGAGCGGGAATTTTTCCTAGGGGCTGTTCGAACTCTCCCGAGGATTCTAGCTCCAATGAAGATATTGATATTTGCGCTTTATTTTAACAATTTTAACAGTAGAATTATTATTGTTTATAGTCAGGAGCCGGGCAAACGCAGGCTCTCCTGGCGCAGCTGGTGGCCGAGGCGGAACACAAGGCTGTGGTCTTCTCCGATGACCTGTCGGAGAGTAACACGCAGCCCCTCCCGCATGCCCCGGCGCCCGATGACTCCTCCATCTGCAACTGGCTCAGTAAATGAAACTCCCAATTCAAAAATTAATAATGGCTTAAAATGTTTTTTGTGTGTAAACTCCCAATCAGAATAATGTGTTAGTTCTCATCAGTACGTCCCAACGTACGAAATTTCAGGAAGTGCCGTACCGGAAATCTAATAATAATGTTGCCAACCGAAAAAGCGAAAAGGCAAGGCGGATCAACAATTAAATATCCAGCCAGGCGGAGGTTTGTCAAGTCAGGATAATAATTATTACTGTGTAATAAATATTTTCGTGACACCATTTTATTTTTTTTATTATCATTATTTTTATTTAGTCATATCGTTAATATCTTTTATGTGTAATAAGTTAATTTTCCTTTTTATTGTGAAAAAATAATAAAAAAAAAATATATATCATATTTACAAGAGAGACATGTATACTTCTTTTAAGATCTCCTCAACTATTTTTAAAATCTCACTTAAAATATATTGCCGGCGCAATGGCGAAATACTGATTTTCGGTGCATCTTTACAAATTTTACCCAAAACTATAAATTTTCATTTCCACTTCATTTTGCACACCTTTCGAACAAACTGTAAAAACACAGCACGAAAACACTTTGATCTATTTTTATGCAAATGGATAAAAAAATAATTTTCGAATCACCAACAATATTCGGGTCTATCCTCTCCATCATTAATTTTTGTATTTGCAGTTGCGCTGGTGAACGCCCAGGTAGTGCTACGCGGTTGCGAGACTCGTGGCTATGTTGTGTTGTGCGCAGCGCGTGCTGAAGTTCGGCAAAGGCTGCGGCGTTCACGTTGCACATGGGCCGGCTCACTGCAGAGCATGCAGTACTACGCCACCGTGAGCGCCAGGGATAATGAGCAACTGCATCGTAAGCAAGATTGTGATTAATAATGAAGACTCATTAAGTTCTGCAAACTTTTCCAATTAATAGGAGATTAAGATGTAGCGCTGATAGGTCAGTTGTAACCTCTCCCTGTTTCTCATTAATATTCCATGTAATAGAAAAAGTGATTTCAGTAGAGCTCTGAGTGACAGAACCATAATTGATGTAATTTAGTGATCATGTAATCAGTATCATTTCCTTTACGCTGCAGATCTAAATGAGATTTTTAAACTTCGACCCTATGGTTCAATCAAAAGGTTCCATCTAACACAGCACAACATGCGATAATGGGCTCTACAAAAAGCTACTTTAGAGTTCATTATCACTGTGAGGTGACGCGGCTGGCCGGCGCCACTTCAACAGGTCAAAAAAGGAGCGTATTGTCCTCTTTTCTCAATGACTGTCTATAGTCCCCAACGAATTGAAAGCTACCCACATTTCAACAGAAGGTATCTCACCATGGTACTTACGGCTGGTGATTTTGCGTTGTTTATTCTTGGCCTTTCACATTTGGTTTTCACTTACACTGAAATAGTTAGGGTATTATCATATACAGTACTTGTATAATATATGAGATGGATTCTTGAACTGTATGGCCGTGGTTGACTCGTACAAACGCTATAGTTAACTATAACTTTATAATCCACCGATTGTTCACGGTGGACGTCACTAATTAAACAACCATGGATATGTAAAGTCTTTTATGATGGTGATAAACCTCTGCGGCAATTAACACATGTCAGAATGTTACATGTAGCAAAGCGGTATTTACTTTACACTTCAGATTCATCAAATTGTCGTAATCTTGAAAGGGCAAGAGTTAATTGATAACTGGCCATGTGGTGACCGATTGCACGCATCATGCAGATTACACCTTACTGGTTAAATCTTGGCTCTGCTATTGGTGGAAAGCGGAACAAAACCATCAGGAACCGATGGCATTACGATACATTCACATAATATTTCCGTGTCAGATGGCACCTTGTTACTCCCATTGGTCGATCTGTTGAAAATATATTATTGAGGGTTTTGTTTGTTCTGTTTGCAGAGAATATCCAGTGGGTGTGTGTGGAGGAGATCGAGGACAAGGGGGCCCGGGCCATTTCTGCCCTCCCCGATGTGCCTCGCCTAGTGGGCAGTGGCCACTCTGCCGGAGGGGTCCTGGGCTCCACTGTGGGGCCCAGCGCTGACCAGGCCGACGCTCCACAGGTACATACATTCACACAACTCCTACAGAAAAATTCTATACATTATTTAAAACCTTTCTTATTTTCATTCACACTATCTATATTTCATTTTGGTATTATTTATTTATTTTATTACATTAGTTACATTTATACAGCAAAATTACAAAATAATAATAATATTTCAAATAACTGTTAATTTTAAAATGTGTTCAAGTGTTATTATGTCTTGTACGTTATTAGTTCCTAGCTAGGCAGATTGCCTGTTCTAAGGAACCAAATGCTGGTGAAAAATGCCAAAAATGTATGCAGTAAAAAGAAAAAAACAAAATGTTGTGGTTTTTTTTTTGTAGATTAAATTAATATATACAAAGTTTTTACTGATTGTGCATTAATAGTTAACCATGTATAATTTTAAGTTTTAAGTGACATTATTTAATAATTTTTCAGACTCAATCCTACCTAAGCCGATCAACCATTTAGTTATTATTGTACCGATGCATGCTTATGCTTTATGTTGTATGTTTGTAGCTCCAACGCATTGTGTCTCGTTGTACATGTGAGTTCTACTACGTGAGCTATGAGGAGACGGGTGGGGGCAGCGAGGGGAGCAACGCCGGCTCGTGGGAGGAACCCGAGACGCCCTGCGACACCTTCACCCTCATGCACCACGATCTGGACGTCTGCACCAACTCTCTGCAGGTTTGTTACCTTTATTTTTATTGTAAACTGGTTGTTCCTAGCCAACTTTACTTGAGTTTCCAGAAAAATATGAAGCCAACAATTTGATATCCCATCTATTTTTTTAGAAGATGCCAAATTTTACTTTGAATTACTAGGTGACTTGTAATTTACTAACTAAATACTCAAAAAAAGGTGTGCAAATTTCGATGTAAGTAAAATTTCGGGTCAAACGTTTGTGGAACATGCATATTGATTTTCTGTTACATTGTTAGGATAGGGTTGTAAAAGTAATGTCAAGTTGTAAATAAACAAATTGACAAACAATTTCACCTTAGTAAGCTCATTATCAATATCTAATATCAAATCACAAAGCTGATAACAAACCCCGCTGATGCTCTGTTGTGGGACTTAGCTTTCTTCAGTTTTTCCATTTTTGTCTGTGAACTGCTCCCTGCATTGACATTATCATAGTTAGTCACTTTCCTTCTTCTATGATTTTGATTATGTATAACTTTTTGCCATTTTTTTGCGCAGTATGCCATGCTGTTGGACGTGGTGAACAACCTGGTGCTGTATGTAGAGCCGCAGCGGAAGCGGGCATTAGAGCGCCTGGCTCGAATGCGCTTTCAACTGCAGTTGCACCGAGTGCCTGATCCTCGGCGACCCATACAACACCTGCAGAACCAGGTAACAACCGGCTGTCTTTCCTTCTGCACTCCTATTCTTGGATCCAACTGTCTGTCTTAATCACTGATGCAATGTGAGAAAGAAGATTTTCAAACATTATTGGGTTATTCGTAACCCGGGAATGGTTGTCTTTCTTTAAAAAAAAAAAAATGTCTTCTAAAAAAAGACAAATATTTGTAGGTTTTGAACAACCTAACAAAGTATGAATTCTCCAGACTGCCAATAAAAAAGCTGAAAATTTTATTAGTGCAATGGTGAAAGACAAGGTTGCGGAGTTTCGAATGTAACATTGTTATCAAACGGGCAGTCAGCGCCAGGACTTAGAATCGGCATTTACCTTTAAAATGTAAAAAAAGCAAAAGATTGCCCATTTGAAGACAATGTTACATTTGATTTTCTGTGAAATTCCTTAGCTTGCAGAGGATTGAAACCGCACTGCTGCTTACAATCCTAATGCTTTGGGTTACTTGGCTACAATCGGTCTTAGCCTCTATCTATCGCTTTTGAAGTTCGTCCTATTGAAATAAACTGTGAATGCGGGAAAACAATGGTTGAGGAAATATAGAAAAAAGCTACATTTATACTTAAATGTTTAATTTTCAAAAAATTACATAATCACTTATACGTAAAGAATATACGTGGACACAACACGGGGATGTGCCTAGCATGGTGGTCAAAAGGTTAACAAATGTAATAAACAATGCACTGAGTAAAGAAAAATAAAATATAAATAAAAAATGTCGCAATTGAATGATGAGTTGCAAATCTAATTTTTAGTTTTTTATGTGATATTATTTGGGGACTGGAAGGAATAAGCAACGCATGCACGAAAACAATTATTCGATCAATGATCGATTGAGATTTCATTGTATTGCAAATAGTTTTTTAAGATTAAGATTTCTGAATTGTGTGTTTTCAGGTTAGAGGACTGGTAGCCCAACTGAGACGGCTGGAGAGAGAGTCGTACCTGGTGCAGAGAAACATCAGTGAGGGAGCCAGCCAACAGCAAGAGCTTCAGGTACTGCAGAAACAGGTGAACAAGTGCAAGAACCAGCTCACCATGGACGGGGAGGTCAGTACTTGTTGCTATCATACATATTTTAAAGGCCCCCCATGTCAAAGGATAAGGCTCTCGACTAGCAATTTGATCTCCTTCCTCTCCCAACCGCCTTCTGTCTCATTGGCACCTTCAGTCTCATTGACGACCAGCGTGGTCTAGGGGCAAGGCTTTTAACTCGCAATCTGAAGGTCACGGGATCGAATCCTGGCGTGGGCAAATAAATTTTATTTGATTAATTTGTGTTATAACACAATTAATTCATTAAAAATAATATATAGTATATTTGCAGCACGTTCCAGAGGGGAAGATACTCTCAGTATCACCCTGCTGTAAGACCACCATTCAGAATTGAAACATTGCTTGAAATGGCTTTAGCCGAGTTTGGTGACTAGAACCGAATAGCCAGGTACTTCCCCACTCTCCTCTTCCTCATCTCCTTCCCCTCCACACTACCTTCAACCTCACAACATACCCAATTGGGGATGCCATAGTCTCACTGGCTCCAGATGGGAGCAGCTGAGACTCTTGTGAGGTATTCACGTAAAAAAATAAAAAAATCATTGGAAGTTGGGAATATGCATTGTGAAAGGATAGGCGTGAACGTTGAATTCCTTAACAGCGTAAGTAAACAAAGAGACTCTATTATCACCTGCAGAAGTAGATCTGCAATAATAATAATTATTATTGGATGATTTTTATAGCGCCATTTTCGTGAGAAAATCACCTCAAGGGCGCTTAAAATTACCCAAATTTTATCGCTACCCAAATTTGAGTAGCTGTAGGTAGATGATTTTAATGAATTAAAATGAATTTGTTTCGAAAAATTAAAATGTTTTTTTTTTAAACCTATAAATATGGAATAAACGTTAAAACATAGGTGGATTCATTGAATTTAACCTTTTAAATGCCGGTAGGTAGAAATGTAGCTGTGCACAGCAGGCCGTGAACTTTTAATCAAAATAAATCATTTTTAAATCTTATTTAAAAAAAAAATAAAAAAAATCAAAATAAAAAAATCAAAATAAAAAAATTAAAATCATCCCAATAGATGTCTCTGTGTGTTCCATATTTTAAATTAATAAAAAATGGGACATATGTATGATACAGAGGCTCAAAAAGAGCGAGAATACTCGCTATTTTTCTATGGCCGGCCTGCTGGGCACGGCCAAGAATGCGAGATATCTCGCTCTTGGCACAGAAACGGTTAAACCATAGTAAGCAGTTTATAAGTTTCCGTATTAATATTCAGAGGCATGATTTTTGAAATGAGTCTAACCAAATCTAAATCTGAAAATCTCTATCGCTCAGGCGGTTTTTTTAAAGAATGCTATTGCTCGAGCTGCTAGAAAGATGACAATAAATAGTCAACTCCTTCTATCTACGCGGCTGTCGCTATGTGATCCATGAAGTTTCACTAAAATACATACATTGTGTCAAAACATGTACTATGATGGGATAGATTACATTGAAAAGGCCAGCATTGGAAAGGCTAAAAGACAAGTTGATTAACGAGAGGATTTGGTGGATGAAAGATTTATTTGTTCTCAATGTTGCTGGATAGATAGAGTGATCACATAAATGTATTGTTTTAATTGATTGAAGAGGATCATCAAGAAGAAGTGGTATTTTTGTGTTCAGGAGCTCCACGCCATGGTGGCATGTTACCAGGAGTCCCGCTACCGCGCCCCCGCCACACAGGCGCGCCCCGCCGCCGCTGTCAAGGTCAACGAGATCTGCTTCAAGCACGCCCAGTGGCGGCTCACGGATCCTGATGGACAGCTGGGCATCGCCGATCTCGTGCTTACCAACTTTCAGTAAAATCTTTAATTTTACATTAACGGCAATTTTTACCCCAATAGTACTCGATTCACGAGTAAAAAGTGTAATGGGCGTAAATTATCTCAACTTTGAAGCAGCAAAAACTTTTTATGAATTCAATTGCGACTTGGTTCTTGATTTGTTCAATTGAAAACTTTTGGTAAATTCGATTGATTTGATTTTTATATTTTTTTTATATGTGTTCCACACAGGAGGCCCTGAGGAAAATAATTTCCCTCAGGGCCTATTTCATCTTTAGGGATGCTGTGTGGAGGGTTTTTTTTTAAGGAGGAGAGTTCTAGGAAGGAAAAAGGTTTGATGGGTGGGTAGAAATCTGGGGTTCAGTGTGTCCTGGTCATCCGCTGTCAAGACCTAGACTTACCCCATGAACCTTACCTTGACTTACCCCATGAACCCGGGCACCCCTGCTAAATCACAAAACGTAGCGAACCACTCGGGGTGACTTATGGCAGAGGTGTTGGTTATCCAATAAATGGTTCCCGGGGCGGTGGTACCCATTCCCGCCTACCAAATTGGCGCGCCTCATCCTTAATATGCACAATTTATTTTAATAACACTTATATTTAATTAGTTTTAGTAAGACGAGAAACAACTATTTCAGTCCACGGAGAAGCAAAATAATGATGGAGTTTTACCTACCATTAAAACTCGTATTATGTGGCCTTCCTCATCCAGAACATATTTATATATGTGAGAGACGACACGTCTATTCTTGTCTTAATGGTCTTATTTGACTTCCTTTTCCTTGTTTTGACATCATCAATTCGTTCTTTGTTCGGTTGTTTGTTGTGTCACCACAGTTCAAATTCTTCATGTTCACTTTGAGGCCATTTTCTTACGATTTGACTTAACGTGAAAAGTAGATTTTTTACTTATATTTATTTTTATTTTTTAATAAAACCTGAACTAAGAACCTAAGATACTACTTGATTTACATAATTATAAAAGAAAAAAAAAATATCCTGAGAACCTAATTTAGTATTTTTTAAAATAATTTTTGCTAATTGGATGAGATATGTCTATTTACCAAACTTTTAAATGGTTAACTCTGGCCGGAAAATTGCACTGATTTTTTTGTCTTGAATTTCTATATCACCACACCTATTTCCTCATGTCATCCAAATAACTAAAATTAAATTACCTCCATAAAGAATGTGACTAATATAGTCGACATAAACTGTTGTTTGTTAGTCAGTGATCTGCAGTTGTGCTTGGGAATTACCAACAATTACCGACACTGATGTTAAAACCCTTATTGATGTGGTTGTTATGATTGCTAAGTATTGCTATCGGTGCTTTCTCCTTTATCACAGTCTGGTTTTGCAGATACACCAAGAACACGAAGAGCGACGACTCGGTAGAGCACCTGCTAGAGCTGGGCTACGTGCGCATGACCAATCTGCTGCCCAACGAGCCCTACAGCGAGGTGCTGCTGCCCACAGAGGTGCGCTCGCACATGCCCGTTGCGCGCCAACGGGTGTTGCGTCTCTTCTGCCGCGAGCGCCCGCCTGTCGGGGGCATCTCCGTCAAGGAACACTTTGAGATCAACGTAGTACCCATCACCATAGGTAATAGAAACAAAGGTAGATGTGGCATGAACAACCTGTTGCACAATAACCCATTTAAAATTACTCATTTCGGTTGTTCTGTCTGTAACTACGGTTCTGTTCTCTAGAACTTTTGCCTCGAATTTTTATAAGTGGAAGTGTTTGTTTGGAGAATTAAGACAAGCGATTAAGTATCTACCTATAATATAAATGTTTTTAACATAAAATTAATTTAATTGCCATTTTCAAAATTGGAGCTGATTTGTTGAGAATTCAAACTATCCACTAGTGAAACACGAAGTGAGAAAATTGGTTTCCACTTCTTTTCCTACAATTAATCCAATTCGACTCCCATCACTCTCAAAGCTCTAACACTGAACAACTGAAAACTACCAAATTTGGTCTCTGTGCACTTTTACTTGCGTGATAATAGTGGAACGTTTTGATGGGGTATTAGTACACAGAAGCACCTCTGTGGCTACTCTGTGATTTTTCACAAGTTTGCGCTGGTAATACATATATCTTATATTTTTACAATACTTTTATACTTCCACTTTTTAGGACTGAATCAAAACCATAAAAAAATTCCAGAGCACTCTTTCCATCTTGGTTTCCAGGTTTAACCAAGAAGTTCTTCAACACAATGTTGAAGTTCTGCTTCCCAGAGCGAGACCCGGAAACCATTGACTCAATGGAAGCCAACCTGGAGGAGGAGGAGGGTGGGGGCGCTGGGCTACAGAGGGGCTCCAGCCTCCAGAGGGGTTCCAGCAAGAGTAAGATCAAGCCCAAGAAGTCGGGCAAGGACACCAACTTCTACGTGACGATTGATGATGTTGAAAAGATGAAGGTACGTTAATAGTTACATAGTCCAAATGACTTTTTATCTTGTTGATCAAAAAATAATTTAATGCATTCTGCCGTGATTCTCATAAGTTTTTGCATTTTATGTCTTGTCATTGAGATTTTCTCTCAATTTGCACAATACCAACACAGACAGGGTGTCAAGAAGGGCGGATCCAGCTTTGGCGCCAGGGGGGGGTCACATAGTCGTGGTCAAGTCACAAAAAGTTATAATTTAATTTTGATGATAATAGATATTTTATTAAGTACTTAAATAAAATCTATATTGTGACAAAAAATACATAAAAACATTATGTTTAACAATTTTAATTAGTGGTCCACCTAGGTCCTGGACCCAGCCCAGGGGGGGGTCATGACCCCCATGACCTCCCCCCTGGATCCGCCCTTGCAGGGTGTCGCAATGTTCTATTCTGCTCATTAAATGCAAGTATGGAGTGCATCTTGAATTCGATAGTGTGTATCGCAAGAGCAAGTGCACCCGGCCCTGTGCAGGCACAATTGGACCAGTCAGTTCCGAGCGCAGAATTGCTAAGTCATCAAGGAGCCAAGACAACCTAGTCCTAACACTTAACATAGCGTTGAGGTTTTTACCGGCGCAACGCACCGTTTGGCTTAGGGCCGGCCCTTTACATAATCTTATATCAATTCAGTTTAAAAATTAATCATATTCCATATGATTTCAGTGCCAGTCTTCTTTTCATAAAATTCTTTAATTTTTTTTTTTTTTTACATTAACTCCACACATGTCATGCCACTATGTCATCTTTGAGGATGCTGTGTAGAGGGTCTTTTTGAGGAAAGGAAGGAGTTAACATGGGTCTTGAAGAGACTCATGTTGTAGGAGGGAGGAAACACAGAGGCCGGTAACGGACTCAAGAACGAATCGTAAAAACGACCCGTTCTCATGTGACTAATATCAACCGTGTACAAATGTTGGGCGCATGTTTGGCGTGTTTCCCGACTATGCACCGGTGCCGAGGGGATCAATCATGCTAGTTCCTCGGAGCATCTTCCATTGTAATACCGGTAGAACAAGGACAGCATTCCCACCTGACGCCTGTGCTCTAAAGATTGCAATCCGTTTGTTAAGATGGGAGAATCTATCAAACGGACCGCCCGTTTCTGCACAGAGTCAAGTGTTTTTTTTAGGTATTTTGGAGCTCCAGACCAGAGCTATTTCCTTGTCATCAAAAGTTCAAAAATGTCTAAATACTGACCTTCTCTTACTAACAAAAAGCTGATTAATGAGCTTGTATTCTAAAAGGTTTCGGGAATTCTGGTTCGTTTATTCCTTAAAAAAAAGGGTTTTTCCGAAACCAGTTAAAAGTAGAGATGCCACGAATAGTGATTTTGCCGAATACCGAATATTCGGCTAGGCTCTCGGCCGAATACCGAATATTCGGCAGCCGAATATTCGGCGACACTTAGTACATTTCGCAGGTGACAGGTTCTGACCTGCATCATTGAAGTGCGTGTTGTAACTACGTATGTGTTTCATTTGCGAGCAGGTCGATTCACAACACGCATTATTTGTTGATTGTTACATCAAATTTTGGTATTTATAGTTTGTACCACGTCGCAACGTTTGTTCGCAAAAAACTTTACAAAATGGCACCATTTAATAAAAAAATCATGTATTGGGAAATATTATGAAATATGTAGTGAAGACAATGAATATTAAATTTTTATGCATTTTTTTCATAACTTGGTATTCGGTATTCGGCCGAATGGTTCGCAATATTCGGCCGAATACCGAATAGTAAAAAAAGCAGCCGAATAGGCCGAATACCGAATAGTAGCCGAATATTCGTGAGAAGTTTCTCGCAAAAAAACAGAAACTGTTTTGTGCCTTTGTAGATCTACAAAAAGCGTACGACCGAGTTGACAGGAAAAAGCTATGGAAGGTGTTGTCCAAGTACGGAGTGAATACGAAGCTCATTCAGGCAATTGCGTCGCTATATGAGGGAAGCGTTGCATGTGTTAGGGTGAACGGCGATTTTACGGAGTGGTTTGACATCACAAAAGGTGTTAAACAAGGCTGCGTAATGTCACCGTGGTTATTCAATCTATACATGGATAATTGTATGCAAGAATTGAAAGAGATGGGATTGGGCGCGAAATTGAGTAATCTGGAAGTATGTTGCCTATTGTATGCTGATGATGCGGTGCTAATTTCTAACAGTATGGAAGATCTACAGTCTCTCGTGTCAAGGATGAACGAAGTATGTATGAAGAATGAGAATGTAAGTAAGTCTAAAGTCATGGTGTTTGAAATAGAGAGTACGAAAACAGTATGCAATATAGTTGTGAATGATGAATACTTGGAGCAGGTGGATGAGTTTGTGTATCTGAGTAGTATGTTTACGAAAGATATTGAAAGAAGGGTGAATGCCGGTAACTCCATTAATGGAGGACTGAATGCCGTTGGCGGTAATAAAAAATTGTCCAAAGACGCGAAACTAGCCGTCCATAATGGAGTGCTGGTACCTACCCTGATCTATGGCAGTGAGGCATGGAACTGGCAGAGGAAGGATGAAAGTAGACTGAATGCTGTAGAAATGAGATCCCTGAGGCGAATGTGTGGTAAAACCATGTACGATCGTGAGAGAAACGTGGATATCCTCAAAGAATGCAAGGCTGATGTAAGCGTGATGTGTAAGATTAAGAAAGGGACTCTCCGATGGTTTGGGCATGTAGAGCGAATGAACGAGGAAAGGAGTGTAAGGAGAATATATGATGCAAATGTGAATGGTAGAAGAAGTCACGGACGCCCGAGGAAGACATGGCACGACCAAGTGAATCAGATACTTGAGTCGGGCCATGTGAAGAGTCGGAATAATAGAAGAGCATGTATGAGACGATGTATGAATGTGAACGAGGCAAAGAGTGTGTGCCAAGATCGAGTTGTGTGGCGGTCCGTCCTCTCTGCCTACCCCTGCGGGGAAACGGCGTGATGGTTAGTTAGTTAGTTTCGTGGCATCTCTAGTTAAATGTTTTAAAAAAATCACCATGGTCATTGTTTCATAATCTGATTATGGCACTATTCAATCAACATTGGTAGTATTATGTATACATATTTGATTTTTATGCCCACATCTTTTTATCCAAATATAAAAGGTTTGCTATCATTATACCCCACAGAGAACAAACCGAAACTGTTCCTACTTATGCCGACTCCAGATACTAATATCTACAGCCTGTATGTCGGACGAATATCTACAGCTCAAACTGCTGACTAATATCTATGGAACAGGTGATGTCGACGAATATCTACAGCACTGGCAGAGGTTGGATTTGCAATTATGTACCAATAGCATATTGGCATAACGTAATATTGCGTTATATATAACCTAACCTAACCTAACTTAATATAAATTAAGTTTTTTCGACTGCATACGCAATATTACGTTATGCCAATATGCTATACATAATTGCAAATCCAACCTCTGCCAGTGCTGTAAATATTCGTCCTCACTTTGGTTCTCGTAGATATTAATCAGCAGTTAGAGCTGTAGATATTCGTCCTCACTTTGGTTCTCATAGATATTAGTCAGCAGTTTGAGCTGCAGACATTCGTCCTCACTTTGGTTCTCATAGATATTAGTCTGATTTGTTCAGTTTTTGGAATTCCTGTAGATATTAGTAGACGCCTCCCTCATGCCAGTGAGTAATTTCACTAATTCATTTTGTGCTAAATAGGAGCGAGCCGAGAAGAACAAGCTGTTCATATACATCAAGATCCCCGAGGTGCCGGTGAGGGTCAGCTACAAGGGCAACAAGGAGAAGAACCTGGAGGATCTGCGAGACATCTCCATCGTGATCCCCACGCTGGAGTACCACAACGTCACCTGGACGTGGCTGGACCTACTGCTGGCCATGAAGTCTGACTCGCGCCGGGTTATCCTGTCCCAGGCCATCAGGCAGAAGCTACAGCTGCACCGCAATAGGGGGGCCGCCTCGGCAAGCACTGCACCTCCTGAAGAGGACAAGGCCAGGATGCTGCTCGGAGAAAGGAGATCGGTGAGAAATTTAATATTTTTCAAAACAATCCACTGCCACTGCGTAGATATAATACGTTTAAATGTCTGGAAACTTGTATTGCTCATGGAATACTGATAAATCTTTCACATAGAAAACCCAAAAAAAAAAATTTCTACTTTTTTGATTTTGTTCGGCAACTAAACAAATAAACCTTTGAACCAGGTCTACGATTCAATATATTTTAAATGACATTAAACAGCTGATATTAACACCCTATGACTGATTTTTTAAAAAATTTGTCCTAAAAATTTCAACTTCAGACTCGACTTACTCAAAAACAAAAGCTCAAATCAAACATTATGCAACAAAATCGAATCTAAATGTGATGTAGATTCACCATTTTCACGTTTGTACTATGAGTTTCCGTACAACGTGTATAGAGACCTTAAGCTCCTTACCCTAAAATAAAAATCACCTCCTCTCCCTAAAAAGATATCCATTTCGATGGTCCCCAAGTAACTGCTAAAAATTAAAAATCGTTTGTTATTTATTGGCTTATGTTGTCGATTTAAAAGTCTGTATTTTCGGAATTTTGAATGAAATGCCAAATATCAAAACAACACTATCTTCCTTGATCTCAAAAACAGTAAATATGCAGAAACCAAACTTTAAATAGCTCTACTGCAAAATCACATACCTAACATTGTACTTCGGGACTGTCGATTTTCTCCCTCTTGGTGGGGACAGGTGGGACAAAAGTATCCTTTACTTTTCATTCACAAACTTATACAGTTTGCACATCCCATAGAAAAGTGTTGAAGTCAAAAAAAAAAAAATTTTACAGGAAAGTGAAAACAAGTGATGAATGATCAACAAGTGGTCCTGTCGAAACGAGACACTAATGACATCTTGTGGAGATGGAATGATCTAACTTAAATACGGTTTTCGTGGGGCATAGATAATCTCTATTCAGAGATAAAACGTAAAATAGAAATTTTTTACTTACAACCCTTTTATATGTGATGTGCGATATATAGCGGGCTGTGAAATATGCTAATGGAAAACCTAAGCAGGGAACACAGACCGCTGCAAGTAGTCCATATCGATAGTTTCAAGCATTAACTATATAGTTTCAATCATTTGAGTGCCGATTGTCATTCGGGTGACAATATTTCAAGCATATGCGGCCACATTCGACACACAACAAGTTAATAGAAAACTACACAACAGACCCCAAGTATCTCGATTATCGACTGCTTGTAGCAGCGTGTATTCCTAGCCATTTATTTTTTTTTAAATCGATAAACAATATTATCTCTATACTAATATGAACATATAATAAAGTTAGAAGTCCCTTCCATACAATTTGAATGGAAATAATGTTCCAATTTGGGAGGCGGGAATTGGTACCGCCGCTCCGGGAACCTTTACTGGATAACCAACACCTCTGCCGCCATAAGTCACCCCAAGTGGTTCGCTACGTTTGGTGATTTAGCAGGGGTGCCCGGGTTCGTGGGGTGAGGTTTGTCTAGGTCTTGGAGGCGGATGACCAGGACACACTGAACCCCAGATTCCTACCCACCCATGAAACACCCTTTTCCTTCCCAGAACTCTCCTCTCCTTCCTTTCCTTAAAAAAACCCGCCACACAGCATACCCAAAGATGACATAGGCCCTGAGGGAAATTATTTTCCTCAGGGCCTGCTGTGTGGAGCTCATGTAAAAAAAAAAATTGCCCCCAATAGCCCAGCGCTTTGTCTCACTCACACTCAGCTGATATTGTAAATCTCTATCCCATTTGAATTTCGTAAACAGTTTTAAATTGGAAATTTAAGCCTCGATTAGACAAATATTTGAATCACGAAACACACCCACAAATCACTTCTCATGTTATTCTTTGTAAGTATAAGGAGATTAAATAAAGTATTTATTGACTTATTCTGTTCCAGGGTGATAGCAAATCCAACAAGAAAGGCGTTCCAGTCGCCTTTAAGTTCCCCAAATGATGAATTCTGCACTTATTTATTTAATCAATGCCCCAGAGATTTACAAATATTTATTTTTAAATGCCTACTTCTTGCAAATTTCTTAAAAATAAATATTGGTTCTTGTTCCTTTTAACGGTATAATAATATTATTAGAGAATAACAGTAATGCTTAATAGCTTGGGCAGGATTCTATTTATAATGCATTTTATAATATTATCAGAAATATTTTTACATACAACATTGGTTTTCTATTTTTGGCATTTAAAACGAACAAAAAAAATGATAACCTTCAAAAAATTATATTTTTGCTAAAAGAATTAGGTTGTTTCTTAAAATGATGCATTTCGTGCAACCTCTGTAGGATAAGTTTAGTATTATTATTTATATAATTATTTCTGAATTAACTTATTATTATTTATTTTATTTATTATCACTGAAAAAATCTTTGATTCAGTATTTAAATTAAAAATTATTTATCAAGGCATTCCAAACAGAAAGTCAGTATTTGAGCTTCAGTACAGAATGCACCATAGATAACGATAAGGGAGATAACACAAAGGGGGATCTTATAGCATGGAAGCGTGCCGAATGCCGCTGAGCTCCGACCAACATGGACTATGGAAATGGCGGGGCTGATGAAAATTATGCATTTGGTATATAGATAGAAACAAAGGCGGGGCACGGGTGAAAGATGTTGGTGATACTTTTGTGTATGCAGTTTCATACTAATCGTTGATCATGACCAATCTCCCTTATTTTTATTAACTACGCAATGAACTCCAGTACCTTCTTAGAGGGAGTGCGATATTAGATTACCTATTCTTAGTATGCGGAGCACTTGATACGCTTAATGTCACATTTAAACTTTGTAAAAGGATGTAAGTACCTACTACCCCAACATTTGTGGACTACTACAGGGTGCGGCAGAATAACTCACTTTTTTAAAATGCACGTCATTCAGTCGGTTGATGTCGTAGCGAAGCGCTAGTGATCTCGTTCGAGAGGCGGAACTATAAAGTTTTGTCCTGACACAGTTTAGTCAAGCTTTGGAACAGTGAGCAGCGTGTGTTCGCCGTTGAGGCCCACTTTTCGAACGGATGTTCTGTGATCACAACCCAGGGTGCGGCAACATAACTTCCTTTTTTCAAAACTTAATAAAACCCATTGTATGAATCAGAATTGGTTTTTTATAATCTAGGCCCATACCCAAAGGTTTGTTTTACTTAGTTTTTGAAGATCCACTGAGTAAACTGATTTATGGCGTTTGTCTTGACCCTTGCCAGCATATCAGGCATTGTCCTGGCAATTTCATCCTGGATGTTGGTCTTCAAATCTTGTAGGGTCTGGACAAGACTTTATGGTTCCGCCTCTCGAACGAGATCACCAGCACTCCGCTACGACATCAACCGACTGAATGGCGCACATTTAAAAAAAAGGAAGTTATGCTGCCGCACCCTGTATAAGTTGCTCCATAATATTATTTGTCTACTTATATGATTTTTGAAATTCAATATGTTAAGTACCCACCCATTTGTATACTTACATTAAAACTGTGATTATTTCATGAAATATGGGGAACTTTTAATTATTATTTCACGAACCACAGATTTAATTTCCAACCTTACTCGCTAATACTCCCAGTACCTACACAATTTGTAGGTTTGCACCAGTGATTTCAGAAGGAAAAATTTTGCTTTCTTCGGGCTCACCGACAACACACTTTTATCGGTTCATCTCTCCAGTGGTTTACACCAAAGTTGTATTTATTTCATGAAACATTTGCATATTTAACTTTTCCAACATAAATCAGTCATAAAACTGCATATTTTTTCCTACATTTTTAATAGCTTTATTTTATATCATCTGGGTTCCCTGTATGGAAATATTAATACATACTCATAAATACAAATAAAATAACAAAACCAAAGAGACTGCAAATCCATACTGAATATATTCTGTGAATTTGAATTCAATTATGTATTCAATACGATTTAATCAAAATAATAAACTAAAACTATACAAACATTGCTTTATTTAAATGCATATTGTCCATGTTCATTCCAATAAAACATTCCTACATAAGTACACAGACAATGATGGGGTCGTTGATTTATTGCCGAAGATTCCCCAACTCCAACTGGCCTGGTGAACAAAGCTCCTCCGATAAATTCCACACTACCCTTCCTGCCTTCCACATTACCAGTAACCAAGAGCTTCTCCAGTTTCAAGTTCTCAGCATTTTTAGCAATTTACTTTAAAACTGGAGTAAAATAAATTCTAGAGAAGTTTTGGGAGATATTTCTCCCAGACTGACACAGACTCATAAAAGTCATGCTATCTCATTTTGTATTATGGTGAGATAT
The DNA here is from genome assembly GCA_917563855.2 of Limnephilus lunatus. Lineage (NCBI taxonomy): Eukaryota > Metazoa > Arthropoda > Insecta > Trichoptera > Limnephilidae > Limnephilus > Limnephilus lunatus. Next base: position 75,085,202 of record OU830598.1, read on the forward strand.
ATGATTAAAAAACAATGTTAGAAAGAGAGAACACTATGCTTTGTATTTTCATACAAAAGTTAACCATAGACGCTCCTGAAGAGCTTGAAATAATTCTATGAAACAACATTTAGCATTTGAAAAATATTTGTCAAGGTTTGCATTTTTTATTCAATACTTTTATATAAAAAACAAAAGCGAAGTAGCAATAACTTTTATAATACCTTTGTCTAATTAAATATTTTTTTTGTGTAAAGTGGTGATTTCATTTTACATGATAAAAACCATCAGTAAAAGACTTTAAAAACCTTATCTATCCTTACATTCAATAATACGTTAAAAAACAGCAAATTTATCTGGAATGGAATGTGATGCGAAAGTATTTCCCGCTCTATCCGCATTTTGACAATTCGCTAGAGAAATACATTACAGAATATTATAGAGGCTCCAGGGGTTAATAAACAACCACCATATACCCGTAAATCCACATTATATGAAAAAGGTAGGTGGTAGGTGGCCATCTTGACTATTGGCGTCTAGGTATTTATGTAGGAACATTTTGACTGTACACCACGAAGGAGCAGTAAAGCCTAGGGCCAGGAGGTCTTGGCTGTGAATCCAGGATACTTCTTCTTATACTTGAGCCCGGTCACAAGAGTGGAGGTCTTGGGAAATGCTGAGATTCCATTGAACATGGTGTCCGTGTCTGCAGAAAAAATAATGTTTTCAAACAATAAATTGAATAGTTGAAACATCCTTTTCTTAATTTTCCAACAATGGGTCCCAAATGCACGAAGCCAATGAGGACTCTGGTATTTCTGATTGGGGTATGGTGTGAGGTTAAATGGAGTAGGAAGGGAAAGGACATTCACAAAGATAGATATAAAACCCAACATTTTAGAACTGAACTGCAATCGCAAAGGATAATCCTTATGTGTAATATTTATTTATTTATATTTATTTACGCCCTAGTGGGCTTTTACAAGCATAGAAGGAAAAGTATAATAACAATAATAATTATGTACTCATATGTTATTAAACCAATAAAACAGAATAGTGAAATAACACAAATTAAATACAATTTATTGCACATGCTGAGATCTGAACCTGCGACCTCTGGATCCAAAGCTGAGGATCTAAAAAGATCAGCCGTGGAGGTTATTAAACCATGGCAAGCGTGATAAGGGGTTTCCAGGTTTGCTGAGATAATTGCACTAGTTCTTCGTATTGTATTCATGGAAATACTTGCAGATGTTAATGGATTTAGGGAAGTACCTACTCATCCGATACCTGCAGATCAAATTAATGGAAATAGGAAAGTACTTACCAGGATGGAAGCGATGATATTCATATTGAATGTTGAGGTTGGGAGGAAGGTCCGTGGTCTTTAAGGAGTCCAGGGGTGTGGTGACGTTCACAGGGGTGGAGTAGAACTTTGTGATATCAGCTGTAAATATTTATAAGGTAATTGCTATTAACTAACTACACCATCACTTTGTTTCCCAGGGGTAAGCAGTGAGGGTCAGGGTGGTATCAACATCCCATTGTGGACTACCAGCCTCTCTTCTAATTGCACAGTTTCTAATGTGAGGTATTGCAATTCATTAACTTGTAGTAAGATTATAGTCCTGTTTATAAAGTAACAATTTACCTGTATTCTCAATGGAATTGAGCATAGAATTTGGAACTCCGTGGCCAAGTTCCTTGTAACAATCATTGAGAATGTTGAACCTGATGGCGGGGTCTTCAATTGGAATATCGGGATCTGAGGATGCTCCGGCTTTCATAAATATATTTCTCAATTTTTCATTAACATCTGATGGCGGATCGTAAGGCTTATGGGATCTCAAAAACCTAAAAACAATATTTTTTAAATTTATTTGTGCAATTTTGACGTTTGCCATGCCGATTGAGAGTAATTCTCGTATACCTATAATTGAGTAGTAACACCGTAAAACTTACCCTCTTGCAGCCAAAGATTCGGTAACTGCTTTTATCTTTTTTCCGACAGGCAAGGGGCGTTTTTTAATCCTCGTTGAATAAAATCGACAGATAACCTGAAAGAAAAGTTTACCAAGTGAAAATGTACATAAATTTTGATGTACGATTATTTTTATATGTGACCTTCTTACATTTCTAGACAGTAAATTTCCAATTTCTCCAACACGATTTAAAACATTTGCCATGGTCAACAAGTCAAAGCACGATTTTTTTAAATTATAAATTTATTTGAAGAAATCAAGAATATTAATATTTTTTGATAGAATGAGTTCGAGGTTGAGAGATTTTTCCTTACGGAGGAGCTTCGCGTTGGACTCTACAGAAAGCCAACAGAATAACATTAAACATTGCTCTGTCTCTCTCCCGGCCGGTAGGAATGAAGAGCCCAGTGCGAGGGACGTTTGTTGTTGGAGTTCCACTTTGTACCGCATGACAGCGACACTGTCGGCTTGGCTTGTTGTATTGTATCCGCCATTTTCCAGTCGCCATTGAAAGGTGAAAACTCCTCTGGATGTTCGCGATAATTTCTAAATTTTTAGTGGTTTTCTTTCATTAATACCAGTGTTAAGTGTTGTGAAATGAAAATGAAGTGTTTAGGACTACCATGACGCATCAAAACCATCAAACTAACGGCGCCAGTTTGGAGGACTGCCACACAAACTTCTTCGCCTTGGTAAGTCACTTTTACATCGAAGATTAACTGACTTACCGACGTATTTCGAAATACAGTATCGCGTTCCGTTCCACGACCACTCTCCCTTTTTTCAATAAAAATATCCCACCGTACATATTCTAGTCGCAATTGGGAATTAAATTATCGCTTGTGTCACGCGGAGAAGGCCGAATCTTTTTACTCGGTACGCAAATCTCACCTTTTGAGAACGGTGCCCTAGTTTGGGGACCGTTTGAATTCTCTACAACCGCGGCTTCGACTCGTCCCGCATTTCGTTCCGTCACCACTTTGGTGTTTATCATCCCCGCGTCAGAAGCATCGTCAAGTAGGGCTGCTATCCGTAATCCGCAGTACGCTCGCCGCTTGCAGAGGTCATTTCTATCTCCTGCCAAGGAAGTTCACCAGTCACAGTCACCTGTGATGCTGCTAGAGAGGGACAAACGTCAGTGCTGGTATTGTGTGTGGTGTGGAGGGGTGTCAGGGCCCGTGTCCGTGCGTGGGCCGGGTCCCTCGGGCCCAACTGTCAGTGGCGCGGCTGCAGGGCGGCCCGAAACCTGGCGCCGTTGCCAGACTGCGCGCCCCTCGCCCTCGCCCCGCCCCCGCCCCACGCTAGGTGCACCCCTGCCCTGCCATCGTCTCCGGTGTACGGCTTCCGATAACTGCTGCAGCACAAACTCTTCCACAATCGATAGATCCAATGCGCTGCTATTAGTGTCGCGTGTAAATATTTACCGCCGCTTGTCACGGCTATCCGACATCCGTCACCCGTCAACCGTCACCCGTCTTGCCGGCACAGTTGTTCCTCTCCACACCAACACCATTCGCTCCCTCCGCCGCCCACTTCTACCTTCGCCGCCATATATCTTGCGTCTTGTACGGTTACTTATTGCGTACAAAGTTATTGTTTCGTGTCCGTTCGGAAGTATCACACACTCGCTGGGTCGCGTACATACATTCATGTTGATAGTACTCTGAGACATGTTTATCCTTCCGACAATCTCACCCCGTCCTTCTCTGTATGCTGTATCTTAACTCGGTCGGGAGCCCCAGATGCACTGGACACTGGGCACCATCAGTCGACCAAACTACCTGACCTGCTCGTTACAGAAACTACCTGTTAATTACTATTTAGATCGAAGTCTGTGTACCACCGACACAAGCGCCTTTCATAGTGTTAATTTTTATAAAAGATAGTTTATTTTCTATGAAAATAATCCTTATACACGCAGTCATTTTAAATAGATTTTATGCAAACTTGTGGTTACTATTTACTATTAATTATATTTGTAAATTGCGCAATATTAGTTAGTAACAAAATACTCCTAATGTATGCCCATTATTTCTTGCGGAGGGGACAGGGCCAGTCAACCTTCCGCTAGGTATATGGTCAATACCTAAACAGTGCCGGGGTTAATCACTGGCCCATCTGTCTTATCATTATTTGCCATTTTATAAAATGATTTTCTCGTTAATATTGGTCGTGTTCAGCGCCTGCCAAATGTTTTCATTAACCAGCTCACTTGTTTTTGCGCATTAAAACATGGCAATGCCTATATTGTAAGAATTTTACGGTTTGTTTACGTTGTGAAACCTCGCCAATGTGACGGCGCGGGCTTTGGGGAAACAATAACGATGTTTTTTTGTTGTTATGGTCTTCAAAATACCTGGATATTTTCGCACCTTCCCTTTCATTAAAATTAATTTTTCTTTGTTGTCTCGCTTATGTAATTTTGTTCAAGCAGTGTATTTTGATACATTATATAATTTATTAATCCCCTACTTTTTAGTAGGGGCTTTTACATGTTATGATGAATAGTAAAAATGATACAGTATTTATTACACATAACTGAACTGCCTTAGTGACAACATTTTGTTTTTTTTTTAAATGTCTACTGACCAGGTATAATTATGGGCAAAGAGGAATACATACTTTAGTCAGTCCCAGAATTTCTACTATTTATCCCGACTTCTAATAGGGATACTTCTAGTATCCACCACCTATTACTTTCCTATATTTTAGGATTCTACGACCATGTTATTCTGTGTTGCAAACCTTTATCGTATTTTAGAGTAGATGTTGGCATTCCGTTTAAAAGAATCACGCCATATTATTATTATTTATCAGCTCAAGGTCAGTTCGGCAATAGACAGTACTATTGAACATTTATTTACCAGTGAGGTATGCGAGTAGGTACTTTGACTTTAATGGATTTTTTCTTTCACAGGGGCAATGTCACAAGTAAATTAAAAATGATGCTTTTATCTTGCTATTGCTCCAAACTACGCTAAATATATGACCGTATCCCTAGCTCTGTAAGCAGTAGTTTCTTGTTTATCCTTCTAAGAATTTTAACCGTGCATTCATCATTCGTGATAGCAGTGTCCTTTGCATGTTCTTTCTATCTACTCATACTCACCTAGAACTGAACAGCCAATTCGCCCGCCTTTGTTATAGAACCTTATTCATAATTATTATGCTAAACTAAAGTCAGTAAAAACCTATCTATGTACTCCATTTCAGAAATTCTCGGTGTGTAAACAGACATGGCTAACTTTCTAAGCGAATGAGAAACTACCGATCGAACCATTTTCCACCATTACAATGCTATTATGAACTGTACCTTCATTATTTCTGGTTTCGCGCAGTCAATATTGTTTTTGCTGATTAAAGTTTTAATTTTAATTAATTTTTTTACGGTTGCGATTCAGTTGACCTACTTTGGAAATCAAACCCGAATGCTAATTTCAGAAAAGGCAGATCCCAACTTATTAAAATAGGAAATGAAAAACTCATAATTCTTGTTTTAAACTTTGTAATAAAACTTTTTACAACTCAGCTAAATAATGCATTAACATGTAAAAACCTTTCAAGGCGAGAATAAATAAATAAATTCAATTATGATGTTCTTTTTTAATTATAAATATTTCCCCTGTTCTATCAGATAATTTGCACAATTTCTAGAGGAAATAGGCTTGTTCCTTCCCATCTATTATCTTAGATCCTAAATCCGGCTTAGCGCCTTTTTGCCTTATCGCAAAATGCACCTCCAAAACATAAGGGTTCATCACTTTTGCCTCTTCTTAGTCTTTATATTATTATTTATTACACTATTAGCACTCCGAAACCAGTTAATCTCCTCCTCGCATAAAAAAGTATTAATTGCCGTAACGGAGTAAATATTTGTAAACAATAATAATGGAATGCGTTATAATTACGCTATTCAAATCGGATCAAACGCTTGCCTACTAACTAGGTACCTACTTTCGTACTGAGAAGTAAGTAACTATATCGGCGTTAGATCTCATAGCGGTGGGAATTGTTTTTTTTTTCAGAGAAAGTTGTTACGGAACACGCGCCTCTATGCGCTATAATGCCTCTATGCCCTCCACAGTAGTAATACAATACATTTATGATTTATTCTGTAATTCCGTACTACTGCTATGTTACTGACTATAAACAACTGTAGTGACTGGCAGCTAGACTAGCTAGATACTAGGTACCTGCCTCACCTGTAATGTGTAGAAATGATACTTATACCATTGCGCTGTGAAAACGTACTTTTTGTTATAGGGGTTTTTGTTTATTGCCAAGCAATATACCGGGTTTCAAAGCTGGCCTAGGTTAATTTTTTTATCCAGCTTGCATGCAGGATGGCCTGACAGCCACTACAACTAGATAATATATTTATTTCATTAGTGGAAGATATTTTAATTATCGGCCTGGATTGAGTTGTAGGTACCCAAATCTTTCTCTATCTTTTCTCCTTTCCATATCACATTCCATTCCCCAATAATGCTGCATTAATCTGCACGTCATCACAAGAAGCTACGTGAATGATATATACCTATATTTTAATGTGAATTTGTATGAACTTACCCTAAACGGTTAACATGAACAGATAAGAATCTCAAGTTGTCATTTGATGGAAGAATTTTGGGCAATTAATTTTTATTGCACGTTTTTGTAAAGTAACACCTCAAGAGCGCTGTACAAACCTGTAAAACAGATTTAATCTGTAATTAAATTAGGTACCTTTATAGACATACAAATAACCGTGGGTACCTTTCATATTATACATTATGAAGGAATTTTGAGCAATTATTTTTTATTGCACGTTTTTGTAAAACACCTCAAGGACACCATACAAACACTTCAAACCTGCAAAACAGGTGTAATTCCGCATTTATTTTATATTAAATTCATAGATTTCTCTTCTAAACAAAAACTATAAAAAATTAAATAAATTAAAAAATAGCTGAATTATCAAAGTTTTCACAATGGTGTAGAAAGGAAAATTTTTACTATAAAACGAAGTGGTATTTGAACAAGTATTACCTACGGTGTCTCCTTATTTTTTAAAATTAAATTAAACTAATCGTAGCCTATGATAAAAATGACGTTGCGAACTGAAAATTGTTGCGTTCAATTTGCATGACGTCAGATTTCACCTCCTGAGTGTTTTTGTTTAAATAGCATATTATTTATGCTTCATCGTTAACCTGTTGTATTGTATCTCTATTTAATTTATTAGTAACCTAGTAATTATTGTCGACTCTATTACGTTAAACTTTGACAGACTTAGCCCTTTGGAGAATGTATAGAAGAGACAAGGTGGTTCAGCAACCCTTGGACCCTGGGGCTGACATCTGGTAGGCACTGGTCACTAGATGAAAAACAGAAAGTGGAGATGCCGTGAATCACCCACCCAGCCCTGATAGCGATTGTTCATGTTAATCATTATGGTATAATCCTCGTGGTCAATTTAGGTATTTTTGATACGGTACAGTGTAAGGATAACGTCAATGCTGAGTCAGGCATAGGAATTTCTGGAAGTAGGTTGGGATTAGTATTATTTATTTCATGCGTTATTTCCGTGTAATTTATGTTGCTTAGATTGTTATTGGTTGTGTGCCTATTACACTAGTACCCCTCCACGGTGATATTTCACTTTGCGTCCTCTGAGTCGTGCAAAAAACCGAGGCGATGCGATAGTGTATACTAAACGCCAGACTTTAATCCCGACCTGAAGTTGATACTGAAATCGTCACAATAGGCGAGTTTAAGGTGCGAAAACCGGCATGCCTCCACGCCGACGCCTTTCTCTGTCGCAATTATGTTTTACGCATATTTCTCTTTCGCTTACGATCATTGTAAAGTGACTGTACCTGCACGAGAATGGATCGTATAAAGTTCAGGTCGGTATTTAAGTTTGGCGCGTGCTATACGGAGCAGGTCTTAGAAAAATACCCATTTAACGTTTAAAACTGACCGACCTCAAAGTGAATTTATTTTTGCCTCCGGAATGCTCAAGCCAATTGTTTACTTTTTTATCGCACGTTTCTGTATCAAGTTTTGACTCGGCTATCAATGCGGCCGACCCGTAAAAACGACACGGACGTCACTTTGACAGTCAACACAACAAATCCATATAAAACTAGTTGAACTCCCCGGCGTTGCTCGGGATTTACGAGTTTTTCAAAATCAGACTTGGACAGTGACGTTGCTTTTTTTTTACATTATCTCCACACTGGAAGCCCTGAGGAAAATAATTTCCCTCAGGACCGGACCTATGTCATGTTTGGGGATGCTGTTTGAAGGATATTTTTAGAGAAAGGAAGGAGACGAAGATTTGGGATATAAAAGGGTTCGAGGGGTGTGTATGAATTTGGGGTTCAGTGTGACAGGAGGAGACGTTTGAAAAACTCTCAATTCGAAATCAAATATGGACCGTAATTTTCCCTAAGAACAAATCATCATCAAATGTTCAATAATTCATCGAAGAGTATCAAAATTCTTCATTGGGGCGGAAAAGGGGGAAGGGGGTAGGTTTAGGAAGTAAACAGTGACCTTTCTCTTATTTTGAAGGTCAGGTGAGCGAAATTTCATCTATCTCGGAATAAAAATGTAGATTTGTAAAGCTGCACTGAGACACTTCTTTTAATTTATAGAAATACATAGCCCCGCCATTGCTCGGGTTTTATGCAGAATTTTTCGAAATCAGATGTAGACCCGCAATTTTCCTGTAATTTTTAACGTCAAATGTTTCGTTTGATGTAAAAATTGACGGAGAAGTATCAAAATGAAGGGATGGGAAAAGAGGATGGGGTGGTATTTTGAAATCTCATATACATATAGACAGTGACCTTAATATCGAAATAAAACTGTATATTTGTATAAAAAAACAAAGCCACATCGGGGCACTTCTTTATAATATGTACCAAGATAAAGATATTAACAGATAATGTGTAGCTGATGTCCCCGGCGTTGCCCGAACTTTGTGCAGAGTTTTTCGAAATCTGATGTAGACAGTAATTTTCCTCTTATTTTGAAGGCCAAGTGTGCAAAATTTCATCGAAGTATCAAAATACTGATTGGAATATGGGGATAGGGGTGGTTTTTCGAAATTCCATGTAGACTTTCCATTGTTTTGAAGGTCAAGGGCGCAAAATTGCATCAACTTCGGAATATAACTGGATTTGCATGTAAATCAAATCCACGCTGCCCGCCCGCCCGTCAGCCATAGACAATGATCTTTATAATAGAAGATGAAGAAGATTATGCTGGACCGCATTAGTGACACCGAGATTGAACCTGCTGTTGAACCGTTTTTGTTTGTTTGTATTTATTCTTGCCCTGGTTGCCTTTAACCACTGGAGCGCTTTTTGCCACAATATGGCACTATTTAAACTACCCTGGATTGCTATGCTGCCAATTTTGGCAAATTTTCCCTTGTAAGTAAATAAGTAGAAGTTTACGACTTTATAATATTTTTTTTTATATATACTACGAATATGTGATAATCGACAAAAGATAGGTGAATTCATTGGCTATATAGAACTATAATCAATTTGTATGTCTGCATATTAAAATTCAGAGGTACCTATGATTTTTTTAATGTGGGCGGAAAATATTCAAAATGATCACCATAAAAAACTCAGGAGAAAAAAGTTTAAAATTGCGCTATCGCTTCAGTGGTTAACTTAATATTATTGTATGTTCTAGATTAACTTGCGATATCTATTGGTTTTATACATGAAAATAATGTATTGAAGTTTCCTAAATCTGTGAAAATTTTGACATTTGCTTACAATATTGCGATATATAGCCTGTTTTATGATCACACGTAATTAAAACTGATAATTTTTTTGCTATATTTAATATTCTTTGTTTTTGGACCAGCTGTGAAAGATAAAAACCTTTTATTTGTGCTTTGTAATAATAATTTGATTAATAAACGATAAAAACAATCCGATGACAAAACCTAAAACAATTTGTTCAATGCAAGTCATTGAATATGTGCACCTCTCCCCTTTGTCTAGGTTTCGCAAGCCGGACAATGTTCATCATCCATGCATTCATATTTTATTTTCTGTTATGAGAGGATAAGTAAAATGAACCAAATTTCCTTTGTTTATTATTTAAGACTCCTGTGTAAAAAAAATTTTTGGGTGCCCGGACAACTCAGAATCAAGCTTCAACACCTCCTTTGAAAAGTCATCAAGAATGATGATTGATCCATCCCCCTACTGTGAGGCAAGGCGTTGGGCTTGAGATAATCCGACTGAAGAGGTTAAAAAGTCTCCCTCATCCGGCCTCTTCTGTTCCGGCCAACCACGCACCTGGTGGGCAGTCGCATCCGCCACTAAGACCTGGACAAACCTCGCCCCATGATCTCGGGCACCCATGTTAAGTCACCAAACGTAGCAAACCATTTGGGTTGAATGGTTCCCGGAGCGGCGGTACCCATACCCGCCTCCCAAATTAAAGCTGCAATACAGGCGTGAATACATTATATTTCTAACTGCAGAAACTATGACACCATTTTTTGTTGTTTTATACGTAATATAAAATTGTAAAGATTTGTTTTAGATTTGATGTTAGAAGTACTTAAATGTAAATTGCTGTTTCGGATTTCTACTATTTTTGTTTGGCGTGTTAAAAATATTCTTCTGATAAAATACAAAATGTGTTCGAGGTCCTAGGTAGGTGTAGTAGGTACGTAGGTAAATCAAAATGTATAAACAACGGTTGTAGAACAAAAAAGAAAGTAACTCGGTACTTACCTATATATTTTGCTACACGTCATGTATATGCCTAATTACATGGTTTCTGTTTTGAAAAACTGCTTAATTGGCATCGATGCTCCAATCAGCTGTTGTATGACGTTGTATTTTAACACACAACCTAGGCTTGGTAGACATGAAATCAATAAGTATATTTAATTATATGTGTGTGCCGAAGCTGCTAAACCACGAATGGTGAGCTCTGACGTCCTGGAAATTGCACAGATTTTTCTGTCTGAAATTTCTAGATAACGCAACTATTTTAAGCTCGCCAAACATCTATACTATAATAATTAGCTTTAAAGTATGCATTTGACTGTCAAGACAAGACTATTGTTTGTTTCCTATTTTTTAATAATTTATTGTTCTTTGATTACTTAAAACGAAATAATGATAACAGATTATATTTTTTGTTTTTTCATTATTTATTGTATCGAGTAATATTTGTGTGACTGGTGATGTCCACTAGACACCACTAGACAGCAGTAGTTATTCCGAAACCATTACACCGTCGGGAACGGTTCCGCCGTCACGTGATCCGCACCACGTGGCGTTCCTACCCCCACCCGTCGCAGCCAACACCTCCATATAATAATACGATCATCCCATCCCTCATTGCCTCATTCCCGCACAACTAACTAACTACTCGTGTGCTCTGTCCTCCTGTCTGTATTGAAGGCTTACTTATTTATTTGCGGGGACAGAAAGGGGCATGCTGTAACGTCACCGCCTTGATTGATTCGTCTATCGTTTCATTGGCGAATTTTCTATTGTGCCAATGGTGAGGGAATTTAAAACAATGACAAAATAGTATGCCTTAGGAACATCGATGATTTTATTTGTTAATAATGTTTAATCTAAAACAGTTTGGTAAGGAGTTATAAGGAGTACCTATGTAAAAGTTGCAGTGTGGGAACATGTTTCTTTTCGGTCAGTTTGTGCGATATTTCATGTACCTATAGTATTTAGTTCCCCGCCTATTACAGCACGTTGATGCGGGGGATGCAACTCGTTAATTAAACCCGCGTAGAAACAAACAGCGGTTGTTGACATTTTCACATTTGACAGTTATGTTGCACAATGAAACACTTTCCTCCAATAAAGGCATAGACAAAACTTATAATATCGGTGGAAAGTTACCTATGTTATTATTTTTATAAAAAGCCACTTTATTTTAAACATAGTACCCTAACAGCCTTGACACTATGTAGCGCATCCAAACAGACATGTTGTGTTTTTTGTTGCTCTGCAGGATTATTTGTATATAACGGGAAAATGTGAAAATGTGTCAAAATACGTGGTTTAGTTAAAGCTTTATAATTTTATTACCAAATTTGGTATTGCATAGTTGCAACAGTGGTAAAAATGACAAAGTTTGCAAGTGAATTCGAGTGAAGACAAAGGATTTTAACAAAGGCCTGACATCATACTTAAGATAAAGGCCGTTATACACGAGCCCGATTTTCAGCCCGTTTCCAATTGGAGACAAAAGTCAACATTTTTCGCTATACGCGATCGCTGTTTTCAACTCTATTTTCATACCTACGATTTCGGTAGGCATCACAACTGACAGTATGGTTCATGTGTTGTTTGCAGTGATGACAATTGAAATCCTAGATATGAAAATAGAGGTGAAAATAGCGATCGCGCAAATCGAAAAATGTTGGCTTTTGTCTCCAATTGGAAACGGGCTGAAAATCGGGCTCGTGTATAACGGCCTTAAGACCCGGTTCAAATTTGTTTATAAATATTATTTGATGGCGTAGATGTTTGTTACCATAATATTCCAGAGCAATCTCATAACATAAACAATTGCTTGTTTTATTAATAATTTCTGAACGAATTTTGAATTTTTTTTTAAATGTCTTATATATTTCTTATTTTTGAAAACGTCGTTAACACCACAATACCTTTGTAGAAACTAGACAAAATTACCCTTTGGATTTTCATATCTGAAATATACCTTCATGTTTAAAAATTGCAATATTTTAAGCTTCAAACATTTAAAAAATTGAAATATAAATCTTATCCTAAACATATTCCTAAATTTCGGAAAATTCAAAATTAAAAAACACAGTCCGTATATATTGAAAGAATTTGAAACATCTATCACTTAATTTTTTTATCTCGTTTATACAATTAAAAATTATGACCATTTCCCGAGAATAACTGAAAAAATCTGACATTTTGGATTAATTGTTACACTATTTAATGATTTGTCGAATTTATTTATACACGCATAAGGCATTTATTTATATTATTAATAAAATAACATTACTTTCATGGAAGTTTTATTATTATTATACATAATGGTTTAGAAATAACCTAAAACCTACCATTAGCAAAACTAAATTATACTAATATAATAGCGAATTGGTCATTATAATGCAAAACATGGAACAAAAAACATTATATAAATGGCGCGCAAAATATCGTCAAAACTGTTATTTTTAATTTAAAACATGGCGGACCAGGCGGACTGCACATGCGCAGATCCGCCAAAGTCCAGTGTGCCCAACAGAAAGATTCCGTTTTGTTATTAGTAATCTTCTAAAAAATAATATGCACAAAAACAAAACAAAAATGTTGTGAAACAAAAACACCTTTTAACGTCGTTAAGTGTTTTTTTTATTAGTAAGGCTATTTGCAAAGGCTGTAAGTATTTTATTATTTATTGTTTCTCACAAAAATAACATACCTTCCCTCAGAGAAACCGTGGTGCAATTAATTGAGATTGCGTTTCCCATTAGGTCAAACGCTGGTCAAACAGTTTTAGAGGTCAATTAGTTACGTTTAGTTCTTCAGGGAATCTTATTATTATTATACTTGTGGTTTAATTCACTTCCCATTAAATTATAAATTGCAAGCTTATAGCAATGTAAATGAGGTGGCAATCAGAAAATAGCATGCAATAGAAATTCCACACCGACAAGTGCAACTTTCATGACGTCAGAACTTACCATTTGAGGGTTTTTAACGTAATATAATAACATTTTCTGCTTCGTAATTAAAATTTTACATTGTTATTTATAAAAAATGATCATGTTGCAAGTACGCATTATTATTATGTATCATATTATTTAATGTTGTACTTTATACACAGTTCAACTGTCATAAGCAGTGAATAGGTACTATCTAATGATGACCGTTATTTTATACAGCGCAGTTTTGTGAAAGTTCACCTAAAAGACTTTTTGACATGTCCGTGTGGTCTATTTTGTTGGTTATTAAATCATCATCATAAATGTATGTATTTATATCAATTTCTCGAACTGCTATTGCCACTATTACGGTAGCATATTAACGTGTTATCGTACTAGCGTATTATCCCGGATCATTGCATAATTTTATAATAGCTCCGCGAAATGACCGAGGGTGCTTCGGTATTGGTACCTCTCCCTTTTCCTGACGGACGGACTCCTGACAGACTCCTTTACTGGTTCCTCTCCCCTTTCGACAAATGTAACAGAAAGAGGCCTTGCACCGGAGCTTTCATGGGTTGCCCTCGGATGCGAACATAATTAATGGTTAATAATTTTTTTTGGTTTGTGAATTCAAATACGGCTGCATTATACTATAGCGGATTTTCATTACTCGAGGCCTACGTTATGTTATTTCTCTGATAGAAACAGACTCTACAACGCAGCTCGACCACGGTCAGTTCAATGGTATCCAGTAATCAAAATGATCAAACCCTGTACCGGAATCGGAATGCGCAGAGAACGAGTGCGCACCTCACGGCTGACGGACCAGGAAGCTAGGCTGCGAGTTGTCGGTCCTCAGTCCTCACTCCTCATCCACCTGTCATACGTAGTTTGCGCGCGAATCCCGCGATAAAGCAGCGGCCGAGCGGTCCAGCTGCACGGCGCATCACAGCTCACAGCATCTGAGCCTCATCTCGCATCGGGTAGCAGCCAACAGCGGCCGGTGATTGATCTCCCGCGCACCACCTCATGTAGTAATACCGTACTGTGAATGATGCCGGATTCGCACCATTCATAAACGGAATAACTGGCGAACTCTCGGGGACGGGGGGCAGAGTCTGCCCCCAATGTTTTTTCACCCTAAATCAGAAGTTTAGACAAAACTACGGATTTTGCTTCTTAACTCCCCCTCCATTATTTAATTTTTTGGGGAATGTTTATACGATTATTTTAAAGATTAGAATATATATAATTAGATTTATAATTAGATTATATATAATTAGATTATATATAATTAGATTATATTTAAATCTTTTGTGTACTTTTATTTGTTCAATCTTGACAGTTATTAAATTGACTCTAGTCGACACTTCCACAGTCAGTGACATATACACCAATAATCGCGTGTTCCGTATTACCCAAAGTTTTTGTTATATCATTTTTATATTTGGAGCTATTGTTCAAATGGGATCTTCCTTCTTTCTATTTTACCCCACAGCTGTTAATCCCATCGACCAATAAAATAATGTGTCGATCGATCGCTGTATATTTTAAAATTAATCTAAATCTCGCACTCTTCAACGCCGGCCGTCTGTTTCGATGTTTGCAAAAAACATCGCCAAAAACCATTATTTTTGGAAGCCTGAACACAAATATTAAAATGTAATCTGGACAGAGTTTTCAAAAGTTAATTTCCACACTATGCACTACTAATAGGTTCGCATTTAGAAGATTTTAAAATTATTTTTTACGCTTTACATGCCTGAAACTTCTTTTTTTGATTTTACTGATTATTTCGTAATCCTTTTACTAGCTTGTGCTTATAGCAAAACCCTTTCGTGTTTCTAACTAACTAGTACTGCTGCTCATTTGGCCTTTTTACTACTGATGGTTGTATTTAATTGACTGAATTTATGTTACATTAATGTCATGATGAGGAAAAATTCGTTACTGGATAAAAAACCTCTACACTGAAACTTTCTTGGCTTACGTAGACTCACAAAAAAAGTCTGGTTAAAGAAATGCCAAGATATGTGTTGCACTCGTAGTATTTATTTAAAGCATCTACAATTTGATGAAAATTTCACTTTTGCAGTAATATTTCGCGTTACATCGCTGTAAGAACTGTCAAAAGTATGCGGATGGTTTGTCAGGATAACGCGCGCTAAACGATTTAAAGTTAAACCCCAAAACAAGCAGGTTGTGTAGCCAATTTGTTACGAGGCTCGCATCTAATCGCACACGAGTATTACAACAATAGCACCCCCTGTATAATACTGTAGAGGTAGCTGTGTAGAGCGAATTGTAACAGTGTGTGCGTATTGTGTGTGTTTGCAGTGTTGTAGCGCCGCGTGACGTCACAAGGTCGATGCGCCCTGTGAACTCGGCGCTAGCTACGCGCACAATGCGCCCCGCTCTGGTGCGCAACCAACAAACTAACCAAACAACCCAAACAACCCGCCAAAATGCAGACATTACTATGCCATCAACAACAGCTGTACGCTCAACGCCGCTGCCGCTGAAAGATCCTTCGTATCTTCGCTTCTTGTTACTTGCGTCGTTTATAAGAAAGTGGGACAGAGGTTAAAATGAAACTATTGGGATATCACTCATCACTATGTCAATAATCCTATTAAATCTGCATCCATTTAATAATATATATTCCGTATAGCGCGCTTGGTGTGATTTTTAACAAAAATGGCCATCTGTAAATAAGATAATATATTTTACATAATCCTTCCGCAAAGACCCCCATCGTACCCTATCGGCGGTATGCCTTATGTCCCATGAACTTGCTGCTGAGAGCTCCGTTGTAACCTCTCTTCTAGTTGCACGCTTCGTAAAAGCTGCAACTGTACCCATAAGTGGTATGTCTTTGGCTTTAAATCCTGCTGATGAATGTTTTATTTGTGAGGATGATGAAGAAATTAGAATAGAAATATCAGCGATATAATTTTAGAATTTGTGATCCTGCTGTTGAAAGTTTCACTGAACCTTTCGTTTTACAGCAAGCTTAGTTTATGAGAAGTTACAACGGAAATATCAGCGGTAGGCCTTTAGGTATCCTGCCCCTGAAAGCTCCGTTGTAACAGCTCATTCTGCCACAAGCTTAGTTTAGAGAGAAGTTTCAATGTAAATATTAATGGTAGGGCTCCAGGTATCCTGCCCTTGAAAGCTCCGTTGTAACAGCTCATTCTGCCACAAGCTTAGTTTAGAGAGAAGTTTCAACGTAAATATCGTAAGGTAGGGCTCTAGGTATCCTGCTCCTGAAAGCTCCGTTGTAACCGCTCATTCTGCCACAAGCTTAGTTTAGAGAAAAGTTTCAATGTAAATATCAATGGTAGGGCTCTAGGTATCCTGCTCCTGAAAGCTCCTTTGTAACCGCTCATTATGCCACAAGCTTAGTTTAGAGAGAAGTTTCAATGTAAATATCAATGGTAGGGCTCTAGGTATCCTGCCCTTGAAAGCTCCGTTGTAACAGCTCATTCTGCCACAAGCTTAGTTTAGAGAGAAGTTTCAATGTAAATATCAATGGTAGGGTTCTAGGTATCCTGCCCTTGAAAGCTCCGTTGTAACAGCTCATTCTGCCACAAGCTTATTTTAGAGAGAAGTTTCAACGTAAATATCAATGGTAGGGCTCTAGGTATCCTGCTCCTGAAACCTCAGTTGTAACCGCTCATTCCACCACAAGCTTAGTTCATGAGAGAGATGGAGAAGTTACAACGGAAATATCAACGGTAGGTATGCGTATGCCTTTAGGTATCGTGCTCCTGAAAGCTCCGTTATAAACTCTTATCCTTTCACATGCACTGTTGATAAGAAAACCAAAGTAAGTTCCAGCAGTATTCTGCGGTAGGCCTATACGGATGCAAGTCAGCATCGCTATCTGTTGCCAAAAGCTTAATTTATGAGAGAGATAGAGAAGTTACAACGGAAATGTCAACGGTATGCATTTGAGGTATCGTGCTCCAGAAAACTCCGTTGTAACCGCTCATTCTGCCATGTGCATAGTTGATGAGAAAGACGAGTAAGTTCCAGCGGAAATATCAGAGGTATGCCTTTACGGTTGCAAATTGTGCACCTCCATCCTATGCCGGAGGAGCTTAATTTTAATGCCGGGATAACGCTTGTAATATTCCGATAAGCTACCCACTACCCGGTATAAGGTCCCTGGTCGCGGGAGCCGCGGTTTACTGACATATTTTTGCACCGTTATCTTTTATGCAGAAAATTATTGAAATGCGCTATTTAATATGCATATGTTTGGCAGTTCATTGTTACAGTATACAGTGTGACCTTGATTATGTTATTTCGCGTTTTTAGTTATTCTCTCACAGCGTTACTTTAAAATGTTGATATAAAAGAATCGTAAAATGTGATATGTTTTTTTTTTTTTTGTTATTTTTTTTCATTTAAGTTTACAAATTACTAATAATAACGTATATAATATATACATATTATGTACTGTGTATTGAATTTTATCTCATAAGTTCTAACGATCTTGTTTGAATGTATTGATTGGTGCAATATTTGTGATTTCTCTGGCAGCGTATTATATGTAGGTATGTAGTTTAGTTTAAATTTATCTTTATTTTAAGTGTTTTTTCGTCGCCAACATTATTTTTTTTTCAAACTGCATTGTGTATAAATTCTTATATTATAAAATGGGGGCCTCAGCACGGGTAAACAACCCAGTGAGGCCAACTTTACTGGATTATACTATGAAATGTAAAATATTGTATCAAAAATAAAAAAAGTTAAGTAGAATTTGTCGAATTAACTGTTGCGTATTTATTAGCTTTGTTCTTTTTTGGTTGTCGGAATTCATGGGACTTCCTTGCATTATTTCTGTGATTGTCCCTGTTTTTATATTATGTATGCGATATTATTATTTTATTTAAATATGAGAAGTACCTTCTTTCTTGACAGGTTGTTCAATATTTGTATTTAAATTTCATTGCGTCTATAATATATGATACTTGCTGAAGTTCCCGGCTTTGCCCGGGCTTTGTACAGCGTTTTTCGAAATCTAATATAGACAGTGACCTTCCTCTTGTTTTGAAGGTCAAGTGTGCAAATTTTCATCAGTCTCTGAATAAAACTAGAAGTGCTTACAAATCCAAGCCGCCCGTCACGAAATTTCTGACATACTTGCTGCTTACTTAATGCTTCACTCAAATTTATAAATGTTAACCTCAATTACGAAAGATGGGAAGGCTGATAGAGATATTGAAAGAAGGGTGAATGCCGGTAACTGCATTAATGGAGGACTGCATGCCGTTGGCGGTAATAAAAACTGTCCAAAGACGCGAAACTAGCCGTCCATAATGGAGTTCTGGTACCTACCCTGATGTATGGCAGTGAGGCATGGAACTGGCAGAGGAAGGATGAAAGTAGACTGAATGCTGTAGAAATGAGATCCCTGAGGCGAATGTGTGGTAAAACCATGTACGATCGTGAGAGAAACGTGGATATCCGCAAAGAATGCAAGGCTGATGTAAGCGTGATGTGTAAGATTAAGAAAGGGACTCTCCGATGGTTTGGGCATGTAGAGCGAATGAACGAGGAAAGGAGTGTAAGGAGAATATATGATGCAAATGTGAATGGTAGAAGAAGTCAGGGACGCCCGAGGAAGACATGGCACGACCAAGTGAATCAGATACTTGAGTCGGGCCATTTGAAGAGTCGGAATAATAGAAGAGCATGTATGAGACGGATGTATGAATGTGAACGAGGCAAAGAGTGTGTGCCAAGATCAAGTTGTGTAGCGGTCCGTCCTCTCTGCCTACCCCTGCGGGAAACGGCGTGATGGTTAGTTAGTTAGTTTTAGTTAGTTAGTTAGTTAACCTCACTTCGGGCTATTTATTAGTGGAATAATAGAAGAGCATGTATGAGACGATGTATGAATGTGAACGAGGCAAAGAGTGTGTGCCAAGATCAAGTTGTGTGGCGGTCCGTCATCTCTGCCTACCCCTGCGGGAAACGGCGTGATGGTTAGTTAGTTAGTTTTAATTAGTTAGTTAACCTCACTTCGGGCTATTTATTAGTCCTAGTGAGGTTAATTTTTTTTGTATGTAAAAAAATAACAACATACGTACGGTGAGAGATTATAAATAAATAAAATAAAAAACTTTAATCAGCGATTCCTGATATTATTTGAAGTAAAAATATAAATGAAGTGTTGATCTCCGGTGACTCTTTAGATGCCTTTTTTTTCTTCAAAATCAAACCTAAAAAAAATTACCACACGTCGATGGCCAATCAGACCGGTAAACCGACCAACCCCGCCCCTGACTGTCCAATACGTACTTTTTGGATGGTTTTAGTTTTAAAAAAACAACATCAAAAATGTCACCCGAGACCAAAATAACATTTAGATTTTTTACTCCAAATAATGTCAGGAATCACCGATTAAAGTATGTCAAGTACGTCCTTTCTCTCTACATAGAAATGTTACTCATTTCTACGCTTTTATTTGTGAAATATAACAATGGGTTGCGCTATTTTATATTGATTTTACCTACAGACATGTTACATTTGAAATATGTAGCTATTTACGGAAAAAAATGTGCGATATAAAATTGGAATTCTTTGATTATTGTCATGTCTCATTGTCTTACGTACCCTACTATTCCATTATTAGTACTCGGTATTTCATTCTATTGACATTCTATTATCATACCTAAACTGTTATTGAAAGGTAATAAAATGCGCTGTCAAATTGTATAATTCTAAAAAATATATAATTTTATAAATATAACAATATTTAATGGAAACATGAAAAAGTTTTAAAGATTTTTGTAACTAAAATTACTAATTTACGAACAGAAAAACAAATAGAAAAACACATGTTTTGTTAGACAAATGTGTTGTAAATGTTATCGTCACCTCACTTTTTTTGACATTTCATGTAAAAATAATCCCAAGGAGTCAGTACATTTTTTTCAAATTGCGGTCGGACACTTTGGTTTCATAAAGGTGTACATTTAAATTATTTTATGGTTAGCTTTCATAATAATAAGAAGTGTGGTGTTTTCTCTTTCTAACGCCGTTTAGGGGTTTAAAACCACAAATAAATAATAATAATAAGGGTCGACAGGAAATCTTTCTTTTTTATAATGAAATACGTGCAATCGATTCAGGTGTGTAAAGCAAAACTCTTCTGGGGTATTCTTACTGCAATAATACGGCTTTGAAATAAAAATAAAATCTATTTTGCATTTACGAGTAGAGATAAAACGTAAAAGGTAATTATTGGCCAGGAGTCTTTCCACTACACGCATTGTTTGCGTGAATATTTTACTACTGAGTAATAACATTTTTTATTATTAATATAGAGTGTAATGGTAATGTTTCTTTGTTGTTTCATTAGAAACATACAATCAAGTTTAAATCTCTATTTCCTGTTGACAGTTGCAATGTATTTACACGGTGGCTTAACTAATCCCTTATAATTGCCTGGCGGGCCGGATTATGAGAGACTGGTTGAGGGAGGCCATTTAACCTTTCCAGCCGGACTCTCTCGACCCATCGCCTTGCACCGAAGTTGGAGGGATGGATTCACACGCCCGTCACTCCTGGAATCATTGACCCCCAGATTCCTACCCATCCCTCGTACCTTTTTCCTTCCCAGAATTTCCTATCCTTCCCTTTCTTAAAAATACCCTCCACACAGCATCCTCTAAGATGAAATAGGCCCTGAGGGAAATTATTTTCCTCAGGGCCTCCTGTGTTTTTTTACATTGACTCCGCACAGGAGGCCCTGAGGAAAATAATTTTCCTCAGGGCCTATGTCATCTTTGAGGATGCTGTGGGGAAGGTCTTTTTGAGGAAAGGAAGGAGTGAACATGAGTCTTGAAGAGACTCATGTTGTAGGAGGGAGGAAACACAGAGGCCGGTAAATCTTTCCACAGCCGAGCTGTTGAACTCGAACGAATCGTAAAAACGACCCGTTCTCATGTGACTAATTGACTAATATCAACCCTGTACAAATTTTGGGCGCGTGTTTGGCGTGTTTCCCGACTATGCACCGGTGCCGAGGGGATCAATGACGGTAGTTCCTCGGAGCATCTTCCATTGTAATACCGGTAGAACAAGGACAGCATTCCCACCTGACGCCTGTGCTCTAAAGATTGCAATCCGTCTGTTAAGATGGAAGAATCTATCAAACGGACCGCCTGTTTTTGCACAGAGTCAAGTGTTTTTTTTTAGGTATTTTGGAGCTGCCAAATTTAACCGTGGGGCGCACTGCGTGTGGGGCTAATGTAAAAAAATAATAATAACGTGGAGTAATCGTATTTATTTAGTGGGTAGTAGATAATTTAGGTTTACATTAAATATTGTCTAAATAATTTATAATCATGTTGACTTATTATGAGCAATAATTATTAGCCTGAAACACTCATGTACATTGAAACAATCTCCCGAGAAAAATACATGCCGCCGACGGGACTTGAACCCGTGTCCTTCTGATATCCGGTCAATTGCTCTTTATCCACTGAGCTACGTCGGCTTATCTCCTACCCGCCAAATAATTCAATATAAACTAGTGTTTAATTCAACAATTACTGCTTATTACATTTTTCCACCTGAAAACAACCTACTTTATTTTAATTTTTTTTATGTTGACTTATTCATTATTTATTAATTTGACTTATAAGCGCTATTACCTATCTACTTTCGTGTTTAATGTTTTTTTAAAGGATGTCGTATTTTAGTCTGAATTCATAAAATTGTATACAAATAAAACAACAGGCGTTTATTTTCTAAACCGATTACCATTACCTATTATTGTCTATTAGTATAACCATTTAGCGAATGGATTTCGCTTATTAGCGCTATCTGGGCGGGTGGAGATCCACGTGGTGGTTGGGCGGTGCAACAGGTGGGCGGGGGCGGGGGTGGGGGCGCCTGCGTACTTCCTCCCGGTCCACCCCGGCACAATACATAAGAACCAATCAATAACTTCGGCACGCACACACACACACCCACACAAACGACGGAATCTTGCTTCTTCATACCTAAAATATATTTAAATGACTTGACCTAATAATTTCCATTTGGAATATTAATTGTTACTGCGTACTATCCGGAATTTACACGCCCCGGCTTCATGATCGCGGCTGATTGTAAAAAGTTTGGTTTGGACAAAAACAAAATATTCCTGAAATAACCGAGTTAACTTTTGAATTATAAAATTATTCCGCGCGTTCCAGAGTGGTAGACGCTCTCAATATAGCCCTGCATAGCGATTCTATATTTTTATGGGATCGTTATCGATATAACGGACGTGATCTCCTGTCAGATTTGTGTGATTTTTACATATTTGCTGTCACACATTTTAGTTAACGTTTTAAACACGAATTCCTGCAAGTATGCGTGATTATTTATTCATTTAATGTACGTCGTACATAGAAAAAGCAAATAAATCACACAAATCTCATAGGAGATCACGTCCGTTATCTCATAACGATCCCACAAAAGATGTAGAATCGCTCAGCTGGTAAAAAAGCATAATTAAGAATTGAAACGTTGCTTGAAATGGAACCAGCCGTGTTTCATGACTAGATTTGAATAGCCAGTTACTTCCCAACCTTTATCTTCTCCATTTCCTTCCCCATCCCACTCGGCTTAATCTCACAACATATTGGGAATGCCATAGTTACCACTGGCTTCGGGAAGTTAGTTCTTGCGCGGTATTCACATAAAAAAATCGCAATATTTCCGGACAAACATAAATTTTTATATTTTTCTGTGTATTTTATTGAATAATCCGTTGAAATTTCACTAGTTTCGATTTACTAGTTGGTCATTGAGAGATTATGGCTAATGGCGGCCTTATCGGTTCTGATAACATTGATTACACGTTTCTAACCTTTACCTCTTGAAAAAATACTGTTATAATTATTGCTATTAGCTTTATTGTCCAATTAATCTGGTCGTGATTGTAGTTCGTTCACTTTCTATTGATTAACTCTGCTGAGGAATGCGAAGACGTTCCTAAAATGTGGGAATTTTCTTTCTATTTGACAATCTAACAGCAATCTCTAACTTTGTCAACTAACGCGGTTATTTTAACAAAACTGAAAACTTGTGCAAAATGTTTAAATATAATGTAAATATTTGAATCACTACTATCAAGGATTGTTATTGAATTCATGTAAGAAAAAATTATAATATTCATGTTTTCAAGTAATAATATGAGGTTACTTCAAATTGCTGTTTACTTCTATGTACCTCGCTTAAGAGGAACGTCTGCGCGGTCTTTTTTATACAAAACTTAAATTTGGATTTGAGGCCAAAATACACAACCAAAATGAATAATCTTTTTGAATTGAAAACTTCTTTAGCACCTTTGTCATTTAAAACTCGATGAAACGAAAAATAGCGACACTTAAAATAGACAAACACATACTTGTACATTAGGATTTAGCCTGCAAGAGAATGAGATAGTATAATCGGTCTCCTCTTTGTTCAAAAGTGTAAATATCTAGTACGGATTTTTGATATTTTATCTTTTGTGCTATAAATTATAAAATATAGATCACATATTTTTCAACGATTATGGAGGCAAGTTTGACAATTAGTGAGTTAAATATTATATTTAAAAAAATATTTTCCCTTACCTACTACTAATATAATTAAATACATAAATTAATAAAAAAGTGTTTTGATGGGCTTATATTTAAATTACTTATTTATTTTATATTTCAGTAGTGAGTTCTCGGCATACGTTGCAGTGCCACTAATATAGAAATTGTTTCTCCCTGCGTGTCTTTTCCCATTCGTCCCGTTCTCCTTCCACCTCCCTTTCTCCTCCCATGTCCCCTTCCCATCACGCGTTCCCCCTCCGCCTTCCCTCTCCCCTCTCCCGCGAACTCCCCTCCCGCGATCCCCTCCCGCGATCTCCTCCCCTCTCCCGCCTTCAATATATTCAGTCCCGGTATATTCAGATCTTCAGTTTGTTTGCCACCTCTGACGACCTCCTAATGGCTAAGACTCTTGACTCACAACCCCGAGGTCGCGGGTTCGAACCCGGCGTGCGCAAATAAAAAAAATTATTTGATTAATTTGTGTTATTTCACAATTAATTCATTTAAAATAATATATAGTATATTTGGGGCACGTTCCAGAGTGGAAGATACTATCAGTATCGCCCTGGTGTAAGTCCACCCTTCAGAATTGAAACGTTGCTTGAAAATGGCTTTAGCCGTGTTTGGTGACCAGATCTGAATAGCCAGGTACTTCCCAACCTTCCTCTTCCCCACCTCCTTCCCCTCCCCACTACCTTCAGCCTCACAACATACCACAATCGGGGATGCCATAGAGTCACTGGCTCCAGATGGGAGCAGTTGAGATTCTTGTGTGGTATTTCACTGTAAAAAAAATAAAAAAAAATTCTATTACAAACTTTTATTTTTGTGTATTATAAGAAGAATCAATCAAATTTGATTGTTCACATAGGTACTTATTTAAAATAAATATAATTTTTTTAGTAAATTAAAAATATTCGTGTTTGGTTAGTACCATAGGTGAATACTTCAAGTAAATTAATTAATTTAAAGAGTTTCGAAATTGAATTTTGATTGAGTAATCATTGTTTTGCAAAATGTCAATATCAAATTTTGACAGTTTTGTAAGAGTTTTTGTAATGATTAAAAAAACTTTTCAGATGTATTGTCATGTGGTTGTAATAATCCAGAAACCTTCGCGAGGATGGAAATAAAATATTTTGAAAGTTTCAAACATTTCCTGACTCATATAGATACACCCAAGCAAGTATATTTTGATTTTTATATATATTTTTTCATTATGTTTACATAATAGGTTCGGCAATTATCATTTGCTCCCAAAAAAATATCTGAGTTGCCTCTAAAATCATGAAAATTTGATTCACTTATTGCCTTACGTTTTATAATTTAAAACGCTAATAAATAATTTAGCACATATCTGTACTAGATATTTGCTAAACCTTTAGAATTTTAGATTAAACAAAATAATTATTCAGTTCGTTTAAGTTTTGTATGAAAAAGGCCGCGCAGCCGTTCCCCTTAACGTTATTTTATTTATCAGTTAGATCTTGTAGAAATGTGGTGGTTGACAATATTGATAGTGTAAACTGCCACAAAGCAGCCGATGATTACTTGACAATGCCAACCGCAAATGTTATTATTGTATCACTATTCAAATCCTGTTGTTTACGGCGAAGATACATATTGTTTACCCTATGCGGCAAGCTTGTAGTAATCTGGCAAGCCGCGCGGTTTCAGCTCGGTGTTCAGAGTGTTCAGGATGGAGGATGTGTGGGGTGTCGGATGGGGGCGGAGCGACCTATCGATTGGCGGACGGGGGGGCACCACCACGGGTACCCAGTACCCGGCACCCGGCACCAGGCACCCGGCAGGCACCCTTAGAGCCCGTTCACACTTCCGTCGTAAAAACGGAGATGGGTTACGTCTTTACGACGGAAGCCCTAGCCGCTGTAGTGGCTCTATGGAGCTGTTCACACTTGCCGGATCCGGCGTGAAGACGGATCCGTTATTTTTTGCCGGATAGTTCGCCTACGCAGAGTGTCCGTCGTGAAGCCGGAAAGGAACGCGCTGGCTCATACATTTCAATGGAGCTGTTCACACTACACGGCGGGACGACGGATCCGTTTTGAACCCGCCACACCTCGAGCAGGCAAATTGTGTTTTTATGGGGCGCGCGTTTGGCGTTTATAATATTATTATATAATATATATGTTTGTTCCAGAATGCGATTTTTTCTATTTAATCTCAAGAAAATATTTAGTCATATCATTCATGTTTTTTAGTCATTTTAGTTATAATAATTGCTGGATGATTTTCGCGTACTTTCTCCTTTTCAAGTATGCAAACAAAATATTCTCCCACGGTTTGAACAAATAAGGTCCGACCCCTGAAGTAATTTTATGGCTGGTATTACACCAATACATTCCCTTACCGATTTGGAAGAAAAAAAAATTATTTTAATTGTTTTATTTTTAAGTAGGTATTTATAACACATGACAACAAGACCACATGACAACAAGAGCTTCATCGTCGTCCATTGCGCAGTGCGCACGACCGTCTACTGAAGAATGATAAAATGTTTTGGTCGTTGTTTTCGTAGAGTAGGATCCGTCTTAAAAACGGAAGTGTGAACAGGGGCCTAGGGCTTCCGTCTTAACGACGGAACCCGTCTCCGTTTTTACGACGGAAGTGTGAACGGGCTCTTACGCTAAATGTCATCCGGCGCGGGATAGCCGCTAGCGGGGACTGGGGAGCGCCAGCGCCCCTCGGTAAACAATACCCGCGATACTAGGAACATTATCTTCTCGTTCCCGCTGCCGCCTGCCGCATTCCGGTCAAATAAGGCCTAGCCGCTAACCTCTGCCGGCGTATTATCGCTAACTTGTCTTGTTGCAATGTTGGTACATATGTAACCGTTTGATTAGCATATATTGTGTTATTTATTAGCCAGGATCAGCCGAGTGATTCCGTATCTTTTGTAGGATCGTTATTTGATAACGGACGTTATTTCGTGTCAGATTTGTGTGATTTTTACATATTTGTTAAATATTTTAGTGATTGTTTTAAACACGAATTGCTACAAGTATGCATGATTATTTATTCATTTAATGTACGTTGTACATATAAAAAGCAAATAACAGCCATAAAAATCTGACTGGAGATTACGTCCGCTATCTAATAACGATCCCACAAAAGATACGGAATAGCTCGGCGGGATACGTGGAGCTGGAAAGTATTTACAAAAAAATATTTCCTTTAGGATCATTGGCTTTCAAAATAAGAAATTTACCTATCGAAAGTTAGTAATCTTGAAAAATTACGACATTTATCCAATTAAATTATAAAAACACAAGACACATTATAGTCATCTGACGGCCTCCGTGGTCGTGAGGGGGGGGGGGGGGGGGGGGGGGCAAGGCTCTCGACTAACAATCCAGAGAACGCGGATTCAAATCCCGGCCGGCACAAATAAATTTTATTTTATTAATTTGTGTTAATTCATAATTTTATTAATTTAAAATAATATACATCGTATTTGCGGCACGTTCCACAGATTAGGATACTGTCAGTATCTATCACCATTTAGATTTTAAACGTTGCTTGAAATGGTTTTAGCCGTGTTTGGTGCCCAGATTTGACTAGCTAGGTACTTCCACACCTTCATCTCCCCCATCTCCTTTACCTCCCCGCTACCTTCAGAGCATCACAGTGTAGGTACCCCAATGGGAGATGTCATAGTCTCACTAGCTCCAGACGGGAGCAGTTGGGACTCTTGTACGACAATTTCAAATCACAACGGTGCCAAAGAACTTTTCACTTTAAAGAGTATTCCGAATGATTTATTCAATGTTACTTTATAATAAAAAATCATAACTTTAGGTCTACAAAAGCAGGAGATATTTTTTTTAAATAAAAAAATAAACTCTTCTCTACAGAACAATTAACATTTAAAATTTTCGTGATCGACTTGATTTTGCAGTACACTAGTGACATACTCAGCTATAAAAACGCTAGCGTTATTTGCTTGACCTATTTCAGCATATCCCTCGCCATACATTCCCGTTGGAAATGTATGGCGAGCGATTTGCTGAAATACGCCAAGCCAAATAAAGCTGGCGCTTTTATAGCTGAGTCTGTCACTAACATTACTTCCATCGAGAGAGGCTTAATGATTCATTCGGCCTGATTTGCCTTCTAGTCTAACTTGCGTACTCGCGATTTAATGGATTCGAGGTGAGTTTCGAATAGTCCCATTAATTTAAATATTCTAATCCCTCGGCATACAGAGCTGGTATTTAGCTTCAGGGCGTATTATTCTGTCAAAGGAGAAGGCAATCATCACAAGATAGCGGAGTGGCCCGTCACTAATGCACATTGCACTTTCAAATGCGTTCCCATGCACCTCGTAGTGTGACGTTCTGCGTAACATCGTAATATTGTTGTATCGCCCACCCTCAATTACACGGCTGTGAGGCTGCGTATACACACGCGAGCCGAACTACGAATTACAAAGTGCGATAAATGGTATTTGAAGTTTTGCATTATTGCAACACAATACGTAATATACATATCAACATTTTGAGGGGAATTCAGTGTTTTTAAATTGACTCATCTGATTACCTAAATAAAGTTCTTTAACCACTCCGATCTATCGCGAACATGCACTTTTTACGTCTTGAATGTCAGATTTACGAAAACTTGGTGTAATTTCCGCTTCACAATTAAAGCTCTATTAATTAAACATTTCTGAACGTAGCCGAATACTAAAAACTGTTTTTGAAAGGTTACGAAATAAGCTTTCAAATCGTTATATTACAAATAAATATTAACATTTGTAAATATTAAAATTTAGAATGCAAACAAAAAAAATGTAAAAATGACTCACGTGATGTTTTTATGTGAAAACGGCACTAAAATCACGGATTATGTAAAAAACAATACTAATTAAATAAAAAAATTAACTAAAAAAACAATTCTATTGTGTAAATGTATATATAATAAACAATTTAGTCACCTCACTTTTTTATCATTTCATACAAGAATATTTAATAAAAAAATAACAATGTCTAACGGCTGGTAGGCGATTTTGCGGTCTACCATGATGTATCTGACAGAATAGGTCTTTTTATGTATTTCTATGGACAACTTAAATAGTGATGGGTAGCTTGATTTATTATGGAGCTTCTACTTTTTATTTTAGGGATGTCACTAGAACAATAACGAGTTATAACGATTTCGGTGAAAACACGCTTTTTGTACTTGACTGCTATTGTCATATTAACGTGTTTATCTGCTTACGTTGCTGAGTGTTTAAAATGATTCAATTCGATTTATTGTTTTTTATTTTTATTATGGGTGTCGAAAGGTAATGCGCATTACGGGAGATGATTCCACATGATATAAAAGTAAAAAAAAACTGCCTTAAAGCATTCGAATGACTAAAGCGATATATGTATATCTCTATTTCTTGTAAATACTATCTTGTAGAATCACCGCCCGAAGGTAGTCTACTTAGCCCCATACACCTTGTATATTGATAACAATTTGAAAGTATTCATTTTAAGCTCTAAATAACTGTGGGTACTGTGATGTAAGCAGAATTTAAACAAACCCAAAAGTTAGATACGTTTTAAGATTTTCACGGCCAAAAGTATTTTCGTTATTTGTTTGTGGGGTGTTATGCCGTGTTCCGCTACCTCCTTCTTCAGCCAAAGTTTCGGACAGCGTTACAGTGTCCATCATCAGGGCAGATTTCCATAATCTGCCCTGATACTACCTTACAAACGTATTCATTAAGGTGATGTATCACGTCGTGTAAAATTTGGGATCAGGACGCTAACAGTAAGAGCCCGTTCACACTTCCGTCGTAAAAACGGAGAGGGGTTCCGTCGTCATGACGGAAGCCCTAGGCCCCTGTTCACACTTCCGTTTTCAAGACGGATCCTACTCTACGAAAACAACGACCAAAACATTTTATCATTCTTCAGTAGACGGTCGTGCGCACTGCGCAATGGACGACGATGAAGCTCTTGCTGTCATGTGGTACTTATAAAAAAGAAGGAAAAAAGTGAAAAGAAAATTTTGGGTACACCCAATTATAGCTGAAATTATTTGTTCAACCGTGGGAGAATATTTTGTTTGCATACTTGAAAAGGAGAAAGTAAGCGAAAATCAACCTGCAATTATTATAACTAAAATGACTAAAAAATATGAATGATATGACTAAATATTTTCTTGAGATTAAATAGAAAAAATCGCATTCTGGAACGAACATATATATTATATAATAATACGCGCCCCATAAAAACACAATTTGCCTGCTCGCTTGCGTCTGGGAGCGGGCGGTGGTGAAGTGTGAAGCGGGGTGTGGGGGGTTCAAAACGGATCCGTCGTCCCGCCGTGTAGTGTGAACAGCTCCATTGAAATGTATGAGCCAGCGCGATCCTTTCCGGCTTCACGACGGACACTCTGCGTAGGCGAACTCTCCGGCAAAAAATAACGGATCCGTCTTCACGCCGGATCCGGCAAGTGTGAACAGCTCCATATAGCCACTACAGCGGCTAGGGCCTCCGTCGTAAAGACGGAACCCACCTCCGTTATTACGACGGAAGTGTGAACGGGCTCTTACACTCTTTATGTAGATGGCGATAAGGTTTATATTCCCGTTTAACACCAGCCTTGATTTATGATTTTGATATATTGACATTTTTTAAACATAGCAAAGACTATATTTTATTTTATTTTGCGAAGCTCGTACACAAATATTTAAATGTTTTACGATCATTTTCTAAATAATTTTATCTTCCACATTATAAATATTGTATGTTTTCTGGGCATAAAAAAAGATTAATAAAATAAATACTCGATTATTTTAATAAGTAAATATATGTATGTTCTACTCGTAGTATTTAATTAGGGCAACCAAAATATTTCTATGCAATCTTATTTTCAAACCAGAATTAAGTACATCATTTTGCATTGCCTAGTAGTGCATCCATCGCCTTAACTCAAAACACCCGATTTTTTAAATTTTGGCAGTGTAGTTGTCGGAGTGCGTATTGTTGTGATGTTTACGCTGAAAGCTCGGTTGTAAGCTCTCTGTTGCATGCGTCGTTTATGAGAAAGACTGGAGAGGATTTAAAGGAGTTGTCAGCAGTAGCAGTACGTCTTTATTGTTTACCTGTCGATGTGGTGAGATTCGCTGGGCGGGTGGAACCAGGCAGATTGAAGCTGAAACGATACGGAAAGCAGGTGACTGCTTACCTGTACCCTGTACTGGCCGCTGACGAGTCTGCCATCTCGAGCCGGCAACAAATGTTGTTATCCTTGAGATATTCGCACATGTTTGGTAACCGACCGACCGACCTGCCTCATAACAACTAAATTCTAATACTTTTTAAGCCGCTCTACTTTTATTCAAATTGTGTGAAATTTCTAACTACCTTGCAATTATTTGCTACCGGCGTGTTTTATTAAAATTTCCCCTTTTTATTATCGTTTAATATTATTTACGCAACTACCTAATTAACATTGTCTCCCGCTAACCCCTCATAAGATCAAAATATTTCCCCTTTGCAATCAAATTTAAATAATTGAAATATTTATGAACGTATCCGAAAACAACAAAACAATGTTTTTTAAAGGCAATGAAAAACGTTTTCAATTTTTGAAAATTCTGACTGAAACTCCCGTCCCAGATAAAAAATATATTAAACTTTTTTTCTTCATCTTTTTTAATATTATATTAGTTTCTACCAGTCTGGGTATTCTAATGTTCGATTGTTTAGTGTGTCGTCGTAGATCATTGAAAATAATATATAAACACCGTAGTGTGGTTGCTGTGTAACTGCCTTTATTAAAACGTCTAAAAATTTTCTTTATAATAAGGTTCTCAAGAATCGAAGGATTCCACTTAAAACTACGTATGAATTTAATGATGTAATGGCTGTTAAAAATGGTTGGCATAATAAGGTCGCGTATGACCTTGATCTTTAGACGACACGAAGATTCCTTTTTTTGATTTACGAAACAAGATGATAAACAAAATATTGGTGCTTATCGATTCTGTCCTCGATGCTGACAGGATTTTCTTGGAAACTGCTTTGAATCCACGACCTCGTAATAATCCACATGCGCCATGCTCAATGTACAACATGCTGCTGATAGCGCGGTTGCAACCTCTCCCTCTAATAAATTTCGCGTTTATCGGAAAGAATAATTAATTAATTAATTTGGAGCTCTCGTCGGCAGGACCATGCTCTACGCGTTATAACTGGTGGTGATGATATTTTATAGCTGCATGTGGCAGGGGTTTAAGCCTCAGCGATATCCTACAGATCATTTACTTATTTGAAGGATTTCTTATAAAAAAATATTACGATACGGAAAATATTACAGTTTTTTTAGTAATTCGTAGTATTATTCCACACTTAATGTAAACACCGCTACACTTTTCAAGGATATTGGTTTTTCAATAAATTTACTAAAGAAAGATCAGAAGTATTATCAATAAAAATTAAACAAGAACTTAAACTCCTTTCTAACTAACCATCCCGCCGTTTCTCCGCAGGAGTGGGCAGAGAAGTCGGACCGCCAAACAACTTATATCCGATTCGCTTGATCGTGCTAGATCTTTATTGATCGAATAACAGTTTTCTACTTTTTTTTCATAAAACAAATATCTTCTACTTTTCTGTGATTTCCATAATGTGTAGGTATTATTTACCAATTACTTGTTTTATGTTTTGCATTTTCTTTATGCATAACCGGTTCTATAATCTTTTAATAAAAGAGTTAGTGATACAATAAAGTACGATTTATTACAATAAATTATGTAATACAAATAAAAAAGAGGCATATTACCATGTTCGACGTAGGTACTAGGTACTGAGAGCTGCAGGTAGGCATTTCAATGGCTGGATTAAGTTTGATGTTCAACTTAAACTACTCCTTAAGATGAAGCCATACTAAATAATGCAAAATCATACAAAATCAAACGTTTTTGTTTTGAAAATTTGGTCGCTTAGAAGTATTATAGATGCTTCAATTTAATACTGCGTGTAGAACATATCTTGGCCCTTAATTAAAAATATCGGTAATTTTTTTATAAGTCTTTTAATAAGCCTAGAAAAAAATAAATTATAAGGTCTATAAAAAACACTTTGAAGTCCAAACTCTCCTATTTTCGGATATGGTTTAATTGTTTAATGTGGCAAATTTAGTTTCTTTTATGATAATCGCAAAAAAAAATGAAATTTACGCCCGAACCTCACAAAAGAAAATATAATATGCATTTTCGCATCGTTATTTTTGACATCACGGCGACAATACGGCAGTCGACGAATTTGTAATATCAAAGTCAACCTTATACCGTCCACCGAAGAACGACTGGCAGCCGCCTCTATTTTCTGTCACTACTCCTCCGGACGGAGTGGAGAAAAGACGTGTTAGGCTCCGCGCCGCTTGTTTTCGTGAAATAAATTTAAAAATTTCGTTTTATTACAATAAAAAATACCTAAAAAAGGAATTAATGTTTTTTACAGGTCTTTACGAAATCAACATGTAAAAAAAAACTCAAATATCTTTTCCAACCTCTCCAAAAGCTTTTTCTCAAGTATTTTTAAACTCTTCCCATAAAGGGGCGTGAATTCCGATTTCGATTTTTTCCTGTACTAGTGGATCGGCTTAAATTGTTATGGTCCCTTTTCACTATGCGCTATTTCACAAGGCAGTGACAGAATATCACCGATAACACTAAAAATATTAAACTCCGCACTTCATATCCCGCTAACTATACTGATAAATCGGTCCATTAAAGAAGGCATTTTCCCAACAATTTTAAAAACGGGCAAAGTGATTCCAATCCACAAAAATGGAAACAAGGAAGAAGTAAATAACTACAGACCAATTACAATACTGAACACACTTTCTAAAATTCTCGAGAAACATATCAAAAACAATTTGTTAACTTTTCTCAACAAAAATAATACACTATCACCCAATCAATTTGGATTCAGGGAAAATATGAGTACCTCACATGCAATAGCCTCAGTAACAGATTTCCTCAAATCAAATATTGATCAGGGCAAAAAATTAATTGGAATATTCCTAGATCTGGCTAAAGCGTTTGACACAATTCACCATCAAAACCTATTCAATAAACTCAAAAACATCGGAATCAAGGGAACAGAACTCAAATTAATCGAAAGCTATATGGGAAATCGCACACAGTATACCTCCATAGAAAACACATGTAGTGACAAAGAACACTTCAATAGAAAACACATGTAGTGACAAGGAACAAGTAACCTACGGAGTACCCCAAGGCAGCGTGCTTGGTCCAATCCTATTCCTTATATATATTAATGACCTGTGTCACCTCCAAATAGACGGAGAAATTATAAGTTTCGCTGATGATACTGTGTTACTCTTTAAGGCAAATGACTGGAAAACACTTACCACAAAAGCAGAACTTGGTTTAAATATTACTAAAAAATGGCTCGACTCTAACATATTAACTTTAAATATAGATAAAACGAAATTCATAACTTTTAGCATAAACTCAAGAGGCCAACCATCCAATAACATCCATCTTAAAATACATTCTTGTCAATCAACACACACCCTATGCGATTGTCCCCCAATTACACAAACGGAAAATATTAAATATCTGGGCATATACTTCGACCGTTATATAAAATGGGATAGACATATAGATTCAGTAATAGGAAAAATAAACAAGTTGATTTACTTCTTTAAAAACGTGAGAAATATTCTAAACATATATGATATAAAAAATATATACCTCGCACTAGCACAATCCTTAATAGAATACGGCATTATTGCCTGGGGCTGTGCCAGTAAAAAATACATTAATACACTGTTTAAAGCTCAGAAAACCCTAATAAAATTAATACTTAAATTACCAATACTAACACCCACTTCAATCATATTCTAAAAATTCCCAGTGCTGAAAATTCAAAAATTATATTCCAAACAAATACTAACTTTCCTTTACAAGAACTTAAACACATGTATCGAAATACTAGAACAAGACATGCACACCAACTACAAATACCAAAAACAAACACATCCTTTGGACAAAAACACTACAGATACCAGGCTATTAAACTATACAATTCACTTCCAACACAATATAAAACAACTAATATTATTGAATACAAAAAAAACATATGGAACTGGCTACAATCCTTTTAACTTTTAATTTATAATTTTGTCGTATAGAAGTCGATTTTATATTTTAATTTTATTGTTTCTGTATAATTTGATTTTTTATTGTTTCTTCTTTATATTAACTAAGACTACTGTTTGTTTTTGTTTTACTACTTACATTTTATAATTTATAATTTACAACTGTAAAATGTCCTTTACTACTTACATTTAATAATTTACTGAATATAATAATTTGTTAGTATTAATATTAATAATAATATGATATAATTTATAGAATAATTTACTATGTACTTACATTTTATAATTTACAATTGAAAAATGTCCTCTACAATAGTCTACAATACAGGTGAACTCCTAGTGTGGAGGACAATATACTATACCTTTGTAATGTAAATATACTAAGAATAAATAAGAATAAGAATAACCTTCCCCCGGAAGTACGATTCTACTTATCTTCATGTACGTGTGTTTCTAGGTCAGCTATAACTTTTATACGATATAACTTTTAGGCTAGAGTGGAAGATTAAAGTGGGTGATTAATGTGTCGTCTGTGTTTTTTCCCTCCCACAACATGAGTCTCTTCAAGATCCAGGTTTTTTAAATTTCTGTACTTAAACATATAGTTTACAGATAAATAAATAAGTTCAAGTAATTTTAAAAAAAATTTCATAATATAGAATAGGTGTGGCGAACCTAGGGCACGCGTTCCCGAGATGGCACGGTTGATAATTTGGACGGCACGTGAACGATTTCCAAGTTCAATTTTTATTTTTATTTTAAGTTAAAATAACATTTTTGATTAAATAATCCGCGAATTATTGATTAATTCCGATCGTTTATTATTTTATCGTGACAACTTCTAACTGGGAGATGTTATGATTCTTGTAACAAAATCGATCAATTTGATATCTGCAGGCAGATTAAACCAACGAAAAATTTTAGAATTGTTCAATGAGATAAACTTAGTATATACCTATGGGTTTACTTATGTACAACAATGCGCAATGGTGAAGTCGTGGAAAAGTTCTTCAAAGATTCGTTGAGTGTTTGGAAAAAGTTAGGCTCTTTTAGTAAATGAGAATCTCATTAAAAAATATAAGGAGTTACTTGACGTCGAATGCTTTCAAAATTAATATTTTTCACTGATTGTGCTTACATTTAAATGAATAAAATATTAAAACTGCAAGGTGTTAACAAAACAATTATTATTGTTATGTTGATTTAATCGAAGTATTTCAAGCCAAATTACAATTTTTTGATCTTGACGTTGTATCTAACACCTTCAAATATTTCCCTAATACAAACAAAACGTTTTGTAGAAGAAAGGCTAGATCAAATCAAATTAATCCAAGAATTTTCTGGAGTTCTTCCGTCGTTAATCAACGAGCCTTACTTCAAGATTCAAACAATTCAGGAGATTTGAAAAGATATCAAAATTTATTTTATATCCCGACACACTGTCAGCAGATGACCTCAATTTGACGATTTTCGGGTGGCTAAATCTGGAAGACTTTAAAATGCAATTTATAGAATTCCAATCGAGTTTGTTGATTTGAGAAATGATTTGGAAATAATTGAAAGTGATCGACTAACGAACATAAATAATAAAAATTCGGAAGAAGAAATAATGAGAACTTGGAAAGCCTTCGAAAGCCCAGACATCTTTCGCGGTTTAAAAAAAGTAGCGAGAGTAATAGGACTAAAAGTATCAATTTTATTTTCTACATATGCTTGTGAGTCAATCTTTCCAGAAATGAATTTCATAAAATGTAATTCAAGAACGATAATGACTGATGAATTCGGTTGGTCGTGTGTATTAGTGACGAAATGTGAACCAGATATTAAGAATTTGTCATTGAATGTACGACAGCAAAAATCTCAATCATAAATAACTAATGTGTATATTTATTGATTACGACTTTATTTTTATGAAACTCTGTTATAATCTTTAACTTGCAAATTAAATTCAGAATTTTTTTTATTTATTCTTTATTTTATCTATTTTGTAAATTTTTTTTTACTGCTTTTGGGAACGCCACACAATCGAGAAATAATAATGAGGATTTTTTGCACGCAGACTCAAAAATGTTCGCCACACCTGATATAGAACATGACAATGCTACCCATTGCATAGTGTAAAAGAATCAGTAAATGGGTTTTGTGAACCATTAGGAATACCTGTGGTGAGGTGTTCGCGAGTTTTCGAAAAAGTGTTAATGTTTATTAGTAGTAAAAAGCACATTATAATAGTATTTATAGTATCTTCTTCACCCCTTCCTCTCCTCAAAAGACCGTTCGCACTACATTCCTAAATATGATATGTTCAGCGAAAGCCTTTTATTAGTTACATAATTTACACATGTTTTACCGTGCATTATAAAATATTATACCTAACTGCTGATTTTCCAAATGAAATAAAATATGACTCGAGAAATTGACCTGATTTGTGTGTTATGTGTGCATGATGAGTTTGATGGGACGCTAATCGAGGGTGTTGTTTGTTGCAGACCGAATTATGCGGCATCAAGTGGCGTAAGCTGACGTGGCTCGGCGGGCTGGGCGTGCTGGGGTCCCCGCTGGAGGACCCGGTGCTGAGCAGCTACGCGCGCTGCCTGGCCGGGGACGTGCTGTGCGTGTGGCGGCGCGTGGCGCACGTCCCGCCCGCGCCGCCCGATCCCGACCTGCCCGCTCCCCCGCCAGCCCCGCCCCCGCACACGCCGCCCGCGCTCTCGCTCGACCAAGCCAAGGAGCTCTGGATCTTCTGGTACGGCGAGGAGCCCGACCTCATGGGGCTGGTCTCGCCGGAGCTCATCGATGCCGGTAAGTCCATCATCCACCTTGTCATCCAGATCTGTTGCTGCATTGATTCACTCGCCGCTCTGAAGTCAGCGCCGATCTTTGTCATCGAGTATTTACGTATTCTTCTAGTGTCGTCAGAGTACCGAGTATAATGGAATCGCGCATCATGAGTGACGCTCGTTGCTCAGATTCTATTGGCTACGCGAACAACTCTGAATCATCTCATTCATATAGCGGCCTTCACTAGTGGTGGATATGAACGTTGAACATGCGTGCTTTAGTAGGATGCCTTCAGCATGATTTTATAGGCAAGAAGGCTTTTGAAGCAATCAGCGAGTGTTCAACCTTGGCAGGTGAAATCTTTTTTTCCTTTTTGAATAATTCTCTTGAATATTGTCTCATTCAGTCCCCGACCTTCATCATTGGATGTGAACGAGCATAATAACATGAATACATACCTTTAAG
Organism: Limnephilus lunatus; assembly: GCA_917563855.2. Lineage (NCBI taxonomy): Eukaryota > Metazoa > Arthropoda > Insecta > Trichoptera > Limnephilidae > Limnephilus > Limnephilus lunatus. The sequence continues at coordinate 75,123,832 of OU830598.1, forward strand.
TGTTTATATAGGTATACTAGTTCCATTAAGAGTACGTACGTACGTCACCAACCATCGTCCTCTTCTTTCACGTCTTCTATGAAAAAGGCAGAAAGTACTAGACTAGAACGATGACGTGACGCATCACCTATCGCTGGGACTATTAGCTCGTGAGCTCCTTCTCTATCCTCAACAAGTAATACCTTATTTCATTTTTGTATAATTCCTTCGAATTATTTCTTGCAAGTCCGCGGTCTTCAGCAGTATATAAGAACTAACGTAATACTGTAGGGCTTACGATGATTTTCTAAGGAAGAAACCTTTGGAAGAAGTCGTATGTTTCTGCGAAGTTACGACCAGTGACCATCTTGTTTTCTTTTTGATAATTCTTCTGAATATGATATCATTCATTACACGACCTTGATTTCAAATATATATGTTTTCAATTTGAGGCCCTCAAGATGATTTTATGGTGAGAAACCTATTGAAGCCGTAATTGTGTGAAAAATGACCCCAAGGGCGCCATCGGGTTTTTAAAGAATTCCCTCCCTTTGTTCACTAATTTCATTCAGTCCCCGACTTTCCACACCAGATTCACGTAATGCTGCCTATAAATATGTAGGTATTACCGCGAGCCGAGCCAAAAATTATGCGAAAGGAACGATGCAATAGTAAGCGGCGTTTCGTGGCTCGGCTTACGGTAATACCTATTTGTTTATACGCAGTATAACAGACTGTTTCTCTACATGATTTAAAAAGTAAGAAAAAAGGTAATTGAAGCCGCACTTGGTGATAAAGAAACATATTTTTTCAGTAACTAAATTAAATACTTAATACAAATCTTCTACATGTGAAGTAAGTAAGTACTATTCTGTTTTTAAGAAAGACGTGAACTAATATTTTTTGCTAAGTAAAATTCTTAGGATTAATGAGTGAGCCATCATTGTCGACAGGTGGCATCTTCAATCCTTGCTAAATAGTTTGAATGGCGGGACTTTGGGCTGGTGTGGACGTCTGCGTAGTCGGTGGGCGCCGCTTGAAAAGAGAAAGGAACTAGGCGAGCGGAAATCCGCCCCTCCACCGCCCAACTCCCACCTCCCCCCCCCCCCTGCCTAGACAGCCTAGAAAGTTTGCGTACATTGTACATTCTTCCATTCTTCGTTTCTTTCCACTTCGCAACGTCCACTGCGTTAGGAAAGATTCCCTGAATACAGAATAGTGAAATACAGATGAATTATTATTTTTTATATTGTTAATTCTGCGTAATAGATGCCCGGATCCAGTGCGACTACGGCATCCTCAATTGATTTTTTTTATATGTGGGCTGCCCGGAGCCAGTGGGACTATGGCATCCTCAATTGGTCATGTTGTGAGGACGAAAGAGGGGAAGGTGAAGGTTGGGAAGTACCAGACTATTCAGATCTTGTCACTAAACACGCCTAAAGTCATTTTAAGCAACGTTTCAATTCTGAATGGTGGTCTTTCGCCAAGGAGATATTGAGAGTGTACCACTCGTTGGTAAATATAAATGTGAATACTTGAGCTTTATTCGCAAAGTTTGAAATAGAATTCTACATTTTCTCACGAAGATCAAATTCGCTAATGATAGAACGAAAACGTGATATTTTCGCACGCAGCTTAAGGCTCCGTAATAAGCATTCAAAAAGAAGAATATGATGATTTGAAAGGGATATATGTAAATACGAATGTTGGAGGGAGCGCGCTGATATTAAACAAGCTATAACAATTGAACAAAATTTTTGAATATACGAGTATTTAATAAAACGCGACTCATTTTTAAAATAGAGCAAAAATTCATATAGCGGGAGGAGGAGCGTTTAAAGATTTAGTGTGATTTTTTCGGTTCTATGCCAACTCAGAATCAAGTCAACTCAACACCTCTTTGAAAAGTCATTACAAGCTAACTAACCATCACGCCGTTTCCCCACAGGAGTAGGCAGAGAGGACGGACCGCCAAACAATTCGGTCTTGGCACACACTGCTTGCCTCGTTAACATTCATATATCGTCTCATACGTGCTCTTCTATTATTCTGACTCTTGACATAACCCGACTCAAGTATCTGATTCACTTGGTCGTGCCATGTCTTTCTCGGGCGTCTCCGACTTTTTCTACCATTCATATTTACGTCATATATTCTACTTACACGTCTTTCCTCGTTCATTCGCTCTTCATGCCCAAACCATCCGTGCGTTCATTTCTTGATCTTACTCATTACGCTTAAATCAGCCTTGCATTATTTGCGGATCTCGTTGTTTCTCACACGATCATACATGATTTTACCACACATACGCCTTAGGGATCTCATTTCCACAGCATTCAGTCTACTTTCATCCTTCCTCTTCCAATTCCATGCCTCACTGCCACACATCAGGGTAGGTACCAGTACTCCATTATGGACGGCTAGCTTAGCTTCTTTGGACAGTTTTTTGTTGGTGCCAACGGCGTTCAGTCCTCCATTTAATAGAGTTACCTGCATTCACCTTTCTTTCAATATCTTCCCATCTCTCGTACCCAATTTCTTCCCATCATTAAAAGCTATGAAAAAAATAATTTTAAAATAGCCCATATCCCTAACCTCAAGTAACCAAAAAAAATTTAATATTTTTTTCATCACTTTTTCATCACTTTTCATGTCTTTTCAAAGGAGGTTGTGAGTTGATTTCATTCTGAGTTGTCCGGTCACTTATTTTTTTATACCTACAGCATGTTGAATAACAGGACAAAATTCGTGTTTAATAATTTTCCGAGCATGTCTTGTTGTTTTTTTTTCTGTCGGGGGAATTTCATATTCATATTTATTACCATTTCGGCTCTATAAATATAGATATTATCTTCAAAAATAACATATAGTTTTTTAGGAACTTGAGAACTTGAAAGTGCTCTAGAGGAATATATTATAAGTCGGTAGAAATTCGGAATGCGGGTGCTTAATTCGCGAAGATGGGAAATAAAACGCGTCATTTTTAATTCGTCAACTCGTCCGCGTGTCACATTTTGATGGGCCTCTTAATTGCCTCTGTGTCAGTGGGTCGCCCCGGCCGCCCCAGTAGTGCCCAGTGCCCGGCTCAAGCCCGAATGTCATAACAAGCTAACACCGAGTCCGAGTGCGGACTTTCACCGGCCGCGGCTTGAGCGGTTACACCGTCGTATCTGCGTATCCTAATGCACCCAAGGTAAAGTGCACGCAGGGGCCGTGACATTTTTGTTCCTTTTCGCCGGTTATCACGCGCGGCACCCTTGACCTGCGCCTAGTTCGGCGTCTGGTAAGCCTACCGTCTCTAGGCGTTCAGCAGTCAGCACAGTCAGCAGTTAGTTACCTTGGTGTGAGATGGAGTTCCCGACTCCTCCACTCTCCACACCCGGCCCCTCTCGTGGGTGCGGTCATTTTGTTACACGCTTCATTAGAATATTCATCGTTCGACTAATATAATAATAAAAATATTTATTAATCAATAGACTTTTTCCAAATTTATATAGTTTGTTTATTTAACATTGATTCTATTGATAAAAAGGTCACTAGGACTAAAGTGCGTGTTTTTGTTTGACTCAAGTCAGCGTTTTTTTAAACAATATTTTTAAAGGCTTTGACATATTTCATGTTATTTGCTCGTTTTTAAAACAAAACTAATTGATTTACTAATAACTTTTTTTATCTATCAGCATGGATATCCGAAGAAGTTATGTGACCATAGTTTGAGAAAAAATATTTTTTTGACTCTACTAAACATTTACCTTTTTGGACTTGAATCGTTTGCTTCTCGGGTACTAATATTATAAACGCGAAAGTTTGTATGGATGTATATGTGTTTGTTACTCTTTCACGCAAAACTACTGAATGTATTTTAATGAAACTTTTACAATAATAAAGCTACATCAGAATAACATACAGGCTGTATATAATGGTAAGCGTTATGAAATTTGTATAAATGAAATGTGTGTATTTTGTAAAATACATTGTGTATTTTATTAATTTTAGCGAAAGGGGGAAAGGCCCGAAAGACCGGTCAGTGGTTGAGTGGGCATAGCGCTTGGGTCCCACCCGGGCGTCGCATGTTCGATTCCTCGGCTGGCTAAGTCCTCCATCACAACACAAGCAACATTTTCGGCTTTCTGTGGTGGTAGTAGGAGATTTTCAAACATTGTTGGGTTATTCGTAACCCGGGAATGTTTGTCTTTCTTTTTAAAAAAAAAAAAAAAAAAAAAGGCAGGGGGGAGGGGAACGGGGGAGATGGGGTTCGCGGAGACATTGGGAAGGACATGCAGGGAGAATCAATTTATTTCTTTGAGTGGTATTGCAAGGCATGCCGGGAGAACAGCTAGTAAATAATATAATCACAAACACAATTATGTATTCCTTTCATCGTAAATTCTATCAATTAAGATGTTGTGTGGTTGACTGTGCAGTCAGCAAACATTAGCCGCAGAGCTTCTTGAAGCACTGTAACGATGTAGAAATTCGAATAGACAGTGGTATTTAATTCCAAAGTGTTGATGATGAATAGCTGAAACTGCCCTCTAATACAGCAGTTTTATGTCTGAAGAACGAGGAAATGGTCTCTTTGGCATTTACTTTGTGCACGAAAGACTCGGGACCACTGCAGTCAGTCAAACAGATAGGCAGGACCTTCGAACTTATTCAAAAGGGTCGATATTTAGAATCTGATACCGATAGAGTTGAGGCGAGATATGCTCGCGTCTCTAGACATTGTGGCAATATCGGACACATGCACTCCTTGGAGGATATTTTACTTGCTATTGGACAATTCAAAAATGTAATCATTACATAGGATAAAATGAAGTCGATTAGATCTTTTAAACTACGTAACGGATAATACATGCTTATTATTGTAGAGAAAAGACGTAAAATTCAAATATTCATCATTACATAGTATAAAATGAAGTCGCTCAAAATGTTTGTGCGCTTAGATCTTTTAAATTACGCAACGGATTTTCATGCGTTTTTCACCAATAGATGGAGTGATTCAAGAGGAACGTTTATATGTTTAATACATGCTTATTATAGTAGAGAAAAGCCGAGAAATCCAAATATTCAATTTAGGCAGCAGGCAAGCGGGTGGTGTGGATTTTATAAAGATTTGGTAATGGTGTTGTGTTTTGTTAGCCATAGAAACGTGTGGCCGGGTCTGCTAGTTAAAAATAAAGCTATTTTATACACAAATATATACCTTCATATTATACTTTCTCACACTTGCTGTGTTTATAAGGTTTTTTGGTGGAATGCGAAATAATTTCATGTGTCGTGCAGGGGCGCTATGACCCGCGATCGTCCTTTCTAGTCCAGCTCGAATTCCTGGACAGTCAGGAGCAGGCTGCGGGCTGCGGGCTGCAGGTTGCAGGCTGCAGGCTGCAGGCCGGCTGGCCCTCCATTAGCGCGACGGTCAGTGGCGCGCCGGGCGGGGTGCGGGCGCGGGGCGACCTTGGCCCACTAAAGACGCGCCTGCGCCGCTCCGCCCCCCTCGTCCCCCCGACAAACAACCAACCCCCCAACCGCTGTCAATCATCCGCCACTGCAACCAAACAACCATTCGCTTAAATATATTGTGTATCAATAATACTCGTCATTTTTTACTGAAAGATACGTCTTTTATGTATTACGATGTGCTCGTATTCAGAGATTACCCGCGATGGCTTACTCTAACTATTAATTAATTACTCTTGCGTGTTATTTGTGTACATAACAATGTATATCTAATCAAATATTTGAATGTTTTCGTAATTTTTAACCCTATGGGAAAATCTGACCCCTTTATAGGCCCAACAACTATTTGACACAAAGTAAATCTGACACATTTAGGGGTCAGCTCATATGGTCTCGTTTTATCTCCCTTACTCTAATGACGAGAAATATTATCTAAACAGGGTTAGAAAGAGAAAACACTACACTACGATTAGAGTTCCATAGATATCCGCAAAAAAATAAATTATTCGGATTTATGACGTCAAACTTCCACCAGAACAACGTAATGTGAAACTTTTTAACGTTTGCATTCAAAATTTTAATATTTCAAAAATAACATGCTTACTTCTAATAATACAATTTGAAAGCGTATTTAATTATCGCCTTCCAATAACAGTTTTTAGTTTTTGGATACGTTCAGAAATATTCAAATTATTTTGATTTTATTGGAATGCGGAAATACTCAAGAATTCGCCGGCCATAGACACCCACTTTTTTGTGAGCGGTATCAATAATTAATCTCCAATCTAGAGGGGTTTTAAACGCAATTTGCGTTACGTCTTTCAAATTGTAGATACTCTCCTTATCGCTCTGGTGAATTGAAGTAAATTGCTTGAAATGGTTTTAGTCGTGTTTGTTCACCATATCTGAATAGCCAGGAATTCCCGAATTCCCAACCTTCCTCTTTCCCATCTCCTATCCTTCCACACTCCCTTAAAACGAAAATGTACCCTAAAATATATTCAGAATCTTAACGACGTAAGTAAGTCACTACACGTATACAATACCCATGTGGGAACCTGTAAATGGTTCAATTATTGAGACTCAATTACTATTATGCTCTGTTATTAATGTAAACTGTTGGTCTCCCAAATAAAATAAAATACATTTATGCGCCATCTCCTATCCTTCCACACTCCCTTAAAACGAAAATGTACCCTAAAATATATTCAGAATCTTAACGACGTAAGTAAGTCACTACACGTATACAATACCCATGTGGGAACCTGTAAATGGTTCAATTATTGAGACTCAATTACTATTATGCTCTGTTATTAATGTAAACTGTTGGTCTCCCAAATAAAATAAAATACATTTATGCGCCCGCTGCACGGCGTATTGGACGGACGTACCGTCGAATTCACCCTAGCAGGCCTGGAGATTCGACCTTTCCGCCGCGTTCATTTTAATTAATTCTGAAGAACACTCGCACTCCCGAAGTTATTAATTCATCGTCTAGAAAAATAAAATCTGGTGCTTACCGCTAACTTTGTAGTTGAAAAACGGGTATAATGTTTTAAAATCGTTGTACGTAAAATATATTAATGGTAAGGTATTGTTTTTATTAATCTTAAATACAAAGAACTTACATCGCTAGTGTTCTGTTGGAATAAAAATGTTATTATTGTTATGAATTCGCCGGAAATTATTAAAATGTGAGTTTTGAGCAAACAAAAATTATTGGGGGTTGCGTACCGCCTTACACCTAACGACCTAATCCAATTGGGGATGCTATAGTCCTACTCTCTGGACAGTTGGGACTCTTGTGTGATATTTACGTATTTAAAAAAGGTTAAAAAACCAATGACTTCTAACAGGTGTGAAAACAAATGCGTATTATAATAACAGGCATTTATGTAGTTTTTTTTACCGGTTTTGTGTCCCTTTTGTAACATAAGTCCCTTCCGGAATTCGTTCTCGTCTTTCGTTCCTTACAAAACAGTGTCCTCTAAGATGACATAAATCCCGAGGTCTGAAGGTCTCCCATGTGGAGTAAAAAATATAAGTGTATAGTTTCCTCTCTTACCTGACATTCCACAACAAGGTACAGGTACCTATATTATTCATTACACCATTGTATTTTTTGTGTTAAGATAAAGCCATACTAAATAATGCCAAATCCTACAAAATCGTATGTTTTTGTTTTGAAAATTTGACCGCTTAGAAGTATTATAGATGCTTCAATTAAATACTGCTTGTAGAACATACCTTGGCCCCTAAAAATATCGGTCATTTTTTTAATAAGTCTTTTAATAAGCTTAGAAAAAAATAAAGTATTAGGTTTTTAAAAAACATTTTTAAGTGCAAACTCCCCTACTTATAAACACTTTTTCGGATATTGTTTTATTGCATAATGTGGCAAATTCAATTTCTTATATAATTATCGCAAAAAAAATTGAAATTTACGCCCGAACCTCACAAAATAAAATATAATATGCATTTTCGCGTTGGTATTTTTGACATCACGGCAACAATACGGCAGTCGACGAATTTGTTATATCAAAGTGAACCTTATACCGTCCACCGAAGAACGACTGGCAGCCGCCCCATTCTTCCGTCATTACTCCTCCGGACCGAGCGGAGAAACAACGTGTTAGGGTCCGCGCTGCTTGTTTTCGTGAAATCAATTTAAAAATTCCGTTTTATTACAATAAACAATGCATAAAAAAGGAATTAATGTTTTTTACAGGCCTTTACGAAATCAACATGTAAAAAAAATTCTCAAATATCTTTTCCAACCTTTCCAAAAGCTTTTCTCAAGTATTTTTAAACTCCTCCCATAAAAGGGCGTGAATTCCGATTTCGATTTTTTCCTGTACTAGTGGATCGCCTTAAGTGGGTTATAGGTGTATATAAGTTGTGTTTTGAGGTTACATATTTCTGTTACTATGTATACAGAAACAAAATACTTCAGTCAGTGAAGAGAATATATATATTTAACCCCTGCGATATTCTGAGATTTTGTCTTCAATTTATTTTAAATAATTAGTCAGATTCATAATTTATTTTGTACTAGCTGCTACCCGGCATGCGTTGCTATGCCATTTAATTAAAAAAAATGCTTCTCCCTGTGTGTCCTTTCCCGTTCCCCTTTTGACATGAAAGATTTGCTTTAATTTAACTTAAAGTCCATTTAAATGGCGCATGTAATATCAGAACGAGCTTTCAGCTGCAGGACAATAGTAGCTAGTGGATGATGGCCGGCGTCTGGAATGTCTTTACGGGGTCACGAACCTCCGGCCTTCCCGCCTGGAGGGTCCGGGGTCCGCACTCCGGACCCGATACTGCCACACTGCCAGTGCCCGCTGCGAGCTGCGAGCGCGCGTCGAGAGGAATGCCCCGTCAATGTGGGTCGCCGAAATGCTACTACTATTTACAATACAATGCGCGTTTTTCGTCGGAAAGTGGAGCGCGGACCATGCGTACCAAATAATATTCATTCCCACAGTATTATTATAGTATACTAGCTGGGGTACCCGACTTCGCTCAGGGAGTTGATATGAGATTGAACTGACGTTTGAACCCACGACGGATCTTGCTTTATATACATACCCCTTGTACGGGTGGAGCCGTACAAGCAAGGGTGGAGCCGTACAAGAAAGGCTGCGAATGGTCTATAATGTTACAGAACATTCCACAATATTAATTGTTCTGGAATGTCCCACAATGAACTGGAATGTTCCCGAACGTTTCAGATTATTCACGAACATTCCAGAATGTTCCGGAATGTTCTGGAATGCTCTCGAGTGTTCTGGAATGTTCTAGAAATTTGTAGACGGTGAAACTTCCAGCCCTTATATCTTAAAAAACATGCCCTTCAGGTAATAACGGGAACCTTCTTCGTGGATGGGGGATAGAGGAATATCATACCATATAACTCCCTTGGTCGTACCGGGACTCGTTTCTGAGTTTTAGCGGGACGCTCACTTTAATAATAATTTATAGATCGCCGTTTTTGTGAAAAATCACCCCAAGGGCGCTGTACAATTTATTAAGAATTCTTAGGTTCTATCTAATTCTACTTTTTACATATGGATACAGAAACATACTTACCTGGCAGGTCACTTCCGATAAACACACTTTAATCAGAAAGTTTATGCTTGGAGAAGATACGGCTTTGCACGCAGAGGACATTATATTTGAAACACTGGATATTGCACGATTTTACATTTGCTTCCCCCATCACTATTAGTATTACATTTATGAAAAGATTAGTGGCAAAAGTAGAGTTGATATTTATTTTGAAAGATTCATACACTTTCTTTTATAATATGTATTCGTCTGCGAACTACTGTCAGTTATCATCAGTAGTCCGTTGTAATGATAGTTCGCAGTTGAGCCGTATTATTTTGGTTTCTATTTTTTTGGTTGTTAGCTCAATTCGTGAGCGAGACTAGTTTGCCTCGCTCCACTACACTCTGCCATTAAATCTATCGAACTGTGAATTGATTCGCCCAGAGGTCTGCCTATAATTTGGACATTAGACTTGTAAATTGTGCAGCAGAAAATGTATTGTAAAAAGCACAAGGACTGGAGGCTAATTACTTAACTAATTTATAATAAACTAGCTGGGTTACCCGGCTTCGCTCAGGACAATAAGATAGTGTTCTGGAATGTTGCACAATGATGTTCCCGATTTCCTATTCCTGATCATTCCACGACATACTCCGCCACTCCTTCCACAACTTTCTACAGCTCTATGGAACCTTCTAGAACTTTCCGGAAGACTGTTCTAGAAATTTCAAGAGGGCGAAATTTTCAGCTCCTTATATCTTTAAAAGCACGGCCTTTAGGTAAAAACGGATACCCTTATTCCCTAGGGGGATAGAGATCTACCACACCATATAACTCCCTTGATCGAACCGGGACTCGTTTCTGAGTTTTTGCGAGCTGCACGTTTTTTTGGACTTTCTTTTATAATACATGCCATATTCAAATAAATAAAATGTTACTCCTTACATGTACTTTCCCGTGCGTTCCCCTCCAGCGTTCCACTTCCACCTTCCCCGCCACCGCTCTCCCGCTCCCCCGTCCCGCAAACCCCCCTGGCACTGCATATCTTGACTCCTCTCCCGCGCGGCCCGTAGCCGAAACTTTTTTCTAATACTAACATTTTTAAACTCGTGATATCTTTCTAATTAAATATCCGAATTGAAAAATTCAAAAAGTTAAATAAAGGTATTAAAGCTGTCTTGAATATGAAGTAATTTATTTTGATAAGGATTAAAACCAAGATACAAATAAAGAGCCTTTTCAAGCAGCGACATATTAATTAAAATTTTAAAATAAAAGCATACTTATTGTGGCATAACCATAATAGTTAGACATATGCTGTAGCGACCTTTTTTGTAAATAATGATGTGTTCTATAAAGTCGTAGTACATTATTTTATTCTATCATCAATAGTTTTCGCAGCGCACGCGATTTAAAGAATATTTTAGGTAATTTTTTTACACCCTGGGTTACATTATTGAAGTTTTAGTAAGGATGCCTATTTAAAAAAAATATATAATATAGCCTATGTCACCCAGGGATAGTGTAGCTTCCCAACAGCGAAAGAATTTTTCAAATCGGTTCAGTAGTTTCGGAGCCTATTCGATGCAAACAAACAAACAAACAAACAAATATTACCTCTTTATATAGTGTGTTAGATAATGCAGCCAGGATGCAATGATATTATGAAATTTATAAACCATTTTTTCTGACCAGTTGTCATTTCCATCATATGCATAGAGCTTTTAAATATTCACCCAAAAATCTTATTGAAACTGGGTAGTGAAGTGACAGGTAGTTATTATTAACATCTAGGGCTAAAATAAATGTAGATGATTTGATGGCTCGTTATTAATTTTTCCCATTAATGTTATGGCAGAACGTAATTCAATTTGCAGTATTCTAGAACTTTCTCTGCGTAATTAGATATTATATATATAGAAGAATTTAATTTCGAAGCAGCCCGCCCACACAGGAAAACATACCCTGTACCCCCAGAGTTTCTCAACATGGGACCCAATGAGAATGGCAACGAAAAAAATCAGCAATTATTCATATTTGTTACATATTTTGTCAAAAAATCGATTTTGTGGAAAGTTTTTGAAGTAAAACTTCTTTACGCACGCTCGACTTGGGGGGTAAGCTGGTGGAATGCGTTACGAAAAGTGTGATGCGAACGGTAATCGATGCGAGGCGAACGGTCGGGCCTTTACGCACGCTTGACTTGGAGAGTAAGCTGGATAAGGATAAGGAGGGTAAGGATAAGAGGGAGATATAAATTAGTGAAGTTTTACTTCAGTCGTGTGGTCTAAAGCACACTCGTATTTTTTTGTATTGCAACCCTGACTTTCCTGATGAAATTAAATCAGTCGTATATAGTTTTAATTAGTGTATACCTACAGATGGATAAATAGTTTTTTGTTGTTGGTATTTTTATTATTTCTACTGTCTTCACAAATTGCTTGATTCCAACTTGGAATTCCGCAATTGTTACCAAAGTTATGTAAACATTCCCTGTAGTCAAAGGGTGCATTTACTGGTAATCTAAATGTGGGCAGGATTAGAGCCCCAAAGTGGGGCAGAAAAGGGGCGCCAAAAAACGAAAGGTTAATATTTTTGTCGAAGGAAGCAAATACCTTTACAGAGTGTGTTTTTTTTATTTAATATGAAATGTTAATTCATTTACATTTAATTTCTGTGGGATAAATTATTATTCTCTTTATTATTCGTAATTAATGAAATTCGTGGTGAGCTTCTCCTTGCAAACGTGCAACTTTCTTGTATTTGACTCTAAACCAAGAAAAATATATACTGCGGCGCTTTTCGCGTTAGTGCGAACTCCTTTTTTTTCTTTTGGGGGACATGGAGATTTTTGAAGCGTTTAAGTGGGGAAAAGCATAAATTAATAAGGTTGTGAAACACTGTTCTAATCTTGAAGCACTTACTACATTCCCGTGGGCGCCACTTCGTCCATCTCCATCTTCCAACATCCCGCAGAGATCCATTTTCCCCCTTCTCGACCGGATTGCCTACAGTCTACAGCCATGATAGGCGGGCCGCCTGCATCCTCAAGGCGGGGGCGGTGAGGCGGGGCGGGGCGGGGACCGTGGGCGGAAGCCGTAGCAGTCAGTGGATGTATCGACTGGCTGCGGTAAAAATACTCGGGACGCGTAATCCCAGCACATTGCTTTCAATACAGATGTCGATCACTAAACGGGAAGGAATTGAATACTCGTAACTGAAGATGATTTATAGATTGACATACCTTTGGATTATGGAAACAAGGGAGATAAGCCATTATCCATTATAAGTATCGGACACCGCGCTTAAAGCGTGTAGGTACCTAACACCGTTCACCCGTATTCACTGCAAATTTCCACCTACACATCAAACCCATAACTTTCACTGGCTTCCGCCGTTTTAATAGTCAATGTTGTCTGGTAATAGATTGGCGACAGTCGGCACGCTTCCATGTCGCTTCTCCGTTTATTTCTATTATGTATTATAGTCGACTACTCCTCTGGATTGCTGGAGTGTGATTGATGTATAAATTACACAGTTACGACCGTTAATTTGATTGTACATATTTACAATCGTGATCACACGTTTACATTTTTTCTTAAATTTGTTTAGTCTGGTATTTTGAGAAGTAGCATCGATGAATTCATTATTAGGGTTTAAGAATTTTAACAGGAGAAAATCTGTTCATTGAATCATTTAAAACTCTACAGATATCTGGCGCTATGGTTAGTATCGTTGTTTTACCGTGGTTCAGTGGTTACGATCCTCGGTTACGAATCCGGAAGTCGGGGATTCAAATTGCCGATATTCGCAGGTAAATTTCATTTGATTAATTTGTATTATCTCACAATAACAATAATATAAAGTGTATTTTAAAGAGTTGAGAAAGCACATTCCAGAGTGGTAGATACTTTCAATGTCATCCTGCTGAAAGACCATCATTCAGAATTGAAACGTTGCCTGAAATGGCTCTAGTCGTGTTCGGTGACCACATCTAAATAGTCAGATACTTCCCCATCTCTCTCTTTCCTATCTCCTTCTCCTCTCCACTAACTTTAGTCTCACTTCAATTGGGGATGCCTTAGTCCCACTATCTCCAGATGATTGGGAGCAGTTGGGACACCTTCATTGTTCCTTCGAAATTATCGCAGCCCAATTTTGGTAGTGTCAATTACTAGCAATCAATGATTGCGAGGTGCCGAACATGTCGCGTAGTGTTCAGTGGGTAGCCTAGTCGCTGTGTAAACAGTAAACACTGCACCTACCTGCCCCCCTCCCCTCCCCCGGCCGACCAGCGCCAAGCCCTCCCCCCGGGCCCAAAGGGCGGGAGGGGGGAGGAATCGATCTCCGCCGTGGCGCCGTTCCGTGCCACCCTACCGAGAACATTCCCATTCCGTTCTATTTGACGAATCTCGACTACAATATTACAATACACATTCGTTTTTCCTTTATTGAAGAATGTCGAATCTATACATATAAGATAATATATGGTCGTTGATCCCAAGGATCAGTGACCTTCGTCTTCCTCTCCCAACATCTTAGCGACCTGATGTCCTGGGGTTATTTGCCAAGTTGTTTGTCTAGACTCCAGACACCCGCAATGGACAATAACAATAATCATCCTTATACTACTGGCACATCTCAATGCTAAAACCACTATAAAATTGATTCTCCGTGGAGTTTTCCCCGCCCCAAAGTATTGGAGTATCGCTAACAATATAATTTAACTTACGGTCGATAGATACCAACAACATCCCAAAACGGAGGCAAAAAAACGGACTTATATCTATGAGAACCAAAGTGAGGACAAATATCTACAGCTCAAACTGCTGACTAATATCTATGGAACAGGTGATGTCGACGAATATCTACAGCACTGGCAGAGGTTGGATTTGCAATTATGTATAGCATATTGGCATAACGTAATATTGCGTATGCAGTTTAAAAAACTTAATTTATGTTAAGTAAGGTTAGGTTAGTATTACATAATTGATGTAATTTATGCTTTTCCGTACAACCTCTTGTTCAGCTGCCCTCTGTAGATATTAGTCCCACCTACGCTCCATAGATATTCGTCACCACTGGGACCGTCATAGATATTTATCCGACCTTAGCACTGTAGATATTAGTCTTCACTCTGAAGTTCATAGATATTTTTCCAACATATGAGCTGTAGATATTCGTCCGACATACAGGCTGTAGTTGTTAGTATCTGGAGTCTCCCGAAACATTGTCTCCGTGGTATAGTGCCGCCACTAATAACTCCGTTGTAGTATATTATATTTATTTCCGTTCGTGCATCGTTTATGATAAATAGATTACAACGGACCTGTCAGCGGTTGATCTGTAATCTTAATTTAGTTACATTAAATTTGACTGCCGTGCCTTATAATCGCACTTTCCGTTGAATATTATGCATTTTTTATGTGAAAGGGGGAGAGAGAGAGAGTTGAAGGAACTATTAGCGATACGCCTACATTTTATTCAGTTACCTGCTTTATAGGCGATTATCGTCTAATTATGTTTATCGCTGCTTCAATCGTAATTTCTCACATAAAAATCGGTTCCATGCCAACTCAGAATCAAGGCAACTCAACACCTCGTTGAAAAGTAGTTAAAAGCCATGAAATATATAATATCATTTTAAAATACCTTATAACCCTAACCTAATATAACCTTTTTTTTTTATCACTTTTAATGACTTTTCAAAGGAGATTCTGTCCGGTCACCATAAAAATCAACCTTTCTAGGACCAATTTCCTGTATCGAGGTTACTATGTTAGATGTTATAATAAACAGTTATACCTATGTATTTACCCGAAGAGCAACCCCCTTATTGATTCTGTTCTGTGGTCCTGCTACTGATAGCTACGTTGTAGTATAACCTTTTATTTAAAAAGTATAATTGTTTTTCGCTAACATTTACGTTACATTTGCATTTCATAAAAAAACTACTATAAATAATAAAGATGTAAACTGAATCTGAAGTTACGTTTTGTTTTGCGTTTATAATTAATTACTGACCAGACACATTGCCTGTTAAACGTATTGTTTATGAAGAAGTAGATAGCATCTATCAGAATTTATTCAGTTACATTACATGACGATTTTATTATCAAATGACCTTATAAAACATTATTTACCCCGAAGAGCAGAATCCCGATCTTGCAGCTTGCATTTAAACGCTATTTTCGCCGAAGTCGCGATGCGCGATCCTCAAATAGCTGGTGCAGTGAGTGAGTTGTAGCGTGTTCTCGTGGATATCCTCACTATGCGCTATCAATAGCGGTGGTGGTGACCTGTGACGTAGTGGGCCCAGCTCCACTACGTCACTCCCGCCCTGCGGTCTCCTAGTAACTAGTAACTAGAAGAGGAATTGGTCAATATTTGGGTATCGATCGAAGTTTTTCCGCTGCTGTCAGCCGCGATGTATGATTGTTTGTTTACCGAATGTGCGTGTGTATTATTTATTATTGTAATGTTTGTTGACACCGCGCGATACTAATAGCTCTCGGCTCGGGAAGAGCGCAGAATCTAGTGTCCGCGAAGCAGGGAGAAGTAGCAGCTAGCAGTCCCAGCGCGGTGAGCGGAAAGTGCGGTCTGATATCGGGCACTTGCCTCTTGCCTCTCGCTTCCCGCAACCGTGAGCCGTGAGCTGGGCGGCGCGCGCCAGTGACGTCTCTGCGCTGTGACGTCACCTGGAGCGCGATTCTGGTTCTATTTAACGACAGTAATCCTTTCCTTACCTTCAACTTAACGATTTTTTTGCAAATTGCGATTCACGTTCTAACAATGACAGCTAAATCCTCTCCTTTGAACTTCGCGAAGGAAAGGATCTAAAGGAGACCGTGTGGGCTGTCATTAGCGAGGTAGTGTCTGACATTAAAGTATGACATTGTCGATATTTGCGTGTTTTAACAAAATAAAACTTAATATTGTCGTAAGTTTTGAATGTAAACATGATTAGTGAACTATTCTTCACATAATAATGCTATTAAATGTACCGAATTACCGTAATTGCGATGTTTTAACTAGTCGGAACTCGGGCCTATTTTTCGGAAGGTCAAAATGTTTCTGCTTCGCATTAAATTCCAAATTAATGAAATATTTGTGAACCTATCCGAAAACTAAAAACTTTGTTCGAAAGGTGATGAAATACGCTTTCAAAGTTTATTATTAGAAGTAACCATGTAATTTTCTAAATATAAAAATCTTGAATGCAACATGAAAATGTCTCACCTTACGTTTTTTCCCACTAAAATTACTGGCTATGAAAAAAAAAATAAAAACACACATATTTGATTAGACGAATGGATTATAAAGGTTATCACCACCTCATTTTTTTGTCGTTTCATGTAAAATATTTTTTTAAAAATTCACAAAGTTTCTTGTTTTTTTTTTTCAAATTGCCACCAGCAACTTTGGTTTCATATAGGTGTACATTTTAACTATTTTGTGGTTAACTTTTAGATTTAAATAAAAAGTGAAGTATTTTCTCTTTCCATATTCTTCCTTTCGTATTTCTAACCATGATGGTAAGGGAGACAACGAGACCTGTGTGAGTTGTTCCGAAAACCAAATAAATTAGCCTGAGGGGTTTTAAAGTACATAACTTGCAAAATGTTTGATTAGAGTGATAATAATAGTGATAATAAGAATAAACTACATGTTTAAAGTATGTGTGATATATCTGGCTGAAGGAGATAGGAAAACATGGTTCATAGGTAAAAATAAAATATGGCATGAAGGGAAACATTATTTTATTAAAAATACTCAAATTGCAAAACACATAAGGGTAATAAATCAAATAATTACTTATAACTTTATTTTGTATAAGGTTTACCTACATAAACTTGGGCCTTTCTTATGTTTACTAGTAACTTTGTCCTTCCCGGAACTTCAACCCGTTGTGAAAATACAAAAAAAATGTGGAAACCTTAACTTTAATACTATAATACATTATTATAATATTCTTATTAATAAATTCTCTAATTAAAACCCAAAAAAATGTCTTGAAAATTATATTGAAAGGCCTTAAAAAAACTAGCACTGACGAAATTTTCAATATCTTAACGTCGCGTCGTGTCGATTAAACAATTCTGCTGTGAAACAATACTACTTTTAAACCCCACTTTCATTTAACAATCAACAGCAACATTATAACTCAAAACTAAAAAAAAACTGGATTCAAAACATACAATTCAATTTAATTTATTCATTTTAAAAATATTACAAAATTACAATTTCAAAGCATTTTTAAAAGAGAAAATATCTACAGATTTTAAGATAAACAAATTTAGACTAACAGCAACAAAGTTTGTCGTTTGAATTTTGCTTCATTGATGTTAAACATATCGATATTAAAACAGCTCTCCCGACTGGCATAACCATTGGCAAGATAGTTCTGCACGCGGGGATATAAAACAGTCTATGCTGTCGGTGACAGAGAAAACCATCGGGAACATAGAAACTAATGCTCTCCATGATAGCCGAGTTTTCGAACCGTACACGAATCAGTCTGAAGAAATGTGTTATAATGAGCACATATCTTCTGACCTGTAGATGGTTAATACCGAGCATGCCAAAGAGAAAGTCAGTAGGGTAGAGCCAATGGTAGTTGCCATACTCCCTCAGGTAGACAAATCTCAGAAATTTCTTCTGAACCTTCTCCAACATGAGGGAATACTTGACTTGGTGTGGGTTCTAAACCACCGACCCACTCTCAAGTGTACTCCTTCCTATACAAATACTCGACCTCGCTAAAAAAATACCACATCATATACTTATAGTTATTTCAGTAACTTCATATTATTTATATAATTAAATATTAAAATGCAAATGAAATCCCCAGAAGAGGAGATCCCAGTGAGGATATCATCGCCTCAGTCACCAGCATTTCTTCACTACTCTAGAGCAGTCATCAGCGACAGTAGGTACTATACAGCGACCACGCCACTTCCATCAGTTTCGAAAGAAATCTCTGAAAAAGAAATAAAAGTATCAAATTGTATCAAATGAAATTTAACTAACTAACCATCACGCCTTTTCGCCACAGGGGTAGGCAGGCAGAGAGGAAGGACTGCCAAACAACTCGGTCTTGGCACACACTCCTTGCCTCGTTTACATTCGTACATGCTCTTCCATTATTCTGACTCTTGACATGGCCCAACTCAAGTATCTGATTCACTTGGTCGTGCCATGTCATTCTTGGGCGTCTTCGACTTCTACTACCATTCACAGGTAACATACGCTTTAATATGCAGCATTTAAGGTTAAACGAAACCTATGCTATAATCTACGCATTCACAGATAGCGCCAATTTATTTATTTTTGGTAAAAACACTTTTTTTGCAAGTTATGCTTTGAAATATTAATGTAAATTAATTGTTTGAGCTTGTATGTATTCCGTATGAATATGAATAGTTTATTCTA
The DNA here is from genome assembly GCA_917563855.2 of Limnephilus lunatus. Classification (NCBI taxonomy): domain Eukaryota; kingdom Metazoa; phylum Arthropoda; class Insecta; order Trichoptera; family Limnephilidae; genus Limnephilus; species Limnephilus lunatus. Next base: position 75,142,759 of record OU830598.1, read on the forward strand.
TAAACAAACTCAAATCTTTCCATAAAGGCTAACAAATACAATATTGGATTGAGTCACCTATACAAAATTGGACTTGTAAGCCTTTCTCAGAAAATAGTTTATGGACAAAACTATGTATTCATATTCATATTGAATACGAGCGAGCGCAAACAATTCATTTATCTTAATATTTTAAAGCGTAACTTGCAATAAGTGTTTTAACCTAAAATAATCAAATTGGCGCCATCTGTAAATGCGTAGATTATAACGTAGGTTCCGTTAAACCTTCATCAAAAACAATTCAACACACATGATCAATATCAGTTGACACAATATACCATAAAAAATATTAAATACATACTTCATCAATGGGAAAGGTCTTTCAGCACATTTGAGCCTTTCGACCGCCTCTCTTCATGAAAGGTTTACCCTAGTTGACGTCCAGATAATTATCCTCGTGCTGCAAGTTTGCGGGACGTCAACATCAATCATCAGCTGCAGCGAATCCTACTGCCACCGCATTAGTGTCTGTAAAAGAAATAAACATCAAATTGTATCATACAGCATTATGTTTAAAATAACACATATTACTTGTTGCTAACAAATAAATTTCTGTATCTCAAAATCAGGTAATTTGACAGTGCATATTCTGTCTGCTGAAGGTGACATACGCTGTGCTGCATTCCAAAAACAGTTATCACATTTTATCAATATTAGTTGTGTACATATGAAACACAATATAGCACCATACAAATATAAAAATACATACATCATTGGGAACGTCTTCCTGCATATTTGATTCCTTCAACCGTCTTTGTTCTCCATTTCGTGATACACATTCCATAAACAGTTTGATGATCAAAATGCTGAAAAATAATTTTACGCCAATTAACGTCACATTATACATATATTTTTCTTATGTTTCTTAAAACAACAATACGGTAAAAATAATATTATTCTGTAAAATATTAAATGAACTGTCTCGATTTTTACATGAAAAACGTAACCTCAAATCACAGACATAATCTTGTTGATAATTCGGTTCGAGCCAAATATGAGTATATTTATATGCTTTTAGATACATATATTATAGCATTTACTTACCTCATTATTGCTTTGTACAGCAAAATATCGTTTAAATAACCGAACCGACATGATTGTATTGAAATCGTGACATCCATTGGCCATCTTGGCTCGGCGACATCTGTCACTTTTAGAAGTAGTGAATGAATAAAAAGGTCATTACCATCAAGAGTGAGGTAGGTACCTTTTACAAAACGAAAATCTTCGATAAACGGCTTTTTACGTTATTTTAAAATAAAATTAGATGTGCATAAAATGCAATACGACATAAAGTAATTGTTTTAAAAAGTTTTGATCAAGAACCTTGCGTTTCTTGATTGTTTTTAATTTATTAGGGTTTTCAAAGAATCTCTTAACAGTCTTAACGACCTTTGTTTAGATTTTTTTACTAGGTCTCTCGCCTTACCCGCTCCTGTAAGGACAATGGAAGAAACAGAATCGCTCTGTTGAAAATGGATGTAAGGAGACGACTAATTCGGATCCTTACAAGCGCCATCATTGTTAGTGAGCGATAGCAGTAGAGTTAACGCAAAAAGTACCAGAATCGCGCTCCTGGCTAGCTACGTCACACGGCATCCTCCCCCGGTACATGCCTCTCTTCAACACTGCCAGTGTTTCTGCCACCGAGAGCTCCGTTTTAACCCCTCTACCTGATCTTTAACATTTTTAAAGTGAAACTTCTGTAGCCCCGCTGTGATTTGGATTTCAGATGAAACGGATATGAAGATTACTGCACCTGCGACGCATCAACTGCGCTCATTAACCGCTTTGATTATGATGTCACTTTTAAAGGTTCCTATTGAAACGGAAATTACGCTAGGTCTGCGCTCATTGGTCGCTTTGATTATGACCTCACTTTTCAAGTACTGGTTAAGATTGTTTTGGTAAAGTTTTGCTTCTACCGCGTGTAAACTGCACTCGAATTTTGTTTTTGATAAATTATTATTTTAGCACTATTGACCACCATACATGGTCGACCTCAATCATGATAGTCGAGAGCTCCGATATAACCTCCCTTTCTAATCTTTATTTTTTTAATGTTTTTAATTGTACTTTTTACATGTTTTATAATTATTTGAGCTACCTATATCGACTACCATAATGCTATGTTTTTTTTCAAAATTGAATTTTAGAATCATTTTATTTTATTTATAAACAGAAACAAACAGTACATTAGATACATTGGTGAAAAAAAAATTGCAATTAAGATGAAACCATACTAAATACTGCAAAATCATACAAAATCGTATGTTTTTGTTTTGAAAATTTGATCGCTTAGAAGTATTATAGATGCTTCAATTAAATACTGCGTGTAGAACATACCTTGGCCCCTAAAAATATCGATCATTTTTTTTAATAAGTCTTTTAATAAGCTTAGAAAAAAATAAAGTATTAGGTCTATAAAAAACATTTTTAAGTGCAAACTCTCCTACTTATAAACACTTTTGCGGATATTGTTTTATTGCATAATGTGGCAAATTCAATTTCTTATTAATTATCGCAAAAAAAAATTGAAATTTACGCCCGAACCTCACAAAATAAAATATAATATGCATTTTCGCATTGGTATTTTGGACATCACGGCGACAATACGGCAGTCGACGAATTTGTTATATCAAAGTGAACCTTATACCGTCCACCGAAGAACGACTGGCAGCCGCCCCATTCTTCCGTCATTACTCCTCCGGACGGAGCGGAGAAACAACGTGTTAGGGTCCGCGCTGCTTGTTTTCGTGAAATCAATTTAAAAATTCCGTTTTATTACAATAAACAAGGCATAAAAAAGGAATTAATGTTTTTTACATGCCTTTACGAAATCAACATGTAAAAAAAAATTCTCAAATATCCTTTTCAACCTTTCCAAAAGCTTTTTCTCAATTATTTTTACTCCTCCCATAAAAGGGCGTGAATTCCGATTTCGATTTTTATTTCATGGTGGGTACCTATTATGTGTTTCATTGTAGTGTCTTATTTATGGTATGTATATTATGTAATTACCGGGGGATTTATGTAAGGGGAAGGTGTGTGTATTTTATTTTTATTTTATTTTATTTTATTAGTTAGCGTTTTAAACAGTCATTACAAGTACATAATATATAACAGTGGTAGAGATAATCATATCATTGACCAATAAAATAACGACATAAAAATTTGAGACCATAATAAAAAGAAAAACAAACAAAACAATATACGTATGTAATATGTATATGTATGTGGTGAGTATGTATGTATGTATGTGTGTGAGTATGTATGTATGTATGCGAATTGAATAATTATATTATTGACGTGATGCTCTTTTTAAATTTGGGCAGTAAATCGGAGAAAATGTCGATGTTAGAATTGGACCAATATTGTTGAACATATGAAGAGCACGATTGATTGGTAAATTAGATGTTGCATATGTCTTGTGATTAAGCGTGTGGAATAGTTCTGTATGGCGTGTACCTCTTAATAATAATATCATATAAATTAGTCGTCTCCAAGTGGTCTAACCACAGTTTGAAAATGGCCTTGTAATGTATAAAACTTGCCGAACTTAAAAAAAACATTAAATAAAAAAAAAGAGTTTTACGAATTGAACAGAAAAACAAATAATTCATAATGCTGGGCTAATATGCCTGTACCCACCATGGTCGTAAATTCGTTGTACAATATTTTTTACGCTTCTTTTATGGTGGCGGTTAAATGCGTGCTGCAATATTTATTGCTGTTCATGGTACACACGTGATTTGATAATAATCGTCTTTTAAAGTAGTGACTGAATTAATAATAATTGGATAATTTGTATAGCGCCGTTTTATGAAAATAGACTCAAGGGCGGTACAAACAGATATAGAAACATGCTTACGTTCACGTATTGAGTTATTTAGGGAGCATACATTAATTACGTGAGCAGTTTTTCTTCCAATCTAGACCCCCCCCCCCCCCCCGTAGTGAGATAATTTTGGACCACTTCGTATATTCTTTTCAAGTAACGTGAGATTTTGCTGGACCCCCCCCCCCCCTTTTGAGCGCACGTAATTAATGTATGCCCCCTTACAATGACGCGGATTGTGAAAAATTACGGATTTTTATTTATTTTTTATGATTCAATTAAATGCAATTCAATAACATTATATATTTTCAAATATTATTTTATAATATGGGCCTCACTAGGTGCTTTGCCTATGCTGAGGCCCCTATTTTACAATTTAATAAAAAAATTTGCTCAATTTTGCGGGTATTTTTTTTTATAAATGCCTAGGTATTTTTTCAAATTAATTATAATGGTGCAAATACTATACATTAGGGTTTTTTTTATATACCTATACATTACATAAATCATGTTACACCTTTTTTTAGAGCAAAGCTCGTGTTAGAAAGTCAGAGAAACGTATGTCAAAATCTATGACCGGAAAACTCGGAATGAAACCAACTCAGAACCTCCTTTGAAAAGTGATGAAAAAAATAAATGAAAAAATTGGTTGAATATGTTACGTTAGGTTATGGTTATAGGCTATTTTAAAATATTTTTTTTCTAACTTTTAATAACTTTTCAAAAACGTATTGAGTTAATAATAATTATTGTTATTGGATGATTCTTATAGCGCCATTTTCGTGAGAAAATCACCTCAAGGGCGCTTAAAAGAGTGACTTGATTCGTTGTCATGGAACCGTAAAAATCAGTGTGAGCAGTTCACACGCGGTAGAAGTGATACTATCAGAAAACTAAAGTAGACAAGAGAAAGACCGATAAAGAGTAGACCGATAGGCTACAAAGTACCGCACAAAGAGGGAACCGATTAGTTAATCTGATTCTGGCAAGCTAAATTCTATAGATGTATGTGCGTGTCTCTTTTAGTGTCGTTATTTTTCGTTTCATCGAATTTCATATCACAACGGTGCTAAAGAAGTTTTCACTTCAATAAAAATTTTACATATTTTTTTAGAAAGAGTAAGGAACTTTCGGTATGTGTATAAGTATATAACAAAGAATAGATATGAAATAGAATAGAAAAAAATAAGCTCCTCCAAAGTTATAACATTTTGACAGTATACGTATCATATTTATATCATTAAATAAGAAGAGATAAATACTAACGGGCTAGCTTATGTAAATCAGGTTTGCAACTGTACCAATATTTATGGATATATATTATGATTTCTGAAGAGATGAGTTTTAAGTTTTTTCTGAATTCTTTCGGGTCTTTAAATCATTCTAAGATCTCGTGGCAGTTTATCTAGACTAGGTCCTGACGCCTGACACTCCGAAATCACACTCCGCTCACTGAACTTGGTAGGTACCTAACTGGTGTGCGATTGGTTCCATCGTCTTTCCGGTAGTTGATTACGTCGCTATTTGCAGGAAAAGAGGGGCTGTGGGGGGTGTTTAATTTTTTAATTTTTTTTATATGAATACCGCACAAGAGTCCCCAACTGCTCCCGTCTGAAGCCAGTGAGACTATGGCATCCCCAATTGGGATAAATGAATAAATTGCGAAATAACACAAATTAATCAAATAAAATTTATTTGCCACGCTGGGATTCGATCCCGCGACCTTCGGTGTGCGAGTCAAGAGCCTTACCGCTGGACTACGCCGGTGGTCGGTTCGGTTATCTGTGTGCTCAAATACACTTTAAGTGTCCTCTAAAATGATTTGGATATACTAAGGTTTTTAATGTAAAAAAAATATGAAGGTGACAGCGTATCAGCATCAGCGGCCTTCCAGAGTACAGGTGACCTTACGCAGATCGGGTCTTCCGGCCGGCAGCAGCGCGCAGCCACCACCGACCACCATGACATGTCATCTCCTCCCGTACTCTATGTATGTGTTGTGTGTCTATGTATAGTGTGTGCAAGTGTATAATAATGATATGGTCTGGGTATACGTGTACAGTTTGTGTGTGTGGATCGGGCTCCCCCGTCTGTGTGCGTGATCTTGACTGCAGACTGCGCGCGCCGATGACCCGCGAACGCGATGCACACTCTATTTACACATTCCGGCCGATTTGGCCATTGTAAATCCGCTTTAGCGCGACGCAATTATCACACTCATTCCGTCTTTATGCATCTAAATAAATCCATTGGCTAATCTTAAAAAGATCGATAATACGGTATGGAACATTTTTAACTCTTGACGTATCTTTCGCGGCTGAAACTACCAGGTCTAAATAAGGCATTCTTTCTGTGTTCCAGTCACATTTACATCAATCAGTTTATTGTCCGGATTAGGATTACTAGGTTTGTTTCGCCCACACATAAGCGTTGAGTAATTCATTGCGTACGGGCTCGGCATTCCGCCGCTGGCCTATGACAGCGACAGCTCGCCGGGCAGGTAGTTAGTTGGTGGTTGGCAGTTCAACAGGTTTCCTATCCGTGCGACACCCGGGCCTTTATTTGGTTTGAACTCGCATCCGGGCTGAGGCGGGCTCTTCTCACCCCAATCCTGTCTTGGCGAATTATAAGCCGAGGAAAGTGAGAGCGTCTCACTTATCGGCGCGCTAATGTATACGGGAGGACCTGCGATTTGCCGCCAGCTACCTACTCACTACCTACTAGCGGCTACATACAAGACTGGTTTGAACGTGCAATTCTCACGCTTCAGGAGGCCGGTAGCCGCGGCCCGCTGCCTTCTAACTTCCAATTGCCCACTGATAGAATGCGCACTACGGAATTATTATTATATTAATTAATATTACCCTTCATAATACAGAATCATTGTGTCTGATCGATATGATATTGGTCTATTTACAATAAAATCCGCTGTCATTCGGATAAGGGAGCAATAAAGGTTCTACGGGGGTTATCAGCCGGCCGCTAATCGGTTCCCGCGCGCGCCTGGCAACGCTGGCAACGTCGCTATCTTGCCTCCCTCTCCCCCGTATAGCCGCGTTCCGCTCTCGCGATAACGGACCCGCGCGCACCTATCGCCGTCCCGCTCCCTCGCACGTGGTCGCTTTCTTCTGTCGCCCCGCGGTGTGGCGTGCCGAGCGCGGCTTGTCGTCTCTGTCTGCCCCCCCGGGCCGGCCCCCGTGTTGTCTCGCCGTCTCGCTCGGGCGGGCCCGCCAGACGCCGCGCCACCTCGCGGAAAGGGCCGCGGGCCCCGAGCGGCGGTGGGCCCCCTGCCGGGCCGCCGCTGCTCGGGGCCCCCGCCCCCTAAAGGACTAGAGGAGTGTCGGTGCAATGAACCAACCAGCCAGCCACACTGCCTAATCTGTCATCTTCTAGTTTTTTCTCCTACACCAACTTGTTCACACGATTTCCACGCGTTACACCAATACAGCAGACCAAATAATGAGGTCCTGTGAGACACGAAAGGTCTCCAATTCAATCCAAAACCCAATCCAACCTTTTTTATGGATTCCTTGAACACAACCCCCAACTGTTAAACCATTGATAAACAGCTCGTCAATTGTGTAACACTTAAAAACACATTCATTAGTAAGGCCCAATGTGGTATTAAGAAGCGTTTAGTCGACGATGAAAATGCTGATAATTATCTGGAGCCAGGTCTACGTCTACGTCTTACCTAGACGTAGTCTTGTCTTGAACTTGATTGTGCAGCAGTGTCCATCAAACGGTAGGTATGCTAATGTCAACTCGGTGTGAATCAACGGGTCAATATTGATTTTACTATTTGTATATGAATGCGGATTGCGGACAGATATAGATTACAGATAGGTTAGATAGCGCAAATAGATACGAATTGGTATCATGTCATTATCATATTTCATTCGCTGCAGCTAGGATAAAAATAACATGTGTGATTAAAAACCAAAACATATGCTTCTCACTTGATATTCCCTCTTTATCAATTTATCCGTATTTTTTTCATTCGCCCTACAAAGAATGCCGTATTCTTCTTCACTTGTATTTTATATTCGTTTATTAAGATGAAGCTATACGTGAAATCACTATTTAGATTAATCTTTACAACGAATCGGTTTACAGTACGAATATAAAAAAATATGCTACGGATAAATTGAAGCTTTAACTACCTTTTCTACGTAACAGAATAACAATAAAATTATTATTTACGTAACAAAAAAAATAAGCGTAAACCACTAAAAAAAAAGTTTTTTCATGACTTTACTATGAAGTAATGTAAGTAACAATTTTTAAAAAATACCCCTTTATGGCTAAGACTATTTTTGACGTTTTCTACGTTCTAACTTTTTTTCGTTCTTATAAAATTATGCACAAAAAAAATAAAAACCGCTTTGGCGCTTACGTCAAATTTTTAGAACCGTACTAATTCATACGATCTGCGCCCAACGCTTGTATTCCACCATAATGCCGCGAGCCGTGGCCAGAAACGGACGTGGGATCTGTGCCCGTGTTTTCGAAGTTTTTTACTTGCAATATACGTAACGGATTCGTTGTTACAGCGAGCATTTTTGGTTCTCAAACAGCGTGAGCTCAAAATGAGTCAGCATCAACTATTCCTGATTTCAACTCTTTTGATGTTCAGAATGTTATATCATTTGAGAAATTTTAGGTTGACGAATATAATGCTTAAATTCATTATCGGTAGGATTAATATTTTAAAAGAATAATTTTTAAATATATGTAGCTGTGAGCTGTTCCTTGAAAATGTCTAATACTGAGATTTGCTTGCCGGGGTTTGAACCCGCGATATATTGTATTTGTTTAAATTATGCTCTTTTAGGATAAATTCAGAATAGGTAGATACAAATTATTTATTTTCACCGTTTTTTTAAGTGTGTGTATCCATAAATTGATGTATATAATGTACAATATTTTTAAACCTAGCTGTGAGTTGTTCTGTCATCATTTCTAATACTGAGATTGGTTCGTTGATTTATTTGCAAAAAATTTAGTTGTAAATGAATTTTACAAAAATTTTAAATGCGGAAATTTGATAAAAGTGTATGTAAATTTGATAAAAGTATATATTCCTAATTTTGTAAAAGTATGTATTAGTTACATTTTGTTAATATATATACATATTATATTTCACTTAATCAAGTTTCTTTTTATTAATATATGAAGCTGGGAGCTGTTCCTTGATAATGTCTAATACTAAGATTTGTTTGCCGGGGTTTGAACCCGCGATATATATTGTATTTGTTTTAATTATGCTCTTTTAGGATAAATTCAGCATAGGTAGATGCAAGTTATTTGTTTTCACCGTTTTTTTTAAGTGTGTGTATCCATAAATTGATGTATCTAATGTACAATATTTTTAAACCTAGCTGTGAGTTGTTCCGTCATAATTTCTAATACTGAAATTGGTTTGTTGATTTGTTTCCAAAAGTTTTATTTGTAAATGAATTTTACAAAAATTTTAAATGCGGAAATTTGATAAAAGTGTATGTAAATTTGATAAAAGTAGGGTAGACTGGGGATGGTTGAAACACTTTTACTTTAACTAGGTGTAGTAATATTTCTTTTGTAATTATGGATAAGATGTTTGTACTAGATGTTCTATGATTTATCAAATTAAATTTATTGGATGGCCACAACTCGTACTGGTAAGCTACAATGACCACTTAAAGACGATGGGAAAAACTGTTTCAATTATCCCCATAGTGTGGACGATTGAAACAGTATGTGGGGATAATTGAAACACTCTAAATATCTATGGAATAATTGGAATAATTGTAATCAATGTTAAACATTTTCATTATTAAAACAGTACTCAATGAGATCATGAATAGTGATTAAACATATCACAAGTATTTTTAAAATTATAAACATAAATGTCTTGAAATGAAACAACTTTAAATATATTTTTTATTATTTATGTTTACGTGCTCTTAGTTATACTTATTATGAGTATTTAGCATAATCAACATACTTTTACTGCGATATTATCCTGGAGCAGAATAGAACGGTATTAAAAATAAGTTTTTTGCTTTCATACAAAAGTGTTTGTTTCAACCATCACACTGTTTCAAGCATAACAATGTAGAATTTACCTCTGAATTAAGAGCATTTTTTGTGTGTAAAATTCAACAATTAAGACGTCGAAAAAATAAAAAATTATTGAATTTATGGTTTGGGATGTGACATCATTATACAAAATATCGCAATATTTGAGTTTTTTTTTTTAAATAATCTGTTAAGTGGCATTAAAATCTATTAAACAATTAAATATTATCTATTAAAAGAAAAGAAAAATCTGGGTGTGCAATTCACATGCGGTAGAAATGAAATATACAGAAAACTAAAGTAGACAAGAGTGGGGACTACGAAACACTTTTTTTATCAATGTGAAGGGTGATTTTTTTTCATATTTTTGTCCTCGGATTCCAGTGCACCTTTTCCTATTCATTGGTCATCTTATTTGTGGTTTCTTCTTCGGACTCTCTAGGTGTAGTTTTTTTTCCTGTTTATTTTGGAATGGTTTGAAGACTAGATATTGATTTTACAAAATAATATCCTTTTTTGATTTCGTATGATTCGACCGCGATGAATGATTATCAAGTTATAAAAGAACTTTGCTATCTAAGGACGAAATTGTGTATTTTTGAAAATGAATAAGAAATTTGGTAAAATCTTCTTCTTGCATCCAGACAGATTTGTTCGTGGTACCGATACTACCAATCGAACTATCTTTTAAGAAATGGCTTAATTGATACGTAGAAATGTGAACATCGGCGGAATTGAGTTGCCAATTGCATTTGCCGCTACAGACAGTTATGAAAGTTCCTCGTTCGGCCGACGTTACTGCATCTACTTGCCGAGTTCCTCTCCTGGCTATAAACCGATTAAGTTTTTGAACAGTTGTGACACCGGTCTCTTCTACGTTATAGACGTCCTTTGGTTCAAATTTAAAACTATCCATAACGTTCGCTAAATTGTTGAAAAATTCATCAACATTATGTCAATTAAAACTTGTTGCTTGTGCCATACTCGTGGCTTGGGCACATCTTATAGATAATAAATTCTGGATGGCGCGCAAAAATCCTCGGAGCCATTCTATTCCGGCCATCCCATTTGTGTACCATGAATCTGGCCTTGCCAGGTTATACCGTGTGGTCAAATCAAATGCCAATTGTCTTAAATCTTTTGAAGATAGCCCAAAATAGGTAAATGTTGGCTGTTTTTTAGCATAATTTGCAACCTCGGTTTCTTGAGAAGGGGAACACACTTTCTTCATAACATAATTTTTTTTTGTTGTTTTGTACTTACATAATTGATAAAACAATGTATACTATTAACGTCGATTTTTTTTTAGTTATAAATGTAAAAAAATCAATAAAGATATGATATTACGAAATTGTCACGTGAGGGTGTGTGACGTCGAATGTGGTCGAATGAAATCGACTTCATCAACCAAGATCACAGAAGTTCACCATTAAAGATCACAGAAGTACATTCGACTTAATGATTTGAATTTGAATAATACAAAATTTTCTCTCAGTGTGGACGATTGAAACATGGTTATGATTGAAACGTTGCAATCATCCCCACACGGTTGTTCCAAACATCCCTACGCTGCAATTTCTGCTTCAAAGTCAAAAACATGCTTTTTAAATAGACATTAACGCCACGCAAATGCATTATAAATACTCTTAAATAGATAAAGAAGAGAATGTAATGAAACATTTCGTCAAGCTGCGAGAGTAAAATGAGTTATAAGATAAGCAATAATGTCTTAAATATTTACGTGCGATTGAGTCACTCGCCGGCTACTGCACTTTTGTAGAAACGTCCCAACAGACCTGACGGAGTTTCGAGTGTTGTATCACACTGTTACAACACTGTATTATAGTTTTCGAGTAAATTGAGATGTTTCAATCATAACGTGTTTCAATCGTCCCCAGTCTACCCTACATATACCAAATTTTGTAAAAGTATATATTAGTTACATTTACATTAGTTTATTAGTATGTATTAGTTATATATATATATATTACATTTCACTTAATCAAGTTTCTTTTTATTAATACATGTAGCTGGGAACTTTTTGTGAACAAAAAATGTGAATTCTGTGCCGGAATTTTACTTATTATTTTAAAATATTATATTGCATTCGTTTTAATTATGCTCTTTTAGGATAAATTCAGCATATGAGGATGCAAGTTATTTATTTTCACCGTTTTTTTTAAGTGTATGTTTCAATAAACTGATGTAACAAATGTAGAATATTTTTAAACCTAGCTGTGAGTTGTTCCGTCATCATTTCTAATACTGGGATTGGTTTATTGATTTGTTTCCAAAAATTTTATTTTTGTAAATGAATTTTACAAAAATTTTAGATGTGGAAATTTGAGTATATGTTATTTGGGTATTTTGAAAGTGTATGTAAATTTGATAAAAGTACATACCTATACCTAGTTTTATAAAAGTACGTATTAGTTACATTTTGTTAACATATATACATATTATATTTAACTTGAATCAAGTTTCTTTTTATTAATATTTATATGTATTTAAAATAATATGTCTTAATAATTCACTTTCATAAAATTTTTTAGATTGTAAATAAATAAAATCAATTCAAATTTTATAAACATTTACTTTTATTAGCATTCCCCATAGTTTGAGGATTCTCGATCCGTTCTCGCCACGGCCGCTGCTGGTAAAATAGAATTGACGGTATTCATCCACCGGGTAACAAGGTATGTGTAGAAGCATCGGCGAACGGAGATCTCGCTGGGCGCTTCTTACGTATTGCAAGCACCACGTCATAGCAACAGTATTTATTTCAAATTACTTGCCTCGTGCAAATCAGACCAAAATATGACGGTACACGGCGCTCGGTTTTAGATTTAATAAAACACAAGAATCGAAATATTTCTAGCGTTTATATTCCTCTTAATACAGTCTTTATTATTTCTACAGCGTCTACGATGCATGTTTATTGTTCATCCCTTGATTTCATACTCGTAAATGTATTGTCATACTACTGGTCCCCACGTTGAAAGCCAGTGTCATACTTCCTGGGGCCAGGGTGATACTGAAGCCACGTAGGGTCCAGTGTTATACTTCTGGTCTCCAGAAATATGTCCCTCCCGGGGGGGGGAACAAGTGTTAAGCAGGCCCCCCGGGGGCAATATGCCTCGGCTTGGAAGGCTCAGCTCAGGGTAGTAGGGCTCCTCCGAGGCTGTCGATGGTTGACTCCAATGAAACAAGGTTTAGGCACAATTCAAATGTATTCAATAATGCAAGGGTGAACATTACAGGCAACCAGGTAAGCTGTTTAAGGCCTAGCATAAGAGAGAGAGAGAGGCACTAGAAATACTACTGAATTTAGGCTCGGAAATACTATAAGAGGGTTTAAAATCTCACGTGGCGTCGTACGGATGCAGGCAGCTTCCTACGAAGTGGAGAGATCTAGAGCAAAGCTCATAGATCGTGTGCAGGAACGAGGCGGCTCGGGGTGCGTGGGCGGCTTCTCGGCGTCATGGTGGGCGGATTCGGTCAGCTTACCGAACCGGTGGGTGATAACGGTGAATTAAGCGGCTATCGGCAGGGTAGGCGGATTAAAAGCCGGGCGGCCAGGGCTGCCATGGTATAAAGTAGGCGGCAGTAGGATTATACAGGCGTCTGTCGTGATAGCGTTATACTGAGATCGTAAGTGAAGACTTAATTAGCCGCGTCGAAGGGTGGCATACTGCCCGACAGTACGTAGTAGTGCGTACGACCGCTCGCGCCGTTGTCTGAAATATGTCTGTTGCTTCGGTGAACGGTGGCCGGAGTTCTCTGTCCGTGATGAGCGAGACGGAAGACTCTAACGCGTGCCCTATAAGGTAATGTCTTCTGCCATTGGCTGGATTTCGCGCCGTGTAGCCATATATGGTAATGTCTTCTGCCAGCCTGAGAGGGACAGCAATAATCACGCGAGAATGTACATGTACTGAGCACGTGACACACAGCTGCCTGCCGCTTGTATAGTCCGTTCGTAGAATTTATGGGCAACTCTGCCGCTTGTATAGTTCGTTCGTAGCATTTATGGGCAACTCATAACACTACCCTCCTCCCCCTGAAAAATGAAGGGAAAAGGCAGCGAGGCTGATGCAGGGGACCACGACCTTCCATACAGCATGTGATGCGATGATTGCCACAATGTGAGGTACAGAGCTACCTCTTCACCAGGATTTAAACACTCCCTACCTAAGAGCCAACAAAATTTTAACTACCTGTGAGCCAAGCTAAAAAAAACTAGCAATAAACTGAACAAAGGTTGCCAACTCTCTCAAGAAATTAAAAAAAATGTGACGTACCTAGTGCGATACAAGACACGCTAACGAAGGTGCATGAAGAAATAAAGAAAACATGACCCTTCCGAGAAGGATTACTACCATGTAAAAATCTTAAAATTAGACAAAAAATTTCCAACCCTATTCCTGTTATGGAATATTGTACGCTGACCAATGTCATGAAATGATCGAAACCAACTCATATTCGCGTCTTACAATAGAATTCTTAAAATTATACAACTTTTTTTTTTATACACTTTATTCCTGTTATGGAATATTGTACGCTGACCAATGTCATGAAATGATCGAAATCACTCATATTCGCGTCTTACAATAGAATTTTTTAAATTATACAACTTTGTTTTTATACACTTTATTCCTGTTATGGAATATTGTACGCTGACCAATGTCATGAAATGATCGAAATCACTCATATTCGCGTCTTACAATAGAATTCTTTTTTTTTTAAATTATACAACTTTGTTTTTATACACTTTATGCTATTTTCACAATTCAATTCTAACCCAAATGTTAGTTTCCCGCACTCTCAGCTTGTCATGGTTTGTCTGGTTTGCATTTAATTATCAGGCATAAACGACCATCCTCTCATGTTCGCATATAATTGTAAGGTAATGCTACAAAACCTATCATGAATATTAATTTTCAGGCATAATATGAATCCTCTCATGTTTTCTCGACTCACCCTCGGTGACCCGTACAGCGCTGTACTTGGTATACTAGAAATATACCCTTGCCGCAACGACATAGACAACCGGATAGATCCCTTGGAATCCTCACGGTGAACTTGCGTTCGACGAAACCACATAGGACACCCTCTAGGTGTTCCCACCAAAATAACCAGACGAACCGTAATGACCATAAGTGCAATTACATTATTCTCTAATAAGAACAATACGACCCGAATGACATAACTTTATGACATTACCGAGCTAATTTACTCAACTGGGTGCATACTCTTAAATCTTCTTACTACGAGAAGTACTACTCCTTATTTGAATACAGTGATATAGCAAGTTACAAAACACCGTACAATTGCGTCCTGATATGGCAAGGACTTTACACGCTGGCTTACCATATTGATACCGAAGTAATCAATTACGTGTTTACAAAATATTTATATAGTAATTTAATTAATTACATTTATCATAATTAAAACACTTGAATATACATTTGTTTACCCACCAAAAACTCTATGTGTGTGAGTACAATTTTGTTAAATAACTTTCAATTCGAGTTTGTTTCAACTCAACTTAAACTCTCAGGGTTTGACTACGTAAGGAGAGAAGAAAAAAAAAAATTAAAATAAATAACAACAACGCCACGTATTTTTACCAAAAAATACGAAAATTTAATACTACCGACAATGTTATTAGAAGAGGAAAAAATTTTTTTTTTTTAATTGAGTAACGAATTTCTTCCTAACACCGGAATCATATATACTTCCATTGTTCGGAAATTCGCGTTTCCAACAATCCTTCTGCTCTAATTCTAAGGAGTTTAGCCATCCTATCACGCTTTGGATTATAGTTTACCTGCCGAATGACACGTTAGGTCGATACCCAAGTTCCATCCTATCGGACTTGTAACAGCTCTATAATACCACACAACGAGTAACCGTTGTTATATGATCGCGGAAGAAGGTTAAAATTCGATACCACCACAACCTATGTGAACCGAATAGTGTTGTCTATTGGGCCGATTCTGATAACAAAAATGTGGTAATATAATTATTACATTGCCTTTTCATCGTGAATTCACTCCAACATACGC
Organism: Limnephilus lunatus; assembly: GCA_917563855.2. Lineage (NCBI taxonomy): Eukaryota > Metazoa > Arthropoda > Insecta > Trichoptera > Limnephilidae > Limnephilus > Limnephilus lunatus. The sequence goes on from OU830598.1 coordinate 75,158,764, forward strand.
TAGAATTGAGACATACCCCGTTAAGGAGTGGGTAACTACCCGATTGTGAACGTTTTACCGCCCCAATTTCTCCTATATCGCAACGTGTGAGATGTCCAATACTATAACGATTTAACCTACATGTGAGAATAATTCGACAATGAAAGAGATTGAAAAACCCGAAAAAAAAAAAGGACAAAAAATAAAAAAAAATTATAATTGAAATGATATTTCCATTTATACATGACCTTATATTAATATATACACAAGGTTATTTACAACCATAAGGTTCCTAAGTTTCTTACTACCCAATGACCTATCCCAGTATGAGAACTAGGTGCCTTTATACCTACCACTTGTACAAGAATTTTCTTATGCCGTCTCTTGTCAACGAAAAGAAAAGAATATGCTTGCATATTCTTTCATTGCAACTAAAATTAAGTACTTTTTAGAATGCAAATTGTTCCACGAAAATAGAAATTAGGTCTCTACTTCGGTCCCGGGCAGGATACTGAATACCTAACGCAGTTTTTTCTAATGAAAAACCTAGCCTAATTTAGGGTTCCTTGAACTACGCCCTCAATCAGTGTAACGTGTCGTGTTTCTTAGACGAATTTATATACTTATGTAACCATATTCATATATAAATTTAAAAAAAAATTTTTTTTTTAAAAAAAACAACCTAAGTGGCTACGCACTAGGATGGAAAAGTAATAAATTATTACTACCAATAATAGTCATTACAATAAATGAACTAAATATCGCATCAGTAATTTCACTAGTGTAAGGTGAGTTACCTCTTTTTTTTATAATAATAACAATAATAACACAACAAGTCTTCACGTGCAGACATACCGGCGTCCCGGATTGTCAACACTTGTGATGACGATCCATTAAGAAAGGAATTGTATACTTCTCTAATAACAAAGGTTAAGTTATATGCGTTATAACCTCGTACTAACCACTAGGGTTCATGACGTCCTTGGGTTATTATATAAAGGACAATACAATACATGTACCTCGTGAATAAATTTACAATTTTTTTTATTAAGGTCATCCAATGATGGACAATAATGCTGACTAAGTCATGTAATCAATGAAACTGATACATATTCGCATTTTACAACCTTATGTAGAGGACAATACAATACATGCACCTCGTGTTTAAATTTACTGTGTTATTATAATTCGTAACCAATTTCTTTTCCTACTGATGGACTAATTTCCATACTCTGTTCTGTTTTTCTGTTTTCCTCTCCGTGTAATTCTCAGGATACGCCTCCTATAGCGTCGGTCATATTATAAGGATACCTCCTATAGCGTTTGGCATATTATAAGGATCTCTCCTATAGCGTCGTATAATTATAAGGCTATACTATAATCCTCTCGTGTTTTCAAGAGATACGTTTGCAAACGTCTATCTCCGTGTGGCCACACCGTTACGTTCAGAGAACAGTAACCTTGCCTTAGTTCACCAACACAAATGAGAAATCACCTTCCTCAAATGCCTGTGCTTCGGCAAAATAAACACATAAAAATAACACAATATCCAAAAAAACAGAACTTCATTAATTATTTTAAAATTTATGTTACTACAATTTCTATAAAATCTTTCTTTAAAAGGTTACTCTATATTTAACAGGAATCGTTTCCAAATTTTAATAACACAGATTTAATAACACCGCTATACGATGCGTAATACACACTGACTAAGTCGCTCAAATACCTAAGTATTCAATTCGTGTGTTTATATTTTAACATTACATGTTATAAGCTAACAATTTATATACATAAAAAAAAATGAATCATAACTGAATTGCTAACGACGTTGCTTCTTACTACAACTTTCAAAATTTAAAACTTTTACTTGCTTGACTGATTATTTGAAAATTCCTTTTTTAAAAAAATTCCATGTCTATTATTTATTTACTCTTAATTTAACAATATTATCCGGTGATAACTTTTTTTACTAATAAATTTTCACTATAAGTCTCAGTTTAAACTCAACTTTTCTGTTCATAACTTTTTTAACTATTGTTTACTTTACTATCATCATGTTTAAAAAAAAAATTCCATTGTATTTAACTATATAAGGGCGCCATGACATTTTCTAAAATAGCTATGTCAAAACTATACGAATTTACAATCACCTAAAGCTTACTTGAGGGGTTAATTCTCTAATTCCAATTCTTTCCTATATCACAAATTCCTTTTTTTTTTTGTTCAAGATTTCACATCTTAACAATCCCACCTTGCCCTAATTCTGAGGAAGGCATTCCTATAACGGTTTGAAACCAGAATTGTATACGCGGGTACCTATGTAACCGTAGTACATTTCTTGAGTTTATTACTCAATATCTATATGATATAATTTCCTAACAACGATCACGTTGTCATAATATGTAATACAAGAAAAAAAGAAGAAGACAATTTCTTATAATTTTATAACCCTTTTCTTCATTACAAGTAAGACATTAATAATTGGATTCTATTCACTATTTGTTTTTGTTACTAAATGACAATCTCGATTTAACTGTAGTGGTTTACTTTTTAATTCTATGTTTTACTAATTTTCCACAGATGTTTCCAAAAAAAAACTTATTTTATCTTTTCTATCCTGAAGTCCATTATACTGTTATTCATTCATGTAAATTTGTTGCCGAAATCATTCCTACATTCTTATGAAAAAAAACTTAATTGAAGCTAAATATTTAAATGTTCTTTGTTCGAGAGATTATTCTGATAAATTTGACAAGATTTTCCTTTAAAATTCTTCGTTATTTTTTATTTTTAATCGATAATTTGAACATATGATGCTATTCACTTGTTTCCTCTGAAGTGTCTTTCCCAACGATAGTTTATTTTATTTTCCGCATACTACTATTTAGAGTGGGATAGTCCCGATTAAAAACAATACATGTTCCAATACTGTCTCTATGGTAAATACCTATAGCATATACAAAATTTTATTATTAAACCTTCCTTAGATAATCATTCGAAAAAACAAGTACCTAGTAACATATACCTTGTAGTTTGGAATTTATTCTTTAAATGATGTTCTACTGTTTTTCACTAATTTATTTAATTTTCTACCACTTTAGTACGAAAGCAATTCAGATAGATTTTAAGAGACTTAAACTAACAAAAAAAACACTTAGCCAATTATATACATTGATATACACGTTGCCTTGTTTATATACATTTTATATACACGTTGCCTTGTTTATATACATTTTATATACACGTTGCCTTATTTATATACATTTTATATACAAGTTTGTTTCCTTTCCCGAACGTTTATTACTTTAACAACATTGTGTTTTCTAATTTGTGTAATATGGAATATTAATTCAATGATGTACGATCTCTAACCGTGGGTTCATGACACTCATGAATTTCAAACGAAACAACATTAAACTTCTAAGAACTTTACTATTTTTCACCGATCTGTACCTAAACTTTTGTTTCTTAAAAAAAACTTTTGACTGAATTTGTTTATTCCTTTTTTTTTCTACAATTTATGTTATTAATCTACATTTGTCCTGAACTGTTCATTAATCCAATACCAGTTAGCTACTCTGTTCCTAGATCAATCAACAATCAAAATTACAATTCTAATTTATTCTAATGTATTAACAATAAATTAAAACTTCTATGAAGAAAAATAACAATTGTGGCTTTAACTAATATTACAAGGGAAGCTTTCCATATTAACTTATTCTGTTTTGAAAATTAATAATTTGTTGCTTTAAAATTTCTCTTTTATAACATTATGTAACGTCGTTTTCCATTTTGTGATTTAAAACTACCTATTGAGAGAAACGAAAACTAACTTTATAACTTGTACTCATTATTTATTGAACTTTTCGTTTAACGTTTATTTTATAATTCAACTTCCGGGATTCGTTAAACTCAACACATTGTTTCCGTAAAGTTAGAAAAGCCCTTTTGGGAACTACGCCTCTATCCATTAACATTTTTCTTATTACCGACGCGTTTGCTTTCTCGAAATTTAATATTCTATCCATTATTGGTATGGTGGCCTCCATGATTTTGCGTTATTATAATGAACAAAGCAAAAAAAATTTCGGACGAATAATATAAGACGAGAGCAGTTGCTGGCAGTCGCATTTACAACTTCCTATTACAGGGGAACGGATGTGACGAGCACAATCCGACAGTAGTTACTCCCTTTTATTGGAAACAACCACTGCTCTTCAAGGAAGAAATAACGCAACTTACACAGCAGCCACTCGGAGATTTTAAAATAACGAAATTCATTACTCAATAAAAAAAATTCCGCGCGAATGACGAACAACTCTGACTGCCGCGATAGAACGTAATAGCGTAAGACGTTACGGTAATAAGCGATGTTTAAAATACCTAACACTCGAATAGCACTAGCCGACGGACTCGCGACGTTTAGAATAATTCACACAGAACTACCGTTGTTGATGGGAGCACAAATATAAAATATTTATAGCTAAGATTACATAATTATGTTTCTAGGGAGACAACAATCGACAAGACTTCGGCCCAGTTGGCGCGCCAGTGTCATACTACTGGTCCCCACGTTGAAAGCCAGTGTCATACTTCCTGGGGCCAGGGTGATACTGAAGCCACGTAGGGTCCAGTGTTATACTTCTGGTCTCCAGAAATATGTCCCTCCCGGGGGGGGGAACAAGTGTTAAGCAGGCCCCCCGGGGGCAATATGCCTCGGCTTGGAAGGCTCAGCTCAGGGTAGTAGGGCTCCTCCGAGGCTGTCGATGGTTGACTCCAATGAAACAAGGTTTAGGCACAATTCAAATGTATTCAATAATGCAAGGGTGAACATTACAGGCAACCAGGTAAGCTGTTTAAGGCCTAGCATAAGAGAGAGAGAGAGGCACTAGAAATACTACTGAATTTAGGCTCGGAAATACTATAAGAGGGTTTAAAATCTCACGTGGCGTCGTACGGATGCAGGCAGCTTCCTACGAAGTGGAGAGATCTAGAGCAAAGCTCATAGATCGTGTGCAGGAACGAGGCGGCTCGGGGTGCGTGGGCGGCTTCTCGGCGTCATGGTGGGCGGATTCGGTCAGCTTACCGAACCGGTGGGTGATAACGGTGAATTAAGCGGCTATCGGCAGGGTAGGCGGATTAAAAGCCGGGCGGCCAGGGCTGCCATGGTATAAAGTAGGCGGCAGTAGGATTATACAGGCGTCTGTCGTGATAGCGTTATACTGAGATCGTAAGTGAAGACTTAATTAGCCGCGTCGAAGGGTGGCATACTGCCCGACAGTACGTAGTAGTGCGTACGACCGCTCGCGCCGTTGTCTGAAATATGTCTGTTGCTTCGGTGAACGGTGGCCGGAGTTCTCTGTCCGTGATGAGCGAGACGGAAGACTCTAACGCGTGCCCTATAAGGTAATGTCTTCTGCCATTGGCTGGATTTCGCGCCGTGTAGCCATATATGGTAATGTCTTCTGCCAGCCTGAGAGGGACAGCAATAATCACGCGAGAATGTACATGTACTGAGCACGTGACACACAGCTGCCTGCCGCTTGTATAGTCCGTTCGTAGAATTTATGGGCAACTCTGCCGCTTGTATAGTTCGTTCGTAGCATTTATGGGCAACTCATAACAGTATTCAATGCAAAATTCTCAATGCCGTTGAAAATTTACGTAGGAATCTAGTGAATAAATGTAAATTATTGCAGAATTCAAAATATCTCTAATTATCTATTATAATTCAGTGCAGAACTTCAAGTAGGTACCTACAATAGTTGTAGGTATTAGTTGTAGTACAACTATTATTATTAATAAAAACAACCAAAAAAACATTTAAATATCAATAGACTTTTTCCAAATTTAAAAGTACATTTTTGATTGATAAAAATTGATTGATTCTATTGATAAAAAACACACTACTCGGCTATACATTCAGAATTTCAATGCCACTTAATAAAAAAAAAAAATTCTCCCTGCGTGTCCTTTCCCAATCGTCCCGTCCCCCTTCCCTTCACGCCGCCCCTTTCCCTCACGCGTTCACCCTTCACCTACCCTCTCGCCCCCCTCCCCCCCGTCTCTCCAACCACCCTCCCGCGTTCTATATATTCAGTCCCAGTACATTCAGTTTTCAAACAGCTCGCGTGCCACCTATACCTATTACAAATTTTGATTTTTCGTATATTACAAACATTCATTTTTGTATATTATAAGAAGAACAATCAATTGGTAGGTACCTAACATTCTTACTTACTAGCAGGTACTTCAAGTAAATTCATTAATTTGAAGAGTTTATTCGAAAATTGAATTTTGATTGAACAATCGATGGTTTGCAAAATGTCATTCTCAAGCTGACATTTTTTACAGTTTCGTAAAAGTTTTTGTAATTTTATTTTTTTTTTAACTTTATTTATTGATCTTAAAAAATGGAACATATTATAATAATACTTATCTTCCATTAAAAGCATTTGCTTGTGGATCGAAGAAGAGTTTACATTTCACATATGTACAGTTAATACAGTCACGTGTGTCATATATATGTAGATACAGTTGATATATAGTTAATATACAGAAATCACATAATCAAGACCCTTTAACTAAAAAATAATGAATGTAATGTAATGATTTAAAACTTTTCAAATAGTAAACCAGAAACCTTCGCGAGGGTCGGAAGAAGGTATTTTGAAAGTTACAAACATTTCCTAATATGCTTTATCTTTATAGCAATACATAAACAACTCAAATACATACATATAAACAAACGTATTTATTTTTTTATGTATATATCGAACCTCTAATAATAATTAAGTAATACACATAACATACTCGTAATACAAATAAAATAAAATTATGGAAGACAAAATTAAAATAAAAGTAATGTTATGAATATACTTTACAACCATTTTTAATGCCATGCACCGCTCACACAATAATATTACATAATATCTAAATGTTTGCCTCTGCTGTCGTATTTATATTGTTTATGTGAACATCACACAATACGCCACCTATGACTACTGTATTGCTTATGTGAACATTACAAAAGGTGCCACAATTGCATTAGTAATTTGTAAACTGTGACGTGCATATTACATACATAGATACATCTTCTTCCCCTTGTCCTATTAGTCGGGGACCCATTGCATCGACAATGACGTACAAATTACTAAAATAAAATTAATAAATAAGTAACTAAATAATTGTTAACACCACACAAAACGCCACATTTGATGTATTTGAATATCATGGTGTCATTCATGAATCTATTTATCAGTTGTTTAGAGATCGGTTGTCTTTGTCTATGTTAATTCCACACAATACCATCACATTTGAAATACTTGTTTTATAGATTATGTGAACGTGAACATCATGCAGGTACCGCTTATTTCACTTCAAATTTGAGATTTAGTTGCATTTTTTTAATGTGAACATCACACGCAACATAAAACCACCGCGGGAGAGAGGGATCTAGTTACTAAAAATTGCTAACAAATGTCATTTGAAGCAACTTCATCATGCGACGTGATCTCATCTGGATCATCCTCAAGGTATCCTATTATTAACTGGTGGACCGTTTGTTATACACAAATTATTAGTCTTTTTGGAGGTGATTTTCTCATGAAAATGGCGCTATAGAAATGATTCAAACATTACTATTATTATTATCTTGCTTGGGTGATAGAGCGTTGTTGGCTAAATCTAGTCTGAAGATAATGCCGTCTCTGATTGCAGCACTAAATGACACACTCTGCCAGTCGCTAGTTCATCGACTCTTCAAGCCACCGGTTCATCCTTTATCGCTGTCAACACACGGCAACTGTGCACGTAATAAAAATTCACCGCACACTGCAATAAAACATAATATTGGCCTTGAAGTGTTCATGAATTGTATTTTCTGCATCTATTGTTTGTGCGGCTGACTTGTTAGTTTGTTTGGCTCCTGTTCCTGGCTTCAGTGTAGGTCGCTGGTAGGTTGTGTCTATCGGCTACCTTCATGCAGAGCTAGTTTAGCAGTTGTGTTAATATGCAATCTGCCTGACTTGTTCGGCCGCTCGTAAATCGGGTCAATGTTATTCTCTATTGGTCGGCCTTCCTCGCCTTGCTTATTGCTACTAGTGCTACTGGGTACTGGTACTGCTAGCTGCTAGTCGCTGGTAATACGCCTCTCTTCACCGCGCTAAATGCGCACTTACAATAACATTATCCAGTACACGCCAGTGTCATCTTTTTGTGATATCTACTTTGCCTCTCTGTCTTATTTCAACAAGCGCTCTATGTAGGTATGATGTGTTCGGTGTGGTAGATAGTAGATACTCTGATAGTCCCCTGGTGAGAGACCACTATTCAGAATAGAAACGTTGCTTGAAATTGCTTTAGCCGCGTGTAGTGACCAGATCTGAATAGCCAGGTACTTTTTTGTTCCCCGCCTTCTCCTTGCTAATCCTTTCAGCTTCAATTGAAGATTACATTGTCCCATTAGCTTCAGGATTTTGGGACTCTTAGGTGGTGTTAACAAACATCTAATACCTGCTTTCCACTCTCCGCGAGGTCACCTGTATCTGAGAATATTATAGTACGTACGGTTTACACCCGATCGCATTCTTTGCTCGGTTCCTTGTTTTTTTTTGTGTACGAGTCAAATAACGCGAGATTCGAGAGGAAGCACAGCCGCTTCACAACCAATTATAATCCAAGCAACACATGCGCAACACAAGAATGTTGAGCCCATGTATCCTACGATTGTTATATTGTGAAGAAACCCTTCCAGTTCATTACATTTGTCTCCGGTGTGTTCATTAATCGAAACTCTAAATAAATTAAAGGTTTGCGCCGTTTGCGGTATCTCCCGATAAACGAGCAGTAGATTAGAACTAGGTCGCGATTGTTGAATGAAATTATAATGAATGTAATCATAAGTAATATTGATATCTGATTCTCTCTGAAACTCTCGGCCTCAGGAGTTCAAAGTTCAACCTCGACTATACAATATGATAATCCATAGAAACTAGTATGCAGGACCTGTCAAGGTTACTATGGAAGTGTCAGAAGGTGTTTATTTACTCCTCGTGGGGCCATTAACAAGTAACAGCCCGATGACATCACTTTATTACGTGCTAACCCTGCATCTAAACATCAATTCAAAAGGATGCAATGTGATCGACTTGAGAAATAATAGGTATTATTTAGACTTCCATCTGGCCTATGTATTTTAATTCTTTTATTTCAATTGGGAGGCGGATATGGGTACCGCCGCCTCGGCAATCATTTATTGGATAACCAACATCCCTGCCATAGGTCACCCCAAGTGGTTCGCTACGTTTGGTGACTGAACAGGGGTGCCCGGGTTCTAGAGGTGAGGTTTTTCCAGGTCTTGGCGGCGGATGCGTCTGCTCACCCACTGCGTGGCGGGCCGGATCGAGACAGTCAGGTTGAGGGAGATCTTTTGACCCTTCCAGCCGGAGTTGGAGGGATGGCTTCATACGTCCGTTACTCCCGGACAACTGATATCCAGATTCCCTTCCTTAAAAAGACCCCCCATAGAGCATCCCCTAAGATGACATAGGCCCAGAGGGAAATTATTTTCCTCAGGGCCTCCTATGTATGTGGAGATAGTGCAAACAAAAAAAATTGAAGACCTCCCCTTAAATAATATCTCCCACATAAAAAAATGCTATCAATTTAATGTGAATACCACACAAGAATTCCTACTGCTCCCTAGACTTCGGAGACAAGGACTATGGAATCCCCTATCGGGGTTAAATTGTGATGCTGAAGGGAGTGGGGAAGAGAAGAAGATGGGGTAGACGAAGTTTGGGCCTACTACCTGGCATTTCAGATCTGGTCGTCAAATACGACGAAAGCCATTTTAAGCCCCATTTCGATTCTGAATGATTTATGTTGTGATGCTGAAGCGATTGGGGAAGGGAAGGAGATGGGGGAGAGGAAGATTGGGCCTACTTTCAGATCAGGTCGTCAAATACGGCAAAAGCCATTTCTAGCAACATTTAGATTGTGAATGATTGCCTTTCGCAAGGGCGATACTGGTAGTATCTACCACGCTGGTACATCTTACTTATATTTACTATGAACGCGAAAGTTTGTATGGATGTATGTGAATGGATTTTAATGAAACTTTACAATTATATAGAGTCAGAATAACGTATGATGGTAAGCTCTGGTTATGAAATTTGTTTAAATGAAAATGTGTGTATTTCATATATTTTAGCGGCAGGGAGGTAAGGCAGAGGGAAGGGGAACGGGGATGTACGGGAAAGGACATGCAGGTAGAATCATTTTATTTCTGTGAAGGGCAGTGAAACGCATGCCGGGGTCCAGCTAGTACAACAATAAATTATTATTTACGCTTTGACAACTAACAGAAACATCCCACAATTTTGAATGTTATATTATTTATCCACCAGTATTCCAGTTATTCCACCTGATTGTTTTATATTTAATTATACCGGATTAGTGGATATTCTACTGTAATCATACTTTTTACTGTAAACACAGTGCAGGCTATAAACAATACAGTAAGTGAAAAATGTTGAACTGAATACGTAATGCCGAATCAAATATACCACAACTGTTAAAAGTCGTCGACCTCTTTCGTAACGGTAACTCGCGCGCTTCCTCCGTAGCTCTCCTCCCCACCCCGCCCCGCCTCACCCTACTCCTCCTTACTCCATCTCACAATTCCACCCGACCACCCCACTGCACCACTGTGGAAGGATACCGATTAATTGTTTATGATTTTTAAATACATGTAAGTAAAGGGTCCTGGGTTCGAGTCCCAGAGGTGCCAATTTTTTTTTTGATTTTTCTGTCTCCAGATTTTTGATTGAGTTTCGCTAATATTGTCTTCATTTAATTAAACATATTTTTGAATTTCGATTTTGTTTTCTTGAATGGATGCATATCTTGGAGGTAATTATTTACTCATTTCCCTTTTTTTGTTCCCCCTTAGGGGCCATCCATAAATAATTACGTCACACGAATTTTATAATTTTTTAACCCCCCCCCCCTCCCGCTCACACATCGTCACGTTTGTGGGACCCCCCTCCCCCTTGTGTGATTTCACATATTTTGCAATTTTTCATCTAAAAATAATCAAAACATTAGTTCAATTTTTATTATATGTGACGTCACAGAGCTGATGACCCCCCCTATACCCCTTGTCACACTTCTCTGGTACCCCCCCCCCCCCCCCCCCTTTAAGGTGTGTCATAATTTATGAATGGCCCCTTACAGTAAAATAGAATTGTCGGTAACATTGTATTGATACCAACCGTGATGTATGGCGGTGATGCGTGAAACTGGTGGAGTAAGGTTGAAAGTAGACTGAAAGTCAATTGAAGAAATGAGATTCATGAGGGATTAAATCTATAAATGCCGGTCGGCGTAGTCCAGCGGTAAGGCTCTTGTCTCGCACTCCGAGGTCGCGGGATCGAATTCCGGCGTGGCAAATAAATTTTATTTTGATTAATTTGTGTTTTTTTTACAATTTATTCGTTTAAAATAATATATAGTATATTTGCGGCACGTTCCAGAGTGGAAGATACTCTCGATATCGCCCTGGTGTAATACCACCCTTCAGAATTGAAACGTTGCTTGAAACGGCTTTAGCTGTGTTTGGTGACCAGATCTGAATAGCCAGGTACTTCCCCACCCCCTCTTTCCTTTCTCCTTCCCCTCCCCAATATCTTCAGCCTCACAACATACCCCAATTGGGGATGCCATAGTCCCAATGGCTCCAGACGGGAGCAGTTGGGACTCTTGTGCGGTATTCATGTAAAAATAAATAAAAATGGTAAAGCGCCCTTGAGGTGATTTTTTCACGAAAATGGCGCTATAAAAATCATCCAACAATTATTATTAGTATGTGCTTGAAACCGTACTTGACCAAATTTTGCATAATCGGAAAGAATGCAAATATTGAGATTAGCGCAATGAATTACACTAAGAAAGGAATGTTAGGTGGTTTTGACATGTGGAGCGGATTCACGTAGACAGGAGTGCCAGGTTAATACTCAGTCAGGTCATGTCAGGAGTCAAGAGTATGTAAGATACAATGCAAGATTGTGGATGAAGCAAGGAGCAAGTCAGAATTTTGTGCTACCCATTTGGGAAAACAGTGTAAATATGCAAAAAAGGTTTTACGTTTACGGGTTGCCCTAAATTCTTAGGCTGCATATACATTTGCGAACTGAGACGCGAATCGAACCACCACCCGCAAGCGTTTGCCCCAAAATATCTGAAAAAAATCGACTCCGTGCTGAAACGGGTGGTCCGTTTGATAGATCCTATTGTAACAAATGGATTGCAATCTTTAGAGCAGTGTTCCGCAAACTTTTTATGTTCACGGTACACCTAACTAATCAAGAAATTTTAACGGTACACCAAAGAAAAAAAAACAAGGTAAATTTTGGATAGGATTGGCTAGGCTTATTACGAATAACGGCGAACTTTGAGGTAAAACTACGAAAGCTGCATGTCACCATAATTTAAAAAAACATCCCAGGTTTTGAATGGTTTGTTTGGCAAAGCAGGGTTTGTCTAGCCGGGTTTGTGTAATTATGATTGATATTTATCACATAAAAGTGACAGAATAACCGCGAACTGTCACCGAATCGGTTCGAGAAGTGAATTTTAATTTTACGCAATTGATAATTAAAATGCATCTTTTTCCGCCGCCACCAAGCCAAAAAGTTTCCTTTTATAGTAATTACGGCATATCTAAAGTTTTTTTCTAAAAATTATTCGTAATAAGCGTGGCCACTCCGAACCAAAATTTACCAAAAACAATATTTTATTAATATTTATTATTAAAATCAATATAACATGAAAAAATGTTTAATGCGAAATGTGAGCCTGTTTAACTGAACACAGACGATCAAAATTTGGAACAATCGTTGATAACGCTGCTCGCATCTCTTCGTCGATCGTCCTCAGGCGTTCTCTTTTTTTTGACTTTATCGTAGTGAGAGTTGAAAACCCCAATTCGCATAAATAGGTCGTGGCAAATGGTAATAGAATTGCAATAGCTCGCTTTGACAGCAGTGGATACTCATTTTTTACGTGGAGCCAAAAATGTGCTAACTCTGTTTCAGAAAATTTTATTTTTAGTGTCCGATCAGTTTTAAGCTCCATAAATTCTTCCTGCTCGTTTATTGGTAAATGTCCAAGGGAAATGCTTTCCGAAAATGGATTTCTTACCCAGTTCATAGGTTGCAGGTCACACTTAGGAAAATAAGAGTTCATTTTTTCTGCTAACAGCTCCAAGTGTTTCACTATCAAAGCCTGCACTTTTTTTTTCTGAATCGGCAGCCATGACATTTGGAAACATTTCGTTACTACCATTGGTAGCGTGGCTGATCCATAGCACCAACTTAGCGCGAAAGCTTTCAATCTTGTCCGAAGACGTTAAAATGTTACAATTTCTTCCTTGCATTTTTTTGTTCAGCTCATTTAATTGAGCGAATATGTCCGCCAGATATGCAAGTTTTGCTACCCATTCTTCTTTTTTAAATAGAGAAGCAAAGTCTGAACCCTGGGTTTCTAGAAATGTCTGGGTCTCATTTTTCAGCTCGTAAATCCGAGAAAGCACTTTTCCGCGAGAAAGCCATCGTACTTCCGTATGAAACAGAAGTGACTGGGTGATCTGCTCCCATTTCCTGACACAATGCATTAAACAGACGAGAGTTCAGCGGTCGCGACTTGATGTAATTGACAATTTTGACGACTTCTTGTAAGACAGACAACAATTCATCAGGCAGAGACTTCGTCATCAGTGCCTCTCTGTGTAAAAAGCAATGTAAATTTTTAATATTAGGATTTTTTTCAGAAGCCCTGGTTATAAATCCCCTAATTTTTCCTGTCATAGCTGCTGCTCCATCTGTGCAAATGCTTAAGCAGTTGCGCCATTCCAAATTATGTTCACTGAAGTACTGGTTTGTTACTCTGAATATTTCTTCTCCGGTGGTATAACCAGGTAGTGGCAGACAAAATAAAAACTCCTCTTTTATTTCATATCCATCCATGTACCTCACATTTGTGATGAGATGCGCGTGACCACTGATATCAGTAGACTCGTCGACTTGTAGCGCGAAAACTCCACTTAGCCTTAATTTTTCAATTAACGTTGATTGAATGTCAGTGGATATTTCATTAATGCGACGTGAGATCGTATCTGCTGACGCAGGTATTTTTTCGATTTCCTTAGCGGCTTCTTGGCTAATCATAATTTTGACAATTTCTTTGCAGACAGGTAAAATTAAAGTTTCAGCGAGAGAATGAGGTTTCTTCGATTTAACCAGCATATTAGCGATCACGTAGCTTGCTTTTTGCGCTTTGCTTGATGTATTGAAAGACGAACTCATGAGAGTTACCTGTTTCTTAGACTGGTCTTTCATACGTTGAAAGAAGGCTTTATCTTTGTGAGCCACCGATGGGTGTTTAGTTGTTAAATGTCGTGAAAGTTTACTGGGCACCATCGAATTATTAGCCAAAGTTTCTCCACAAACAAGACATTTTGGGATTGGGCACGATTCGTCACCGCAATATATAAAGCCATAACGCACATAGCTCTCATCGTATTTCCGATCAAAAAGCTTAGGTTTTTTCTTCGTTGACTCTGCTTCTTCTTGGGAATCATTAGTTTCACTTGACAAACTTGCGGTACGATTAACGAATTTATCCATTATATACACGTAATATGGGATATTTTTTTGCAATTAAAAAAGTCAATTAATTTCGCGACGACACAACCAAAGATTAGCATTAACGAATGACTACTAAAGAAGCGGGCGCAACGTCGCCGTCGTAATTCGTAATGTTATGTTGTCACGCGCATGCACCCCGATAGCTCGTGCGCAATCACGTGATAATCACGGCCGCACAGAAAAGTGAAGACCGATTTACAGAGCACTTTGTGAGAAGTGACGCGGGACTCGCGGCACACTTACAAATGGCCACGGCACACCAGTGTGCCGCGGAGCACACTTTGCGGAACACTGCTTTAGAGCACAGGCATCAGGTAAGTATGTTGTCCTTGTTATTACAATGGGAGATGCTCCGAGGAACTAGCGTCATTGATCCCTTCGACACCAGTGTACAGTCGTGAACATGCCAAATGCGCGCCTAACATAATATGTACACGGTTGACACATGTTGGTTTGTCACATAAGAACCGGTCGCTTCTACGACTCGTTCTTAACAGCTCGGCCGTGGAACGATTTGCCGTCTTCTGTGTTTCCTCCCTCCCTCATGACTTTCTACACAATTTCCCCAAATATGACATTAGGCTTCATAATTATTTTCTTCAAAGTCTCCTGTGTTAGTGTAAAAAAAACACTATTTCTGTCGAAGCATTCCCAACTGCATAATAAATAAAATAAACATAATAACCTCAAAATCCACATAAAATACTATTGTGCAAGTGTTATTGTTGAGTCTGTAATACATTAAGATATATGTATACGTTCAAGGTGTAAACATTTTGTTAGTAAGATTGTTATGGTATCATATAAATGTTGACAACGTTGGTCGTGTTACCTTGATAATTATTGTTGGTTAATGTCTTAATACATTCTCATAATCACGCGCAATGGCACAATCATCGCATCTTACAACATGATTTTTCTCCACAACTATGTAGATAGAACATTTACACTTTACGTAGAGTGACCCGAGTGATTTGAGAATTTATATATATTTTAATACGTTTGGTTTTATGAGAACTGTCAAATGGTCACTGCCAACGTGACGTCAAAATGTAATACAGATTTAGGTTTCTGGTATTGTTTTTTACTAGATACATAAAAGTAAATATTGCATTCTTATGCACAATTCTAGAAATGAGGAAAACCAAGGTATATAGTCAAATAAGAAGCTCGTTTATAAAATCACATTAAGATCTGAAAGTTGCGTTGATCTATGCATTACCTAACTCACCTATACATTACGAACATGAACGCTAGCCGAGCCACGAGCGGGGTTTCGCTCCGTTTGCGGCAATTTGAGAGGTGGGAACAGTTTATTGGATAACCGTCACCCCCAAGTAGTTCGCTACGTTTGGCGTCTTGGCAGGGGTGTCCGGGTTCATGGGGTGAGGTTTGTCTAGGTCTTGGCGGCGGAAGCGTTGGCCCACCTAATGCGTGGCGGACCTGATCGGAAGAGATTGTTTGAGGGAGACCTAACATAGAAAAGTGTTTTAACCCGTTAGTTGCTTTGCAACAGGCATAAGCTAGTTTGTATTTATTGTGTAGATTTATTTTTAAAAAAGGCGTGTTCTTTTTTGTACCGATTTTCATATAGTTTTGAATAGTGGGCATTATTTGACATCATCTGTCGTCCGTCATTGTTTTATTGGTTTCATGACAACTCGGAATCAACTCAACTCAACCCAACGCCTCTTTTAAAAGTCATTAAAAGCTATGAAAAAAAATTAAACAGCCCATATATTTAGCATAGCAAGCATTTTTTATATATTTTTTGTCACTTTTAAATGAGGTTTTGAGTTGAACTCATTCTGAGTTGTCCAGTCACCTTTTTATTGTGTGGAATTGTTGCGTGTCTGTTTCGTTTTATATTTTTTAAAGTATTGATATGTGTTTAATACTGGTTATGAACGTGTATGATCGGTTTTGTGAATTTCGCGTGTATTTGAATGATTTGTTAACGACAACAAATGACAAATGCTTTCATGTGATATATGCTTATATTCAAGGTGTTGCAATTTTTTGACGATTTAGTGCCGTCCAAAAATATTATTTCTTCTCTTTTTGTTTGAATACCGCACCAGTGTCCGAACCGTCTGGAGTGAATGTGACTATGGCATCCTACATCACTATAGCATATTTTGTGTATTGAGAGAGTGATGAGGCAGGGGAGGATATGGAGAAGAGGAAGGATATGGGAAAGAGGGAGACAGGGAAGTATCTGGCTATTATCTGGTCACAAAAACGGCTAAAGTCATTTCAAGCAACGTTTCAATTCAGAATGGTGGTCTTACACCATGGCGATACTGTAATTATCTTCCACTCTGGGATGTGTCGAAAATATACTATATATTTTTTTAAAGTAAATTGCGAAATAACACAAAGTAATCATATCAAATTTACCAATTTAATCAAATAGATTTGAACCCGCTGATTTCGTAGTAGATAATTTTGGTGACCGGACAACTCAGAAAGAACTCAACTCAACACCCCATTTGAAAAGTATTTAAAAGATATGAAAAAACTTGATTAAATAGGTTACTTTACGTTAGGATATGGGATATTTAAAAAAAATCAAAGCTTTTAATAACTTATCAAAGGGGTTTTGCGTTGGGTTGATTCCCAGTTCTCACGGAACCGTAATTTTGTCTACCTACCCCTCGGCCACGGAGGTCGTCTCAAATGGCTTTTATCTGTATGAAATCGTAGTATGAAAAAATGGTCATGTAAAGATTTTTCCATATAATTGTACCGCGCCTCGCAGGTGTAGTATTTGTTATTTAAGATTCCGAAAATATGTTACAAATCAGAAGAAATTCGAAATGAGTTTAGATTTTGCCGTATTAATACGAAAAGTGAGTATTTGTATCGGGGGAGACGAAAAAATATGCATTTTATATTTTAATTTTGTTAATATTTTCATTTACGCGAAGTGCTCAACGCGATGCTGGCCAAGTGAAGTAAAGAACTTTACAATGAGTTTGTATACGGTCCTGATATAATTTCGATGTGAGGTTTAGGTCCATTACAGTTTTGGTGTCAGGACAACCCAGAATGAAATCAATTCAGAACTCTTCAGAAAAGTCATTAAATGTGGTGTTAAAAAAAGGTTAAATAGGTTATGTTAGGTTAAATTAAGAGCTATTTAAAAAAGATTTTTTCATAGCTGACTTTTCAAAGAGGTGTTGAGTTGACTTTATTCAAAATTGCATGGAACCCCAGTTTCACAGGGGTCTACGAAGTGAGTCGTGCGGACCGCTGACAGTATAGGTATAGAGTGAGTGCGCGGCCGTTTGTGATAAAGTGATAAGGCCGCCGTGGGGTGTCGGGAGTTCTGTGGCGACCTTGCCGGGTGTCCGGGGAGGAGGGGGCGGGGGGGTGCCACCGGATCGATTCGGGACATTCCTCCGTGTGGCACGTGTCACACTTATCAACACTTTAACCGACCAACCTTTACTATCCTATTAAGATGGAATCAGGCTGATACGCATATCATGATGAGCATTTATTATGGTGCCCTTAATGCAGTCTATCAGATATGCACTAGCTTTGCCATCCGGTTTTTTCGAAATATTTTTTTGTTGTTGCATAATCAAGTAAAACAAATATTTTTTACAATCGCTTCACACAGGAGGCCTAGAGGAAAACGATTTTCCTCGTCTTCATTAGGGATGCTGCGTGGGGGAGTCTTTTAAAATAAATGAAGGAGAGGAAGTTTTGGTAAGTAAAAGGGTATGAGGGGTGGCTAGGAAGGGGTCAGTAGGTTTAGGAGTGACGGACGTATGAATCCGTCCCTCTTGCTGCGGTGCAAGGTCCTGCTGGAGAGGCCAAATGATCTCCCTCAACCAGTCTCTCGATCCGACCCGCCACGAAGTAAATAAATTGTACAGCGCCCTTGAGGTGATTTTTAACAAAAACGGCGCTCTACAAATTATCCAATTATTATTATTATTAAGGTGAAGTTGTGCGTGAAATCCTATTCAGATACTATTTAGATTAATCTTTACAACGAATTGGCTTGCAGTATGAACATAAAAAAATATGCCACGGATAAATTGATGCTTTTACTAGCTGTTATATGTATCGGAATTACAATAAAATTATTTTTTACGTAACAAAAAATATAAGCGTAAACCACTAAAAAAAATGTTTTTTCAAGACTTTACTATGAAGTAATACAAGAAACAATTTCAAAAAATACCTCTTTATGGCTAAGATTATTTTTGAGGTTTTCTATGTTCTAACTTTTTTTCATTCTTATAAAATTATGCCCAGAATAAATAAAAACCATTTTTTCGCTTACTTGCCTCTTGCAAATAAGACGCTCGATTTTAAATTTTGCAAGCATGAGAATCGAAATATTTCTAGCGTTTATATTCCTCTTAAGTGGGCAGACGCATCCGCCGTCAAGCCCTAGACAAACCTCACTTCATAAACCTGGGCACTCCTAGTTATCAATCGCAGTGAACCACTTAAGGTGACCTATGGCAAAGGTTTTGGTTATCCAATAAATAGTTCCCAGGGCGGGGGTTCCCATACCCGCCTCCCAAAATAATACATGTTTATAACCACGGACGTACAAAATATATGGACATGCCCTTACGTGTTAAAAAACGTGTTATTTCTCCCTCCCATTGGAACCATTTTTCGGAACCGGCTGGGCGTGTCCGGACCAATGTCGTGCTCTCGTCGTACATTTTACGCGCGGACGCTGTATGTCTATGAAACACATACTTAGACAATGAAGAAGACTTGGCGAATCACAAGTCTCTTTCCTCTCTTCGCCCCGCCATAGTTGGTTTTTACCCCTCATCTGTAAGTTCTCGTCTAGTTATTTGTATGTCTATGCTTATAACAATTGAATTGATATTTCAAAGCTCCATAGATCACACTTCTTTTGCCACAAACCGTCTAAATTAATGTAATATCAAAAATAAAGAAGAATAAAATCTGCTTGCCAAATTGTATCTTCTCCAAATAAAAGTGTGTTTTTAAGTGAATAAATGCCCGGCATAGTACACGCCAAACTTGAACTAGATATGATCCATTCTTGCGCAGGTATATCACTTTACAATAACCGTAAGCGAAAGAGAAAAGATGCATAAAAATACGTGCGATATGACTTTACAATGAATGACCGTAAGCGAACGAGAAAGATGTGTAAAAAATACGTGCCACAGAGAAAGGTGTCGAAGGGGAGGGACGCCGCTTTTCTGACCTTAATCTTGCCTATTGCGACGATTTATGTATCAACATCAGGTCGGTTTTAAGTTTGGCGTGTACTATAAATATATATATATATTTTTTCTATGTACATAATTAGATATAGTCTAGGAATTCATGCTTGTACAGCTCCCTTGAGGAGATTTATCACAAAAAACAGCGCTATACAAATCCCATAAGGCCGGAGTTCATCATTTACAATGAAAACAAACTTTCTGCCTTATACTCAAGACTACGATCAGCCCAATTATAATCAATAATTTACAACCAAATGATTATTATTAAGAAGTCACCTTTATTTACTTATTTTTATTGTGCATAAAATGTGTATACTCTATACGAGCTCATATTCTTTTTCTTTTTTTTTTGTAAAACATAATTGTATCCTATAACTGAATACTAGTTGTTATCATAAATATGTACTTTGTTTAATGTACATTATTATTTTGTTATCATTATAATTATCCTCCTATGTACCACTGTGTATCATGTATCATGTATCAGCCATTTTATGGCGTTGAAATAAATGAATTATTATCACAGGTAAAACAAAAGGCGTGTTTTACGTTAAACCGTGCTTCGTATATTCAATGCAGATTCCCTGTTATTCTTTTTAATAAACAGTTGTAAATTTTTACGCTTACAAGAAGTACAAGCAGTATAATAATTATTTTGATTAGGTGCCTACTGCCTACACCTTTCGTACGGTTAGATTAAAACGGTGAGGCGTAGATTATTATCTTCTTGGCTCGCTCCGCAATGGGCACCACAATTTCGCAGCTTTGCTCATTACCAAAACGTTTTATATTCATTCCGTGTAAGTTTCACGGCGAACGGGGACTACTATACTTGAAGATGTATTCAAGAAGCCATTATGCGTTGAACTTTGGTAATACATTCCTACGATATTTTTATTTGTAATCTGGGTTAGGTAATAGGCTTTTGTTTTGTTTTGAATTTTTTTATTTTCTATATACATTTGTTGCTTTTTTTTTGCTACCGGCCTCGACACATCCGTGTCATTCACTAGCAAACTTAAAACTAACTCAAACACAGTATGTAGGTATGATTACTAGAAATTTTAAAACTAGAATAAGCGAACATGAATTTTGTTTACGAAATAATAACTATTCCGAGTTTGCTAACCATTTAATGGAGACAGGTCAGAGCTTCAATTAGAAAAAAACAAGTTTAAACATTCCAATATAAATAAATATTTTAATTTGTGCGCTTTAGAAACCTTGAAAATAAACAAAAAAAAAATTTAGTAATAGCACCCTGAAAATCGCCCTTATTCTATGTTCCCATGTAATATCGAATCCTCCCACCTTTCTTCCCCTCCCCCAAAATTACCCCTTCCACTACCCCCACCTAATTAAATCTAATCATTTCTGTACTTACATAGAATTTTTAAGTTAGTTGTAAGTTTGCCAGTGAATGACACAGATGTGTCGAAACCGGTAGCAAAAAATTTAAAAAAATTTAGTGACAGAAAATAAAACTTTTCAAAACAAAATGTCTGGAAATAGTTAAAATTCCCAAGAAATACAAAAACGGGCTTTTTGCATAGAAAATATTAAGGGCTCTATTTCACAATTTACTGCGTCGACTGTTTGTTGAACCTTGCTAAAATAATTTTTTTATTTATATTCTCTCACCATACATTTTTTGTTGTTTTTTTTTTTACATAAATTAACCTCACTAGGACTAATGCCTGTACAATTATAATTCGAGGATGCATTACATTCTAAACACAATATAAAAACACTAATATTACATACTAATTACCCATCTGGTCACTAGACCAGATGGGTAATTTTTAACAATAATGTTTTGTAACAATATTTGTACCTGCCAAAAGCAAAGTAAATTCAAAACAACTAGGGTGACACTTCGATTTGTGCAAATGGAACTCAAATATCTTATTATTTAAAAAGGACAAGGATGAAAAATAGTATGCCAATCCTCTGTCAACATAAATTTCTTAAGATTATTTTTAAATTTAGCTAATGAATTGGAAGACTTAATGTAATCTGGCAGAATATTAAACATAAGTGGAGCCTGATATAAATAGTTTCTTTGGCCAAAAGATGTTTTAGTATGTATTGCCACAAAGTTCATTGTTAAGCCAATTCTAGTGGTATGGATTTGTTGGGTTCTTTCTGCAGATTTAGTATTGATAAAAAATCTACAAATTATTTTAACGATCTACAGCTGTTTTATACACATAGCATTAGATTCCTTGTAAAGTAGTTTCGATGGATAACGAAAAAAAATTTTGTACATGACTTTAAGAATTAATTTGTGAGCAATATTTAGTGGTTCTACATTGGACTTTAGACAGGATCCCCAGCATACTACATTGTAAGAAAGTCGAGATTGGACTAAGGCATAATATACAGATTTTAATTTCTCTTTATCCAATATATGACGAAGTTCTTTAAAAATATAGTTAAGTCTCCTGATATTTTTTGTTAACATATCAATATGGTCGTTCCATCTCAAATATTTATCAATAATTACATCTAGGTAACTTATACAGTCTACTCTTTCTAAAGGGTAAATAATAGCTTTACAGTTGCCATAAAGAACATAAATATAAATGCACACATAAATTAGTTGTTACGACATCGATGTTTGTTTACGGCGAACCCCTCGAGTTGTCAACCTCGTTCACATTGCTTACAAAGGATAATAATAATTGCCCCGCAATGTTAAATTGTTTACATATTTAATTGTTTACACGTGTATTGGTCTACTAATCTAGGTCATTAATACACAGCAGTGTTCTTCTGTTTTGAATTAAATTATTTATAATATTTTGATAATAGCGCCGTTTTTGTGAAAAATCACTTTAAGTGGAACAACCGTCTTTTTCTTACAAAATTTAATTTTGGATTCGAGGTCAAAATACCCAACCAAACTGAATAATATCATTTTTAATCAAAAGGCATTGCAAATATCTAGTACGGACGTGTGCTATTTTATTTATTTTTGTTTTAAATTATTAAATACAGGTAATTAAAGAAATCAACTTTTCGCACTTTAAGAGGCCACTTTGGCATTTTTTTGTCAGTTAATTATAATAATTAAAACATTATTTTACCCTACCCACTGAGTTAACTAAATATAAATTAAAAATGGTTAGACATTTTAATTAAAGTATATGTATACGAAAAATTTGTGTTAACCCTTAATTACTCGCGTGGGGTGCCAAACACCCCAGATCGTGTTTGAAAGCCTATAACTTTTTCAAAAAACTTGCGACTACAGCGAAAAAACGGATTCATGAAGTTGATGGCCATGATTATATTCTAAAGCTATCCAAACGCCTTCATACGAAAGATATTATGTGTCAAAGAACCAAAGATAGAAAAACAAAACGCTACTGTGTATTTTCAATTTGCGACATAATTTCCATATTGAGCTATGGAACTTGAAAATATCAAATTTTAATCGTAAAACATGAAGAGCTTATAAGTTTTGTGTATTTTTTTCGAAAACAGATTGTTGAAATCTCTTACAAATCCGGGCGGTTAAACTATTTGGTTTATAATATTTGACATAATATTTACAAGCAGCGATACATATTTAAAATTTGAGTACGTGTAGCAAAACAGTGACATTGTCGTATAAAAATTTACCCGAAATAATATTGTTTCTTCCTTTCGAAATGGTGTTATTTTTTAAGTGATCGAAATGCGCCGTTTTTGCCTTCATTTGCCCATACCGTTACGGCTCGGTTAGGGCAGATTGAAGGGGGCGGTGGGAGGTCGGGTAGTTATCCCACCCCCCGGGGAGGCTGCGAGCCAACTAAGGCACTTGACTATGCAGCAGGCTTCACTGCACTTTACCTGGCAGGACCTCTCTGTGCTCGGGAAATACATAACTAATTCCTCGAGTCCACAGCTCTATTGATTAGCTCCAGGAATTAATAACCACGGCTTAAAGGTTTGCTGATTTTAAATCAGCACTTTAAAGAATTCAATATTTTTTTTGGTTTTTAAACATATTTCGTGTTGGCAATTAATGTCCTTCTTCCTTATGATGAAATTTAAGTACAAGTGTTGCGCAAAAAAACGTTTAAATCGAAGATTTATCTAAACTATTAATCATCAAAATATCTGAAATATAACTCTTCCATCATTACGTTATTAGTTTTTTTCTGACGATTTCTGTATTCTAATTTTATATTCTAATAATGATCATCTTCACCGACAAAATTAGGTGAATAATTAAGATGATCATTAAAAGTTATTTAGCGAATATAAATTAGAATATAAAATACAAAATGTGATGGTGGCAGAGGTTGTATTTCAAATGTTTTAACTATTTTTAGCCTTTTAGACCTGACAGTTAAATTCATATATTTGATGGTTAATAACACCTTTTATAATCATTTTTTTTAAACTAATTTGTTACAATTTAAGAGATATAGATAAAGTAATTATTACAGTGCTACACGTATAAGTTGGCGAAAAAGGAGGGCGCTGTCGTCTTTTACAATGATAGTAGTGTGGCTGCCAGATTAAAAAATAAAGATATAGCGTTTGCTCATGTTTCACCACCGCCAACTTTTTTTCTTTCTTTATTCATCTTTATTAATTCTATCAAAATAGGTGTGCTATGCCTGTCTCACTAATAACAGGTTGAGAGCAGACGCAGTTTACAACAGAAATATAAATAACAACACAATATAACGTTTAAAATAAACGATATTCGACATTGTACCATTAGAAACACACACTAGGTAGGTACTTATACTTATAAGTGAAGGAGCAGCTATAACAAACAATGCAATTAACCACATTGTTTCACGGTAATAAAAGACATCAGTTGGAAAAATGTTCATTTGAAAGAATATAGAAGTCTCTAAGGACGTGTTTGACTAAAATTGACAAATCAAAAAATGGTTGGTAAAGCTTCTCACTCCTGGAGAACCTGGACTCCAACCCTTCGGTGTTTTTCCTGCCTTTCACACGTACTTACGATACGAAAGGGTTAATTGAATATTCGATTAAATCTCACGATCAATTTGCGCAATCATTTAACGCAATTTTTCATGCAAGTAAGGGGAGGTCCGTTGATGGTTAAATCCAATTACTAATAAGTTAGGGACCCAAAAAATTTCGCGTTCTTATTTGGGAAAAGCCGTGTTTTGTTTTCATTAAAGGCGGTGGTATTTTTCTATAAAAGCGGCGATGTGTTAATTTTTGGTATTTTGAATCGAAAATTTTTTTGGTTTTTGTTTATTTACCAAATCGCTAAATAAATGACAGGCCGTACGCGGGGTTTTCGACGTGAAGTAGCTGCTATTCATTTTATGGCTATTCAAACATGTTAAAATAATAAGAAAAAAAAATCTAATTTTTAATTTTACAAAGTATCATTTTTTGAAATACCACAAAAATCGCACGAAATATTCGAAAATTTGCGAATATTTGCGTTATTCTCGTGAAAAATGCGAAATTCTAAATTCGTGATATCGCAAAAGCGATTTCTTCAAGCCTTTGCCAATGAGTGTGATAAGATGTTTTTAAACGACTTCAAAAAGGAGGAGGTTCTCAATTCGACGGTTTTTTTTTTTTTTTTTTTTAATTTATGTGAACTAACCCAAAAGTGAGAAAGTCGGCTGAATTTATTAAAAATGAAATGCCTGAGTGTACGTGTAGTAATCACGTATAACCGAATTATGAACGACACGATACCCAAATAATGCACTGCATATGAAACGGGGGGTTATTAAGGAGTTACTTGGGTCTCGTAGCCAAAAAAAGGCAAAATTTCTCGATTTTTCAAAAATGTAATATATGAATTATTTTATTCGAAATGTTGAGCACATAAAACAATAACTTCTCAATAATATTGAGAAAAAAAGTTCATAAAATTATTCGGAAAATTCAGCCGGTGGGGCCTGGTTTTCGGAGACTCCTAAAAAAAGTGTTCCCGCGGTAGGCAGGATAACTCATGATAACTTCATCTGAAGTTTAAAAAAAATCTGTTAGTAGATAAGTATAAGATGTCCCTGAATGAAGGATTTTTCAAAAAAATGAACTTTGAATTTTTGGCCGAGTTGTATGCAAAATAATTCAATTTTTGGTACAATTTACCCTACATACCTATAGCCTTGTAAAATTATTTGTAGTCGAAAAAAAATCCTTCGTTCAGGGAGGGACTGGTCAATGTTATTTTGGAAGAAGTATGCCAAATTTCAATGAGATCGGTGTATTGGTTCCTGAGAAATCGAGGCCTACCGACTTCAAAAATGGTTTTTCGAGATAAACAGGATCAGAATGGGAAGGTCGATTGAAATGGCACTAGCCGTGCTTGGTGACCACATCTGAATAGCCGTAACATCCCCACCTTCCTATTCTTCGTTTCCTTTACCCCAATTGGGGATGCCATAGTCTCACTGGCTCCAGACGGTTGGAAGCAGGTGGGATTCTTGTTCGGTACTCGTGTAAAAAAAATATGTAAGAAACAAGGAGTGTGTGCGGTGAAGGAGAGGGTGAATTTAGTTCAATCCTCTCTGCCTGGTTACAATCAGCGTATGCGTCAGTTTTTTAAGATGACGCATGACAAATGTTGCCCTTCTCCTTGTTGTGTTCTACATTAAATGTATACACGTGTTTCTTAATTGGACTGTGTGGTACACAAACGCATGGAATTTGTACCGTTCGTATCGGCATCTTCACAAGTTGGAAGCTTTTGAGTTCATGGCTTCGTTCTCAAAAACGAGTCATGAAGTGTGGTGTCTTCCTTTACTACTACGCCCTCCTTGGATTGTCAATACTGTACTTGTGTTGGTCGCTCCTCGTAATATAGGCTAAATCACCGATCTGCAAACCCCTTTCAATTTTTAAATAAATTCAGGAAATGAATGCAGAGAATATAAGAATCCCGTTACGAACGGAGCAACATTTGTTGTGTGTTTGAAAATGTGATACCTTTTACGGTATTTACCTAACCTAATCAGGTTTGCTGTAATTTGGTGCTAACATAAACAATTTGAGTACTTGACATGTTTGTTATAACCCGTGCGAAATTGTGTCACCCCCGGAAGTGTACGGTCTCCTTGTAATGCTATCAGCTATCGATGGTGTAATATTAGAGTGCATTCCTGACTGTGCGGAGTTAGTTCTTTGCGCCCTGCTAGCCCTGCCCCTCGTTGCCAACAGAGAGAGAAAGTACTATACAAAAGAATTATCACCAAAAGTGCTTCTCTCTGCTTCCTGCCACAATACGCCATTGTCTGCGGACGGAAGATCCGTTCCTTTATTTGTTTGCGGAAGTTAACTATGTTGTAGTATTTTGTGTACACTTTAACCGTTCAACAGTGTACGATCGTTATCCCTTGTCTCTCAATTATCTTTTCTTAACACTTTTATGTTTGTTTATGGAAGTTATGGTAATTTATGAGCTGAAGGTTCCAAAAGATATGCAAAACTATAACATAACAATAATACATGAATATGACCTCAAGGCCACTCTACAATATAACTAAGTAAAATAACCGTAAAAAAATTAGTTATCTTAACTCAACAAAAGATGCAGATATTGCATATTGATTCGTAGGGCAAAATGTCACGAATTAACAAGATAAAGATGACCTAATAGAGCGGACAGACGGATAGCGACAGTATTATATTCAAATAGATAATGATTCATTAACCCAAATTTGGTCTACTCACAACCTATTGATTGGATAGACTAAAGTGAGAGATGATTGCTTTGTCATTATTTGTATAAGGACATCGCGAGAGAAAAGGCAGTTGAATAATAATGTATTGACAATGGATAATTTTGATTGAGGTATCTGTATATTATTCGTTTTATCACTGTTTCCTGAAAACGTCCTGCAACTCTGAAACCACTATCGCCTAACATTGATTCTAATTATTATTTCGATGTGCTAACTACTTATTAATTATTTTAGTGTTTAATTCGTAGAACCCCATTTAATTTTTATAAATTTAATAATTTATTATCAAGTTCTGTAAGTATTTTAACTTTTTTTCCAAACAGATTCCTAAGTACCCCACATAATATAGTGTGTCTATTATCTCAATAAGTTAATCAGCAAATTGATTTAATCGGTAAATAAATCAATTTAGACATCTTTAAAAATTGACATTTAGAATCATATAAATGAGTCGTCTCAAATTGGTTTAACCACAGTTTGTAAGTCTAAACAGCTGTAAGAAAAATAAATAAAAAATAAAGAAATGCTAAACCAGTTTGAAAATGAACCTTGTAAGCTGTAAAGAGTTGTAGCAAAAATAAAAACTAAAATACTTGCAGAACTTGATAATAATATAAAATATAACTTTTTTAAAAAAAGAAATGCTAACTACTCCATGCAATGCTTTTAACTTGCTTTCATTGCCGTGTCACTCATAAAAGTCACAAGTCAGCTTGGCCACTTTCCCACGAGGGTCGTTAAATATTCGCTGTCTTTTCGAATGGTCAATCGAGCACAACGGGAGGATGCGCCATATCACTCAACACTTCGTCGAAATCATTTTCCCATCTTCAAGAATCTGAACTGCTTACTCATGATTCAATTTGGGAGGCGGGTATGGGTACCGCCGCCCCGATAACCATTTATTGGATAATCAACACCCCTGCTATAAGTCACCCCGCAACTTGTAGTTCGCAACGTTTGGTGACTAAGCAGGGATACCCGGCTTCTTGGGGTGAGGTTTGTCTAGGTCTCGGTGGCGGATGCGTTTGCAAGACTGGTTGAGGGAGACCTTTTCACTTCCCCAGCCGGACTCTCGACCCATCGCCTTGTACGTCAGTGGGAGGCATAGACTCATGTCCGTCACTCCTGGGCACACTGACCCCCAGATTCTTACCCACCCGTCTTTCTTTTTTCTTTCATCTACCCCTCATATCTTCCATTCCCTAAGACCCTCCACACAGTATCCCCAAGGATGACATAGGCCCTGAGGAAATTATTTTCCTCAAGGCCTACTGTGTGGAGCTAATGTAAAAAAAAAACTAGATATATAAAACTAAAACTTTATTCTTCAAGAATTACATTTAAGTATATTAGAACATCACAGGAGAAATGTGGATATCCGCAAAGAATGTAAGGCTGATGTAAGCATAATGAGTAAGATTAAGAAAGGGACCCTCAGATGGTTTGGGCATGTATAACGATTGGATGAAGAAAGTAGTGTAAAAAGAATATGTGACGCAAATGTGAATGGTAGAAGAAGTCGGGGACGCCCGAGGAATATTTGGCACGATCAAGTGAATCAGATACTTGAGTCGATCCAGAATAATAGAAGAGTATTTGTGAGACGATGAATGAATGTGAGTGAGGTAGAGTGTGTGCCAAGACCGAGTTGTTTGACGGTCCGTCCTCTCTGCCCACCCCTGCGGAAACGGCGTGATGGTTAGTTAGTTAGAACAACACAATAGCCAAACCTGCATGAATGAATCAATAATCAACGTACAAAATCATTTTTCTATTTGTGTTTACAATTTTTACCGCAAAAGCTTTTGATATTTTTCATCCCTTGTCTCGACTCATCTGTATTCTGAATGGTCGCTGTGCAATGCGAGGGTGCGCGAGGGATAATTGACGTCTTTCCTTCTCAGGGGAAGTTGGGGGTGTTGGGGGCGTTGTGGGGTGACTCCGGAGTGTTTGCGGTGGGAACACATGGTCACGGGAGTATCGATCCGGTCCGCCCCGCCCTCCCCCGACGCGCCACTAACGCACTAATCACAATAATAATACGAGTCGCATTACATCTGATCAGTTATTGGCAAACACCTGGCCTAAACACCTTCACCCTTATCTGTACCAAGTTTATTGGGCAGTCGCTACTTTGGCTGGACCCTGTGCCGGCTTTACTATGAATTTCCCACGGACGTACAAAATATATGGACATGCCCTTACGTGTTAAAAAACGTGTTATTTCCCCCTCCCATTGGAACCATTTTTCGGAACCGGCTGGGCGTGTCCGGACCAATGTCGTGCTCTCGTCGTACATTTTACGCGCGGACGCTGTATGTCTATGAAACACATACTTAGACAATGAAGAAGACTTGGCGAATCACAAGTCTCTTTCCTCTCTTCGCCCCGCCATAGTTGGTTTTTACCCCTCATCTGTAAGTTCTCGTCTAGTTATTTGTATGTCTATGGAATTTCCTCATTTACGGCGTAGTTCCCTCAAGGAATAAATGATCTGTTGCAACCTGCTCCAATCTTTTTACAGCTCTATCATTATATTTATATGCGTAGAATTTGGCAGCATTAATTCAGTCTGGTGCCCTTCATGTAATCTTTCACAAAAACGACGCTCTATAAATTATCCAATTATTATTATTTGTGATCTTTCACAAAAACAGCGCTCTACAAATTACCCAATTATTATTATGTAATATTTTCTTTTTTGCACTAGGGTGCAATTTTGAATTTAATGTTTTTATTTTATGCTAGCAATTTTGAAAAAGACGTTAAAAATAATTTTCTTTAAAAAAATTATACGCAAATACTTATCGCTTGTCTGAATTTGTCCGAACAAACAGTTCTAGCAAAACCGAGTTTTACAGTTCTTTGAACCTGAGTTTCAGTCACAATCGAAATAACATTTTTTAATAATTTTGACGGTTGACCTTTGTTTATGTGAATACCTCACAGGAGTCTATGACATCCCAAATTGGGGTATTAAGGTAGTTGGGAGGGGAAGGGGATGGGGAAGAAGAAGGTGGGGAAGTACTTGGCTATTCAGACATAGATATATCCAAACCATTTACATAGCCCGCAACATCAACTACTCGTATGTGTTATTTATTGTATAAAACGTCGAAAATTGTAATTAAAATTAATTTAGGGTAATTCTAACTATATTTAGTTCAAAATTATATTGCTGGCTCTATAAAGCGTCCTTGACGGTGATAAATATTTTTTAAATGGCGCTACAAAATTAGCCAAATTGTATTATTATTAGCTACCTTGTAGTTTTCCTAGATTTTAGAAATATATTGTAAGTTTGTACAGCGCCCTTGAGGTGATTTTTCACAAAAACGACGCTATATAAATCATCAATATTATTATTATTACCCACCTACCCGACTTCGCCCGTGTTTCAAACTATTGAGAAACCTATAATTTAAATATAAAACCTTATATCCCAGAAATCACTTATCCGTTAGCTGCGCTATTCTTAATAAAGATAGTGTCTATGAATTTTATTGACTTTCTTGTTCAAGCTTTAAAATATATTTTTCCGATTTTCGAGTATCAAACGATAATCGAACATTAATGCTAAGGCCTGAATGTAATGTATTATCATATCCGCAATTGATTTTATTTACCCTTTGACTACTAAAAAAATATTTATTAAGAAATTGAATAAGGCTATAAAAAAATCTAGTAGAAACAATGTAGCGATGTTTGGTACTTAAACGTATTATTTAAAGATCCACGGCTCATTAGAGATAAACTGTTATGAGCTGAAAATAGTTGTGTTGACCTAGAAATTCAAAACATATAAAAACCTTTGCAAATTTCATGATGCCAGGATTCACGGTTCGCGAGTTTTTACGCGATACACCCGCACTACAGATTTTCAGCTTCAACGCACACATTAGGTCAACTGTGTTAGGTACTCCCGCCCCTTTACTACACGGTTAAAGCTATATTTACCATCGATAGCTCTACTGTAATATCTCCCTCTTTGTGATAATCGACGCGAATACCATAAAAGACGCAACAGCCGAGCTCTCACGGGTAGAATCATGCCTTTACAAATTCCGATCCAAAGTTGCTCTGCTGACATTATTGTTGACCTGTAACTGTTGTTGACCTGTAACTGTCGGTGACCTGTAAACATTTTTGACTTGTATCTATTGTTGACTCATGAATTTTGTCGACCTACAACTATTGTTGGCTTTTAACTATAGTTGATATAGTAGACCTACGCCTGTTGTTGACTTTTAACTATTGGTGACCTGTAAACATTGTTGACCTGTGTTTAATGTGATATTTTGTTCCAGAAGGTGACCAGGGCTCCTGGGAACTGGGACTGTCCTACGAGTGCAGGTCGTTGCTCTTCAAGGCGCTCCACAACCTCATCGAGAGGTAAGTACCAATAAAACCACCACCCCCTTGTTATTATTCGTATTGTTACACACGGTGTCTGGAAACTAGTGGTTAACGCGGGAACCTGGTGAATCTTTCGAACTTTCAGACTTGATTTACCCCAAAATGAAAGCTCATATCAGTTATGACATAAAGTTGACTCCAAATGTGATTTAGATTTACCAGATTCCCGCTTGTAGGTACTACAAGTTTCCGGACACCATTTATAAACTCTTTCGACATTTCTGATGACACTAATTTTCTCTCGTTAAAATCTGTTCTCGTGCTTGGGAACAAAACAAGCTACCGTTATAATCGATAAAATCTTTACCAATGTTATCGTGCAAAGACTATTAATTTGACTGACAAAAATGCATGGCAACATAGACATATGAATATTAATCATATGTCTATGCATGGCAAGAAGAGAGTTGTCAATGTGTTAACCCAAATATTTGCTAGATAGTTAGTTATGTTCTATACTCGTTCCCATGTTATGTTTTTCTTAATCAATTTCCTTCATTCATTCAAAAAATATGTACATACTAGAATCTTACAGTCGACAAAAAAATCCCGTTTTACTACATTTTATTGATCCCACGCAATACGCGTGCTTGAAAAAGTATGAGATTCCGAATAATGTTTTTGGGGCAAACAGTAGGTACGCAGTAGGCACGTGTACTGAGGGCTTACTATTTGAGGCGCATCTGTGTTCTGTGTCAGTCTTTTTTTCGATGCTCCGAAACTAGTTTTCCGTAGTTAGAGCAGAGTCCTAAGAAAAGAAAGTAAATTCACCGTGTTGCGCGGTAAACGCGAGATGGGAAAGGCGGTGGAATACGCGGCGCCGTCAACTAACTGTAAACATACAAATACACTACTTTTAGGGAATGCTAGAAACCACAACGTTCCAATAAGGAACTCCAGTGAAATATATTATGACTTTAAAAAAATATGTCCATATAGACAAATAAACGCTGATTCTAAATATATGTATAAGTTTTATTTAATAATAATAAACGTACAGTTTTAAAAAATGTATTAAAAGTACATTTTTAATATTGTCGTTGAAACACACCGTCAAGTTGGTATTACTAAAATGTTTAGTGGTGACATCACTGATCATAAAAAGTAAAGTCATTGTAAGGGAATGTAGGTATGACACAAGCCATCGTATTAAGAACATTTCATCTTATTAGTTTATTTACATACTGTTTATAGAGATTTAGTTGGTTGTGTTTATTGAAACATTATTTAGGCCTAAATAATTCAGTTTCAAAAATAAAGGTATCTCTTAATATTAAATAAATAAAATTAAATATTCAAAAACTATTGTACAAAAAAAATAATGCTACTTCTAGGGAGATTCCTTCGATCTCCAAATTTCAAAATGGCGGCGATTCGAACAGCTGATTGCGCGATCTTATAGTAGATGACGTGATTGATGACGTCACACGACCCACCATAGATACGGTGGTTTTCGGGGGATCTTAAATTAAAACTTTGACAATTATTTTAACTATTAAAAAACTATCTCTAAAAATAAAAATAAAATAAAATGCAGTTATTTAAGTTAGAAGGTCATTATTCAAAAAAATAAATAAAAAATGAACTGGAGTTCTCTATTATCATATATATATTTTTACTAGCTTTTACCCACGGCTTCGCTCGCATAGTATTAGTGGGAAATTACTGGTATAATTGTTGTTATTCTTGCTATTTTGTATAATAGAAAATAATTATTGTTTAATAGAAAATTTCAAAATTTGAGAATGACATTTCGCAAATAAAAATTCTATTTTAGAAAATATTTAAATTATTTAAATTTATTTTAAGTACCTACTCCCTTTATTAGTATTTTATTCATATTTGAATCCAGAGTAACCTAAAAAAATAAGAAAATGACAGTCCACTTCAAACGCTATGCTTTATAGCAACGTTATGCTTTTTGTTCGAAGAATAAATATTTTTAGAGAGATGTAGATATTAACTACGACGCCAAAAAAGTACTCTTTTTAATCTCAACAGAACACTCTTTTTAAGCCTAAAATTTAAAAAAAACATTGTTTCCAAGGTAACAATTTGTTTGACGTTTGCAATAACTCGATTTTGTTAGGGACAGAAAACGTATGATACATAATTTCATAACGCCACAGCTCATTCATAACGCCAGAGCTTACCAATATATAAAGCCGTTGTTTCTCACAAATAATGTAGCTTTCGATTAGTGAAAGAATTTTTAAATTCCATTCGGTATTTATTGCGTGAAAGAGTAAAGACCATCCAACCAACCATCCAACCATCCAACCAACCAACCAACCAACCAACCAACCAACCATCAATTCAAACTTTCGCATTTATAATATTAGTAAGATGTGACAGAAAATATTCAAATGCCCGGAGTCAGTAGAACTATGATATTTTTTAGGTTTGAAGTAGATTTGTTTATTGGGGAATGTGGAAGGTTGAATACCTAGCTATTCAGATGTATTCACTAAATACAGCCTAAGAGCTGATGATGTTTCAAGTTTCAAGCTGAGTTTTGATTCTGAATAGTCTTTCATTCTGTTTTAGGGATTGAGATTTTGATTAAGACGGTGGATGAGAATTTAAAATAAAACCAAATTTAATTGCGTTTCGTGCTAGGTAACCACTACGCATTTGACTGTCAATACACATGATTCTTTTATAGGTGGGAAAAAGGTCGTAAGTCAACAATATTATATCATTTGTTCAGTAGAGCCAATAATTAAGTTTTGCTTGTTTCTGCAAACAATTACCTAACTGTCGATAAAATATCAGGAATCCGAAATTTTCCCTACCCATATAGTTATTTTTAAATTGATCAATGGCCTTGTTGATTTCCGTTTAAAATGTCGGAAATTTTTAACACTTAGGTAAGTAATTAGTAATTACCCACAATGCACTAATTGGGGAAACTTTAAAGGGTTAATATTAATTTTATTTTATTATATGCTTATATGTACAGCGCCCTTGAGGTAATTTTTCACGAAAACGGCGCTTTATAAATCAGCTAATTATTATTTGTTAGGATCCCTGATTCTATCTACCTACGTAGCAAGAAGACAAACAAACCGCCTGGATCGAATGTGTGAATGGCGTGGTTCAAAGTACGCTTTATCATTTCCAAAAGCGTATGTTGTTTTTTTTCCGGATATATTTTTTAATCGTCCCTTCAACAATATCATTTTGGCAACAAGTTTAGTCGCACTGTTTCCAGCGGTTCTGATTCTCGACAATCTCAGGATTCTCGCAAAGCAGGAGGCACTACGCCGAAAGGGAGCCACCGGCTCCTTCGGCTGCCAGAATTACTTGGTACTTGCCTCGCGGGGACTAATGTTGTGATCGGGGCGGGCTAAATACTTCCACCTCCCGTCACCTCCCGTCTCTCATGCGGGCCGGAGAAAGTGAAGAAGTTATCTAACGGCAACAGCGGGCGCATCTCGTCTTTCGATTCTCCTCGCGACCTTCATGCGACGATGCTCATTATCATCTTCTAATACACAATACTCAACATAATAATATATTACTAATAAGGTACATAAACAAAAATGTATGTAAATTACTATTGTAACTACATACTAAGCACATATTACGGGCACCTCGCTAGCGGGGTCGAGTCCCATTAACGCTTCAGTATGTAAAACTTTAACTGTCTCAGTCTCTTTTGTTGATACGGTTTACTACACGGGTGACTCGCGCCCCGCGGCCGACCGTGTTTGGCAGCTACAGTGCTGACACCTAGCTGCCGGCGGCGGAACTAGAAATTTCGCAAATGCGTCTCTTGTTTACAAGGCTGGAATGCTGATTTTTTTAGCGGATTGAGCCGATATCGATAATTTACTGAGTTTTCACTAATTTATCAGTTAATTATCAATGCTATTTTGATAGTATGCTATAAAAATAAGTTCCAAGTATTAATTTAAACATCATCCCCGAACCTAAACATATTTTTTCTAAAATTTTTGTTATCAATTGTAAAGAGAAAATAGCCATAAATGGGCACTGGATATGCATTTTTTGTGGTCGTGCAAGTAAGTAGTGTTGTACCTACCTCAAATAATTCCTGACCTCGTTTACATAAGTTTGGGGTGAATGCATTCCTCTATTGCTATACATATTGCACAGCTTGGTGATTCACACCTTTATCATTGTTCTCGACTCTGATAAAATATTACATTAAATTAATAATTTTGCATTTATTTATAAATCTTTTTTTTTTTCAATTATATCTCGTTTTTACCCTTCGAGAGTGTTCTATGCCATCATTTAAAATAACAGAAAAAGGAAAGGTGTATTTATGTATTCATTTTATTTAAATGTGCAAATTTCAGAAATATATGGAAGAATGGAGTGAGTTCAGACTTTTTAAAAGAGATGAGACGTTGAATGGAGGGGAGACAATTTTAGATAACGTTCGGTAGAAGAGGAGATATTTTTTTTAGAGAGGGGCAACCAAAAAAGAGTTTTTTTTATTACCATTTTTGGTTTCCATAATTTTTTAACTTACCTAGATTTTTTCCTGATAGCTGACACGATTAGATAGTTAAAATATGATTATATTAGGCTAATTTCGTTAAGGTTAGCTTAGCTTTAACCAACTGAAATCTTGTGCCCCTGAGGTCTTTTTTCTCACAAAATCACCACCAAAAATAATTATCCTAATGTTCTCTTTTCAATGTCTTCCCCAAATGTAATCAACAAAATGAACGAATTCTTTCCGTATTCAAACTATTCTTATTAGATGGTAGCCCGCTGACGGTCGGGCGGCCTTCATTGCATATCTCTTGTATTTCAATATCTTTGCTCTTACCTGTCTGAGACTACCAACATGGTAATGATTTATTAAAACTTTTAACCACTTTATTTTTTTCTTGTGAAAAAGCAGATAAAAGTTTTAAATTATGGCATTCCACCACGAATTGTCAGAAATATCAAAAATAGAAATATCATGGATGACTTCACATACCAATTTAAAATATATGAATAATGCTCAAATATTAATGTTTTATATTGTAACAGGGTGGTACATACTTGGATATGATATCTCAGTATCATCCAGGTGAAAGACCACCGTTCAGAATCGAAAAATTACTTGAAATGGTTTCAGCCATTTTTGATGACTAGATCTGAATAGCCAGGTGCTGCTTCCCAATCGTTTTCTTTCCCATATATTTTTCTTCCTTAGGCTCACAACATACTGCTACTTAAAGAAGCTGTAGTCCCACTGAATGCGAACCAAAAAAATAATCTTCAAATGACTATCACAACACGGGCAATAGCCTAGTGTGGTAGCCAAAAAACCCCAAAATCTGTAACAAATAAAACATTATGAAATTAAATTATTTAAAAAAAATAATACTGTGAATGCTTTGTGTAACGTGTGTGTTTGTTTATTGCAGATGCCTGCTGTCGCGCGACTTTGTCCGACTGGGGAAATGGTTTGTCCAGCCCTACGACGGCGATGAGGACGACATCACGAGAAGGTAACTAAACTACCCCTTCCCACCTCGGCGGTCGGGAAGCTCCCACAGTGTGCGGGCCGCCCCTGGTCCGGACAGACGGGAGGAAAGTCTTCCTATATTAAAACTGAGATCTCTGTGTGCCACTCGTCAAGCCAAGGGTGGTACTTCGTTCTCCTCAGTACAACCATAACATGCATACTCTGAAGCCTCTGTACATCGTTTTTATATAATGTGGAAAAACAATAGATGTGGTAATATAGAAAAAAGTACATTCATACTGGTGTGTCTAATATCCTAAAAAAAAATCACATTTAAATTAATGTGTTTAAATAAAAATGCCGCGATTCCAGAACGTTGGCTACATTAATGCGTGTTTTTCAGCGCAATTTTTTTCCATTTTGACAATTTTTAATCTTTTTTGGAGAGTGCACACTTTTTTCACTGGACAGTTTGTTAGGGTCAATTGTACAGCCAATAGTCGGCATATTTATTAAAGGGATTTAATTATGGTGAGTGGTCGAAATGGCTTTGCCGGTTAGTACCGGACGCGCCAGGATCTGATCCCGAGGAATCCTCAGCCTCAGACCCGCCAAATCGACCAGCACAGCGGTAGAGCAGAGTTCCCCCTCCCAGAGCGGAGAATTATGTTCTAAGATGTCAGGCATAGGCAGGAATTACCAGGTTTTGTAAATAAAATAAGGTTAATTATAAATGGACTAACCGTATATGTTTATTTAAAATATTGCATGTAATAGTTCAGATAGGATAGAACTTACCCCCACAGACCATAACCGAAAACTAAAGCTAAAGTAATCTGACTATTAACGCGATCGTTTAGACGATGAGGGATCTTCCCGGTGACTAAGGTTGGTGCAGCGGCCCACGTCCCACGGTGATGCGAGCTGACTATATTGGTGGCAGGAACCCTCTGGCATCTGCAGCATGAGCAAATACTCTGGCGCGAGCAAATAAGGCTACTCCACGTCCCACGGTGAAGTAAGCTGGCGCTGATTGCAAATGATGAGTCACGCACGTGTATGGTGAATTGATACACCAGGAGATTTCCTGGCGGTGATCGGGTAGAACATTATATTGGCCGGAAATCATACTAGCCCACGGTGTTTCTGGGACTAAAGGCAGGGGCGTTTACTGTCCAGATTGAACTTTCCTATTCCTAAACAAAATACAATTCGGCCATGTGTGAACACAACACTTTTTTCCGGAGCGCGACTCGCGGGGTCGAAACCATAACGGGAACTCAAATAAACTTGTAACGGCACTATAATAACCGCCCGAACTTTACGGGAACTTCTCGAATCTATGATTTGGCACCGATCCACTTCATATTCCCCGATTATCTCGAATGCCCGACTCGACCTCCGGCGGGCGGAAGGCCCGCCGGGGAAGTGCCACCATCCCATTTCCGCTCCTCTCCGGGGTTGCCAGGATGAAAAACAATAGACAATGCTATCGTGCCGCCTCATAGACTCCAGTTCTAACTTAAAACGACAATTAACCTATGTTATATACATAACAAGTTCATTTTTAAGATTTAAATTATCAAAAACTAGAATGTAAAAAAATAACTGCACCGTGTTTGAATGTCTAATGTTAACTACTGTCAGAAGCAGCTGCCAGCAGCAATCGATCGAGTAAAATTGTACTAAAACCGCGTTCTTTAAATGGCTAATGCGGTAAAATGATATGTGTAGGATCGATCGATGCAATGTAATTTTGTGAGTTTTGTATGAAAATAATTCGGGACTGGAAGAAAACAAATGACACATTCGTGCGGAAAACGATTATTCGAGAAATGATCAATGTAGGTTTCAATGTATTCAAATTCAAATTTTGTATACAAAATTTGAATTTGAATAATAAATAATAATATAATAAATTAATAATAATAATAGAATAAATTTTTAACTTAATGGAATTTAATTGGTCTACAATACATGAATGTTCTTTGTTATATTATCATTTTGTATGACTGTTTGTTTCCTAAATAAAATAAAAGATAAATAAGAAAATACTCGCACACAAAAAAAAAAAACTTTTGCATTGACTAATATAATATAACCATCTCCGCCAGGAATAATAAAAAAAACAAAACAAAACAAAAAAAATATAATATAAAGTTGTTAATTGATGATTTCTGCCATAGGGAGAAATTTTTTCTGCTAATTAATCTTCTTTCAGTGATTCAGTTTTTACTTGAGTCATGTTTTTATTGCATTCATATTATCTACCTCAAAAATGGATTCAAGATTTAATTTTAAACTGCTTTTAACTTTATACTTTTTTTTTGTCCACAATGCAGGTTTACATATTATTATCCAGACAATGGAAATGAACAAACATGTATATTTTTTTACGTAAACTGTGACTGATCGATGTGTTGTGATTATTCCAGCTGCTGGCATCTGTCATTCTCGTTTGCGTTCTTCGTGCATGGAGAGAGCACGGTGTGCGCCAGCGTAGATGTGCGCCAACACCCTCCCGTGCGCCGCATCTCCGCCACCAAGCCGCCACCCCACAACACCAAAGGTATCTACTTCCCTCGACCGACCCACTTAACCTAACCTCTCTTTAAATCTTTATCGAGCGTAAAACGCAGACAGCCTTACTAAAAAAAAAAACACTTCACAACTGTTAAAAGGTGTTTTTGTTGCACATTGTATAAGACTGTACATTTTTAATCATTTTTATTTATTACTAATAATAAAAATCTCCAACTCTATTTTTCACATGGGGCAAGATATATGTCTAAAAATCTCTACTCTTGTTCGTAAAATGATCAATTTTCTATTATATTCATGTAATTCGATTAGTTTTCAAAGTGTTATTTTTTATCAGATTTAGTCAAGTTATCATACAATAATCGTATGTTGTAAATTGACCTGTCAAAAATGGTTTTATAGATTACATCAATTTTCAAATTGCATTTTAGGGTGTTTTTTATAATAATTTCTTGAAAGCGATGTTTTTTTATAACATAGTCAAATACATGTGTTGGTAAATGTATCAAAGAAATGAATATTTTAAGATGTGCAAGTAATGCATTAATATTTTATTTTTAAATTTGGGAATTAAAACTTCAAATTTTTATTTATTGTATGAATGAGAAAAAAATGAAGTGACAGTTTTCTTCCAAATTCATTAAATAGAAAGTAAAAATCTAAGAGGTAATTTTATCTAGTTTCTATAATGGTGTTTGTTTTTACAATATCTTCGAACATTTAAAATATCTTGGGAAATTTCTGAAATTCGATAATTAATTATTTTTATTAACACTGTGTACAGCAGCCACAACCCCCTTTTGGCTGAATATATCTTTATATAAATATCCAATAATATATCTTTCCTCGAACTATTTTATTGTCAGTTTTTATTTAGTAAGGTTTTCCAACACACAATCATTTATCAATTGAATAAAATATTCATGCTGATTTTTTCGTATGGCTGTTAAATTATTGCAGTTTTTTTTACAGTAGTGACTTCATACAGTCGAAAATTTACTTTACAGGAGAGACGAAATAAAAAATAAAGAATTGTGATCCCCAGTTCTTCTTTGGACTCTCCATAATGTGCATTAGATCTTCGGCTCTGATTGCTTAGGCCAAGGATCATCTGACTTTCTAGTTTTTTTTTTTGTTATAAGTTTTTATTCCAGTAAAAAAGAAAATAACATTTTCACTTACTTAACTAGAATATTGAATTTATACATAGTTTGTACATTTCATAACCTTAAATTACATTAGATTGCAGTACTAACATTTACATAACATTATATTACCATATGATATTATTCACTTTCACTACTTTGTTTTTTGTGAATAAACATGAATAATTTTTTTTTGAATTTGCACATACTTTTTTCGTTTTTGATTACATCTGGAAGGCAATTATATAAGTTGGCCCCCTCATGACTAATTGATTGCTTACCGTAGTTAGTATGAATGGTGTTTAAACGTATGTTATCGTGTTGTCGTGTAAAATGTTTGTGTACTTGGGACGTTTTTATGAATTCTGTGTTTGTATGTATGAGTTTATTATTTATTTTGTATATAAGGAGACATATATTGTACTCGTATAGTTTTCTTAATGTTAGCAGTTTTGTTTCCAAATATAATTTTTTTGTGGATGTTTTGGATTCATAGTGAAATAGTTTTTTGATTAGCTTATTTTGAATAACCTGTAATTCATTGATGTATGTTTCATACGCATTTCCCCAGATTTCAATCAGGTAATTTAGGTGTGAGTGTACGAGACTATAATATAAACTTTTTTTTTTTTTAAGTTACAAGAGCCAAATGCTAACAGAATCCAAATATTTTCATAGAGATGAAATAAAACATTTTCCCTGTGACGCTAAGTCTGCTAAAACAATATTATCATCGGACTGGGTTTGGGTCCGAAATGTCGGCTAAAGAAAGAGGAAGCGAAAAATGGTATAATATCCTAAAAAATAATCACGATAATACTTTTGGCCGTGAAAATCTCATATCGTATCCAATAGATAATAATATTGTAATAAGACAGCGTTGCGTTGTGTTCAATAATATTTGTACTCATATGATCAAACAAATCCCAACACTGTTGATGAAAATTTTGGTGAATGGCATTGGACATTGACGGCATTTAGCTATTATTTCTAAAAGCTAGTTTTGATACAGTACTAGTGCGAGCACACAAATTGAGAATATGCATTGCGATCATGCATTATGCTCTTCTAATGAGCTTGCAGAGTGGAGGTGAAGCTGGAGTTAAAGAGTTGCAAATGCCTATGAAAAGTCTGCCGACCCCCTGGTTTAGATGAATAATCTTCAGTATTCAACTAACTTTCTTTAGTTGCATTCAGTGATGGGTTCCGAATAGTTAGATTAGTTCAAACCTTCCTTTTTTTTTTTTTTTACTTCTCTTCTATTTCCCCAGTGTCGCAACATTCCCAATATTAGGGCTATTGAAGTTTTGAAGGCTTGTTGGGAACTGAAGCTCGAGACAGTTAAACTTTTGTGCAATCTCTTTTGCTTTCAGATCATTGAAATAAACCTGTATCACCGCCACCATACTATGTTCACATCCAGCTCTTACTTGCTTAGTGCAGTGATTGTTTTGAAAGCTTTTCATACTGGTTTTGCAGTAAGTTGTTGGGCAGGGCTAGAAACTGCAATCTGTGAGGATGTGTCAACACGTTTTTCTAATTGCATCTCTTTACCATGTTTTGGCCCTTGTTAACTCAAATTAAACTATTTTTGGTTTTGTGAAGGACTTTAGCTTGTCTTTACTAAGTATGATTATTTGAAAGCGTTAAGTAGGTTAGGTGTGGAAGATACTCTCAGTATCGCCTTGATGAAATGCCACCATTCGGAATTGAAAGCTTGTTTGAATTGGCTTTATCTTCACCTTCCACTCCCCCATCTTTCCCTCCCCACTACCTTCAGCATTGCATCATACACCAATTGGGAATGCTATAGTCCTACTGGCTCCATACAGTTGTGAGTAATTGAGCAGTGAGATCTTCACACAAAAAGGGAGTTCCGGCTTGTCTTTACGTTGTATGATTTGAAACATTATGTAGGTTAGGTAACCTAGTAAGAAATAGGTCTCGAAGAAAATTATTTTCCTTATAGCCTCCTGTATGGAGTTAATGTAAAAATGGTCCATAAATGATTACTCCATAGCCTATAATTGATTACGGAAAATTTATAATAATTGATACTTAACACTAGAGGGCTCGCATGGGTGACATATGTCACCCAGGGTGTAATATTGTTTAATAACTAATGAACGAAACGCGCTTCAGTGCTGCCCTCTCAGGTATTCCTCAAGTACGAATCATCTCATGCGTAAGTAGTGCGCCATCTCTCTAGGTGCGTGGACTTGTGCGCAACGCGTTTATAAAGTCCGTGGGTGACGCATGTCCCCCGCGCGAGCAATCAAAGAACTTTTAGAAAACGTTAATAGTGTGCCCTAACTGTGATGAAGCAATAACCCATTTGTAAACATTATAATAAGATGATTCACTTACCAAATTAAGGTTTTGAAAAAAAATTAGGGACCGAATCACAATGAGTTAAAATATGGAATTTTTTGCAGAAGTTTAAGTTTTGTTTATATTTCAATTAAACTGAAGCAATTGTTAAGTTTTGTTAAAGTATTAGTAAGAAATAAAGTTGATAAGTCATAATAAAACTTATTTGCTTTCATAAAATTAGAGTGGTAAGAATAAATCCCATATTTGATGGGGGGCATATGTTCCCCGCGCGAGCTTTCTAGTAAAATTTTGGACGCGAGCCCTCTAGTGTTAAAAAAGTAATTTTAATTAGCGTAGAATAACAAAAAAAAACAGGTATTGTGTATGAAATTGAAATGGCCCATCCAACATTATTGAACTTACTATCTGTGTTGCAGTAATTCTGGCTCCGTTTGGCCTGGCCGGCAATCTAGTGTCGGGCGAGGCAGCCGGCGGTGCCATGGTGGACGCCTGGCGTCACTTCTACCCGCTGGAGGAGGGCGCCGCTGTGGAAGTGGCCGTGGGCGGCGTGCGCATGCGCTACCCCGCCCGCTACACGCTGCTCACGCAGATGGACGCCCCTCCGCCCGCCGCACCGCCTGAACCTCCGCCGCTGCTTGCGCACCGGACCCTCACACAACTGGGACTGCAGGTAACACAGGCGTCCAAACCACCGTCTTAAGCATAAAGGCGGCTATTCGATAAAAATAATTAATTGAATTAAATATTAGGAAATTTTCCCTATTAAATTCTGACTGTTTTTCTCGTAAAGTATAGTTTCTGTAATCCAAACCCATTATAATCTGATTATCGGGTGACGAGGTGGGGTGGGTTTCTTTGAAAACAAAAAGTTAAAAGATTGAAGAATAATTTTCACCAAGTTTTTCGTAAATTTTCAACTACTTTTGTCGGGATGGACTTGGATGACTTAACGAGCGATGAGAAATGTCAATGACGTTAATTGATTAGGAATGATACTGAATCTAAAACACTCACTGATTTTGAAACATCGCGATGACGGTAGTTTGATTTTTTCAAAGAAAAAGAAACACGTTCCTCCAGTAAACTCTTAGATAAAACATGTCATATTAGTGATACCTGCGCTTACGACTTATACATATACAAATTTATGTCCACCTTAGCTCGGCATTCTAACCGAGCCGAGCTTGAAAGCAACTGATATACCTGAACCTTGTG
Organism: Limnephilus lunatus; assembly: GCA_917563855.2. NCBI lineage: Eukaryota > Metazoa > Arthropoda > Insecta > Trichoptera > Limnephilidae > Limnephilus > Limnephilus lunatus. Next base: position 75,203,464 of record OU830598.1, read on the forward strand.
GAGAGAGTTGAACGAAGTTAGTGTAGGTAAATCCACAATATCCGATTCGAAAGGTAAAAGGAATAAAAAATTCAGCTCTCTACCTTAAAAGTTTCCGGAAGTCAAACTCTCAAATGTTCTTGAAAATCCAGCTGTTTCTTAAAGATTTTAGTAATCTGAAAATTTATTAAACCGACCGACTCGGTTTTTAATTGTTGGGATTTTAGAGACTATTCTGTAAATGCAAATTTATCAGCAATGAAATTGAAACTGTTCTATATTTGTGTGAATGCGTGGGATTGCACTACCGTCCCCCTATCCCGGAATAAACACTTTTCCTGATAGCAAAATATTAATGACAGAATTGCTCATTTCAGGAAATGGAACTAGTGGGAGGAACAGACACCGCGATGGACCTGAAACCGACCAAGGAGTGGGAGTTTGTTGACCCCACGCGGAGAACCAACTGCTCGTGTTCAAAGTATGTACCCCTCCTTGCGTAGACTTATGCCATGACATATCCGACACCCTGTTGGCGGGACTTGCTGAATTACTATTACTTATTAGATGTATGTATTACGGACTGGTTTCACTAAGTATCTGAATAATTTTATTCTAAGTTAGTGAAACAGATCTTTAATACATGTTTAATATCTGCCTGAGAGAAGTCTGTCAGATAGAAAGTATTTTACTTTTGTTGACTACTTATTGTAATGTTTTCTTGTTTGCATGTAAATTAAGCTTCTGTAAAAATTCACAACACTATGTTGTGGATCTTAGAGTATTGAGATATGCCTTGGGAATGGCAATAAGCTTATTATCGTTTGTTAAAGTCAGTGTCGTAATTAATGACAGAAGTAAAGATGCTGTAGTTAGTGATAAATGCAATTGGGAGCACTTCATTTTTGCATGCAGTATTGTGCTGTAGATGTTGTTACTATGCGCACGGTTGTATGCACTCCTTGTTGCTGCAAGAGATGATCATCTCTTCTATCAAGAAACATCACAATAACAGGCAGATGTGTTTTTCAGGATCGAATCCTTCAGAGGGAGAATAGTCTAGAACTTTCTGGACCTTTCTAGAACTGTCAAGAACTTTCAAGAACTTTCAAATAGCTCTGGAACCATCTAGAACTGTCTTGGCTGTGTGACTGTTTAGAATGTTGACAGAAATCTAGTGTGTTTAATTGTAGTAGAGAAGGAAGATAGGCCAGGTTAGGTTAATAAGATGACATGAGTTGGTGAGGTGAGGTTAGGTTAGGAGAGGTTGGCTGAGCAGCTCGGTGTGTGTGTTGCAGGTGCTGGGGCGGCCGGCGCGGGGAGCGACGGAGAGCCCTCGCCGCCCCCTTCCACCGCCGCCCAGCCCCCGCCCACATCCCCCACACCCCCCACGCCGCCCCCCAGCCGTGAGTCACTTGCGTCACACGTCACACGCGGTGTTGGCCCCGCGCATTCCATCTCCCCCTCATAAAACAAACAAACTATGAGCTAGCCGCTTGTCTTGCACGCAGTTCCATTCAGACTTAACATTACAGCAAACCTTTCAAATATTGTCCGCCAGCACGTCATCTCAGTTCTATCATGCGATACATCTAAAACATACATGTTCGCTTTTTGTAACTGGTCGAGGGACATCCATTAATCCAGATTCATTAATCTTTTGTTTGTCTTTTCATTATTATAATGCTTGAAGTCCCGCATCACTTATAACATTTAGTTGAGGGTTTATATTATAAATGTGAAGCTTGTTTTAATCTGTATGCGTAGAACTATTGTATTTTGCTCTTTATTTGTTATGCCTCCCTTATATAAGGTAGTATATCATGGTGTCTCAAATTCATCAGAATTTAACGATTCAATTTATGGTTAGTATTTTGATTGGCTTTTAGAGTATTTTAACAAAATATTAAATTCTCATATAAAGTCATTTTATTTCAACCCTGAAAAAATCCCTTATCCCTTTGCTAAAGTTGATGTATATATTGATTTTGGTGTAACTTAACCACTCAGGCCTGGATCATATTTTGTCAGAGGGTCAAAATATTTTCGCTTTTTAATAAAATCCAAATAATTAGATTATTTTTTAACATATCCGAAAATTAATAACAGTATTTGAAAGGCTGAATAAGGTACCCTTTCTAATTTTATAATTCTAAATAAACTTATAATTTTGGGAATATAAAATTTTTACGTTTTTCGTAACAAAAATTACTGATAAAAAAATCACACATTTTATTAGACAAAATGTATTAACCTGGCTAAAGCCGGGCGTATTTGGAAAAAATCGTGCGAAATTAGCTTTTTCCCACTCCGGAAACAAATCGTTAAAAAATATATTTATACGAAAATGAACTGATTTTTTTATTTCTACACAAACCTGAATAGACACCCTACGTGAAAAAAAACAATCCAAGGGTGTTTTCGAACATGTTATGACATTGGTACGTCTTTGAAAATGTAAAATATTAACATTTTCAAAGTTTACATATACAAAATGACAGTTGAAGTGACGCCGAGGTCGCCAAGTCAACCAAAGATAATTTTTGTAATTTATTCCGAGAGGCTAGGCACTATGCGGCTTTTTGTTACGTCAAGACCGAGAATGGCCCAAACCATTCAGACCTTGTTCTTCATACAATTTCTTTATGCATAAGGGTTAAAATCGCATCCTAAAAAGTTTTTTTTTTTAATTCCTACCGCGGCCACCAGTGGCCGAACGGCGAGAGCGAGGTTAAAAACGTTATTGTCATCTCTTTTTTTTTCGACCATGTAAAAATGATGAATAAAAATTTCTCAAAGTTTCATAAATTTATTTCAAAATGCGATTTTAAACTTTGATTTCTTAAAGGTCTCTAGATTTTACTTCTTTTGTGGTTAACTTTTACATTTGAATATAAAGCGTGGTGTTTTTTTTCTTCTTTTAAATACCATTTATACCATATTTCTCACTATGAAACTAAGGGAGAAACAACAATTTATATATTTTTTTACGATTTGTTTCCGGAGTGGGAAAAAGCTAATTTCGCGCTGTTTTTTCCAAATACACCCGGCTTTAGCCAGGTTAAAAAACATTGAAGAAATGTAATGTAATTTTAAAAAAAAAACCCCATTTAATTGGCAGTTCCATGATAAGCTTCTTAACCCTTAGGGGCCGGAGCCCTGCATTTGCAGTGTTGAAGAATTATGTCCAAGCACTGTAATTGCAGTGTCAACCTTATTTAACCGCTTCTGTGCCAAGAGCGAGATATCTCGCATTCTTGGCCTTGCCCAGCAGGCCGGCCATAGAAAAATAGCGAGTATTCTCGCTCTTTTTGAGCCTCTGTATCATACATATGTCCCATTTTTTATTAATTTAAAATATGGAACACACAGAAGAGATCTATTGGGATGATTTTAAATTTTTTTTGTTTTTTTTTTGATGTTGTTTTTTTTTTTTTTTTAAATAAGATTTAAAAATGATTTATTTTGATTAAAAGTTCACGGCCTGCTGTGCACAGCTACACTTCTACCTACTGGCATTTAAAAGGTTAATTTTGCTTTCGGATATTACATAGACTGGGTTAGTAAAGACCAAAATAAAATATTCATTTATCCCACTGTTTGTCAATGGTCACCTGGTGGCCACGGATGTATTAAAAAAAAAAAAAAGGCGTGCAATTTTGACCCTTCTGTACAAAGAAACTGTATGAAAGATAAGGTCACAATCGCTTGCGCCAATATCTCTCTTCGTAGCTTTATCAAGTATGGTATATAAGTTTCTAAGGGTTAAAGGGGTTTCACTGTATGTCCAATATTCCTGTAAATTCTCAATTCATCCACATCAGATGCAGTGACAATCACCACTCCACCAGCATGATCATCTTCACAATACAATAACAGTGAATTATCCGCTAATATTTGTTTATGGTAATGTTTGCAGGTGCCTGAGTGTGGGAGGTTCGCAAGGCACCCCGGGCGGGGGCTCCCCGGGCAGCTGCGGCGGGGGCTCCCCACTGGGTGGGGGCGGCCCCTCCCCGCTGGCGCCCCTGTCAGCCCCCGCCCCCCCCCACGCCTCGCCAGGCGCCACCGCCCCCCGTGCTGGCGCTGCCGCATACACCTGCCCCCACGCCCCCCATGCATCCCCACACCCCCCACACGCCACACACGCCGAGACCCAGTCAGGTCGGCACAATACGCAATATGATTATTTTGGTGATAGTTTATTGCTGTCAGTTTGACCTTTGAGCTATGATCGTATCATCTCTTAAGGATCCAAAAACAGTTTTTTTTTTTACATCTCCACACAGGAGACTGACTGTGGAAAATAATTTCCCCTGGGGATGCTGTGTGGAGATTTTTTTAAAGGAAACGGCAGGCGAGTAAGTTCTGGGAAGGAAGAAGGTTTACGAGGTGGGTAGGAATGTTCAGAAGTGCCGGACGTTTAAATTCATTCCTCTCACTGCGGTGCAAGGCGATGGGTCGAGAGAGTCCTGCTGGAGAGATAAAAAGTTCTTTTTCAAGCAAGTCTCCCCAAATCCAGCCTGGCACGCAGTAGATGGGAAGACGCATCCACCGCAAAGACCTAGACAAACCTCATCTCCTAAACACAGGCACATGAACCTTGTCACCTGTACAAGTGTTGGAATAGAAGATGGTTTGACTGAAATTTAAAAAAAAAAACATTAATTGAAATGAAGGATGCTCATTTTCGGAAAGCTTTTTATCACCTAAAAATTTTCCAATGATATATCTTCGATGTTTTAGAATCAGAAAATTTTCTTCCCATTTTCATTGGTTTTGGGTTTTATCTACCGTTATTTTTTATATTGTTTTGTTTTTACAGGAAAAAAATTCCTTTGAAATCATGTCTTTCAATTATTAGTATCTCGCGTTGGCGCGTTTATGTATCATATTTCTTACGATAAGCGTCTCGACAATTTATCAAAGTGATTTCATAAGCTGTGAGAAGGCTATAAGTTCACGCAGACACAGTTAATTAAACCTGTCAAAAATTCACTCCACTTACGGCTCATATAAATACTGGTAATTTTGCCATAAGTCACTCACGCATATAGCGGGTGAAGTACATACATAATATGTTTCAATTTAACATTAAATTATTGTGAAATTTATGTTTTATTTTGTTTGTAATTTTGCTTGTTTGTTGGTGATGTGCAGACAAATGTAGATTCCCCCGGAGAGAGTTTGAAGCGGCCCATCCTGGCGCTGCAGGATCCGGAACCTGACCCGCTGGAGGAGGAGCGGCCTCTGGACCTGCTCTATGATTACTCCACCCTCCACGCTTGGTACACTCTCCATCCTCACTTATTACTTATAACGAGAACCTGAAAAATTCGCATTTGCGATAATGCAAATTTTTACTCGAAACTCGTCAGCATGCGAAATTTGCCTTTTTCAATTTGAACACCGTGTACTGTCCTATGATATGTCCTAATATTCTACTGTCCTAGTCCTATAATACGGTACCACCACGAAACAATGATTTTTTTATAAATTTATTTATTGATGCATTAGCAGTCAGTGGCGGTTCTTGGTCTAAATCATTGGGAGTTCAACATTACAGCGATTTGAAAATGGAAGAAAATCGGCATTTCGTGAGTAGCTTATTTCAGCTATTGAATATATGGAGTCACATCATTAAAAGTCAGGATGAACATTTTGAAAAAATTCCACAATTATTTGTTTATGAAGTTTAAAAATAATCATAAAAAATATTAATAAGTACAAACTACAACGGTGACTTCAAGTAATATGTACGTCCATTGATTAATACATTTGTGGCTTAGGAATATGTATAACAAGTGGCGTTAAATAAAATAATTTTAAATGTGAAACAGTTTATTTAATCGGTGCGTTCTAAAAGATTTGGAAGTACTATAGAATACTAAATAATTGTTGAGATGTAGCAAAGAAAAGAAGGAAGTAAATAAAACATTGTTAATTTACTTGATAAAGGTAAATAAATCTGCGTACGAGCCTGGGTTCGAAGCCCACAGATGCAAAACAAATATTATGTCACCCAAATGCATTCGGCAATATTTGTAAAGTCTCATTTCCGAGTCCCAACAATCGTGACATATGAATAACAAATTTTGGCCTACCTGTACCTACCTGCACTTTTCGAAACAGATTTTATGTTGTGTGAAATACACCATAGGATTTTTTTAGCTTATTTGTGCTTCCTGAAATCTACTCTGAGCCGGTTTCTTATTGGTGGATTTTTTTACAATGGAGTCGTGGCGGGATGTTCATTCAAAGTGTAGTAGTGTGTAATCCAAGTGAGTCTTGTTTGCGGTAATTATTCTTTTGGGGTTCACTGCACATCCACATATCAATAAAGGAACCAAACATCACCTTTGTTGCAAAATACTTTTGCTGAAAAATAACACAGCTTTTCTCAAAAATCTGAACAAAAATAATGCGAAATTTTCAGGTTCCTACTTATTAAACATTGTCTTCTCTCTCTCTCTCTCGATCATCCATCACATCTAGAGATAACAGCTGTTAATCCATGTTACCAATTTTGGAGATTAATTAATGTAAAATTTTAGACGAGCTTTATCAAAGATAATAGAAAACAAAGAAATAGGCTGTCGACTGTTTCTACCATGGGACCTCCTAGTTTGGCCTATGTTGTTAACCAATACTACCGCACGCCTTCGCTTAATCTAAAGCTTCCGCCCCTTGCCAAACTTAGACACGAATAGTGTCAATTATCATTTCAAAATTTATTTTATTCAAATGCAAAAATTGTATGGAAGATTGGAGTCGAGTTCAGACTTAGAAGAGTTGATATGTTGAATGGAGTAATAAAGTACTTAGAACTTTAAATAATATGAAATATCGATAGTTGGTTTTTGAACATATTCGCGTCCCATCACTAGTTTTGATGGTAACGGCCATGATAGCTCTGCTGGCCGAGTATGGGGGTTTGTGTCAATAAAAACTTTGAAAATCTTTAAAAATTGTTATCGAAATCTAATTTTGTACTTGATGTTGAAATGATATTCCATTTGTTTTGAATTCACTTAGCGTGTCGTATTTTTACAAAGTTGCTGAACACGAAGGCGGCATTTTGAATAAAATGAGGACGAACTATACTCAATCAAATAAACTAATTCTTTGCATATTAAAACTACGCCCAATAGACAGTGATCCACCAACGGTCGGGTGACCATCACAGCATATCTCTTTGTATTCTATTATCTTTGAGTTTTATCAAAATTGTCATGTAATAAGGGAGATTCTTCAGGTGCATTGTTTTGTTTTGAAAATAACGAAACCAGAAATGCTTTCTTTTTCTTTTTGCAATTAATTTTATACTTGTATTTTGTTACAAATATTAAACAACCTATCTTAAAATGACATTGTAGCGAGAGACTGGACTTTTCAATGTAAAGAATTAATTTTAAAGACTCTTTAGCTCGCAAGATGAAAGTGTTTCTCCCCACTGGGAAACATGATGAGCCTTCAAGCCTGGGCCATCCATGAGACAGTAGGGGTACAGTTATAGTATAGTATCGTAGGGATAGAGCGGAGGCAGGACATGAGCGTGCTAATGGTTGCGTTGTGTTATGTTTGTGCGTAGGCTCAACCACCCCGTCAAGAAGGTGAAACACGACGAGGGCGGCAGCTGGGAGTGGGTGGAGGAGGGCGGGCTCGGGGGGCGGCGGGGGGAGGACCTGTACGCCGGCCACACGCACACCAAGATGGCCCCCGTGGAGCCCCCGCCCATCTGCAGCCCCCACTACCTCAAGGACGGCAAGGCGGAGACCAACCAGGTAAGGAGCCCCCTCAGGGACCATGCATTAGTTAGACTTGACACACCAGTGTGCGTATGTGTATGGTGGCTATATATAATGCTGATGCTGTACACTTTCAGGACGATGCCAATAAAGAGAATAAGAACCTGTTCACCTCAGATGGGCTCCAAGCCTCGTACAAAGATTTAGACCAGATATTTGATAATTCGGATGATACAAGTGGGGACGAGACGGTAAGACTTGTGAGTGTTGCTTGTTTTGTTACTAATCTCCTCTTCCTAACTGTCTTCCACCACCGCCACCACCACCTCCTTCATCGCCTTCTACCATTCTCAACCTACCGACATCATCACTATAACAACACCGCAGTCGTCAGCTAGATCCGTTCTCATTCACTCACAACACTCACCATTCCGGCTACTTTCTATCACCATCACGCCGCTCCCGGAGTCTGGCCGCCGAGCTAACCTTCCGTTGTTGTTGTTGCAGCTTCAGGTGCACACGCCGCCCGACTCCAACAAGTCTGTGACCAACGGCGAGAGCGAGGGAGGCGTGGGGCGGCTGGGGGGCGGTCTGGGCGGGGGGCGTGTGGGGGCTGTGCGCCCCGAGGAGCTGTGCAAGATGTTCCCCACCCCGCCCTCGCTGGAGCCCTCGCTGCAGGCCTCGCCCTCCGCCTTCTCGCTGCCTGAATCTGAGCACGCCACGCTGACTCGCTGCGGCTCCCCTCCGGATGAACCCATTGTGGTGAGTGAATTACGCATAAACTACATCAGTCTCTCACTACAACACCTTCATATCCTTCCATATAAGATCTTGCTTGACAATACTACAAGTTCCACTGTCAGTAGGGTATTTTTTTACTGGGTTTTTTAATTCTCGGAAAAAATGACAATAATGAAGGCATTTTCGTTTTATTTGTATGTTCAAACTAATTTTCTGTAATGATTTAAAATGTGACATTTTTAATTTGCTGCCTAAAATGACGACATCACACCGGCAGAAGTCAGTGACAGCCGTCTTACCGTCCAGTGGCGTTTTCTATGTCAAAAGGACGTTGTAATCTGTTGCAACTGTTTTGGAATGTGCGTCATGTGCGGGTTTAGATCATTTTTAATATTATTAATTTGAAAGAAAATATGTATTAAGATTACACGTCATTTTTAATACAATGATCAGAACCGGAAAAATAAACTCTATAAATCTTTTTTTTTTTTTTACATTAACTCCCACACAGGAGGCCCCGAGGAAAACAATTTCCCTCAGGGCCTATGTCATCTTTGAAGATGCTGTGTGGCACATTTTGGACAGTGCATAGTTTGTGATAATACCCCATCGTTCAAAGCAGGTGGACAGGGAACCAGAGAGTGGGAAGCTTTCTAGATTTTAGTCTTTGCATAATAGGGTACAAAAAAATTATCTTGGGGTTAAGGCTCAACGCTGGCTATAATTATTTAACCGCTCCGACCCATCACGTATATGCACATTTTGTGTCTTAAACGATGTGTCAGATTTATAAAAAGTTTGTGTTATTTCCGCTTCGCAATTAAAGCTCTATAAATGAAACATTTCTTAACTTAGCCGATAAACTGTTTTTGAAAGGTTATGAAATAAGCTTCCTAATAGAGAAGTCCAGCCCATTTTTTTAATTTATTTTTTATGAAAAATGACCTTCTAAATTAAATTACTGCATATTTGTTTTTTTTTTTAGAGTTAGTTTTAAATAGTTAAAATAATTTTCAAAGTTTTAATTTTTGGAGTTCCCTCGAAAACACCCATATCTATGGTGAATTTTGTGACGTCATCTACTAAAATAACGATTCACTATTTTATGATTGTTATGTTGGTTTTCTTGAATCTCACATAGATTTGCGCAGGCGCGCGGCCATCTTGTTTATTATAACGCGTTGATTGGCTAATGGCTTATTTATTGCAAATAGCGAAATCAAATTCTTTGCAAAACAATGAATGACGTTGATGAATTTTACTTGCAGTTTTATGTTTTTGATGATAATTTTCATTTAAATGATTAATTCACTGTGATATTAGTGTAATTCAGCATAAGTACCAATGCTGCCTTTACTTTTTTTCAGTTTTAGTCCTTAAATAATGTTTTGTTGGTGATTTAGTTTCGTTCGGTTTTTAGGTTACTGACATTACATAATCAAAGGTTACTTCTCTATAATTTGACTTTTCCGCGTGAATTTAATTAAACTTCCATAAAAGTAATATTATTTAATAATGTAAAAGCCTTATGCATGTGTAAATAAATACAAATTCGAGAAATCAACGCATTAATTGCGTAAAACCGAGTCCAAGATGTCGGATTTTTTCAGTTATTTTTTCGGAATTATTATAATATTTTTTTATCGTTTTTAATTGTATGAACGAGATAAAAAGTGAAGTGACAGTTTTATTCCAAATTCATAAAGTAAGGGGAATGTATTTTTTAAATTTTGAATTTTCGTAATTTTTTCGACCATTTAATGGAATATGTTTACAGTCGGCTGTTTTTTTTAAATTTTTTCATTTTGAAACTTAAAATACTGCATTTTTCAAACACAATCGTATATGTCAGATACAAAAATCTAAAAGGCAATTCTATCAACTTTCTATAAAGGTATATGCTTTTACGACATCTTCAAAAATAAGAAATGTATAGAACATTCGCTTGTGTCATACCTAAATTCCTATATAAATGACCCAAATGAATTACAGTGAATCACCAGGTGAATTTTCCATCGTGACGTCACCATGACAGCATTACACAGCATACCAACTTAACACTGTGTTTTAACGAGAATATTAAAAATGCACTTTTTAATATTTTTTTAAAAACTGTACGTTTAATATTATTAAATAAAAGTTATATATTCAGAATCAGCGTTTATTGGTCTATATGAACATATTTTTTTAAAGCCATAATATTTTTCACTGGAGTTCCTTATTGTATTATTACAAATAAATATTAACATTTGTAAACATTAAAATTTAGAATGCAAACATAAAAAAATTGTAAAAATGACTCACCTGTAATGTTTTATGTAAAAACTATACTAAAATCACGAATAGCGTAAAAAGAATTACTTATTTTATTATACAAATGTACAATAAACAATTTTGTCACTTCACTTTTTGACCATTTCATACAAAATATTAAAATAAATTAATAATAAACACTGCCAAATTTTTCGCGCCATCAAAATTTTGTTGGATTATGTCGAATTAGAGAATGTTTATTTTTCATTGAAATATTAGGCAATTACTATGGCAATTGGTAAAAATAGATGTATTATGGTTTTTTATACTAAAGGCACTTCATTTCCGTAATTTCTCAGAACAGAAAAACATTATTTTTGTAATAAAACGGAATATAACCTCAAAATTCACCTCACTTATTTTTATAACGTAATACCACAAAAGCAAATGATACGGATGTCTCATTCACGGCTAACTATAATGAACACTTCAAATTATATATATTTTATGAAATCCGGACACTAAATGCATAATTACATCAAAAAACCACAAAAACACGAAGCATTTATACGCGCGAAACATCGTCAATTTGTTGTTATTATGGCGTATGGCTAGTGATGTGCATGACCGGCGCATGGAACTGTTTCGAATAAGTAGTTACCAATTTCGAAATTTCGTTGAAATAAATATATAATATATTTTGTATAGTTTAAATATGTATAAAACAATTTTTTTAACAATATAAATATAATAATACATCAATAAAAATCGATATTTTTCGTCAAAATAAACATGTATGTACAGCGTATTACTTCATTTCCTTTATAATAAGTAACTGACTTTCACAGGAAACAATTACTTTGCGGTTAGACATAATTAAATTTGAAATAAATAAAAATATTTCTCACCACTATTGCAAATATAATACGAGTATGGGTTCAGGTTGAACCGAAATAGTGGTGTTTTTTTTTTTTTTTTTTTTTCACTTTTATGAGTTATTGTTGTACACAAAAATAAAACCCAAAATTTTTTTTTTTTTTTTTACTATAAAAGAACAACAAAAGTACACAAAAATAAAATAATTATTTATATAGCTATTATCATGATATTGTGGCAATCTGAATAAGGAATTCATTTTACATTTATTTGCAAGTAAATATATTTTGAATATAACAATATTTATATCCATTTACACATTTATAAAAAAAAATACAAGAATAACATCCTGTGCGGAGCATATTAAAATTATATTATGGTCACGCCACGTTAAAAGTGAAATTTATTTCAAATACATAAACTAAAATTTATTGGGAAACATTGATTGATGTGAATCCTTCTTTTTTGGACAGTTAAAATTTAGATTTGCTGATCTTCGCATGTTGTACAATAATGGCGAACTATGAATATTTGATGCGTCGACCCACCACAGGGACGGTAGCCAAGGTCACCTGTGGCTGGTCAAAGAATGGGCAAGCTTCAGGCCAGTCCTGCCTAGTGAACTCAGTTCTCAGTATCACCAACTGAGCAATGGCAATGTTGCCAATATAACAAGTATTAAATGTTTATTATCTTCATACCTAAAGGTTCATTCACAGAGATATATTATAAGTTACATTATTTTTATCTAACAAATTCTCTCACATCCGTGAATAAATTGTCTAGTAAATAAATGAGTGAATATATAAATAAATTTAAATAAATGTCTTATACGCAATTCCAGGATTGGACGTTTGTATTCAAGCCCCCCACAATATGCAAGTACGTGGGTGCCTCCAAGTACGCGGCCCTATCGGGGCTGTCAGGCGGAACGGAGCCCCCGCACTGCGTGTACCGGCCGTCGTGGCAGCAGAACGGGGGCGCGGCGGGACAGGGGGGCGTCGCCGCCGAGAGGAATGCGCCCCGTCCGGCCCCTGCCCCCCACCAGGCGCCCCGCACGCCCAGGACACCCGGACATAACCTGCATAGGTGAGAACAGCTAGAACAATTTAATAGAAATGGTATCACGACAAAACAGAGCAATGACAATAATAATAATAATAATAATAATTTATAGAGCGCCGTTTTTGTGAAAAATCACCTCAAGGACAAAATAGAACATACAGTGAAACTCTCTTAAGAAGTTTTCCAAGGGACCGGGGAAAAAAAACTTCTTAAGTGGGAAAACTTCTTAAATGGGATTCAATTTTAGCCATTTAATAACTCGAGTCTGGGGCATATGTCATTCCTATGTCTACCTACGTTAAATTGTTGTGAAAACAAGCTTACATGATGCACGACAAATTTTGAAGTTTTATTGAAAAAAAAAACGTAATTATAATGCATCTTTTACCATCTCCTTGGGCATATTTAATCATGTTGTTATGAACATAAAAATAAAGTTAATTATATTTATTTGAAGGTGAAATATTCCGTATTAATCGTGATCCGATAGATTTAATCAAAAGTTTTTCGTGTTTTACAAATTCGATGGAATAAAAATTTTACACAATAATACATAAAAAATAAAATTTCGAATTAACAATTCCCACATAATTCGAAATTTTACGGAAAAAAAAAATCGTAAAAAATTGCCGAAAATTGAATATCTCAGCGGCAAATTCAAATTCGGGTTGGTTCTTTGGAATAAATGCGTAATAATACGACTTATTCCCTGGGTAAGTCGAATTTTCTCAGCCGTGTACCGCCGCGGACGGCCCTCTATCCGAAGTAAATTCACAAAAATACGATGATGCAACTGGCCCTTTGAATTCAGATACTTAAAGTAAATTCGTAAAAATACGATAAATTTCGCGTAAATGGAAATTTCACCCTCTAAAATCAGATAGGTATAATTATAAATTCGTAAAAAAACCGCATATTTCTGCAAAATCAAAATATTGCTGCTTATTGCCTCCGGGGCCGGCTTATCAAATTTAGATATTCGAAGTAAATTCGTAAAACTACGATATATTTCGCGTAAATCGAATTTTTGCAGTTGAATCCGTCGCGGCCGGCCATAATGCAGATACCTATTCCGAATAAATTCATGAAAATTGAATTTTCGCGGTCGAATATAGTCGCTCCCGGCCATAATGCAGATACCTATTCCGAATAAATTCATAAACATGTGATTATATTTCGCGTAAATTGAGTTTTCGCGGCCAAATCCCGTCGCGGCCGTCCAATATTCAGATACCTATTTGGAAAAAAACCATAAAAATTCGATATATTTCGCGTAAATCGAATTTTTCCTGCTGAATCCCATTGCGGCCGGTCATAATGCAGATACCTATTCGGAATAAACTCATAAAAATACGATATATTTCGCGTAAATTGAATTTTCGCAGCTGAATTCAGTTGCGGCCGGTCATAATTCAGATACCTATTCGAAATAAATTCATAAAAAAAAGCTTTATTTCGCGTAAATTGGGTTTTCGCGGCCAAATCCCGTCGCGGCCGGCCGTAATGCCGATACATATTCGAAATAAATTCATAAAAAACGATATATTTCGCGTAAATTGAGTTTTCGCCGCCAAATCCCGTCGCGGCCGGCCAGTATTCAGATTTGGAAAAAAAAATGATAAAAATTCGATATATTTCGCGGAAGTCGAATTTTTGCTGCCGAATCCCGCTGCGGTCAGCCATAATGCAGATACCTATTCGAAATAAACTCTTAAAAATACGATATATGTCGCGTAAAATGAATTTTCGTGACTGAATTCGGTTGCGGCCGGTCATAATGCAGATACCTATTCGAAATAAATTCATAAAAATACGATATATTTCGCGTAAATTGAGTTTTCGTGACTGAATTCGGTTGCGGCCGGTCATAATGCAGATACCTATTCGAAATAAATTCATAAAAATACGATATATTTCGCGTAAATTGAGTTTTTGTGACTGAATTCGGTTGCGGCCGGTCATAATGCAGATACCTATTCGAAATAAATTCATAAAAATACGATATATTTCGCGTAAATTGAGTTTTCGTGACTGAATTCGGTTGCGGCCGGTCATAATGCAGATACCTATTCGAAATAAATTCATAAAAATACAATATATTTCGCGTAAATTGAGTTTTCGCGGTCAAATCCCGTCGCGGCCGGCCATAATGCAGACACCTATTCAAAATAAATTCATAAAAAAACGATATATTTCGCGTAAATTGAGTTTTCGCGGCCAAATCCTGTCGCGGCCGGCCAGTAGGTAATCAGATACCAATTTGGAAAAAAATCATAAAAATTCGATATATTTTGCGTAAATCGAATTTTTGCTGCCGAATCCCGTTGCGGCCGGCCATAATGCAGATACCTATTCGAAATAAATTCATAAAAATACGATATATTTCGCGCAAATCGAATTTTCGCGGCCGAATCCTATCGCGAGCAGCCCTAATTACCTACGCTTGATTTATCGACATTTTACGGCATTTTACCACACCTATCTGTCAGATTCTGATTTACGAAATTTGTTTTTTTTTGTTGTTATAATCGATGTTTTTCGAATGACTAATTTAGAATCTTAAAGACCCTTCCAAATTCGTTACATAATTCCGCACGGCATATTCGTTCGACGTGTCACATTACTATTGTACCTAGGGATTACGGCTTACGGCCCGGCGGGCGGCGGCCGACAAAGGGTCTGTTTATGGTCTCAGGTACTAGAGATCGCGAGTAATCTGTGAAGACAACGTCTTTCACTTTATGACTTGGAAAAAGGTTCATTTTAGATATGTATTTTGCAGCACAATATTTCGTTTGTGTTGATATTACCGCCGGATTTCTAAAACCTCTTAAGCGGGAAGCAGTTTTAGCTCTAAAACTTCTTAAATGGGAAAAAATCGAGTTTTTTGCAGTTTTTTGTATGGAATTTTCAAGGGACCGAAAATCAAAACTTCTTAAGCGTGAAAACTTCTTAAGTGGGAACTTCTTAAGCGAGTTTTACTGTATAAGAAAAGTGAAGGAAAACTAACCCAAATAAACATACCTTCTTTTATTTCTGGTTATTTTTTTTTTTTAGAGTTTATTTCACAGTGTACAAAGAAATGTGCATTGTGAAATAAATTATTGAAAACAAAATTATCCAGCTTTACCGACCCTATTATATATATTTTTAAAAATAGTTAATTCACCCTAAAATAAGTGCTGTGTGTTCCTATTATTTCATCATGGTCTATTTTGCCATTGTTCTATTTTATCTGGTTACCGTTAAATAAGTAATTTGATTGAATGACGACTGCATCTAAATTATGAAATTGACCCACAAAAATTGACCAAAAAAAGAATGTGATTATGAAATTGATTTGAGGGGCACAACAAATTAAAACTGATATACGCACCATACTGTACAAATTATGATGACACTGACCGAATTCATGAAGCCAGTGGCCCTGGTATGCTGATGCATGTAATGGATGCTTGACCACAGGTTGGCGATACCCGGATATCAAAAAGGATATCCGAAAAAGACACCCGCGAAAAAAACAGCAAAGTTTGGGAATTCATGGAATTGTGATAACTTTTCTTCTCATTTTTGAAGGTGTGGTTTTGTTCTAACCAGGCTAGCCAATGGCAAAAAACAGTGTAGTCTTGTGACAGAAAAAAATGTTTACAAATTGCAATTGTGATGCTTCTTACTTTAATAAATCCAATCCGTATTCAGGACACAGATATAATTCCTTCTACAGAAATAAAATTTCTTGGTTTCACTCTAGACAATAGTCTTTCTCTTGAGTCGCAAATTTCAAAAGCTGTGAGTTCTGGCTTTTTCCATCTACGGCAGATAAAGTCAATCAGGAGATGCCTTCCCTCTGATGGAGCAAAGTCCCTCATAAACTCGTTCGTTTTCTCACGTATGGACTATTGTAATAGTGCATATGCTGGCCTACCTACAGTCCGTCTTCAATGCTGCGGCGAGAATGATTTTTGGTAAATCTAAGTACTGTCATATAACCCCGCTTCTAAGGGATCGTCTTCATTGGCTTCGATGTCCTGAAAGAATAGAGTTCAAGATCTGCTTAATGACCATATAAAAGCATTGCAAGGAATGGCGCCAGCCTATATATCGGAACTATGTGTCCGACAAAACTTAAGCGAGAGACAGCTTACTCTAAGGTCAGCAGATCTGGATGTTACTAATCGTTTAATCGAACTTTCTCGGTCAAATCGAGCCGTTTACTATGATCGCTCTTTTCGTGTAACTGGCCCTCTCATTTGGAATAAACTTCCCTCAGCTCTTACTAATATCCAGAATTTGGCAGAATTTAAACGGGCTTTAAAAACAAAATTATTTAAAAAATCGTACCATTCATGAATCCTAACATCTTTTCAATACAAGTAATAAGTCATGTTCTCAAGTATCCGGTAATCGTTTGGTTTTGGTTTCCTCCTAATTGTACTTTTATGTTTAATATCTGAATTTTTTTGTAAGAAGTTAGTGTATTATATTTTAGTTTATAAGTTCTTGTTTTGTCCTGTGCTACAATAACACTGTTATTGTATATTATTATTTTCCTCTGTGCTATAAAAGCACTGTTTTGTTAATCTTTGTTCTCTTGTCATTGTTTTGTAAATACTGTATATTCTTTATTTCATAGGTATAATCTTATAAATATTTTGTGATGATCTCGTAAGGAGCACTGTAGGATTATTTTTAAATTTATTATAGTTACGCGCACTTAAGGTGAAACAGATGTGACCATTCCCATACAATCTATTTTTCAACCGCATTTGAAAACTACAGATAATATTTTATTTATTTTAATGTCGAAAAATAATACTCATAATGAAATATTCGCAAACGAAATAATAACCCAGTAATTAAATTAACAAAATTAATTATTTTGTGCAGAAACTGCTAGCCAAAATGCCCTAATCTGCGTTAGAAGGAGACAAACCTATGTGCGAGCCATACGTTTCACGTGCACGCTTTCAACCCATTCCTATGGTGTTAAAGTGGTCAGTATATTTGTAGTAAAAATGTCAATTTGCGTGGCGCGATTTGTTATTCTGATGGAATGTTCGTTTTGCTTTTTTATGAATGTTCCAGTATTACTCGGCGCAAGGAGCATTTGCGGTTTTGGCACGCAGTAAAAAAGGACAAATTAACTATATAATTATAGTGAGAACGACTGTAATTATTTAGAACTTTCATAAATCTCCAACTATCACTAGACGCCCGCCTAGTTATTTTGTTATTGAGACTTGCTAAACAATAAAATGCATAGATCGAGCTGGGTACCTACATTCTGTCCGATTCTCGTCCGTCTGCCACGAGTTTGAAGCTTTTTTCGACTTTGTACAACGCATTATTGTTATTCCATAAAAAATGAGGCGTGCTCTTTATAAGAATCAAAAGTATTATTAGAGAGCATACTTGATCGAAGGTAGAGAGTGAATCCAAGACTAAGTTACAAATTTTTTTACAAATATTTTCTCTGTAACTACCTAACTAACCATCACGCCGGTTCCCCGCAGGGGAAGGCAGAGAGGACGGACCGCCAAACAACTCGGTCTTGGCACACACTATTTGCCTCACTCACATTCATACATCGTCTCATACATAGTATTCTATTATTCTGACTTTTGACATGACCTGACTCAAGTATCTGATTAATTTGATCGTGCCATGTCTACCTCGTGCGTCCCCAACTTCTTCTACCATTCATATTTGCGTCATATATTCTTCTTATACTACCTAGGTACTTTCTTCATTAATTCGCTCTATATCCACATTTTCTAGGTACATTCTGTAGTAATTTATATAAAATTAAAATTAAATAATAAATATTTTGATTACTAATAAATATTTTAATTTTAACAATTAAATTATTTTATTCTGCAGTAATTATTACATTCTGTAGTAATCGTGTAATTTTTACTAATTGTCTATCACCGTTTTCTCGCTGAGAGGATGGGTCACAACTAATAGTTGAAAGAGAATGTGAGGAATACGATTATTCACATTCATACACATCTCTTCTATTATTCCGACTGACTGTTCCCAAATAATTAATTCGCTTGATTGCGCCGTTTTTTGCGAAAAATGATCTCAAGAGACACTATACTATAATGTTAGTTGGTATCACAATAACAGAAAAAAATATTGTTAGATTTCGCAGAACGAAAGTTGAAGTCGATTTTGTGTTTCTATTGTACAGAAATCGGGTTCTCACCGATATTTTTTATATATTCTATGAAATAGATGATGTGGGATCCCAGTTTTAGCCTTGCATTCTTTCTTGATACAGTACACATATTATATTATCTATTTGACGCTTGTAGAACAATCATTCACGGATTTACCACTCATACCCCTCAAGGATCTCATTTCTACTTGTACCCCTTCCTCTGCCAGTTTGAGTGTCAACAATTTTATGAAATCACACCACATACTATATTATTATGTATTGTGATGTTGTGGGAAGCCGTGGTATCCTGACTTGAGCACACGACAAATTTGTTTCTCCATCTGGCAATTCTAACCACTTCGTTGGTTTGACAAATGCGCCCCATAGAAATGTAAGAATTAAATGTAACTTTTTGACTTATTCGCGAAATATTAGCGATCAAGCAACCGAGAGAATGCATGGTTAATGAGTAGGTATGTACCTACATCGCTTGTTATGAATAAGCCCGTTTAGCAAAAGCGGCCTCTAAAAAAAGGTCCAGTTAACACCAGCTCCCGCCACACATGCCGTTGTTCCCAGCCGGTTCCTTTTATAAATTTATTCAATCTTCCCAGGCGTTGATTTAATTTACTGAATACAACAAACCTCTATCTCGCGTCTCTCTTCCACGCATGCGGAACATCGTAAAATTTTTGAAATACATCGTTTTCGCGAATGTTTTTTGGTTGGGTAAATAAAAATGTTCTTTACCAACGCGCGCGGAGCTGTGGAAAATGTCTTTTGTGCATATTTTTTGCAATGAAATTGTGTATTTTTCACCCGTTCTCTACGATTATGTAATTATAGATACCAAATTTTTTTTTATATAGATTAATATTACTAATATACGTTCGCGAACCAATAATTCATCTCAATATTAAAAAAGCATAACGTGTTAAAAGTGTTTTATTAGACGATATTGAAAATAGCACCATCTATCGGCGTAGAGTTTCTAAAAATATTTTGAGAATACCCTTAAAGTGAAATGACACAAAACTGTGCAATACAAATATTACGTTATTATTATTATTAAATAACCAATTAATATACAATTTTCTCTTTTTTATTGTTATTTCCGCCATAATTATATGGAACTGTGCTTCATGATATTTGCCGATTTTTTTAGTTTTTCATTAATGCCTTTATTATTATATTTTATTTAATTTTATTGCAATTTATTATCTAATATTAGTTGGGGTGCCCGGCTTCGCTCAGGGAGTTAATATGAGATTAAACTGACGTTCGAACCAACGGATTTTGCTTTATATATGTATCCCTACCAATGGGTAGGCCCACACATACAAAAGGCTTTGAATGGTCTACAATGTTCCAGAACATTCCACAACAATCGAGAGTGTTCTGGAATATTCTATAATGATCTGGGATGTTCCCAAACGTTCCAGACTATTCCCGAACATTCCACAACAATCCAAAATGTTTCGGGGATATTTTGGAATGTTGTGGAATGCTCTGTGGAATACTCTCAAATGTTCTGAACTGTTCTAGAAATTTTGTAGAGGGGAAACTTCCAGTCCTTATACCTTCAAAAGAGGCCATCCATAAATTACGTCACACCTTAAGGGGGGGGGAGGGGAGGGGAGTAAAGAAGTGTGACATTGGGTGACAAAGGGTATGGGGGAGTCATCAGCTCTGTGACGTCACATGTAAAAATCTAAATTATATATTAAAATGCAGAACTTAAATGTAAACGAAAAATTGTTTTTGTATATAAAATTGCAAAATATGTGACCTCACACTAGGTGGGGGGGTCTCACAAATATGACAATGTGGGACAGAGATGGGGGGGGGCAAAAAATCATGAAATTCGAGTGACATAATTTATTGAAGGCACCAAAGCACGCCCTTCAGGTAAAAATGGCTTCCTTCCTTTTGGATGGGGGATGACTACCCCACCATACACATAACTCCCTTGATCGTACTGGGACTCGTTTCTTAGTTTTAGCGGGACACTCACTTTCATACACTTACTTTCATAATATGTATTAATTATCTTTTTATTAAAATGTAAAATGGGGGCCTCGTCTACCTCACGAGCTGTAAGACCCAGTTAGGCCCACATTATTCTATATTCTTAATACAAAATGTTATAGTATCAAAAATAATTTTCATATAATGTTCTGTTTTTCATGGTACCCATTATTTAACATAAAATATGAATTTTCCAGTGTGGGCAGCATATCGCAACCCGCCTCTGTGCAGGGTGTGGGCAGCGTGGCAGTGGCGGCCCCCGTGTCGCCGCCGCCATCGCCAGCCCCCTCATCCTGCGCCCCCGCCGTCCAGCAGGACGCCTGCGCACTGCTGCTCAACCTGCTGCTGGCCGACACTGCCATCAACATCTTCCGCGACCACAACTTCGACAGCTGCACCATGTGCGTCTGCAACGCCGGACCCAAGGTATGCACAACCACCACCTACTCTTTTTTTTTTTACATTAACTCCACACAGGAGGCCCTGAGGAAAATAATTTCCCTCAGGGCCTATGTCATCTTTGAGGATGCTGTGTGGAGGGTCTTTTTGAGGAAAGGAAGGAGTGAACATGGGTCTTGAAGAGACCCATTTTGTAGGAGGGAGGAAACACATAGGCCGGTAAATCTTTCCACAGCTGAGCTGTTGAACTCAAGAACGAGTCGTAAAAACGACCCGTTCTCATGTGACTAATGTCAACCGTGTACAAAGGAACCAGAGGTGGCTGCCAAATTCAACCGTGGGGCGCACTTGCGATTTGTACAGGGTTAGCAGTTGTGTACTATTAAAGTATCTGCGGGCCCTGTACAATACGCCCAGTTTCTGAGAGGCTAACTTAACTCTGGTTTCGATGGAGCCCCCATACCTGAGCTGGTCACTTAGAGTTACACCAAGTGACCAGCTCCGTTGAAGGAGACAAAATTATCATTTCGATCCCTTTTAGACGTTATCAAACATGATTTGTCAAATAAGAGTAAAAAAATAGGAGGGCGCCACTCTTGTTCAAATGGCAATACTAAAAATATAACTCATGGTGGAAATGTAAAGCTGTGTAACCTACATTTTATAAAAAAATAAAAAGGCATAAAAAGTGGAAATTTTTTTTTTTTTCATTGCAGTTCATTTCATTCCACTGATCTCAAAATTAGAATTGCATATAGGTATATTATGCCTTTGCAATTTTGTGTTAACATAATGAAGAATAACGATATTGTAATAAAATTTAAAGTTTTACTAAAAGACAAATAACCTTGTTTACATCACTTTATTTTATACACAATCTATACGTTTCGTGAACAATGTTCACATCATCAGGAGTAAATGTACACTGAAGTCACAAATTAAATACAGATAACAGATTAAAGAACAGGGGAAGGGGTAGAAAGAAGGGGAGGGGTAAGAGTGGGGGAAGTTTATTGGAATTAGGGATTACAATATCATTAGCAGGGAAAGACCGGTTAAGTGGGAAAATATTCAAAAGAGGGTTCATAAAAAATTTTCTCCTTATTAATTATATCTGTTTTGGTAGTGCCAGAAACGCGCCCGCGCGCGTGAAACACATTTAAATTTAATTTAAATGAATTATCTATGGAATTTGAATGTCAGATTTTGCCGCGATTCAAACTGTCAAAGTCCGAAGCGTGATAGTTGACAAAAATATCGAAAAACCTATCAAATTACCAAATTAACGCAAGTAATGTTACTTTGATAGATAGGTTATTGTTCAAGGAATGTGTTTCGGTAAATATAATATACGATAGCTAAAAATTAATGCTCAAAATGCTACTTCAAAGTGATGCTTTGCATAATTTCCAGTATGGAAGTTAGTTTAAGGCGTGGCTCTCCACCAGTTAACATTTAATATTTCAAAACTATTTATCTGCGATGCCTTATAGACCGTGTGTAGTATTTTAGTCCTAAAAAAAAAATGGTATCAATTTATGCACAAAACGTATCAAAATGTTACCATCGTTTTTGTAACACGGTCGGTCGCGTGGGGTTGATCAACGTACTACCGAGAGATACTATGTTGCTCAGATGAAACCACAGATGATTTTACTTCAATGGCAAGCCAGAGTCTGGCTGAATAAGTCAAAATGTCTTCCTCGATCAGTCTCTCCCGATCCGGCCCGCCACGCAGTAATTAATTAGTAATTTGGGAGGCGGGTAGGGGTACTGCCACCCCGGGAACCATTTATTGAGGGCTGATTTGGGAAGGTAGACAGCATTTGAAATTTGGTAATTTTATATGTACGAAAATAACAAGTTTGTTCAAAGACACCACTAGACAAGCAAATGTAAGGAATGAAACACCTTTAGGTTAATGGGGAAGGTTGGTTCTGTTGTCTGGAAAGAGGGGTTTCAAATCAACTACTCTTAAATATAAGTTCATAAATAAATATATTTAAAAAATAAGGACATCTACAGCACAGTACGATATTCGTCATCAAATAATATGATGCAACTAGCATTATGGCTATTTGTTAATTATGATAATTAGAGTTGGAAGGTACCTGAGGACCATTTGTATTCTACGCTAAACTAAACCTTGACCATGTTGAGAAACACTGGTGACGTTTGAATTCCTTTGGTCGGCCAGACCCTTGGGAATTCTCCGCAGCGTATCACGTGGAGGGAAATCAGCTCTTGTCTCCAAAGACAGGCCTGATCATGAATTGTGGGGAGAACATCTAAAGAGATGGTGTCGTCAGCAACGCCATCTGACAAGGTGTCCATCAAATATTAGGTTCGCGGAAGGGCCAAAGCAACATAAATGCATCTGTGCAATCAATACTTCCAATTCAAGACATTTTAAACAGTGGATGTCTTTGGTTAAATCGATCCCGCAATCAATCACGTGAGAATTAATATTATCACCTGACACTTCTTAAAAAAAACAAATGAACCTCTGTTTTGGTTCATCGAGAATTATTACCGGCACGTGGCGTGTTTATCTTATTCCGCCATACGATATCCCAATTTTGAAAGGGGAAATTTTTTAAGTAAAATAAATTGCCTGATTACCCTGGGTAATGTTGTATCGACTTCTAAGAACGTGAAAATGATGATGTTTACAAAGAATTTTTGCAATTTGCACTAAGTTAAGTACAGTAGAAACATTTGTCACGAAAATAATTATTCCTATTTTCCTAACCAAAATCTTTAAATTAATAAGCCCGATTTAACTTACTGAATTACCTAACAACTTTGTTGGCAACACTGCTCGCTTTCTAAAATGACAGCCAGCTAGGACACACGACTGGCATTTCATTATGCCAGATTTATAGAGTTATTTTTATTTAAATAGGAATAATATTGCTGCTGCACACTCCCTAAAACATAAAGTTAAAAATAACGTCTGCTTATCCAGAAAACATTTGAAACTTGTGATTCTTCTTTATTTTTGGTACTCAAATTATTTGTTGACTTTCCAGGTGGTTGGCAACATTCGAGGAGCGGATTCGGGTGTATATCTTTGGGGCTCCCCCTTGTCTCCTGACAGCCCCTCACCCTCCCCTAACCCGGGGGCCCCACCCGACGAGGAACCCATCCGGTGTAACTGCGGCTTCAGCGCCGTGGTCAACCGTCGCTTGGCTCACAGAGCCGGTCTGTTCTACGAGGACGAGATGGAGATCACAGGCTTGGCGGAAGATCCAGCGGAGTACAAGAGAGAAGGAGGAGTGTTTGGAGACCCCGACAGACGGACGGCAACAGCCTTAGTGGAGCTAGTGAGAGAACAGTGCGGGGTGCTAGGGAACAGCTCCAGCGCCCTGCAGCTGTGCGCCGCGGAGGTGGCGGAGCGCCTCAGTGCTGCCGAGCCCCGCCTGCACCTGCTGGAGTACGCGGACTGCGGAGACGCGGCGGCCCTGGCCCTGGAGGCTGCGGCGGGCCGGGCCGCCCCCGCGTTGCATCGCTGGCCCTTCCTCAGAGCCCCCGCGCCCACCGCCGGTCGGGACGTGGTACGACTCATGCGCCGCCTCCAACCTTTATTACAAGACGCCATTCAAAAGAAATGTAGTACTCGAATGTGGGACGCGGTGGCGGGCCCGCTGACCTGGAGACAGTTCCACCGCCTGGCCGGAAGAGGCACGGACGACCTGTGCGAACCTCAACCCGTACCACCGTTGCTCGTGGGGCACGATCGAGACTGGGTAGCCCTATCCCCGCACGCCCTGCAGTACTGGGACCGCCTGCTGCTGGAGCCCTACTCGTACTCCCGGGACGCGGCCTACGTTGTACTATTACCCGACAGTCCTGCGCTACTGCCGCGCGTAAAGGCTTTCTTCCGTGACCTCAGCACGGCCTACGAGCAATGTCGACTAGGCAGGCATGCGCCCCTGGTGCGTCTGGCGAGGGACGGCTTGCTACGTGTGCCTCGCAGTCCCAGACCTGAACCGCTTGACGACTGGTTCAACAACCTGGCTGACAACACATCCTCGGACATCCTGAGACTCTACGCTCAGGTGATTATACCTTCCCTTCTTTATCCAACCCGTTATTTAATTTCACAAAGTGCATTGGCTAGGTAATAAATAATGTCCTATTGAAAAGACTCACCATTCCTACTGCAACTAATGTAAAAATAACCACGTGAATCTAATGCTTATAATATTTTGTGCAGACGTGTCGCGGAGTGTTAGCGCCCGCGCTGTCAGCCATGCAGTTTGACCACACGCTGCTGGACCCCGAGGGCAGCGGAGGAGGGACACGCCCTCCCCCCGCCCCCGAGAGGCCCACACCCTCTCCGATGGCACCACCGGAACACCCACCCACTACACCTACTAGTAATAATGATCATGGTAAGTTATTCCTACTTTCATTTTACAGTAAAACCCCCTTATAAGGTTCCCGCGTAAGAAGTATTTTTCTTCGCATTCCTTAAAGTACCTTATAAGAGAGTTTCACATTAGATATGTATATGAGTTGTTGGCGTGTTATATAACTTATTCCCGTCAACAGAAGCCGAAAGCAACTCTTCGGCCTCTATGAATACAGACACGGGGGCAGGAGAGGCGGCAGGAGCCACAGGAGACGAGGAGGGCTCTGCTCCCTGCGTTGTGGTATACCTCCTAGAACCTGGTGCGGGTGGGGAACGAAGAACTGCCTGCCTGGCTATGCTACGAGCCGCCACCACGCTAATGACCTCCTTGCCCGAACACATACGGGCCAATGTCTCCGTGCAGGTACTGTGCTCACTCCTCCCTACTCTGGCACACATTATAATGAAATATTCTCATTCGATACGAGTCAACACTCGGTTGATCTCCATTTGCATTTGGTAGAGTTGCATTCTCGTGTGCTATTAACGGTCCTCTGGGATCACTTTGTATTCTTTCAGAAGTTTAATCATACATTTTTTTGGAAAGCTATGAATCATTCGCTATGAACAATAAAGCAATGTGTTTGTCTTCCGAGGGGCTGAGAAAGAAGTCTAGTTTAGTTGCCAGAGATGATGATCAGATAATGATGCGAGAAGAATGGCAAATAATAATTGTTTACCCCAATGACGTTGACTCTGAGTAATATCTGCAACCTAAAAGCAGAGAGTTTTCTGTTGCAAGCAGATACATAAGAAGAAAAATAAATGTCATGGCTGCGTCAAATACAAAATCTACAGTGCATTTTAATTACAAATGCATATGAGGAAAGGGTCAACATTGTGATTGCTGTTTTTGTGCACCTCGGAGAAATGATTCTCAATAAATGCGTAAATAAGTTGAACGCCGGTTAACCTTAATAATTTTATTTAATCCTTTTTGATTATTATGAAATTTTATTATTGCTTTATACCGTCAAGTCAAGCTTCTTTTTGTTGGACCTAAATGAGCTCTGAGGTGCTAACAACCATGACACCTATTTCAAGAGTTGACAATACTCTGGCTTCTTTCTAAGGACTTGTTGCTCAGCCCCTGTGGGAGACTACTCATTGTTGAGGGTGATAAAGAAATTCTAGCAAACGCCAATCACTGTTGCCTTCTGCACTTACTTCTGGAAAATACATTTGCTATCAACCTGTTTGTTTTTTACTTTCCCGATTCAAATGAATCTCTCTCTTCAAAGTGCTATTGGTAGAAGTTCCCGTACGGGCAGTTCTCGCTGTAACGAGTAAATTCCATGAAAATAAAGTCATTCATTCCCGACACTAATGTATGGGCTATAAGCAGACGCGATCCTGCTCTGACCTGATCCTGCACAGACGTCCGACCTCCTTCACTTTTCAGTTTCCCTTATAGTTTAACAACTGTACTTAGTTCATTTTACAATAAACAGCCATGTAAAGCGTTCAGTAAAGCCGTGTAGCCAACAAGTGGCAAGTGGTGGGTAAGTGATTTAAGTATTTGGGCGTGTGGATTGCTAAGAAGACGCGAGTTCTTATTCTGGGGAGACAAAGCGAGAACTGGCCGAGGGGAACAGCTACCAAGGCCAATGAGAACAGAGAGCGGATTGGTTGGTTGGTTGGTTGCTACAACAGCGGGTATGTTGGTTTGCAGTTGATATCGTGGGAGTCCATCTGTGAGGCGGAGGTCAGTAAGGCCGCGGGCGAGGTGGGGGGGCGAGGGCGGCGACGGGGCGCGTCGCTGCGCTCGCTCGCCCTGGCCGTGTTCTCGCAGTGCAGGAGACAGCTTCAGCATCTCACCAACATCAAGTCTCTCACCGGGTTCGGGACAGCGGCTAACGCTGACCTGTTCCTGAAGAACAAAGATGTGAGTTTGTTTAGAAACTTGTACAAAAGCCATGTAATTATTATTTCTTTTTTTATTTTCATTAATGGAATATCATACCCACTGTCTGAAAACTAACCCTGTCACCTTTTTCTTTCTAGGAGAAGAATCGATTGCCATACCGGCTTTATGTGCCACCTTACGTACTAGCCCCGCCGCGTCCGCTTAAAGATATTGCGGAAACGTT
The DNA here is from genome assembly GCA_917563855.2 of Limnephilus lunatus. NCBI lineage: Eukaryota > Metazoa > Arthropoda > Insecta > Trichoptera > Limnephilidae > Limnephilus > Limnephilus lunatus. Next base: position 75,231,223 of record OU830598.1, read on the forward strand.
TGGGCAACCGGCACCTGAGGCTAGCTCAGTATTATACGTATCCTATTGCCTGTCAGCGGACCAGAGCTGGCTACTGGCCGTGGCAACCGACGGACGAGGGGAACTGTTGGACTCTTGCAGTATAAACGTAGATGTTCCTGGGCGGGCGCGGCGGAGACGAGCCCCGCCCGCTCGACGCCTCGGCCTCACCAAGCTCATGGACTTCACGCTCGGAGTCATGAGCCAGTCTGTCCAACCCTGGAGGCTGGTGGTGGGTCGGATAGGAAGGATTGGTCACGGAGAGCTCAAGGGGTGGAGCTGGCTCTTGTCCCGAAAGAACCTGCTGAAAGCGTCGCAAGCCCTGCGGGAGGTGTGCTCCTCTTGCTCCCTGCTGTACCCCGGCGGGGCCCCCTGCATCCTGAGTGCCTGCCTGGTGTCCACTGAGCCCGACTCGGCGCTGCGTCTCTTGGCTGATCAGTTCACGCCGGACGAGCGCTTCTCGCAAGCTTCTGTGGCCTCACACCTGTCTACCCCACAAGACGTTTCCTGCACGCACATTCTTGTCTTCCCCACCAGTGCTACAACACAGGTAACTACTTCTGTCAACAAGATCTCACTATTGAACTATGTATATCTGTTTTTATAATCTCAGGCCTTGTTATTGAAGATGCATAGTTTTCCAGTCCTTTTTACTGAAGGTGCACGTGTTTTTCAGTCCTCGTTACAGAAGTAGCATAGTTTTCAAGTTCTTTTTACTGAAGGTGCTTATCGACCACCATAACACGGCATCACCCTAGCATGGTGGTCGAAAAATCCACTAATAATGTAAATAATTTATGCAATGAATAAAGAAAAATTAAAATTAAAAAATTGTTTTGCAGTCCTCGTTATAGAAGTAGCAGTTTTCCAGTTCTTTTTACTAAAGGTGCATATGTTTTGCAGTCCTCGATACAGAAGTAGTATAGTTTTCCAGTTCTTTTTACTGAAGGTGCATATGTTTTGCAGTCCTCGTTACAGAAGTAGCATAGTTTTCCAGTTCTTTTTACTGAAGGTGCATATGTTTTGCAGTCCTCGTTACAGAAGTAGCATAGTTTTCCAGTTCTTTTTACTGAAGGTGCATATGTTTTGCAGTCCTCGTTACAGAAGTATCATAGTTTTCCAGTTCTTTTTACTGAAGGTGCATATGTTTTGCAGTCCTCGTTACAGAAGTAGCATAGTTTTCCAGTTCGTTTTACTGAAGGTGCATATGTTTTGCAGTCCTCATTACTGAAGTAGCATAGTTTTCCAGTCCTCATTACTAAAGATGCGTATGTTTTGCAGTCCTCACAGACAGCATTCCAAGAGCAGCACATCAACGGTCCAGAACTGGGTGATGAGGAGCTGTTCACCGCCTTGAATGACGACATGCCAGACGGAATTGAGAGCGACTTCAGCGACATCTTTAACGGCTGGGCCGGGGAAATGCAGAGCCCGGGGGGTTCGCCCGGCAATGAGGGGCAGCGGCGCGGCGAGGAAGGGGGCACGTCGCGCCCCGGCTCACCGGGAAGGCAGGTCAACCACCACGGGGCACATTCGCCCATGTCGGAGGAAGGCAATGCCAGAGTAAGTTATCTTTTTAATTCAACATTAATGATAGTGTTTTCTTCTTAAATTTTTATTTCAATCGCCATATCATTTTACCCTATGGTCGCGTTTCCTGAGATTTATAGGAAAGCTTGACTTTTTGTAAAATTCATACATATTCTGCGAAAATGAGCGTGTATATGTATATATATATATTTTCATCTTATGGAGGGGATGCTGTATGGAGGGTAATTTTAAGGAATGGAAAGATAGGAAGTTCTAGTAGTTATAGTTGGGAAGGAAAAAGGTATGAGGGGTGGGTAGGAATCTGGGAGTCAGTGTGTCCAGGAGTGACGGACGTATGAATCCTACCCCTTCAACTGCGGTGCAAGGCGATGGATCCAGTGAGTCCAGCTGGAAAGGTCTCCCTCAACCAGTCTCTCTTGATCTGGCCTGTCACGCAGCAGGTCGGCAGACACATCAGCTGCCAACACCTGGACAAACCTCACCCCATGAACCGGGGAACCACTGCTAAGTCACCACTTGGGGTGACCTATGGCAGAGGTGTTGGTTATCCAATATACGGTTCTCGGGGCGGTGGTACCCATATCCGCCTCCCAAATTGATTGTGTATGTGCCCAAAGAAACAGAAATCAAAACAGCGACAAGGGCGGATCCACTAATTAAAATTGTTAAATATAATGTTTTTATATATTTTTTGTCACAATATAGATTTTATTTACGTACTTAATAAAATACCTACTTTTTACTCGTATCTATTATTATCAAAATTAAATTATAACTTCTTGTGACTTGAACCACAACTATGTGACCCCCCCCCCGCCAAAGCTGGATCCGCCCTTGAACAGCGAAGAGGTTAACCCGTACGCTGCTGACTACTAAACATTGATTGACCTTCCTTCCCATGCCAAGCTGTTTTAATGATTTTAAAATGTAAACGTTTGGTTGATAGTTGAGGCACAAATTGGCAACCTTAAAAACTCTAGTGTTTCTTTATGTATATTGTGTGTTGTATGTGTGCACAGTGCGGGTGGGAAGAAGTGTGTGCCCTGCTTCAGCAGCCGCTGGCCCTGGGCTACCTGGTGAGCACGGCTCCGCTGGGCCGGATGCCGCACTGGTGGTGGGCGGCCTGCGCTCATGCAGCCCCCGCCTGCCCCACCTTCCTCAAGAACGCCCTCCACCTGCATTCACCGGCTGTGCAGCAGACCAGCGACGACCTCCTGCAGCAGCCCCAGCAGCCGCAGCCGCCCCAGCACCCCCTCGACTCCAACTACACCACCGATGTTCTGAGGTATACGATATAAAGTCACGCTTTCTTTTGTCTCCCCATTTATGAAAACTATTGTTATTTTTTAACCCCTCTGCTCTACCCAAAAGAGTATCGTGTCATTGACTTTTAATTTCATGTAGATGAGACATTTAGCGAATAAATTGGTTCAACGGAATCGTAGGTTAGTGCCTCCATTTCTCTATTATTATTAGTAGTTCTACAACCGTCGACCGTGTGACGTATCAAAGTAGGATGGAAAAGGAAAGGACAGTCTGACGGTCGAGCCTTTCGACGCGGTGGCTTCAGTTAGAATTCACTTTCCCGAAGGCCTGTTCTTGCATGATTTGAATATGAATCTCGGAGAATTATGTACGATAGCGCCTCTATAGTATATCTCTATGGTAGATTTGCTGTTTTTCCAAGATTTTGTCAGAATATTAAAAAATTATTGCTTTACAATAAAATCCAAATAAATGGAACATTTCTGAATGCATCTGAAAACTGATGAAATAAGATTAAAAAAAAATTTTTTTCAACCAAAATTATTGAACTAAGAAAAAAAAAATAAAAGCACACATATTTTATTAGGCAAACGTATTATAAATGTTATTGTCAACTCCCTTTTTTATCGTTTCGTGTAAAAATAATTAATAAAAAATTTCCTTTTTTTTTTCAAATTGCAACGCATTTATAAATTTTAAACCCAACCTTTATAAATCCACACCACCCGCTTGCCAGCTGCCCGCTGCCTGAATTGAATATCTCGGCTTTTCTCTACTATAATAAGCATGTATTATACATATAAACCTTCCTCTAGAATCACTATCTATTGGTGAAAACTGCATGAAAATCCGTTGCGTAGTTTGAAAGATCTAAGCGCACAAACATTTTGAGCGACTTCATTTTATACTATGTGGATCGAAAAGGAGATAGACGGAGTTTTATGAGGATCTGTCATTTGGTGACAAATACAATAGTGGCCCGAGTGGTCTATCATCGCCCCCACACAATGTATAATATATTACGTACCTTCTGTCAATATTTCAGTACCGACAATATTATTGGATGACAATCGATTGATTGCCAGATATTTGTGGCTGCCTACATTACACTATTAACACCATCGTCTGCATTGAACAACACCTCGGAGTTGACAGACACTTTGATTTTTTCCTTGGAAGATAAGCTACGTTGAAATATACATGATCGATTATCTTGTGATATTGCCAATTGCTCGTACTGTCTTTCAATACTTCTTTGTGGCCTTCAGCATTGCCCTGTTGAATGGACCACCTTTCAGAATCAAAACGTTCTTAACGAAAAATCGAAATTAGGTACTTCCCCACCTTCCTCTCCCACATCTCCATTCCATACCGACTACCTTTAGCCTCACAACATATCCCAATTGGGAAGGCTAGTCTCACCCACTCCAGACGGTTGGGTGCAGTTGATACTCTTGTGCGGTACTCGCATAAAATAAAACAAATGTTTGTCTTTTGCAGATATGTGCTGGAGGGCTATAACGCACTCTCCTGGCTGGCGCTGGACAATAATAGCCACGACCGGCTATCTTGTCTGCCGGCGCACGTACAAGTGCTGATGAAGCTGTACCACCTGACTGCGGCGCTGGTATAATGGAATGGATGGCCCGTGGTGCTGATGGAAGTCTACCACGTGATTGTGGAGCTATGACTGTCACCCGCCCCTGCCACCTCACTGCGGCGTTGGTCTAGTCGCAGCCGCCTCGGTGAATCTCAGCCCCGCTGGATCCAAGCAATTAGTTACCTGAAGAAATTTATCTTGAATATAATTTGAGATTAATAATAATGAAGAATATATTTAGTAGATTTTATACTTAACATTATAAACGTGGAGACGGCGAAGTAGCGTCTCCACGCAATATCATATGGCAAATAAACATTATCCACTGTGATTGGGAACTTGTGGGAGGATCACCACATCAGGAAGGTTCAAATTGAAGTAAATTGTTTGTATTAAGTATCATGCACACACGGAGTGTCGATGCCCGTTGCCCGGGGAGTGCATCCATCCGCCTGCCATAGTTGTTGCTATAATTTTACCGGTTTTTGTGAATGTCTCGTTTGCCTGACTAAATGAGAAGCATTGACTGTTGTTGCAATTGATACATCTCGCCTTCACAATCCACAGTAAAATGTCTGCGATCTGTATTTATAATAAACAAATTATTACGAGTTAATTATGCAATACAAATGTGATAGAAGATTTTAAAACTTGTTACATGAAATATAAGTAAATTTTATACCAGGATTTTAATTACAGCGCTTTCTGCTTGGATTTTTCTATATTTATTTGTATGAGTATCTCGTGTTAGTATAATTTGTTTCCAATGTGTCCAGTGTCGACAAGAAGTCAATTTCATAATACTAATACTTATAGCTAGTTCCCGTGTTTAGTTGGGCAGTGGGGGTGGGAGCTCCGATGTTAAATATAAATATTTATTGTTATTTATGAAAGGAATAATATATTGTTAGGAGAGCTCCCGCGCCGCGTTCTAGCTTATTTTTATACACATAACTGCCTTACTCGTCACCTGTCACCCGTCACCCGTCTCCAGTGTGACCAGCAGTGTTCATGGTTGCATCTGAATATGAAGTTTACGAGTGTTAACCTTACCCAGCCAAAGAGTTTGTTAGTGCTAGGCAGTTCCCCATCGTTGGACGGTTTCTTCCATCTCCGCATTGTGAAGAGGCTAAGTATTTATATAAGTTAGGTAACTTTGCTAATGAAACTCTCTTTTTAGTGTTTTTAAATGGTTTTATTTTTGTTTAATTATTGTATTTTATTTTTTATTACCTTTTGATAACGGCGTATTTAAGACTTGTTTGTATGTATATATATTTATACAATATTAGAATGGCAATTATGGTGAATTATTTTTGTGAATAAGAATGAGAAGCCGGGGCCAACCGTAGCTAATTGTGATGTCGCCCCTCGGTGCAATCAAACGTCGTCGAGTGTAAATACTTACTGTCCCGTCTCTCTTACTTGTACATACTAGCCCCTAGCTGTAGCCTGTCCTGCCGCCTGTCTACCTGCCGAGTCTTCTGGCAAACAACCGTGTAAATACCCGGCCAGGCGCTCCCGGCACAGGCGGCAAACAAACAGACAGACAAGACAGACAAACAAACAAAACCAACCCCGTGTTGTAGGTAGAGCAATCAATCTATAGGAAATCATTTCAACAACTTGATATTAATATAACTTTATAAATAATTATACATATAGATAATTACCAATTAAAAATATTACATATTTAAACCGAATTTTACTTTGACCCCCCTCTTTTTCTACAGGTCTGCTACGGGATACTACACAGTACACAGGTAATAAGGGCATTCCGCTGATAGCTCCACTGTGACTCTCCTTCGTTAAACGACACATCTAACCGAAAGAGAGGTGGGAGTAGTCTCAACAGTAGGACCCATACCTGCCTGCCTGGAGTAACCAACATTTTTTTAGCACCCCAAGAGCAAACGAGCACTTGTAATTCACGGTTTGGAATTATGAAACTAGTTTAGTTTGTTGCTTGTTAATTTTTATGATGTCTATTTGATTGACAGATGATGGTTCCTCCCTTTCAGAGATATGTTTTTCTCGAACGACAGTTCGATATGTTCTTACATATATTTTAGTGTATGTTTAAAATTTGCACTCTTCAATAAGTGGTTTCACCACACGTGGCGGTAGGTATTGCGATTGGTTAAAGAATAAACATAATTTCAAAATAACAGCTACATAATACACTATTACTTTCACTCCACAAATAGTCTACTTTTGCATAAGTGCACTTTTGCTTTTGGGGCGATGATTATTGATCATTCATCCAATTAAATAAAAACCTGACACATGACAAAATGGCATTCTCCAGAACACTCCCTCAAGTAGAAGGAGATATGATCCGGGTAAAATAAAAAATACCACACATTTTTGACAGGCCGAAAACCATAAGCACCAAGTACAAATGATAAAATATTACGTAAAAGAAAAAGTTCTCAGATTTGTTTCTTATGTGTATGGTTTTCAATCCTTCAATTAATAAATATTCATAGACTAAAAATTGCAGACCTATCTTATCAGGTCTGCTTACAATGCTTAGTTAATTGTTTGTGAACATACTAATTCAACAGAAGCGTCACTATATCTATCACTAAATATGAATATTTTCCTGTATTTTTAATACTTGTTGCTCTCATAGTAAACAATAAGTGACTTACAAAAATACATATTCATTTCTTAAAAAGCTAACAAAAATATTTCTAGGCACACTGATATTATATATGTATGAGTTGCTATTCTTTTGTGCAGTGAAATCTCTGATGGAAATAGGAGTACACAATATTATTTAATCTAATTAAGTGGCTAATTAAATAAAGGAAGAAGAAGTTGGGGACGCCCCCCAGGAAGATACAGCCTCGTCAAGTCCATAAAATACTTGGAATTATCGAGTCAAAAATATCAGGAGTTATAACTCTTGCTCCTGCTGCTGAGAGGAAATGGCATGATGTTTAGTTCATCAATCTCAGTATAAAGAACCTTTACATATTCACTCGAACGATGGGTACCCAAATTCGAATTTTTTACTTAATTTTTGGGTTAATATGCTGTGCTGCGCTTCCTTGTTCTTTAGCCAACGTTTAGTACAGTGTTACTAGGCAGATGTAACGTTGTCAGACATATGTGATGGTTATAACGCTCTCCAAAACATTGGCTAAAGAAGGAGAAAGCGCAACATGGCAGATGTGATGGTCACTGTAACGTTGTCAGACATATTGGCTAAAGAGAAAGCACAAAACGGTAGATGTGATTGACACTTTAATGCTGTCCGAAACATTGGCTAAAGAAGGAGAAAGCACAACATGGCAGATGTGATGGACACTATAATGCTGTCCGAAACATTGGCTAAAGAAGGGGAAAGCGCAACATGGCAAATGTGATGGACACTATAATGCTGTCCGAAACATTGGCTAATGAAGGAGAAAGCACAAAACGGCAGATGTGATGGACACTATAATGCTGTCCGAAACATTGGCTAAAGAAGGAGAAAGCGCAACACGGCAGATGTGATGGTTACTGTAACGTTGTCAGAAACATTGGCTAAAGAAATAGAAAGTGCAAAACGGCAGATGTGATGGACACTATAACGCTATCCGAAATATTGGCTAAAGAAGGGGAAGGCGCAACAGGCTTAATAAATACAAACCAATAAAATGTAAACTGTCAATTTCCCGAAAATGAATAAATAACCCAAGAATTAATCAATAATAATTTGGCTGTGAAAATCCAAATCTTATTTTGACATTCAAAAAATATTAAGGTTTTGGTATCTCATCATCACGTTTGACGACCATCAAAATCCAAGATTAGCGTCATTCTGAATAATTTTCAACATATGACTTGCCCCTGTAAAGCCGATTCTTGGTTCGTTTTGATTAAATCATTTCTATTAAATTGTGATCAACTGTAAAGCATAACGGTCATGTTATGGATTTGTAAATACCCCAACCACAAATAATCTAAACAAATGGAGATATGGCATGGAAGTATTTCGATTATCGCTGAAACCAAACAGCATGGACTATCAAAGAATCTATGCTATGAAAGTTATACTTTTAGTGAGTAATCAGAAACAAAGTCAGGGTGTAGATGTGTGCAGATGCAATTTGGAATAGGATGGGTGAAATATGCTAGTGGCACGTGCGCAAGCTTTCGTACTAATGACCCATCTCACTCATTTCTATAATCTTTGACCGCAGCCTGAGGTGTACAAGAGAATTACTTGCCATCATCGCTCTCTTTTAAATACCTACATTCTAATATTATATTGAGAACAAAAGAATGTAGAAAAATACACATTTCTTCAAAGTAGTAAAACTAAATAATATGTTGATTCTAGAGGATTTCTGGTTGTGTTGTCTAGAGTTGTATGAGGGGCTCTTCTGTGGCGGCGGGGGGGATAGTGGCAGGGGGCTTCTTGTGCCGCCACTCGTTGTAGTCCGCTAAGATCTTCCTCCCGTAGGCGGTGTGCAACTCCCGGAAGGTGATCTTGGAGCGAGGAACGTTCTCTGGAAGGCGCTCAGTTTTACCTGCATTCAAAAATAATAATTAATTTTTTGTCTGGAGCTAGTGGGACTATGGCATTCCCATATTGGGGTATGTTGTGAGGTGAAGGTAGTGGTAGGGAGGGGAAGGAGATAGGAAAGAGGAAGGTAGGGAAGTACCTGGCTATTCAGATCTGGTCACCAAACACGGCTAAAGCCATCTCAAGCAACGTTTCAATTCTGAATGGTGGTCTTACACCAGGGCGACACTGAGAGTATCTTCCACTCTGGAACGTGTCGCAAATATACTATGTATATATTATTTTAAACACGGACGTACAAAATATATGGACATGCCCTTACGTGATAAAAGTCGTGTTATTTCCCTGTCCAATTGGAACCATTTTTCGGAACCGGCTGGGCTTGCGAGAGCCCCGCGTTAATCTAAAAAATGTGACGTCATCATTCTTGTCCGGACCAGTGTCGAGCTCTTATCGTACATTTTACGCACGGACGTTGTATGTCTATGAAACACATACTATGACATCGAGATACATGGCGACGCGAAACACAAAGCCGCTGTTTACTGGGGTAAGTAAATCATGAAACATTTGTAAAAGTGTCTACGGAAACAAAATATTCGACAATGAAAACACTCAAAACCTTACTTTGCGAATTTGGACTTGACACATCTGTTCATAACGTGGCATGCAATTTGCGCTCCCATATAAAAAGGTCTATTCATTCAGAAGCAGATTTTACTCTCAAGAACTAAATGGTGATATTAAAGTGCGAGGTGCCTATATACTGTTAGATTGATTTATTGGCGAATCACAAGTCTCTTTCCTCTCTTCGTCCCGCTATAATTGGTTATTACCCCTCATCTGTAAGTTCTCGTCTAGATATTTGTATGTCTATGATTTTAAATGAATAAACTGTGAAATAACACAAAGTAATCAAATAAAATTTATTTGCCACGCCGGGATTCGATCCCGCGACCTTCGGAGTGCGAGTCAAGAGCCTTACCGCTGGACTACGCCGGCCGTCAATACAAAGTATACAGGGGTAAATTGCAATAACTTACAAAAAGGAAAAATAGCTTCTTCGAAATTCTATTTACCAATGGCTCCGGTAGCAGGGAGCAGTAGGGACTCTTGTGTGGCAATAACATTTTGAAAAAATTTGAGTCAGGTTTTCCAATTCCATGTACAGTAAAAACGAAATTTGCAAAAATGTTAACTACAACCTAAGTTATTTTTCACTTTCAGTTTTATGAAGCAACCGCAGATATAATAATAGAACTTACATAGAATGTTAAAATTAACCTAAAAAATTAGATCAATTGTTAAAATTTTTTTTAAATAATCAGTCCTTAATATTGTTACTGGCTAGTTGTATTTTCGAACTTAAATAAATCATTAAATTTTAAATTTAATACAATAATCAAGCTATTGGCCTCATGATGATAACAGAACTTGAATATTATTAACTTTGAAATTCAATTAAATGTTCATGTTCTGAGAAACAATTAGCCCTAAGATCTGACGATGGCCGTATTATTGAAGATTACAATTGTCTTATTGGATCGCAAAATCATAATATTACTCTAATTTGGGTCATGAATCAAAAAGATTAGGAAAGCAAATAAATGGAGCAAAAAAATTGACATAAGCATAATTAATTAGCATAGAGTGCATGAATAAGTTAGATAGGTTTGAATATAAAGTACTTATAAAATGGACAATGCAGAAATGTTGATGTCAGACCTCATGCCAAGCCAAGCCAAGATTAGTCCAAGAAAAATAAAATATTCATCAAGATACACATCTTCTTCGTTATCAACCTGTTGGAACATCAAGAGATTCACCCTACTATAGTCCCAAATTACTCCCAACCATCTGGAGTCAATGGGACAGTCCTGGTTTTGTCAATAGGCCGTGGCTTAGGGGCGGCGCCAAGCCTACAAGTGAGTGATTATGATAGGTGGCAACTTCTAAGAAGAAGGAAAGGGCGGGGCAAATGAAGTGGCCTATACTTATGAAAAGTATAAATCCGCCACTGCAATGGGACTATGGCAAGAGGAAGGGAAGTAACTGGCTATTGGAATACTGAATGATGGTCTTTCATTATGGCGATACTGATATATATGTATCTTTCATTCTGAAAATGAGTGAAATGTAATGAAATACTGTGTGAGAACTAACCGCTCTTGCCGGGCTGGTGGCGCGAGTCCTGCACCTTGTTGAAGGGATTGTAGCGCTGCCCGCGAGGCGGCACTTTGGGAACATTCTCCTCCGGCGCCGGAATACTCATCTCTGCAGGGAACCAAACCAACCACACATGCAAACACTTGAATAGGTGTGTGAAAGATGCCCACAATTATATTGTAATAGAGGTGGTGCATTATGTGATAATAATAATTTAAAAATAGAAGATAATTTTCAGAAATGGAGAGTTAATTCTTGAACCAACCTTAAAGTCTTAAGCTCTGTTCACATTGGGTGTCAAATAGGCGTTTTTCTTTGTTATTTCATTATTTATCAGTTGATAAATTGCTGATATGTTAGTCATGGATTTATTGCATTTTCAAGTAGACAAAGAAATTTCATAAAATGAGTATAAATGTTTGAATGTAATTAATGAATTAATTTAGTTTAATTAAATGAAGACAATATTAGCAAAACTCAATCGAAAATAGAGTCCCAGAGGTGCCAATATCTTTTTCTGATGTTTCTGAGCGAATCCTGAGCATATTTGAAGTAAAAATGTTTATGTCATTTTGCTGTCAGATGACATTTTCTTTCTATTAAAAACTAAAAATATTTTTCCACCACATGCCACAACTGACTAGTTAAAATAGTAAGCGCATTTATAACCTAGCGGAGACTTGATAAGCGTTGCGTCTCGTTCCAACAGCATTATTATTCTACACGAAACCGCAGAACAGTAGTGTGGTGTAATTGAAAAACATATTATTTTTAATGGAAAAAAAATATCATCAGACACCAAAATGACAACTACATTTTTTTACTCCAAAAATGCCCAGTAATCGCTGGTTAAAATCCCTCGGGTACGTCTTGTATACATAAGAACCTCCCAACATATTTTTTACACTATGATAACCACTCGAGAGACAGCATATTTAAAAAAGAATCCCAGAGAAAAAAAGAGTGATAGAGATTTTCAGATTTAGATTTGGTCGCTCTCATTCCAAAAATCATACTTCAGAATATTAAAACGGAAACATAAAATTTGCTTTATGTGGTTTAAAGCCAATGAATCCACCCACACTTAACCATTTATCCCATATTTTTAGGATTAAAAAAAACAATAAATTCATAAAAATCACCTATATCTTTTTGTATCTACAAAAACCCAAATTTGGCTAGCTGTCACTCAAGGGCATTTGCGGTGCTACCCAAATTTGGGTTGATATCACTCGAGAGGTTATATAGCCGTGATAACATTAACGACACTGATCGTCAATGCCTATTAAAAAACATCACTATCTTTTTGACTCCTAATGTGAGCAAAACGTATACCTTCAGACTGACCATAAAATTTGTACATATTAACATATTTATAATGCATGTAGATATCTTGCAATAAGCATGAAGCTAAAGAAGTGAGGTTAAACCGACCTTCCAGCTCGTCCAGCTGTCGCTGCAGCTCGGCCACCATGAGCTTCATGTAGTCGTAGCTAGCGCAGGCGAGAGCCTTCATCCACTGCTCCATGGCGTCCTGCGACTCCGCACCCAGCATGTACGCTCGCCCCGCCACACCGTGAAACACAATCTTGAAGCTGAACTGCTCGTCATCTTCCGTCAGCTCTGAGGGAATTAATGTTTATTGTTATACAAAAAAGAGAATTCAAGTCAAGGAGCACAATGGGATACAGCGAGAAACTCGACTGTTCGATATGTGCTTAGCGTTGAACCCTCGTTATAGAAAAGTGGCTTGGTATGTAGAATTTCATTGCCTGTCATGGGCCTGCAATGGACGGAGGCCGGTAAAGTATTATGTAAAGTATTAGTCGATTGGAAACATACAAGGACCAAACCACAGATAACACCAAACAATTTAACTAGGCGCAAAACTTCAATAATTTGCAAAAATGTTGATGTAACGCAGCAGAGTCTAATGCACCCGTCAGAATAGAGTAATGTACACTTACTTTATCATATTTATAACAATAAACGCCTGGGTTGAGGAGAATTAAACAAAAAATTAGAATTATTCAAATTCACATTATGTAGTTGTTTCTTGGGTAAATATTCCACAAGCCGCCGCATATTCACAGATTTAGGAAATCACACTACGTTTAATTACTTCAAGAATCAACTAATTATATTTGGATAGATGGTAATAGATACATTAAAAATTCCATTTTTATTCAACGTTAAATTTTTTTAGTTTCATCCAAATAAACATGAATTACTTAGTTTACCCAAACTAAGAACCTAAAAACATATATTGTGCATAGTTGTTACTTGCAGTAATTGTTGAAATGAAGTGTAATTTCCACAATTTGTGCCTAAAAGTGCGGCGGTTAGTGGAATAATTACCGAAATTTTTAACAAAAATAGCAAAGGAGATATTGGTTCAAAAAATCGATGAATCAACAAAACTATGGTTAAAAATAACTTAATGTTTACACAAACCTATTGTGCAACCTTCTAAAATAACAACTCCTATGGGTTCCTTGTCTCCCTTCTTATCGAAGTAAAATAGCAGATTCCCCTTCAAGACGAACCATCGCCTCTGGTAGGACTTGTTAACTTCTCCCCTCTTGTTGAGCCAGCCTTCCCGATCCACAGGAGTGGCTGAAGTAGCGAAAGAGCAGAGATTCTTTTCATTTATCTTCATTCTAGTGTTCTAGAAACTGCACTACAATCCACGAAGATAATTGAATCAAGACTGCATGGCAAGAGTGAAGGCTCTTGCAGAATATAGTATTCCAGAGCTCCGAGAGTTATCTTCTAAATAATTAATATTGTAAACATTTTCATCATATTTTTTCTTGCCCGACCGACACCACAAACCACAACGAACAACGACAAATGCGACAAATTGCGACAAATGACAGTGACAGTTGTTCCATAGATATTATCCAAGAGGCTCAAATAGCGATGTGCAAACTCGAGATATCCGTTTCGTCCATTTCGAAATGACAGATTATTTTAAATTTCGAAACATTTCGGACTGAAAAAATCGATTCTCAAGCCTAAACGACTCCAGATTTATGGACTCCAGGTACAAATATCTACAGCCTGTATGTCGGACGAATATCTAAAGCTCATATTTTGTACAAATATCTATGAACTTCAGAGTGAGGACTAATATCTACAGAGCTAAGGTCGGACTAATATCTATGACGGTCCCAGTGGTGACTAATATCTATGGAGCGTAGGTGGGACTAATATCTACAGAGGGTAGCTGAAAAAATCTTTAATAATCAGCTAAATGTGTCTAATAGTCCGATATTAGGGATTTTTACATACATACATACATAAATTAAGTTTTTCAAACTGCATACGCAATACTACGTTATTCAGTGGCGTAGCTAGCATGGGTGGCACCCGGGGCGGATAACGTGGTCGGTGTCACCCCCCCCCCCCCCCCATTAAAGTTGATAAACACTAATTTCGACTCATAAAAAATTGGTCTGTCCTGGGGGGGGAGGGTGGCTAGAGAATTGTGATTGGGGGGGGGGTGTCACCCAACCGAGTGTCACCCCCCCGTCGGGTGGCACCCGGGGCGGTCCACCCCCCCTCGCTACTCCACTGGCAGTGGCGTAGCTAGCATGAGTGGCACCCAGGGCGGATAACGTGGTTTCACCCCCCCCCCCGATTAAGAGGAATATAAACGCTAAAAATATTTCGATTCTCATGTATTTTATTAGGTTTTTATTTATTCTGTGCATAATTTTATAAGAATGAAAAAAGTTAGAACATAGAAAACCTCAAAAATAGTCTTAGCCATAAAGTGGTATTTTTAAAAAATTGTTTCTTGTATTACTTCATAGTAAAGTCTTGAAAAAACATTTTTTTTGTGGTTTACGCTTAAATTTTTTGTCACGTAAATATTATTTTTATTGTAATTCCAATACATAGAAAAGCTAGTAAAAGCTTCAAGTTATCCGTGGCATATTTTTTGGTGTTCATACTGCAAGCGAATTCGTCGTAAAGATTAATCTAAATAGTTTTTAACGTATCACTTCACCTTAAGGTTGACTTTGAGAAATTCAAAACCCAAATTCCCCATTATTAAAAAAACTACTACCCAGTCTTAACATTTAACTAGGTCCTAGTCAAAAGTAAATTTGTGCGTCCTGGAGGGGGGGAGGGGGGTGGTGACACCCCTCCCCTTCTAGCTACGCCACTGCCAGCGTCGTCTCGGTGATGGCAGGACTTTCGCCGAGGGCTCCATCCACGGTGGAACCCCCGGCCGATTTTTATTTTTATTATTTTACTCTAACTCCTCGCAGGATGCCCCGATAGGTTATAATTGGGCACAATGTCATCTTTGGGGATGCTGTGAAAATAGTACACGTTAAGGACACATACCGCAGAAAAAAATATGTTAAATTTTCCATTGGGCCTCCACCTCGGAAAGGGGCCGGGCTAGGTGCCAAAAGGATACACAATGAGTGCCGTGCGTGCGTTGCGGCCGGCGCGGGCAGATGGACGCTCACCATTAAGGCCCGGTGTATTCGCTCAAAAAGAAGAAGATGGAGAGATATGTAAATACAAATGTTAGAGAGAGCGCGCTAATATTAAAAAGGATTACATGCTCTGCATCGAAGGAGTACAGTCGCGATTTTTTTGTGACAAGTAAAACAATAAATATAGTTGACTATTACATACATTAATAACCCGCCCATCTGGGCGATCCATTCCAACCAATATGGAAACAGAAGTAATATTTAGAAACATCAAAGAGTTAATAAATAAAATAACTTCAGTGAAGGACTCAAAAATAAAATCATCACTAGAACAAAATATTACAACACTGGAAGAAAAAATTCAACACGAACTAATTAGTCTACAAAAGAAGATTATAGATTTACAAGAAATTAATATTAAAAATAATCATCACTACACACAGAAACTTGAAGAATTTCATCCTAATAACAAAAAATCCTATGCAAATGTCACGCAAATGTCAGGTGACAATAAAAACTTTGTAAATACATCATACAACACAGAACAGAAATATGCCATATTAGTTACCTCAAAAAACACCTTGAAGGCCGAGGATATAAAAATAAAAATTCAAAAAAATATTAATTTATCAAAAATAAAAGTCGGAGTTAATGGAGTAAAAAAGATCGGAGAACAGAAATACTGATTTCATGCCAAAAAAAAGAAGAAGCAGAAAAATTAACTGAAGAAATAAATAAGGTAATTGGAAAAGAAATATCAGCCGAAGAAATAAAAAAAAAGAAACCGTTCTTAATGTTGAAAAGGCTACAATGCCAATTGTCTGAAGAGGAAATTATAGATGGGATTGTTCAACAAAATGAAGGATTAACCATAGACGACAAAAATAACATTAAACTCATCAAGGAATTAAAAAACAAGTACAATGAAGGAAAAGAAAATGACACCACCAACTACATTATTGAAACAACCGGTAAATTAAGAAAAATACTTATTGATAAAAAAAAAAAATATATCAAATTCCAAAGAGTGTACGTAGAGGACTGCAATCCGATCACCCAATGTTACCATTGCCTCAAATTCGGTCACACAGCACAAAGATGTCTCGCCAGGACGCAGCCCCCCATTTGCCCACATTGCACTAAGGGCCAGTTGCATCGAAAATAGTTAAAGTTACTTTTTAGTTAAAGTTAAATAAAAGTAACTTTTTTATCATATCTTACAAAAATGGGTTGTTTGAACTTCGTTTAAATAAAAGTTAACTAAATAGTTACAGAATAGTTACTTTTATTTAACCCAGCGATGTTGGGAGTTTAAAGTTAGATTTTGGTAAAGATGCTAGCTGTCATCCGTCACCAAGGAACGAAATACTGTTTGAATGGAAAATAATACTGAAAATGTCTTGATAACTTGGGTTTTGATAATCAAATGATTAGAATATATAGGATATAGGTAAAATAAGGAATTAAACCATGAACCGATCATTTTCCGTAGGAAGAAATGGATTCTATTTTCAGATTTCGGATGTCCAAAAGTATGGTTGGACTATTAACTTTTCTCGTTGCCAATGACAAACTACATTATTTTTTACAAACAAGTGTTTATTCAAACTTATATAAGTATCTACACTTCTCTTGATAATTTATACCTACTAACATTTTTATATTTCAATTAATGCAACGGAACTGAAACAAAATATTTTTTTTGTCATATCAGAAATCATGCTACTTGTGCTGTGGAACTGAGTACGAGGTTCTAATAACATTGCATTTTTATGCAACGGGAACGATGCAAAGATTTACAGGAGACATCTCTGGGGTTCATAAAAGTATTGTCTCGTGTATAATAAATATACAGGGGTAGAACAGTAATAGCCCACCTTCGACCACAATATAATAATATCATCAAACGTTGTTCACGTTTCTAAACCGCAAGTGTGAAATAACAAATAACGATAAATAAACCAATTCCCAAATAACATAACCCTCAAAAACTTCATAAACGTCAAACAAATACAATCTACAAAACGGTGTTCACACCCGTAAAAATTATTGTGTGTTTATTTTTACAAAAATATATCAAATCCAAGGAAAATTCGAAGCCATTTCAATGGCAACACTGGTAACTTTAAACTAACTATTTAAATGTTGATGCAACTCAATTGTGTTGAAATGCAGCTTAACTTTAGTTAGGGCTTAAACTCAGTTTAATTATTTAACTTTAAACTTTATTTTAACTTTTTTCGATGCAATTGGCCCTAAGGAGCACACACTTTCAAAATGTGAAAATAAAGAAAAAATGCCAATATGCAACAATTGCTGTATCCAAAATAAAAGGTTTGATACAAATTATTCCACTGAACATAGAGTCGATAGCATAAAATGTCTATACCGTCAAAAAATGCTTCAAATTGCTAGAGAGCGCATTGACTATGAATAAATTTTGGAATTTTTTATTTACTCAAATTCTAAAAAAAAAATAAAAATGAATGATTTTTTATGTAACGCACTAGATAAAAAAATGTGTATAGAAGAAAAATTATGTCACTCCTTAAGAGATTTCAATTTAATTTGTACTGAAAAAGGATTTACCCTATTTCATATAAATATTAGAAGCATAGAAAAAAACCTAGAAGAATTAATAATATCATTAAAAGATTTAAATTTTTTCCCGGGCCTGATTGTGTTGTCTGAAACACATTCTGCAGGCGAATTGAACTACTCTATTCCTGGGTACTCATATCATACAACAATAACAAAAATTAACAAAAACTCTGGTATTGGAATATTCATTTCAAACCAATATAATATTATCAATATTAGAGAGATAATTAATATTAGTAATGTTAACATTTTAAATATAGAAATTAAAGATGTAAATAAATATTATAATATAATTGCTATTTATCGTACACATAAATCGATAATACCACAATTTATAGATGGATTAAAAAACATTTTACTAAATTTTAGAAATAAAAATAATATTCTTGTGGGAGATGTGAATTTAAATATTGCAAACGATTCCTCTAGTAAGAATAAAGATGATTACCTTAATATGTTAGCTGAACTAAACTACATCTCATGCATAAATCATTATACAAGAAACGTCCGAGGTCAACGGCCTTCGTGTCTAGATCATATATTTACAAATATCCCTTGCATTAAAAATATAACCTCAGCTGTCATACATACGACTATCACTGATCATTATTCATGTATATTTAATTATAAATGCAGTAATCCATCTTCTCCATTACCTAACCAAATTAATGCCTCAAAAAAATACTTAATATGGATACGTTACTACATAAATTTGAATCAGAAAACTGGAATAAATTACTACAATGTAATGATGTCAATATTTGCTGCAATTTGTTTGAAGAAAAAATATCTACATACATAAACGATTCGACAAAAAATATTAATATTTCCAAATCCAAACAATCTAAGTACAAGCCTATAAAACCGTGGATTACCCATGGTCTTATAATATCTGTACGACATAAACAAGCCCTTTACAAGTTAACTACCCAACAACCAAATAATAAAAATTTACTAAACAGTTTTAAGGCATATAAAAACAAACTTTCATATATTATAAAACACAGAAAAGAAAGTTATTATAAACAAAAGATTGATCAGGCGGAAAATGATAGTAAAAGAGTGTGGACGGTTATAAATGAAATAATTGATAAGAAAAAATGCAGGAATAATGAAATCAATGCTATTACTCACGATAACTTGAAAATATGCTGTAAAGAAAACCCGTCAAAAGCTGCAAATATATTTAACACATTCTTTGCAAACGTAGGAAAAAATCTTGCAAATCACATAAATACCAACCCAATTTCAGATTGCAATATTGATACAGAAAATAAAATAGCAACATTTCAAGTCACAACAGAGGATGAAATAGTATCTATCATAAACGATATGAAAGGAGGTTCTGCACCGGGATTTGATGGAGTTACGGTTAATATTTTAAAAAATATTAAAAATCAAATTTCTAAACCATTAATGCATATAGTAAATTTAAGTTTCCAAAGCGGTGTGTTCCCATCTATTTACAAGCAAACTATCATTACTCCAATATTTAAATCTGGTAATCCAGAAGAAGTAAGCAACTACCGACCAATATCAGTAATCTCAAATATAGCAAAAATTTTTGAAAAGATAGTAAAAAAAAGAATGAACCAGTTTATAAAATGTAATAAAATAATTGATGAAAATCAGTTTGGATTTATGGAAGGTAGAAGCACACAGGATGCAATTGCAAAATTAACTAGCCTTGTTCTCAATTCATTAGATAAATCATTCAAATGTATTGGAATTTTCATAGATCTCAAAAAAGCATTTGACAGCATATCACATGACAAACTCGTAACTAAATTAAGAAACATTGGATTAAACGGTACAGCTCTAGAATGGATAAAAAGCTACCTTTTCAAACGCCCCCAAGTCGTAAAAATCAACAATGTGCTTAGCCAACAAGATACAAGTAATTTTGGTATACCTCAAGGTACAGTCCTGGGGCCGTTACTGTTTATCATCTATGTAAATGATATATTCACACAAAGAATAAACGGAAAAATAATATCTTATGCTGATGACACTGTCATAATAATTAAAGGTGCTGATTGGAATACTGTGAACAACCTAGCGAATATTGACATCAATACACTGAAAAACTGGTTCGATAAAAATCTCCTCTCTTTAAATACCGAAAAAACAAACTTTATCCCATTCTCTATTAATAAATTTAAATCTAAACCAGAAATAAAAATTCTAATACATCAGAGTAAATGTAGTGGAACTAATTGCACTCCAGAATGTTCTACACTGAATTCAACTTCCAAAATTAAATATCTTGGTGTATATATAGATCAACATTTTAAATGGAAAACACATATTTGTGAACTTGTCAAAAGAATTAGGAAATGTATATATATATTTATAAGACTCAGAAATATTCTTAGACTGGAAAACCTAAAAAGAGTGTACTATGCAATTGTTCAATCTATATTACAATACGGTATTATAGGATGGGGATGAACATATGATGTTATTTTAAATCCTCTCAAAATAGTTCAAAGATTAATTATTAAGATTATATTAAAAAAACCATCTACATTTTCTACCGAAAAAATCTTTTCAATATTCAAAGTAACTACAATAGACAATTTATATAAAAAATATTCAATTCTACAAACTTTCAAAGAAATACAGCTAAAAAAATTACATTTCAATATCTCAGCAAGATATCAAAACAATATTAAAATCCCAAAATTTAATACTAAGCACATCCAAAATTCCTATCTGTATCATGGTATAAATTATTTCAACAAACTCCCATTAGAAGTAAAAATTATTGAAAATAAAAGTAAATTCCAAACTAAATTAAAAAAATACCTGAAACAACTGTAAGAGTTACATTACTATTTCAGTTCATTTAAATCTGTTAATCGACACATCTCAAGTTTCTCTTACTATATCTATTGTTAATAGTTAACATTGATAACATAATTGAGTATGAATTCACTCACCAAACACAAGAGCCTTGTCTCTTTATGGTGAGGAAAGGCTTTTATTACATTAATATTACAAATCTGTTTAACATGTAAAAAAAATGTATAATTATTGTAAAAACAAACAAATATTAAATAAAAATAAAAAAATAAAAAAAAATATTAATGCGAAAATTGTGAAAGATTAATAAAACACGACTCGTTTAAAATATAGCAAAAATCTTGTGGGGAATGTATTTTGTGAATCTTTATACATATAACTTGTAAAATAACTGAAAAAAACGTGTTTATAATAATTTTCGGAGCATATTTTGCGATTTTTTCTATCGCCGTAATTGCCGTTTCGGCGTGGGAAATGTATAGATATATCTTCAAGAATAACTAATATTTTTTAAAGAGCTTTAAAACTTAAAGCATGGAAAATATGTAATAAATCGGTAGAATTGCGGGAAGACGATGAAAAAAAATTCGGCCGCGGCGCTTTTCCGTGTCTTTGTGAGAGTTAATAATAATAATAATATTAATATTTGGATGATTTGTACACCGCCGTTTTTTTTTTAAATCACCTCGCCTCAAGGGCGCTGTACAAACTTATAATACATTTCTAAAATCTTACTTCCAACTACAAACTTATGGCTAAAAAATGCATCCATCCGTTCATCTTTCATAAGTACAACGATTTGACCAATGAACGCGATGCTGCGTAAAACTGTACACATACTGTTTATTTATACTCTGTATAGTTAGAAAATATACAGGACCATAATTAACTTTCGACTCCCTTTCATTACACAGGCTCCAATGTTATTGAGGAAAAATATATTTTTTTATATCCATTTAGGTAATCTACTCATTTAATTTTTATTTGACCTTTCCAAATACAAAAAAAAATATTTTCATACGTAAATTGTGTAATACACGATTCAAAATGAATAATTGCGGTCTTTAAATGCTTTTAAAATTTTTTTTAACGTATCTGCAAATCACGATTAGTTGGCAAAGCACTGTTCAGTAAAATTATAGAAAAAATGTGATTCGTTATTTTCCTGTAGGTTTAAGGCTTCCAAAAACTTAGTATGCCCATGGGCATTTAATTATTTATAGTTTATCCTGACTACTTCCTTGTTCCTTCCCTGTAAGCACTACAACAAATAAAGTTGCCCCCCCCCCTCCCCCTCCCCTAACGTATCTGCAAATCACGATTAGTTGGCAAAACACTGTTCAGTAAAATTATAGAAAAAATGTGATTCTCTAATTCTAATAACTAAATATATTACTGAAAAACTGACATAAAAATTTAACATTATGAAATGTTATCTATCATGTTAGAATTATTCACCAAAGAATCGATTTATAATTTTTCAATGTTATCTAAAATTAATTTTATTTTACTAGTGTTAACCGATTTACTAGTGTTTACCAATGTTCCCTAAAATCAAAATATTTTTTGCCCTGAGAAAGATCGAATTTAACTTTCCTATTAAAAATGTGATGCATAAACTTCAACACAATTGATGCCATCGATTTACGTATTTAATAATTTTCGGAAAATCGACAATTTACATTTTATCAGTTTGCACATGTGTAAATACAGCCAAAATAAACCAATTATGATGATTTGAACATTTGAATAGAAAAACGATTATTTAACCACAGTGCCTAATAGCCTGGCGGGTGGGACCCTTGACTGGCAGTCGGACGGACCGGGGTCGATACTTACAGCGGATAAAGTCAGTCAAAGACCGGTCAGTGGCTGGGTGGGCATCGCGTTTGGGTCCCACCCGGACGTCGCGTGTTCGATTCCTCGGCTGTCTAAGTCTTCCATCACGACACAAGCAATATTTTCCGCTTACTGTGGTGGTAGTAGGAGATTTTCAAACATTGTTGGGTTATTCGTAACCCGGGAGTATGTATTACTTAGTGAAGAGGTTTTAGAGATATGTGTTTTCGTTGTTAGTTTTTGGGGTGTTATGCCGTGTTGCGCTACCTCCTTCTATAGAGAGTCTCCTTCTTGACGACCTCCGTAGTCCAGTGGCTAAGACTCTTGACTCACAATCCGGAGGTCGCGGGTTCGAACCCGGCGTGCGCTAATAAATTTTATTTGATTAATTTGTGTTATTTCACAATTAATTCATTTAAAATAATATATAGTATATTTGCGGCACGTTCCAGAGTGTAAGACCACCATTCAGAATTGAAACGTTGCTTGAAAATGGCTTTAGCCGTGTTTGGTGACCAGATCTGAATAGCCAGGTACTTCCCAACCTTCTTCTTCCCCACCTCCTTCCCCTCCCCACTACCTTCAGCCTCACAACATACCCCAATTGGGGATGCCATAGTCTCACTGGTTCCAGACGGGAGCAGTTGAGATTCTTGTGCGGTATTCAATGTAAAAAAAAAAAAAATAGCCGACGTTTCGGACAGCGTTGCAGTGTCCATCATCAGGGCAGATCCGGTAGATCCGAAGATGTGTCTACTCTGTAGGTACTATAAAATAATCCCAGTGCTTTTTATTTTATTTTAATGGTCATCTAACATGTCGTAGTCATATCCATGAATGGTTCAGTTGCAAACCTACTTCTAGCCAGTTAGTATCTACCTAGTCGTTTACAAAATATTATAAGTAGTGGGACAGACCCGTGAAAAATCATGGGATATTATTATTATTTTTTTTTACAATAATTATCTATACATTTTTTTACATGCTTAACAGATTTGTAATATGAATATAATAAAAGCCTTTCCTCACCATAAAGAGACAAGGCTCTTGTGTTTGGTGAGTGAATTCATGCTCAATTATGTTATCAATGTTAAAAATGTTATCAATGTTATCAATGTAACTAACTAACTAACTAACCATCACGCCGTTTCCCCGCAGGGGTAGGCAGAGAGGACGGACCGCCACACAACTCGATCTTGGCACACACTCTTTGCCTCGTTCACATTCATACATCGTCTCATACATGCTTTTCTATTATTCCGACTCTTCACATGGCCCGACTCAAGTATCTGATTCACTTGGTCGTGCCATGTCTTCCTCGGGCGTCCGCGACTTCTTCTACCATTCACATTTGCATCATATATTCTCCTTACACTCCTTTCCTCGTTAATTCGCTCTACATGCCCAAACCATCGGAGAGTCCCTTTCTTAATCTTACACATCACGCTTACATCAGCCTTGCATTCTTTGCGGATATCCACGTTTCTCTCACGATCGTACATGGTTTTACCACACATTCGCCTCAGGGATCTCATTTCTACAGCATTTAGTCTACTTTCATCCTTCCTCTGCCAGTTCCATGCCTCACTGCCATACATCAGGGTAGGTACCAGCACTCCATTATGGACGGCTAGTTTCGCGTCTTTGGACAATTTTTTATTACCGCCAACGGCATTCAGTCCTCCATTAATGGAGTTACCGGCATTCACCCTTCTTTCAATATCTCTATCAGCCTTCCCATCTTTCGTAAACATACTACCCAGACACACAAACTCATCCACCTGCTCCAAGTATTCAATGTTATCAATGTTATCATTTGAGTAAGTGAATAATAATATTGCAACTAATAACAATATATATATGTAAGAGAAACTCTAGATATATCAATAAACATATTTCAAGATTTAAATGAAATGAAATGAAATATTAATAATAGTTACTCTTTCAGTTATTTCAGGTTATTTTTTAAATTTAATTTGTAATTTACGTTTATTTTCGATAATTTTGAGTTTTATTGGGAGTTTGTTGAAATAATTTATACCTAGATACAAATAGGTATTTTGGATGTGCTTGGTATTAAATTTGGGATTTTAATATAGTTTTGAAATCTTGCTGATATATTGAAATGTAATTTTTTTAGCTCTATTTCCTTGAAAGTTTTGTAGTATTGAATATTTATTATGTATATTGTCTATTGTAGATACTTTGAATATTTAAAGGATTTTTTCAGTAGGAAATGTACATGTTTTTTTCAGGATAACCTTAATTATTAATCTTTGAACTATTTTGAGATGATTTAAAATAACATCATATGTTTCTCCCCATCCTATAATACCGTATTGTAATATAGATTGAACAATTGAAAAGTACACTCTTTTTAGGTTTTCCAGTTTAAGAATTTTTCTGAGTCTTATAAATACAATACGTGAACCATATTGTTTGCTGTGTTGCCAACTGAAATCGTAGATATAAAAATAGAGATGAAAATAGCGGTCGCGAAAAGCGAAATATTTCGACTTGAAAGATGTTGTGTATTGTAAGCTTAAGTGTAGATATCGTTAGTGAATGAAATGAAATGAACTCGAATGAAATTTTTACCGCATTAAGATGATTCTGTTCAATTTTGGATAGGTTAAGGTTATTTTTTAAGGTATCCTCCACAATGGGCCATCCAATGGGCCATCCGATGGGCCCATCAGATCAGGCCTTCGCACCGCCATCATGGGCCATCCGACGCCATCACTACGCCCATTGATGGGCCTTTGTGTAAAGACGCCTTTAGGTCCCCACTGACTTTGACGATTGGTAAGTAAATCGATAACACTTTGACTAAGCAAAAAACAGTCTTTCAGAAAAGTATCCCGTAAATGATTTTTTTATTATTATAAGCAATAATTATTAGCCTGAAACACTCATCAACATTGAAAAAATCTCCCGAGAAAAGATAAATGCCGCCGACTGGACTTGAACCCGCGTCCTTCTAATATCCGAGCTTCTGATATCTTCTGAGCTACGTCGGCTTATCTCCCACCCGCCAAATAATTCAATATATTGAAATATATGAATTTTTTATTGTTAATTTTTTCTTATATATGTATATCAATCATGGAAATTTGAAATGCTGTAAGGACAAAATTTAAATTGTTTAGGAGAGCAAAAAGAAAAAAAAAATCATTTCTCCTGTTTTTGTAGGCATATGAATTTTTATTATAAAATACGTAAGATTTTTGGTAAATTTCTCTTATTAATTAATTATTTTTTATTTTACATTAAAAAATGCTATTAAAACGCACATCGTAAAGTACACACCTATTTCCCTAGAAATGTTTCAACGCCGTAGACGGAAAGAGAAAAAAAAAACGGAGAAAAATGACACATTTAACTCATTTTTGGGTTTTTTGCCCTTTACGGCAATTCAAATTTCGATGATCGATAAAATATAGAAAGTTTTTGTCGAAAAATTGAACTAAAAATAGGTTTGAAAACTTATAAGCAATTTAGTTAGATGCTGAGTAGTGTACGAACAGTTTAATTTTTTATGACTTGAATTCCTCTTTGTGAAATTTTGGATCATGGACATTATTTCAAATAAATCTAAAGCTTTTCACAGCCCCTATTTTGTTAAATTTTCATTGTGCAATTTTAAATCAATGACATTATTTTCCGTAAATAAGTAAAGCTTTTCCCGTTTTTTTTTTAATCCTTTATTTTTACAATTTTACATTTTGAATATACATATTTTGAAAATCATTAGAGTAATGGGACCCACTAAGGCGCAGCACGTGCGTGGGTAATATAGTTAAATATATTTTGTTGCACCTAGGAAAAACAAAACAGTGGGCATTTTCTCATTGTAACGCATTTTAACTATTGTAAGGCGCCCTGTACGAAATATTTCACAAAAATTGGATTATTATTTTGAAATTGCAAATCTTCTACCATCGTACGAAAATTTTTATAATAATAATTACATTTTTTGTGCGCTTTTTGTTTAACGATTATTTCCTACTGTATTTACTGTTCCTATTACACATACATGAATCACAGAAACAAAAATAACCCGTGAAAATCTTACGAAGCGAGTTTCCGCAACGTCGGCGTCGGAACTCCGCGCCGTTCCTTAAAAAATACTTTTTGAAAGTGGAAGTTTCAGCGACGCGATTTTCCGGCGTCTCCCCCTTCCCCCACCCACCCCCTCCCTCATCGCTATATGGCGTCCGTCAACCAGTACCGCGCGCTCCGTCCTCTTGTGCAGACGCGCTATCAGGCAGGGGAACCTACGAACGAACGCTCCAACAATTCCCGCGAAATTATTCAAAGACGAAAACTTTTTATATTGACTCATTTTTAAAACATTCTCTCAGTGAAACTAAAGAAATAATATACAATAGTGTGCATCTTTTGCAAAACGTGTTCATTTTATGACAATATTTTGAACCAACCGGTTTCTAGTGCAATTTAGTAGTTGTTTATCGGTGTTTTAAATAAATTATGCAGCCATAAACATACCGGAGATAATTATTTTACGACTAATCTTCGCTGTATGTATCGCAAATAGTTTTTTTAAAAGCAGTTGCTAATTAAAATTTGACAAGATTTAAGCGGTTATATCAGATTTGCGTGTATTTGGAAGGCGCCGGTCACCGTTTATAAATACCCTCGCTCTGTGGTGAGAACTGAGGAGGTGAGGAGAGGCCCTGAGAGAGTGGTCTGTGTCTGGTGTGTGTGAGTGTAAATGTTAGTTTGAGCCGCCTGGAGCCATGGGCCTGATACTGTTGGGGGCCCTGTGCCTGCTGGCCCTGAGGGGCCCCGTGCAGGGCTTCAACCTGGACACGGAGCACTTCACGCGCCACGGGGCGCCAGGGGCGCGCCCCTCCATGTTCGGATTCGCCGTGGCGGCACATAGAGAGCGTGGACAACCCTGGTAAGTTTTGTTAGTTTTTAAGAAATAAAATATTCAACTATTAATTTAATCAGGAAATTCATGAATCTACATCACAATTATTGATGTGGTATACTTTTTTATTGATTTGATTTGGTTTTCGACTAAAACGAGTCCGAATTAGAATTTTTTTCACAATTTCTTTGTAAGAAAATCGGTCGCGAGACTATTAACACTTTATTTTTTATTTATTTATTTATCGTACATTTGATATAGAAAATTACACAGTAATTATGCTAAATAACGATTACATGGATATTCAATTGGAAATATGCACAATGATTATAAATATAATAATATGACAAGTACAGTGTAGGTCGAGTACAAGCTGCAATACAGGCGTGAAATCATTATGGCCCAGTCAACATTAGACAGTGTCTGTTCTAAATGCTCAAATCATCATCAATATCGATTGGTTAACTAATTCGTAGAGTATGTATATCTAATGGTTGTTTCTAATATTGTGACAAACATAAAAAGAGTTCTTCTTTTTATAGCTAGTAAAATTTATTAATATTTTTTGGTTTAATTAACAAGAAAATTGAAAGAATATAATATCTTACTATCCCGAATCCTCAGAAATAGCCGTTTGTCACAACCAGTAAACATCCCAGCGGTCAGTTGGGCGGATGTGACGGTCCAAGACCGAATTAGAAGCTAAACGTAAACAGATGGGAGACTGGAAGTAAAGAGGGGATGTTTGTGGATGAAAACATAGGTAACTACCGAGACTGTGGAAAAGTGAATGCTACTGAAAGAAAACGCCATCCCTAGTTACCTGCTTGAAAAAGTGTTCTGTTTAAATCTGATATCAAATTTCAATTATTATGAGCGTCTATGGGCTCACTAAAGAGATAAACCAACATAATCGTTTTTACTCTAACTCAGTATCGAATTTTTCTTCAATAAATGACACCAATGTTATTATGTATGATAGCAGAGAAATAGCTTGGAGAATATTGACCCCTCAGGAGAGTCATCTTTAACTGCAACCTAATTAAGATGTCGAGAGATTCTCTGATTGAGAGTAATTATAAAGAATGCCATAGCTCTCCGGTCCAGAGAGGTTGCAAGAAACACTACTTCATTCCAATGGCATAATAATATTCTATATTATATGTGTAGTATAGGTATCGAAACCAGAGTAGACACGAAAACAGTACTAACACCACACACAGATGCATTGCTTGCTTATATCATGTTTAAAACTTGTTAATCAACTTCAGAAAAGAAAATGCCTGGGAAAATTAAGAAGAAAAAAAAACCCTTTATGATAACAAAAAATAACACTCAGATTTGACGGAGTATTTTTCGCTATAAGCAATAAATAGAGGTACCTAAGCAAGATTCAATACTGTTTCTGGGTGAATTTCACTTCGACAACCATTTCGAAAGTTTGTAGCTACAGCAATACACAATCCAAAGTTATTTTTATCGTTTGAGCCATCTCTATTTATAAAATATATTAACATAATTATGTACTTATCACATATACCTATAAGATTAGTTACCCAAGCATTTTTCGCTTTTGCTAACTTTTCTAGATATATTTGGTATGTGTTTTGATTACCTACCTATCTTTAGTTTTTACATTATGAATGTATAAGCGTGGTATTAAAAAGACAAATAAAATGAACGGAATGCACAAAATAGCTCAACCTACACATTCATACCGCGGCACAAATGAGTTTCTGCCTGTTTGTTCAAAGTCAACATGCTAAACAAAAGTTAGCTAAACAGACAGCACATACGAGTTTCACCTTGAACATTTCGAAATAATAAATAAAATTTTAGCATTTCTGCGAGCTATTGAAGTTAGAGCAATTCTGCAAATACGAAAGAAATAACGTGTAGTGTAAATTGTGGGCCATATCAAATCGTACACTAATCTCGAATTGCAAAGATTAATGTCGCGACCTTTTATGGGTATTTTATCGATTGTTGTTTTAGTTAGTGTTTGTAACCTATAAGTATTATTATAATATCTGCAGCGCTAATGCAGCTTGCTTTGACATAATCTAGGAATTGCACAAACGGTTGCCACAATTTGTGCCAAGTCGTAGCCATACCCCTGCGGGGTCATGACGTGAAGGTTAGTCAATTTTGTCTTATATTTTAGCCCAACAATATTAATCTTTGTCGAATCGACTACACCTAAACCGACCTAGTGACGTGTTAACAGATTTTTTGTTAAATAATTTTATTTTCTATATTAGTGCAGCTTTTTAGTTCATCTTTCATCATCAAATCGACAAAGGTCTATAACGTTATTTTTCAAACATGCATTTTGAAATCGGCTGCTATGTTACAAAAAAAAAATAATGAACCAATTCTAAAAACTAACTTTATTTTTACTTCGTTTATATATTCAATAATATGTATTATTATTTAATTTATAGAAACAGTTTATTTATAAACAAGTTCCGTTATGTAATTATTATTACGCCTGTTAACTGTTTCGCACACTGAAGGCATTACCAAACTGTTTGATAATGCCTTCAGAGAGCGAAACAACTGTTACGCGTAATAATGATTACATAGCGGAACTTGTTTATAAATAAACTGTTTTTATAATTTAAATAATAATATTATTAATATATATAAAAAATAAAAATGGAGTTCTACAAATTATTCTTGATAACAATAAAAAAAACTCACAGTACGATTTTTTTAATAGTTAAATATAGGTCTCGTGTCTTTTGTCTTTTTGTTTCGTTTATGTGACGTCTTTAAGTCTACATGTCAGTGAGTAATTATTATTTTCAATTTTATATGACATCTTTTTAAATTATCAGTTTTCCATAAACCTGTTTTACCCATGCGAAAACCATTAAATATCACATTTATAAATAAATACATCTTCTTTGCAATAACTAGTCCACTATACATAATAATATTACATTAAAATTAATCATTATTTTGTGAACGAGTTGTTGAATCAGATGCTGACAGTGGTGATATTAAAACTTATCGTATTTTTTATAGCAACAAATAAAAGTAATTAAAATGCACATAAATTACCTTCTTGTTTATGACTGCAGATAAGACATAATGACTTCGAAAAGTTATTTGATTTAAGATTTAACAACAAAGTTGATAGAGAATGTTATCTCCTACAAGCAGTGGATAAAAACTACTTTAATAATGGCATATTTATATCAAAATCACTTAGGAATCCTGTCAAATAAATACACGAAATAACCCCTTGTTTGACATCGATTATCTGACAATCATTGTCCTGTTAATAGCCTAATGTTTGTCTACTTGAATACCTCTGTATAAAGGTTGGGGTTTTCCGGGAGAGTGTTGCCTATCAAAGTGTGTTGTAATGCTGAGTGTGTTTACAAATAGGATAATGTTTAACCATTGACCGGGCTTTGAAAGGTGGGGCCGCTCCTTACCTGCATTATAATGGATAGATACAATATTTATCTACAATATGTATATCTGAACCCTCGGTGAGGGAGGGCGCCCCTCGAGGGTTGTAAACCCCTGTATTAGCTGGATTTTTACTCCACTTATTGAACTTATAATAATTGGATAATTTGTATAGGGCCATTTTTGTGAAAAATCTCCTCAAGGGCGCTGTCCAAATATGACTTCATTCGCGGCATCCGGCTCTTCGCATAGGCGTCGGCGACTCTTCAGACATCAATTGCAATTTCACCTCTACTCAACCAGCCTTGTGTGATGGAGCCGCCGAACGAGTCTTCTGGAATGGTTTCGAAACACAAGGTTTAAAGTTAACTTATCTGGAACTAGAATTGGAACCTATGCGCGAATCTGTTTATAGAAATATTTAAATGGGCAGAAGTGTGATATTACAGTTAGAATGTAGATATCACAAAGCAAATCGTTATTATCGTTACCATATTTACCACAGCATGATTACAACCCCCCCCCCTCCTCGCCCCGTTATAATATGGCTCTCAGAAAACATCAACATACCTGGTAAGGCTACTTCAGATAAACACTATGTCATTCGAAGCCACCTCGAAGAACACTGTGAGTTATGCAGATGACATGATCTTGATGACGCCGACGCCGACTATTTTTGTAACTACACATACTATCTATAATCAGTATTATTCCCAAATACTTTACTTAAACACTTTATTATTTCCAAATACATAGCTTAAGTAAATAATCTAGCTTTCCAGATAGACCCGAGATTATTTCTCTACTAACTGGGTAATTTAAAACTGTTAATGAATGATATATAACATAGTATTATTATTGTGTATATGTACTTACTTTTCTAATTTACACTAAAAAAAAATTAGGGCACTACATCAACAGTAAGATGATGGACGACGATGACATCGCCGGCAAAGGCAAGCTCTCAGCATAAAGTCGAATAATCTCGAAATGGTCAATATATTATTAAATGGTTCCTTGACTACTCAGTATCAACTCAACTCAATACCTCTTTAAAAAGTCATTAAAAAAAGCTATGAAAAAAAAAATTAAACCATTAAACCATTTTTTTATTATTTTTTTTCATCACTTTTAATGATTTTTTTCATCACTTTTAATGAATTTTCAAAGAAAGTGTTTAGTTGAATTCATTCATAGTTGTCCGATCACCATAATATAAGTACGCTGAAATAGGCCAAGCCACGAAGTACATACAACGTGGTCTTAGTAGATTATGTAGACATTATTAGTTGATTATGTAGGTACCAACGTATTTATTATTACACATGCCAAGTATTATAATTATTATTGAATTATTATAATATGTACTAAAGTACCTACGCGTCACCAAAAAAGAGTTAATTTTGTACAAGATTCTAAAACACAACAATAGTACTCGTATATTTTGCATTATTTCGGCGCGTCATCGCCTCGTTCTCAAGTCATTACAGTATATACAATTGCTAGGTACACATTTACCTTGACGATGAACACTACAAAGCTGTCCGAATCGTCGGTTATAGAAGGAGCAGGGTATCGTGTACCAAATAAGAGAATTATTATATAAAAATAATACGTCCTCAATCAAGGCTATTTTAAATAGGTGCATTAAAGCAACCGAAATTGATGTATTCAAAGATTTCTTAGCACCACGTGCGACGTATAAAATAAACATAAAATGGACAAGTACTCAAATATATAACGTGTTAATTAACCCCGTCAGCTGGAACAGAAATATTTTGAATTTCATTCCCATAGGAATGCACGACTTTACAAAATTTTATTACTCAAAGTTATTTCCCAGCTGATCGAGAGTCTAGTCATAGTTTCTACCAGCTACTTTCCCCAACACACCTGGGCACACTCTCGTGAACATGAACACCTACAAATACCCTTTCCTTCCATACCCCATTAGCATATTGCTGTCCCCGGGCTTCCCCAATCCACCAAATGTACAAATGTAACCCTTCATTACTGCTGCCTTCGGTCGGGATCATCGGCGCATTTGTTGAGATTATAAAGACCAACGGTCTGCTAGACCTGCATAATAGTACTGCCCATAAAAATCTTATGTGCATACCAACAACGAATGCACTTAAAAAAATCCCCTTTATAGGCTTAAAATAATGGCCACCCATTAAACTGAAACTGCTTTTTATTTATAATATCAACCCATGTGTATTTATGCAGAGTATTTTTTTATTATTATTAAAAGTTAGGATTTATTCATGAGTGGCGTGGCGTGTGCAATTGGCATAAAAACGGCCATGTCAAATAAATGACAACCATTCAGAATCGAAACGTTGTTTGAAACAGCTTTAGCTTAAATTGGTGACTAGATCAGGATAACTAGGTACTTCCCAAATTTCCTCTTACCCCATCGCCTTAATAATAATAATAATGATATTTGGATGACTTGTATAGCGTCGTTTTTGCGAAAAATCACCCTAAGGGCGCTGTAAAAACTTATAAAATATTTCCACAATCTTACTTCTAACTACAAACTAGACAAACCATCATAACAACTTATGGCTAAAAATTGCATCCACCGGTTCATCGATCACTGATACGAAACTTATATGACCAATTCCACAATTATGAAAAAGCTATGGAAGGTATTGTCCAAGTATGGAGTGAATACGAATCTCATACAGGCAATTGCGTATCTATATGAGGGAAGCGTTGCATGTATTAGGGTGAACGGCGATTTTACGGGGTGGTTTGACATCACAAAAGGTGTTAAACAAGGCTGCGTAATGTCACCGTGGTTATTCAATCTATACATGGATAATTGTTTGCAAGAATTGAAAGAGATGGGATTGGGTGCGAAATTGAGTAATCTGGAAGTATGTTGCCTGTTGTACGCTGATGATGCGGTGCTGATATCTAACATTATGGAAGATCTACAGTCTCTCGTGTCAAGGATGAACGAAGTATGTATGAAGAATGAGTTAATGATGAATGTAAGTAAGTCTAAAGTCATGGTGTTTGAAGGAGAGAGTACGAAAACAGTACGCAATATAGTTGTGAACGATGAATACTTGGAGCAGGTGGATGAGTTTGTTTATTTGGGAAGTATATTTACGAGAGATGGGAAGGCTTAAAGAGATATTGAAAGAAGGGTGAATGCAGGTAACTCTATTAATGGAGGATTGAACGCCATTGGCACCAACAAAAAACTGTCCAAAGACGCGAAACTAGCCGTCCATAATGGAGTACTGGTACCTACCCTGATGTATGGCAGTGAGGCATGGAACTGGCAGAGGAAGGATGAAAGTAGACTGAATGCTGTAGAAATGAGATCCCTGAGGCGTATGTGTGGTGAAACCATGTATGATCGTGTGAGAAACGCGGAGATCCGCAAAGAATGCAAGGCTGATGTAAGAGTAATGAGTAAGATCAAGAAAGGAACGCTCCGATGGTTCGGGCATGTAGAGAGAATGAACGAGGAAAGGAGTGTAAGGAGAATATATGACGCAAATGTGAAGGGTAGAAGAAGTCGGGGACGCCCGAGAAAGACATGGCACGACCAAGTGAATCAGATACTTGAGTCGGGCCATGTCAAGAGTCAGAATAATAGAAGAGCATGTATGAGACGATGTATGAATGTTAACGAGGCAAGGAGTGTGTGCCAAGATCAAGTTGTGTGGCGGTCCGTCCTCTCTGCCTACCCCTGCGGGAAAAGGCGTGATGGTTAGTTAGTTTTTTTAGTTAGTTAATTAAATGCAGACGATGCTCGATGCTGCGTAAAAATGTGCCGTTCAGGCAGAACATATACAGGACCATACTTACCTGGAAAGTCTCAACACTGTTTATTGTTTATTTAGAGAAATTTAGGTACAGTTCGCACGCAGAGGACATACTAATTGGGAACTATAATACCTACATAATAAGTTATTTAATGGGCGTATTTTGAAAGCAAAATAAAGTTTATGATGGGCGTTCCAATAGTACAAGGATTTGATCAGAATATTTATCTTCCGTTCGGTGTATGAACGTAATATAGAAAATGGGTAGGCATGTGCCAAAATAGAGACGTGCGGCATTTCACATATTGTAAGTATTTCTCCCTGTGCAGAAATTCGACATGGTTAATAATAATAATATTTGGACGATTTATATAGCGCCGTTTTTGTGAAAAATCACCTCAAGGGCGCTGTACAAACTTACCATACATGCCTAAAATCTAGAAAAACTACAAGCTAGACAAACATTTAAAAATAACTTATGGCTAAAATTGCATACACCGGCTCATTGATCACCAATACGAAAATATATATTTTGACCAATGAACGCGATGCTGCCTAAAAATGAATGAATACAGGACCATACTTACCTGGGGGGCCGCTTGAAATTAACACTCTATATTGTCTATTTAAAGAAATTTAGATAGAGTTCGCACGCAGAGGACATAATTGTGAACACATGTTATTAAATCCTGAAAAATATTTTAATATTAATATGTAACATGTTCTTTAATGGGTGTATTTTGGAATGTAAAAGCAACGTTTAATGGTGGGCCGTGCAGTAGTACCTACAAGGATTTGATCTTCCTAGAGACAGATTGATGTGTAAGGATTCGACTAATTTTAATTCAGTATGAAAAGTGTGATTAAGACATATCATAGGCAATACAAGTATGATACGCTCAGATAGGTATCAAAATACTTAAATTTAAAAAAAAACATTTGTTGTGTAGGTGTTAATAATTTATACAAATACTCTTAGACTAATGTGTCTAAAGCATGAATAATAAATATCACATCACCGTGGGATCTTATTTATTCATCCTAAAGAATAGTTACTGATATTCCTAAATCTAGATTCCTGACTCTAAAAGAAGGTCAAGTCTTCAATCAATAATTCAGTTGCACAATAGTTCATGGAGAGAGATACAAAAGGAAGTATAATTAATAGCTAAAAGCTTAAATGTAGTATTACATTATGATGGCAGTAGTTCCAGGTTCCAGGTGTTGGAATACCTGTTATAATAATTATAGTAATTGTAGGTAAGGAAATTAATCACTCCGCGGTGTTTTAATTTCACGTTTCGGGAAGCATAAAGTATCAGCGTAACATGTAAGGAGATAGGCCAATAGCGTGTACTGGGAGCTACGTTACCTGCGGGGGTTCTTTACTTGAAATGTTTTAATTAATAACGTATGCTCGCATGTCCGGAGACATTTACGCCAACGTAAATCAAATAAAGCCACATTAAGTTTAGTGGGACGTTTCAGCACATTTGTATGTTGCAACTCATCATAAAGGGGGTGGGGTGACTTATGATTTACATGAAATTATGACATAATAATTATGTATTCTGATTCTGCAGCTGTATGTGAAAGAGGTGAAGAAATGATATTTCAATGAAAATAGGTTTGTATATTCTGCGTTTATTGTGTCATGTTTATATTGGATCCTGAATTAAACGATAAACTTGACACAAATAGTACCAAAACTGAACCACATTTCCCTTTTGTAATAATATGACCTACGTAAATAATAATACATATATTTTGTACTTGCATTATTTGCCATTTTGTTAAATTAATATCACTAGGACTAATGTGCTTTACAAAGCTAGAGGCTAGTTTAAAACTATAGTTGAAATGCTTCTACAAACTGAGTTTAAACAAATAAAAATATATATTTACTGATAGCGCAGGGTGTTGAAAGATTTAGATTTGGGGAATAAAATTGATGTTTTAATAAAACAATACAAAAGACACCGAGGTGTTATGCATACGCAAAATAGTATACATACCTATATTGTTATTAATTCTTAAACTTTATTTAAGAAACCTTTATTTTTAAACAGGTACCTTCTATTGCCAATGGTACATATACACGGTGTTAATGGACATACTTGACTTAACAGTGAATCCTGATATTATTTGGAGCAAAAAATTTAAATTAAATTTTGATCTCGGGTGACTTTTTTGACGCCTTTTCTTCAAAATCAAAAAAAAAACTCTTCATGACGTCACTGATCACTCAGCCCAGTAAGCGCCTAACCCCTCACCCGCCCTTAACTGTCCGATACCTAGTGATTTTTTATGTTTGATTTTGAAGAAAAGCCGTCAAAATTGTTACCGGAGATCCAAATGTATTTGAAATTTTTACTCTAAATAATTTAAAGTAAGTCAATTACGTCCCTTACCAACCAGCATAGGGACCCTCAGATGGTTTGGGCATGTAGAGCGAATGAACGAAGAAAGCAGTGTAAGAAGAATATACGACGCAAATGTGAATGGTAGAAGAAGTCGTGGACGTCCGGGGAAGACATGGCACGATCAAGTGAATCAGATACTTGAGTCGGGCCATGTCAAAAGTCAGAATAATAGAAGAGAATGTATGAGACGATGTATGAATGTGAGTGAGGCAAAGAGTGTGTGCCAAGACCGAGTTGTTTGGCGGTCCGTCCTCTCTGAAACGGCGTGATGGTTAGTTAGTTAGTTAGTTAGTTAGTTATGTATTAATTGCATAGCTTTTAAAAATAAAAGTTGTGTAAAACTATATTAATTTATTAAAATTATAATGTCGCAACATAAAGTGTCTGCTTCTTATGAAAATATCTATCATCATCATCATCACTCTTGGCTCTACAACCCCTGGTGGGTCTTGGCCTCCTCAAAAGTCTTCCTCCACTCATATCGGTTTTGTGCCAGCTCTCTCCAGTTTAAAATCTCCAAGGTAGATATATCCTGGAGGACGTTGTGGCTCCATCTTAAACTTAGTCTTCCCAGGCTCCTTCGCCCTGAAAATATCTATAGGTAACTATTATTTTTATATATAATAAGTTTAATCGCTTATTTTACCCCTCTAAAATCCGTTATTTTTTAATCTGTCTTAATTCATGTTGTATCTACCTAATTTATTCAAAGTCTGACTGATAATCCGTAAAAAGTTCAAACCCTTTTTGTTATACGACCCAATCATATATTAGTGGGTTTTACTTATTCCATTTGTCTTTATTATTAAAACATTTGTTCAGGAGCGCATACAAATATCGGGCGTCTATAATTAAAACAATATCTCCTGTTTCTCGCCACCCATGTCATGTACAATATACATTTGTATATGTATATACATACATAGGTACATAAAAACGTAGGAGGCTTCTCTCACTTACGCTTACGTAGAGTTAAGTTAGAGGCTGCGCATTTACTGAATTTAATCACGAAACCAATTTGAAACGATTGGGAAACGAGGAATAATTTATTTTCATAATTAGGATTTTCAGAGTAACGTTACATAATTAAAAGATTGAATGAGAATATTCAAATTCATGAATACAAAATTAAGATAGTAGATTTATACAGGTACGGCTGTACGAGTTTAATAAAAAGGAATATAACAACTTTGTACCTCTGAGAAAGAATTCCCGTCTACAACAGTATATAAGGTAGGAAAGGTATAAAATCTATGTGCTTGTAGTCTATTGCCACATGTTTATATTTTAATAGTGCTTCAACAAAGTGCAATAAAAATCTATTCAGACAGATCAATCAACATTATCAAACTTGTGCTGTTGAGGCTACCCAGTATATATTTGTTTTAAAATCGTCATAAGATTGAATAAAAAATGATGGCCCTGATGGTAGTCAACCTCTGATAGGAGAGAGCATCAGAAAGAGAAAAAGAAGCCCCATAGATTAAATAATTTTAAGACACCTCAATGCAATATTATGTTAAATGACTAAATTTGACGATTCAAGTTCCAATGTACTATTTTTCTCCACGACACGAGGCCCCGAGGAAAATAATGTCCGTTAAGGCGTGTGTTATCTTTTAGGATGATGTGTGCATGTGGTTTTTGTGGAAAGGAAAGAGTGAACACGGATCTTAAAGAAACCCACGTTGCAAGACGAAGGCAACACAGAGTCCGGCAAATCGTACCATAGCCGAACTGTTGAACTCAAGAAAGAGTCGTAGAAACGACCTGATACAAATACAAATATTGGGGACACGTTTCGCAAAAAAAAAACATCTAAATATAACACAACTATAAGGTTTTATTTATTTATTTCACGACTCTTTATTTATAAACGTTCTGCTGTGGAATCGCCATACACATCTGTTCTGGCATAGAGTCCATCATAAAAAAATAATTTTATGGTAAAAAATATGATATTATTATAGGTAGGTAACTTTAAGCAAGTACGAAACCAAATAAATCTGGTAAAAAAACTTTATTGATACACTTTATCGATTTCAATTTTTTCGATATGTCCTTTATTGACACAATAAGTTCCAATTTTGACACTTAAATTCAAAGCAATTTTCATCTAGAGTTCATTGAACAAGAGTTAAAGTTACCGAAATTAGAATTTTTGAACAAATGCAAACGCGGACCCATAGAGATCGCGGACCAGAAATAAAATAAAACACAATGCACTGCACAAAAAAGGTAAAGCTTATTAATAATATTGCATTTTATTAATAATATTACAAAATGAACATTTTTACTATAGGTAGGAACTCTTAGAAAGATATTTAAAGTTTTTCATGCCAGTGTCTATGTATATAATTTAACATCTTACAAAAATTTTCAATCGCCAAATCTACAACACATCAATAAATTATGGTTAGCTCGTTTATAGTCTTTAATTCAAATACTTGGAGAATATTTTACACAAAACACGTCTGAACCTCAAGCCTCCAGCAGGTGTAATAAATAAACTTAATTACACTGGTTCCTCTCACCAAAATACATATATCAACTATTGTGAACCTATAATTTAAACTAAAATGTTACGTTAAGCAGTATTTTCAAAATGAAGCTATTATTGATGGTTAAGCATAGAGGCATGGCACGATCGAGCCAAGCTAAAATCATAGATATATTAACAATGGCTAAAATTGAGTCGGATACAAGTCTGTAATATTATGTTCAAGCGCGAAATTTGGCATCTTCTCTGCCTAACCCTGATGAAAATGTCAAATAAAGTAATAAGTATTAGAAAGACAATTTTAATCATTGGGAAAGAGGAAATGAAAGATCAATAATCGATTTCGTACTAATTGACTCTAGGTTGAGAGCCGTGAGGGGCTGAGGTTGAAACTGACCACTTTTTGGTGGTGTCGAAAGTAAACCTCTTCCGCGGCTGGCGCTCTAAAGTGAAAACGGTATCAGCTCCAACAAGAGTCAAAATAGAAAAACTACAAAACGATTATGTCAGAAGTGAGTATGAGAATTGTGCAGAAATGAGATTGAATGAGAAAGAAATGGACGGTCTAAACATAGAGGAAACATGGAACCACATAAAGGTGACTCTATGTGAATCTGCTAGAGACGTGTGTGGAATAAGTAAGCAAGGTAGGAAGAAAGGTGATGCATGGTGGGATGACGAGATCAAAGAACTGGTCTCAGAGAAGAAGGAAGCTTGGTTACGTCTGATAGGGCTGGCAGTGCTCCAAGCGAAGAGAGAGATCGAGCGAAAGAAGTCTATAAGGTATGCAAGAAAAGAGTAAGTGTTGGAGTGAAAGAACGGAAGAAACGCCTGGAAGAGGAAGAGGGGATAAAAATGACAAACCACTTCCAAGAAAACATTAAACAGTTTTGGAAGGAGGTTAAAAGGTCCCGGAGTGGTCCAGAGAACGGAAGCATGAAAGTGATAAAATCGAAAGATGGGCAAATGTTGACGAATGAGAAAGAAATTAAAGAGAGATGGATGAAATATTTCGAAGAAGTCTTCGAAAGCAACCCGGGTGACTGTGATCCCAGCGGTGAATCGGGTGTGAACGATGATGTAGTGAATGTTACCAAAATCAGCATGGATGAAATAAAAAGATTTATTAAATGTATGAAAAATGGAAAGGCTGTGGGTTTCGACAATATTGCTGCCGAATACTTTAAGGGAGATAGCCGTATTATTCTCACATGGTTGTGCAAACTTTTTAACCAATGTTTAGAGGAGGGTTACACGCCACTAGATTGGAGAAGGGCTGTAATCATGCCATTGTACATATATTAGCCTTCTTAGTTCAGTCGGCAAGCTATATGGTAGAATATTGATTGAAAGGGTAAGAATGGAAACGAAAGATAAAATATGGGATGTGCAAGGTGCTTTTATGAGTGGAAGAGGGTGCATGGACCAGATTTTCTCATTGCGAATGCTCACTGAAAAGTTTCTTGCAAAAAACCAGAAACTCTTCTGTGCCTTTGTAGATCTACAAAAAGCATACGACCGAGTTGACAGGAAAAAGCTATGGAAGGTATTGTCCAAGTATGCAGTGAATACGAATCTCATACAGGAAATTGCGTCTCTATATGAGGAAAGCGTTGCATGTATTAGGGTGAACGGCGATTTTACGGGGTGGTTTGACATCACAAAAGGTGTTAAACAAGGCTACGTAATGTCGCCGTGGTTATTCAATCTATACATGGATAATTGTATGCAAGAATTGAAAGAGATGGGATTGGGCGCGAAATTGAGTAATCTGAAAGTATGTTGCCTTTTGTATGCTGATGATGCGGTGCTGATATCTAACAGTATGGAAGATCTACAGTCTCTCGTGTCAAGGATGAACGAAGTATGTATGAAGAATGAGTTAATGATGAATGTAAGTAAGTCTAAAGTCATGGTGTTTGAAAGAGAGAGTACGAAAACAGTATGCAATATAGTTGTGAACGATGAATACTTGGAGCAGGTGGATGAGTTTGTTTATTTGGGAAGTGTGTTTACGAGAGATGGGAAGGCTGAAAGAGATATTGAAAGAAGGGTGAATGCAGGTAACTCCATTAATGGAGGACTGAACGCCGTTTGCACCAACAAAAAACTGTCCAAAGACGCGAAACTAGCCGTCCATAATGGAGTACTGGTACCTACCCTGATGTATGGCAGTGAGGCATGGAACTGGCAGAGGAAGGATGAAAGTAGACTGAATGCTGTAGAAATGAGATCCCTGAGGCGTATGTGTGGTAAAACCATGTATGATCGTGTGAGAAACGCGGAGATCCGCAAAGAATGCAAGGCTGATGTAAGCGTAATGAGTAACATCAAGAAAGGAACGCTCCGATGGTTCGGGCATGTAGAGAGAATGAACGAGGAAAGGAGTGTAAGGAGAATATATGACGCAAATGTGAATGGTAGAAGAAGTCGGGGACGCCCGAGAAAGACATGGCACGACCAAGTGAATCAGATACTTGAGTCGGGCCATGTCAGGAGTCAGAATAATAGAAGAGCATGTATGAGACGGTGTATGAATGTGAACGAGGCAAGGAGTGTGTGCCAAGACCGAGTTGTTTGGCGGTCCGTCCTCTCTGCCTACCCCTGCGGGGAAACGACGTGATGGTTAGTTAGTTAGTTAAGAAAATGGCACATAATTCTCAGAATATTATCTTTTATTAATCATCTTATCTCACAATCAATAAAGTCAGAAAATTTTCAGTTTCACAGTCCACGACTTTGTAAATTAGTAACTAAATGTGTAAAAAAAAAGTTAATAACTTTTACTATTATTGATATTTTCGTATTTAAACCTACCTAAGTAGAATCGTTACGCTTTTTAAGGTAAGTAATTTTATTAAAAAAATATCCAATCCTACAATAATTGTACAATAAAAATATTAGTATTTTAAATAAATACAACTTCTACTCTTGCCACTAGTCTTCTAATACAATTGCAACTGTATAATTATGCGTGTTAAAATTATCATGAGAAGAATATATAACGCAAATGTGAATGGTAGAAGAAGTTGGGGACGCCCGAGTCAGAAATTTGAGTCGGGCCATGTCAAAAGTCAAAATAATAGTAGAGTATGTATGAGACGATGTATGATTGTGAGTGAGGCAAAGAGTGTCTGCTAAGACCGAGTTGTTTGGCGGTCCGTCATCTCTGTCTACCCCTGCGGGGAAACGGCGTGATGTTTAGTTATTTAGTTAGTTAGTTAAAATTATGAAGTATTTTTAGTAGTGTCCTCTGCGCGTAAAGTTGTATTTTCTCCAAGCTTAAACTTTCTAATAAACATGTTCTTATCTGAAGTGACCTGCCGAGTTAGTATATTTTCTATATCTGATTGTTAATAATTTGATAGAGCCTCCGTCATATTTGTACAGCCCC
Organism: Limnephilus lunatus; assembly: GCA_917563855.2. Taxonomy (NCBI): domain Eukaryota; kingdom Metazoa; phylum Arthropoda; class Insecta; order Trichoptera; family Limnephilidae; genus Limnephilus; species Limnephilus lunatus. The sequence continues at coordinate 75,274,470 of OU830598.1, forward strand.
TTGAAGGATTTTTTTACGACAACAATTTTATACAAATTATCCAATTATTATTATTCGTAATTTGAGATTAACGATTGAGGTATATATTGTAAGCGTGTCCGTGTGCCCGAATTATACAAAGTTTTTTTTTTTATCTTTTGGTGCAATTGATAAAAAAATCAAAGTTCTTCCATGAAAATATAATATTTTATTTTGCCTGTTTAGGGCCTAGTCGAAACTTCGTGTATACAATCAGCTTTCTTTTAAATCGGTTTAGATGAGACCATACTTCCAACATTGTTAGTTTTTCTATGATTTTAAAACTACATTCCATATTCAGACTTATAAATCTTGTCACTACAATCGGTCTGATTTTCAAGTTAATATTTTAATTTAACAAATTTCCTTACACCTAACGTGCACGTTTAGATCTTCTTTATAATCATTTAATTTTTTTTAATCTGCATTTAATTTTTTCAAAATTTAATAGGTAGTAGTTTATTTGACACCTTTAAACAGCCCGCAACGAAAATCAATATTTATGTAAATACAACTTTTCATTTTACAACGCCTCCTTCAATGTACGTGAGTGGTTAATTGTTTTTATGATAATTTAATCACATAGTTTTAATTTCTGGTTACAAGATTTGTAAAGCGCTATTGACGCATATATCTAAAAGATAGTACAAACTAAAAATTATCATTTATCAAATTTAATTTATTATTTGTGTGACACAAACAGCTTATACATAAAATACAGAGATAAATATATATATATTAAGTAAACTGAAGTCAAGCCAAAAAAGTCTCTTATGAATGTTGGTTGGAGAAGGAGTGTTATTTATCTAAAATATAATATAGGTAGGTAATATATTATAACAGTTTAAAACTTTTTTCCACTTCTTTTTTTTTACCTTTATCGGTTTCAGCCTGTTAAGCCCATCTTTACACTGTCACACTATGGTTTATATTCATAGTATTGGGGGGTAGGGGGGGGGGGGGTGTGACAGGGTGGTAGATATACAATGATTTTATTAAAGTTATATGGATTTTATCATCTCAGTCATGTATGAAATTAGTATAATTTCCTCTGGTCCATAGGCAATCTTGAGAACCCAAGAATTCTAAATCACCTGGATTTTTTTTATCTTTCAAAATAATAGAATTATTTGCGAGTTCCCTGATACATTCTTCGAATTCTTCCGAATTTACATACCGTCTCTAAATGTATTTCGAGACGGTAATGTAGGTATGTTGAATTCATCTGTACGAGTCGAGAGCAGATGCTGTAGCCGGCTTGTAAAGTAGATACACCAGGAGAACATAACCAAATAGCAGAAGAGCCGGAGCGGCAGGTAGTGTTCCATTGACTAAGTTCCACACGTGTCGAGCACGTGGCGGGCGTAGTAGCTAGGTCCGCCCACTGCCGGACACACGTGTGGACAAGTAACGAGAGGGATGTGAATAGGAGGCTGTAAAAAACACGTGGGAATTACAATGAGTACGAACTTATGGCCGTTATACACGACATCTTTTTTCAGCCCGATTCCAGTTAGAGACCAAAGTTAACATTTTTCGCTTTACGCGATCGCTATTTTCACCTCTATTTTCATATCTACGATTTCAGCTGTCATCACTGCAAACAACACATGAACCATACTGACCGGACAACTCAGAATGAAACCAACTCAGAAACACCTCATAAAAGGTCATTAAAAGCTATGAAAAAATAATTTTAAAGTAGCCAGTAACCCTAACCTAACTTAACCTATTTAACCATTTAAAAAAATATATATCATCACTCTTAATGACCTTTCTGATGTGCTTCTGAGTTGGTTTCATTCTGAGTTGTCCGGTCAGCGTTTTCTTTATCTCCGCAGATCGCACTTGTGTTAAGTTTGAGTAATTTAAAATATTTAAAAAATACGTTGCTATTCGTACATTCATTTGTTAAGAAAATGACGGCAACGACATAAATAGATCTGAAGTAATCGATTCCGACTCACCAGTAATTTATCTGCGGTAAAATTTATGTACGTTCAAGTTAAAGGTATGTACGTATAAACAAATGTTTGCGTGTTGAACGGTGAATGGATATTAAACGCTGATCAAGTATACCGCACAAGAGTTCCAACTGCTCCTAAATATATGGAGTCAGTGAGACTATGGCATCCCCAACTGGGGTATGTTGTGTGGCTGACGGTAGTGGGGGGAGGGTTATGGGGAAGAACATGGCTATTCAGATCTGGTCACCAAACACGGCTAAAACCATTTCAAACAACGTTTTTAAAAATTCTGAATGATGGTTTTACATCAGGGCGATGCTGAGAGTATCTTCCACTCTAAAACGTGCCTGAAATTTACTTTACATTATTTTTAATGAATAAACTGTGAAATGACACAAGTTAATCAAATACAATTTACAATAATATTTTATAATTTAACATTTCAATTAAAATTCATAATAATATTTAGATATGAACCAGTGACCTCCGGATTCCTATTTGCTATTCGAGGGCCTTACCCATAGAGGAAAGAAGGCCTTACCCCTCGACCACGGAGGACGTCAAACGTACCTACTTTGAATGCTTCAGAATTGTATGCAATAACAATAATTACTATCACATAGCATATACGTATGTCGTATAAGGTCTACGAGTTTGTTTTTGCACAATTTTCAGACTGTGAATATTAAATTAACATGATTTTCTCTTTTGGGAGCTGACCTAACAAAAATAGCACCAGTGCTGTTGCAAACAACATTGACGACCTCCTTGGTAAAGTGGTAAGATCCTTGGCTCTGAGCCTAGTCGCGGACCAAACACAGCGAAGGGCAAATAAAAGAATAAGATATTTAAAAAATAAAAGTATCGTTCGCTAAACGTCGCTTTTGTGAAATACTATTCAAAATCGACACATTTTTTATGTATTTTTGGAGTCAAATTTAAATTCTGACATTTTTTATGCGTCTGCCTCGCACCACGTAGTTTTTATGACATCGGCTTCCTTTTTTGTGCATTCTATCCAAAATAAAAATACAAACATGACTAATAATATGAACCTTGTAACGCTGCGCTGAAAACTCGTGTGCATTACTCAGTGAGTTTTTTTTTTAAATTATCCGTTCGCATTGATGACGTCTCCATAGGCTGCACCTGTAAGTGTCCCCTCTGCTGGTAATTGAGGTTGCAATAAGAATTGCACAATTGTACACGATGCAGTTGACCACGGATACCATTTTGGGAGTTCTGCAGCTTCTGTTGCAAGCACAGACTGCCACCACTTAAACCAAATTATATATCACATTATAGCAACAATATTACCTAATAAGAATTCTAGTTTTTATGACACCATTTCCACGCTTTAAATATGTACTTCGAAAATGACTTTGAACCCTATTCTATATTATCTACTTAATTATTCAAAGGTAAGTATATTATGTTGATAAAAAGAAAAACCCAAATAGCAAACCGGTCTAAAAGGCATGTTGGAAAGAAGCTATAACAGATCTAGCAAACACAATTAAATCGTGATTAATTAATTAATTATAATAATACTTGCCTGAACTCAACATTTTGTGAAATTCACCTCAAGGACATTGTATAAAACAAAAAATAACTTTCATCTAGAACAGTGATGATCAACCTTTTCAGACACAACCATTTTCAATTTGTTCAATTTGTTCATCACTGGTTAGGGTAGACATAGCTTGATATTGTTAAATTAGAAATTTTATATCTGCATAGCTAAACCAATAAAGATGTTTTTCGATTTTCATCATTCTGAAGTAAATAACATCAATCGAGTTATAATATAAGCCACTTGTAGTATATAGGTATAGATTAAATGTACAAATGAATTTGTAAAGCGCCCTTGAGGTGATTTTCTCACGAAAATGGCGATATAAAAATCATCCAATAATTATTATAATTAACATATAAAAATACTTTCTTGCAGTTTTGGGCAATTGTTAATTTATTCGCTCGCAAAGTTAAACAAAATGTAGTCAAGGCAGCTTTGGTACCTAATTTATGAAATGGAAACCTTTAAATGCATCAAACATAAATCTCAAAAAGCACTGGGCCGCGAAGGTGATTCATTTTCTATGCCACGTCGAACAACGAAATTTTGTTGAAGATTCACGAAAAATATTAGTAAGAAAAATCTTATTGAGTGACTGATTCAAAACTTTGAGGAGAGACTGAAGTTTTCCGCACAACCCTTTATTTAAAACAATAGAACCAGTTGAATATTCTTTACCTCAAACTTTTTTATATTTTATTTACACCTGATTTACTGATCTAGAAGGCACCTATTTAAAATTACTTTTAAAAAAATAAGGCCGGATTAAACGAAGTTAAGTGTAATAAACGAAAATGTACCTACTCTTATTGATGTTAAGAGAAAGACGATTGTGAAAAAATATTTAAATTGTGAGATAAACAACTGTCAAAATGAGTAGAAAGTAGAAAGATACAGAAGATTTCAAACTTTCTACTTTTCTTTCTACTTTCTACTCATTTTGACAGTTGTTTATCCCACAATTTAAATATTTTTTCACAGTCGTCTTTCTCTAAACATCAATACGAGTACATTTTCGGTCTTAGATCAAATTTTGCACATAATACGACGATATTGAATTCATAGACGAGCTCTCTTTTGAAGTTTTTCCCACTTAACCGGTCTTTCCCTGCTAATGGCTTTGAAATCCCTAATTCATAAACTTTCCCCACTCTTACCCCTCCCCCTCTTTCTACCCATTCCTCCCATATGTGATCTATATTTATTTTTTTAAGTTTAGTATACGTTTGATCCTGATGAAGTGAACATTGTTCACGAAACATGTTGATTCTGTACAAATAAAAGTGATGTAAACAAAGTTATTTGTCTTTTCATTAAAAAAAAAATAAGTTTTCAACTCTACAGTGAAATTGTACATTAAATTACGACTAAGGTTGGGTTTTTTCACAGAAATTCAAATGTAACATTGTCGCCAAAAGGCCATTCAGTGCCATTTTTTAATATTTAAAAAATCCCGGTTAAACACCGATTCTAGGTGCGTTTTAGTTTTCCAACGAATTCTAATACATTGAAAAGCTTGGGTAACATGTCCTCTTCTGCTGATCACAATTTGTTAAAAATCTGAAAGGGGCCTTGAATTGGAATTTAACGGGAACCTTTCGACTGTAAAAACAATAACAAAATGGAGCGGAATGGCCATTTGATGACAATGTTACATTTGAATTTCTGTGAAACACCCCAAACTAAAATTTCGATTGGGAACATCGACTGTTTCAGACTTTTGTCAATATTTGTTGAATTCTATTCCAAGCTTTAGGGTCTAGTCTGATACTCAAAATTTTCGACTAGTTCCTACATTGGTTCAAGAAATTGGTGTAACCAATAGCAAGCAGTCACCGGAGACGAAGGTTTCTGCTATTTCCAGAAGTAATAAACTCCGCCACGGCTGACTGACGTCCCTTGGGGTTCGGCTTGGCGATGCGATGGGATGCCGTGAGCTAATTCGAGCACGTGTTTAACAATTTTATCGATTGCTATTTTCTGAGCTATTACGCGATGATGGTTTTTTTAAAATATATTTAGATCGAGATCTTCAACCGATATATCAGCGAATTAGATGAGAAACGGCAAATTTATGCATATCGCTGTATTTACACGGAGGTATACAAACACCCAAACTGGTTTCGGCAAAATCATGCCTCCCATAGACCAGATAAAAACTGGATAATGTTAATTTTATTTCTACCCTTACAAATGCACGCTTGTGACGAAACCGATCGGCGTGATTGTACAAATGTTATGATTTCAATTTTTCATCACAATGTTACTAATTTGAAGATATATTTACAAAATCCTTAAACATATTGGATTGTCTTTTTTGAATTATCTATTAATCTAAATTTATTTTGAATCTATGGTTTTTCGATAAACATAACAAATTTTCAACCTTATTTAGTGTAAAACCTGTAGCAAAATTTCAGCTTCTTGGCAGAAGACTTAACATAATATGAAAAATACTAACTTCGGTTGTCTGCGCGTCCTGTCAGTAACTCTGGTTCAATCGTTCAATGAACTCAAATTTGCTTTAAATTTAAGCGTAATTTTCAAAATAACTGATTGTGTGAATAATTCAGACAAGTGATAAAGTAGGTACCTACACCATCGGCCAATATCGATGACCTACATATAATATAATATTTTTAAGTGATAATTATTTTGATTGTCATTTTCAAAATCGGAACTGATTTGCCAAGAATTTAGAGTACCCATGATTTCCAAAAACCTCGATAAATCACGGGATATTATAATTACAATTTTGAAATAAATATCACAGGTAGGTATCTACTTCTTACATAATCGCTTATCTGATTCGTTCACAAAATCAGTTCCAAATTTGAAAATGAAACTGAAATTCAAATCAAATTTAAGTTCATTGAATTAAATTACACGGGACGCACACACGACCAAAATTAGTATGTTTGATAATATTCAACGCACGTAATTATGTTTTGAGAATCGATTGACTCGACAGTCTGACCACCTGTCATAGTCCGCGCTCCATCCTCGTTGTCCTGACCTTATAAGATCACACGGGCCAAGGATGCTGGGTACAACACACACTTCAGATCTCAGAGCATAGTAGACTAAGGCAGGCGTGGGAGGAACGGAGGTGTCTCCATGGTACCAGCCCACCACACGACGCCCACCTCACAACAATATTATCACAAACATTTTATTAGCACCGCAAGAGGAAAAGAGCTGATTCGATCAAGTGATCTTTATCGCGCACGAAATGTATTGATACGCCAATAAAAGTGAAGTGAGATATCTGGTAACATATAAGTTTTAAAATATGTGAGGCAGTGTTGCACAAACTTTTTTTAACCATAGTGCTAATGTAACCAGTGACTAACTCACGAATTATTAAAACAATGATAATATAAAAAAATATGTTTTACACTGTTTCGAGTACAATCATATAGATATTTCCATGAAAGTTAAAGAATGAATGATTGTTCTTTTATCTGCAGAATTAAGGGTTGGTTTGGAGGGTTCATAAATATTTTTAATTATTTCTTACACTTTTTTCTAAAATATTATAAGAAGGGCAGTAAAAATATACATTTATTATAATTTTGTAAATAGTACAAAATCGTGTTGAATTTTTTAGCGAGCCCCTATTATGATTAGCGAGCCACTTGAGGTCGCCATCCCTGGGTGGCAGACAACTGGTCCATAGCCCAGAAGTTTAGCGATCCCCTATTATGATTAGCGAGCCACTCGAGGTCGCCATCCCTTGGTGACAGACCACTGGTCCATAGCCCAGAAGTTTAGCGAGCCCCTATTATGATTAGCGAGCCACTCGAGGTCGCCATCCCTTGGTGACAGACCACTGGTCCATAGCCCAGAAGTTTAGCGAGCCCCTATTATGATTAGCGAGCCACTCGAGGTCACCATCCCTGGGTGACAGACCACTGGTCCATAGCCCAGAAGTTTAGCGAGCCCCTATTATGATTAGCGAGCCACTCGAGGTCGCCATCCCTGGGTGGCAGACCACTGGTCCATAGCCCAGAAGTTTAGCGAGCTCCTATTATGATTAGCGAGCCACTTGAGGTCGCCATCCCTGGGTGGCAGACAACTGGTCCATAGCCCGGAAGTTTAGCGAGCCCCTATTATGATTAGCGAGCCACTCGAGGTCGCCATCCCTGGGTGACAGACAACTGGTCCATAGCCCGGAAGTTTAGCGAGCCCCTATTATGATTAGCGAGCCACTCGAGGTCGCCATCCCTTGGTGACAGACCACTGGTCCATAGCCCAGAAGTTTAACAAAAAACTACCATAAAGTAATATTACGAAAGAAAACTTTTAGGCTAGTAGTCGGGCAGATAGTATTTGCTGATCACCGACTTATACCCATTTCAAAACAAGTATATTTCTTGATAAGATATAAGGTTAGAGTATAATAATAATAATAATTTGGACGATTTATATAGCGCCGTTTTTGTGAAAAATCACCTCAAGGGCGCTGTACAAACTTACCATACATGCCTAAAATCTAGAAAGACTACAAGCTGTCTGTACTTACCTACATACTATAAATATTAGGGCATTCTTCTTTTTCTAGTACCATCTCCTTTCCATTTTTTTTTTTTGGCATTTTCACTCTGCATGTTGCATACGGGGATAACTTTATGGAACTGCACTCTTACCAGATAAGAAGATTTGAAAGCCTTGAAAAGCAAGCTGATTTATTCAAATAATTTTATTAAATTAATGTCAAATTGGACTGCAAGTTGTACATTACTGCTCTAAGGTATGTGGGTAATGTTATAATGAAAGTTTAATACGTGAAAAGCGTTGCATCACCCCATGCAAATATACCGTATTATGTACTATTTGCAAATAGGGATATAATAGTTCACTGTTCGCCAAATGCCACTCTGCAACCTTTAAAAAATCCGACATTTACCCCTGCAGATCCCAGCGGCATGTATGACTAACTGAATGCTTCACCTAACTTCACTGAAATTCATAAAATAAGTCTTCTATAATACTTTGCCTACTATTTTTTATGATAATTGTAACTGCGTGGTTGGATAATAAATTAAATCAATGGAATAGAGTTTTTAATTTCACTGCTTACGTTAAATTAAAATTACGCTACACTTTACCCAGGAATATTTGACATTACTTCCAACTTACCAACGCACCACCAACAAAATTAGTATATTTAATAAGATAACTGAATAAAACATCGTTTTTAATAAACATCTCGATAGTTCATGGTCCACTAATTTGATAAAACATGCAATCAAATTCCCCAATGATTCTTAACGGTACGATTATAAATGTGATGTCACATCTCACTGCATGGTGCATTATGCAAAGGCTATGTTCTCATAGTCTGTCAAAGTGTGTGATATGAACATGAACAGGTAAAGGTGTATGCGAGATCTGCTGGTATTGGGTACATTGGTCCATGTCTGATGACTGGTTCGCCTTGGCACTGCATCTGTTAAACTGTTGGTAGTTTCTGGGGTCCAGTGTTGTGGTCGTTATCTCGTCGGGAGATCAAATCCATTTTACACAATCGAAACTTTCTCGGCCATCTAACTGCAGGGGTCACGTCCAGTAGCAGCTTGTGGTCATTTTGGTAATAATTCTATTATTTCTCAATTTAATAACTTAGAAAAGGAACTCTGGATTCTTGAAGGTGTTTTTGTATCGTACACATTGTGTGACATTAATTCATGCTTGAATTATAAACATCTTCAGTAGGTATTGCTGATTCACATAGTTACATTAATTACGTGAGCACAAAATGGGGGGGGGGGGGGGTCTAGCAAAATCTCACGTTACTTGAAAAGAATATACGAAGTGGCCCAAATTTATCTCACAGAGGGGGAGGGGTGTAGGTTGGAAGAAAAACTGCTCACGTAATTAGCGTATGCCCCCATATGACTTTGCCAATTAGCTTAATTCCATCAAATAGAGATAGTTTCAATATGCCACTAGATAATTTTAATTATTTCACATGCTTAGTTTATAAATTTATCTATTTATTACAGGTATCAATTTTGTTACTTGTTGTCCTGTAATATGTTTGTTTCTTCTTCAACCACTGACTAAACACTGATAGACTGGCCCCAAGGTCCCAGAATTTATTCGCGAAGTGTGACCAACCAAAAAAACGACACGTCTAATATTTAAAGAAGAATTTAACGACTTTAGGCGAGGCCAACGTTTCATATTTCATTTTAGTACATCGCCTACAATCTACATTATGTGACGATACTTCTGGATTGAGTTTACTTTGATGGCATCAAGGATAGTCTACCTGTACAATATTTACAATGAATATTAAACACCACCAAATGTTACGAGATATTTACAATGAATAATAAAACCACGCGAAATGTTTCGGGATATTTTTGTTCCGCCAAATTAAAATGCTGTGCGAGAAAGAAACAAGTCAATATCTAATGTTTAACAGCTTTTGTCCTTTGGAAATTAGCGCCGGAACAAATCAGGTTTTTGTTAGTTATTATGTTATTACAGGCTGGGTGATTTATACAGCCAGTTTTTCGAAGTGTAATTTAATTATAATATTGCGTTGCCGGGTAACAAAATGATACCGTGAACGGTATTTTGTTAAGCATGTAGGCGAATTATGTACATATTATTTCATTTTTACTTATTAGAAATGTTGGTTTGCTATTATAATAGGTCTTGCCTATGCATTTCCGTGAGGTTTTCCGTACATGGATAAATAAATTAAGTATATGGGAAAACATCTGGGAGTAATATACACATATATATATATATATATACAATAATTAAGAAGATAATAAGGGAAATCTGGGACACGAATTTAAAAAAAAACTGTGTTCATTAAAGGGATGGAAATATGTGATAAAGACGTATACCATTTTCTAATTGAATGAAAATGATGCGAGTTAAAATGTAGGTATCACTGTTTAATGCCTCCAAGTCAGCTATGTCCACTTGTAATTGACTGTAAATTTGACCTTTACGAGTTTGTTGTTGCTTTCTTCGGGTCTTCAACGAATGGTACCGTGCACACGACGAACCGCTCCCAACTAACAAGTAAGTTAATAAATACTTCAACATTGACGACAAGGCCCGAATCCACTATTATAGTCACAATTGATTTCATTCACTTTATTTTGCTCTTTTGGCTGCATATTTTGTTATTATTTGCCAGTTGGGAGCGGCTCAGTAAGTTGTGTGGACATCGGCGTCGTGTGGACGGAACCTATCATCTTTTTATAATATTTTTCTAAATTTCATAGTATCTTGTACAGCCCTATTTATATGATAGGTATATTTACAAAAAAAACGGTGCTAGGAAAAGATATAGATGATTCCAGTTGGAAAAATTGTCTGTATCTTCTAAACCTGAGTAGGCATCTACGGGGATGGTTGTTATCATAGGATAGACACACTAAACGGAAGCAGTGATGATGGTAAGCGCCAATCTGTCAGTCATCTAATTATATGTCCAGTGAGTGCTCCAACAAGTGCTTCCAACGTTCCAACAACCGTGTAATTGGCCACTCGAGAGTTACAAAAACCCCCATCCAATGATTCCATACGAGCTTATCAACAAACGCAATTATTTGGAAGTAATCCTTTCGCAATACCTTATTTTGTTTCTGTTTGATGCCATTAATATGGCCTTATAAAATTCAAACAGTAAGTAAAAACGCCGTTTTGTCTTTTGCCAAATAACGTCTTAATTTGTTGAACTTTTAAATATGGCCGTTTTACATGTAAAAGATGGTGCACCATCTCTTTTTTCACTCTGATGCCAATTAGAAGCCAAAGTCAAAATTTTTCGCTTTATGCGATCGCTATTTTCATCTCTATTTTCATATCTACGATTTCAATTGTCATCACTGTAAACAACACATGAACAATGCTGTTTGCTGTGATGCCAACTGAAATCGTAGATATGAAAATAGAGATGAAAATAGCGATCGCGTAAAGAGAAAAATGTTGACTTTGGTCTCTAATTGGAATCGGGCTGAAAAAATATGTCGTGTATTATAGGAATAATGCATACAGAGGAGGTAATCATCCAATAAGAATAAATTTACCATTTGAATTAAAAAAGCCTCTACAAACACGAGAATTTTCCAATTTAGGGAGATAATCATTTTTAAGGTGTTCGATCTGTAGGTTACTTCTAAACTGTAATACAAATATTTTTAAGTATGTCTCGTGTTGATGTTTGATGCATCAGCTACCGTATTCAACATTCACGGCCATACACACCTCGTATACATGTAACACGGTGTGCCAACGAGATGAAAGTGGTCCTGACTGACGTCACTCATCTTAGTGAAAAGAGGATGCTGCAAATTTAAAGGTATTCCGCTTTAGATATGTTGTGACTTGAAACCTATCCCTCATCTCATAATCATAAGCGACGAATGTAACAGAAACAGAGGTGACAGCAGAGTTCTCGGCGGAAAGACCATAATACCTTTAGTCAAGGTTAGTAGGTACTTATGACGTCACATCGTGACGCCGGACCCTATATGGACCAACATTGACGGACATATGTAGAACTGACCGACGACGGGCCGACGACTGAGCGACTAACGACTCACTCGCGCTATTATGATGCTAATGACGGAGGGGTGCTAATCCATTGTGGGCACCTGACTGATACCTGACTGACACCTGACCACTGAGCGGTTCACGGCGCTTTCATTAACTAAGGATTAGCGTTAATGCCAACTTGGCAGCTTCTAGTTAATACTCATGTTTTAATAATGAACAAATTAAGATTTTTCATTCAACGTATTAAATCAGCTAAATTTTTAATGCGTTTATGCCTACCTACAGTGGTGTGGTTCTGTTTTCAGAGTTAGCCAGTTCAAAACTCACTGAAGCCAAATCTTAGAATACTTACTTTTAAAAATTTAGATTTAAAATAAATCAAAATGCGTTAAGATATACATAAGCGCTCCACGTCTTCTTGGTGAGACAGCACCATTTAGAATAGAACATTTGTTGAGTTGGAAACATACTTTGATCTTCTCAAAAAGCATAACTTGGCTTTTTGAGAAGATCTGAAGAGTCAGTTACCACATTTTAACCCTCCTCCCCTCAGTTTCCCTTTATTGATTCTCGAAAAATAGTGAAACAAAAATCTCAGACAAGTCAAATTTTGCCCCATGAAATACAAAAAATACACCTATCGTGATTATTTTTTCTGTCATACTTCATTATGCTGTGTTGTGTGATTCAGTCCTATGATCTGCACTGTCGATGGACACTGTAACCCTGTCCGAATGGTAAGCTAAAGAAGTAGGAAGCGCAACACAGCAAAATGACCGAAAAATTGATCACGAAAATACCTTTGGCCGTGAAAATAACATTTTTTAAAGATACTACTTACCACGCGATTACGAGGGTTTTCAGTAACTCGAAAAGCCAAATGTGTCCAATTTTTGTCATGCGATTCCAATAACGTGTGCAATGAACCTTATAATGGTATATAGATTATAGATTATTCACCAATCAGAAAATCACCATAATTTATACTTCTAGGTCCACAGTGTATGTCTTGCCCGGGTGATCAGCCCATCGGACCCCGGGTGAACCCCGCCCGGGCCATGCCGGGTCATATCCGTTCTGTGGAACGGATTGAATAAAAATTATCTTATTATTATAATGTGGCTGCAGACGACCGACACGGTGGCAGACTTGTAATTCCACGCATAAATTATGACGTTGAAGATATTTTTAGTGTTGTAGACATTAATAATATAAAATATATTAAAATTCCTATAGGAGGTAATATATGTGCGTTACAAATTTCATTTGAATAATTTAAATCTTAAACCTTATCAACTGATCTAAACGAAATATCTGTCAATATAGGGTAAAATATGTAAGGATCGCTCAAGGAACTTATGAATTTGAATTAGTGTAGGTTTGGTCTTTTCCGCCATATTACAAAACAATAAATAGTTGCATAATATTAAATTAAGTACCAATCAAATCCTTGCATTTATAATGAATATATTACACTATTATTAAATGTTTTTTTAATACACAAAAAAGCATAGATAAATGTACAGTTATTGCCGACTATTTCATAGTCATTGTCGGTGTTGCCTACTTTAGTGATTCGATAAAAATCGTCAATAAAACCATGTACATCTACACACATACATTTATTTTGTTTTATTATCAAAAATAATAAGTGAAACATAAAAATAGTATTAGAAATACCTGTAAAATTAAAAAAAAAGAACTTTGAATTGCTTCACAAAACTGATTTCACTTTTCAACAGCGTGGTTGTTTCTGCCGATATTGCAGATGGAGTTGTCAATTCTTGAATTAATTGGTTAGTAAAAAATACTCAATCAAAATAAGAGTAGGCAATCACTACAGTTGCGGGCAACCATTGTCTAGTTCACCCTTTTATGTTATTTCAAATGTTAACATAACCCGATTAAAGTATTTGATTATTTTTAATATGCCATATTATCTTCCCCCGACACCCTTGAATTCTTCTTCCAGCCATCTCATCATATACATAAAATGTCTAATCTAATAATAATGTATTTCTGACACTGTGCCCCCCCCCCCCCCATCTAATTATAATTATTAATGTTGTTGCCTTAAATAATGAATAAAATTGAGAAAAGTATGCCCTATGCCAAGATGGTTTGGCTTATATACTCATGTTAATAGAATCGCCGATCTTAATTTTAAATATCATTTTCGATTAGTTTATTTTTTATGTAGGTCAATTCCTATAATTGTTTTGCGATGTATAAATATTATGTAAATTGATAAATGATGCTAGCAGTTCAATTCAGTAATTGAGTTTGTTTATTTATGATTTCATCGCTTAATGCATAGTCTGCCATTTGTTACAATAACATAACGCACAAGTGTTTTAAGTGGGGCAGTGAACGTCTCAGTACCTACTTCCAATTCCAATACCCAGTACAGTCAGTCCGTACAAAACATTACAATATCGAAGTAGACATCGCTTTTCTTGGCCAATGAAGGACATTTGCTTTGGCTGACTCCAGGCAAAATAGCACACAGCTCAAATAGTGGCTTCTCTGAAAAATTATCAAATTCATGACATAAAGCAGAAAATATGCGTGTACATTAGAAAAAAACAAATTACCGACGGTGAGCTCTGACGTCGTGAACTTTTCGCAGCTTTTTTGGTTAGAATTTCTATGTAAATAACTACTTTTAGCATGCTACGTCATTTATGTCAATAGTCATTAACGTGTGACATTGAAAATTTTGGTTACTCAAGACAAGGTACCATAATATTACTGTTGGATGTGCATTTCACATTTTTTAAATGTTTAAGTAGATAACCAACCACTAGATACATATTTACATAAAGTATAAGTAAAAAAATATATAAATAAAAATACAATATATGTAAATATATATTTACATATATTTAATTTTTTTTAATAATGTTGTAAACACGAAAGTTTGTATGGATGTATGTGTGTTTGTTACTCTTTCACGCAAAAACTACTGAATGGATTTTAATGAAACTTTACAATTATAGCTCATACATCAGAATAACATATAGGCTATATATAATGGTAAGCTCTGGCGTTATGAAATTTGTATAAATGAAAATGTGTGGAAGGGGAACGGGGGAAGTGGGGTTCGCGGAGAGGGAAGATACGAGGGAGGTGGAAGACATGCATGGCATGGAAGAATGGCATTGCAACGCATACCGGGGATCAGCTAGTATTTACATAACGCATAAGAGGTTTTAATATAATAAAGAAATAATTTTTAACGTAATGGGTGTCATTTCTAATAAACACACCACAATTAATGTTAGATGCAAATTTTAATAAAAAGGCGTGTGCGTGTAAACAAAAGAAACTTATTATGGTACATGCGTGTACAGAAATGCATGTTATCCTTGCTACTTAAATAGTAACACTTACAGCTGGAGGATCTGTTGACAGGACGAAGATAAGACCAGACTAAATATTTACCCACGTGTTAGGACGAAAGACCAAACACTAAACATGTAATATGCCTGTAACACCACCCAGCTCTACTAAAGTGGCTGTGAACAGTGTGTACTGGGAACAATCATCTGGTGCAGCTTGAGAAAGATCATTATGGAATCACAAACTTGTTTGTTGATTGAATTGAAGGAGAAACAACGAAGTTAAAACAATTAAATTATTAAAGATTTCGTTAATTCTATTTTAGTGCGTTTTGTAAAGGAGAATTACTTAAATATAAACAGTAGGTATATCAACTATTTTGGTGGTAACAGATCTTGCCTTATAAAGGCAGCTTCATTAATGTTACACGTGTCGATATCTGAATTGATTCTGTTCAACAGCTTTTATAGTTTCGATAAACACTAACGAATCAGTGTGAAGAAATGTGTACATTTCTGATTCGAGCATACCTATCGTAGTAACCACGCTCCCTTACGTAGAGAAATATAAAAAAATCTCTTCTTCTGTCGATAGTACGATACGGAAATAATAATTCTAATAAATAATTCTTCTAATACGATACGGAAACGGAAACCTGACCACGAAACTAACCATTATCAAGGGAAGATATTACAATACTAGCCCGTAAAATTTTCAAGGGATATTATATTTATAGGATTGATAGCATCCTAGCTAAAAACGCAGACTGAAAATCATGAAATTTGACTTTACTCGTCAAGAATTAAACCTAAGAAATTTAAAAACAATAAAATATAGTAAATATCAAATATGGAAATAAAATATTTTTCTAGTTCACAAATTTTATTCTTTAGTAAGGTACTGCGTTCTTGACCTTGACACATCAGTTACATATTTGAAAACGACAATTAAAATAATTTTCTGTTAAAATATTACATTATAGGCGAGTACATTACCGCTTGGCTGAATTAATCACACAAAGTTCAACAACTGAAAATTCAAGGGAAGATTGATGGAGTGCTGAGTAGAGGAAGACAACAAACCGCGAGGCTTCAAAACTAACATGATCGGTAAGAGTGCAGTTTTACTGAGTGGTCCCTGGATTCTATCGGATAATGATAGCTAACTTCTATAAAGCTACATTTAAGGACACAAGAGATATACTTGCTCACTAATCCCCTACTCAGCTAGCGGATAATGAGTGCTTCCGTTGTTTGTGATTTAATTGCTCATAAACAGTAATATAATATAGTATGTATATATTATGCTCATAAACAGTAATATTACATATTAGCACAGTATTGTAATATCATATTTCTATAATCACACCTCTCACCGCTCAGAGCGATTAAATAATGATGAATGACCACTATATAACAAACACTAAACACCTTGGCAAAACAGGTTCACCTATGTAGGACACTTCCGTGCTGCACTTACCCGGATCCAACCAATGTTTTAAAACATCAAATATTTGCTGATTAGACTAAACATACTCAACAAGGGTGATACACTAACCTATAATCGTTATCGCCTTATTATTACAAATTATTATAATATAACGAGCTACCAAATGTGTTACCATAATATTATCAATGATTATTATCATTATCACGTACCGCTGGAGGCCAAATCGTTACCTGGGCTCTCAGGGTCAATGGAAACCACATTTCCAAGAATGAAGATTCTCATTAGACCATTGACTGAATATCCCTCGGGGCCTATTGTGTGCTCTATGGATAGAATAACTTTCACTACAAGAAGTAATATTATTTTGATATAATATATCGATGTACTTTATAGTCATTTCCGTGAGCTTTCTTTTTGCTTTGTTCTTTTTTTGTCAGTATTTAATCCAGCGTTTTTTAAGTGGGTTTCACCAAGGCAACATTTTGGGTCCCTCATAAATACCAGAAGTTAAATGCAGACGTATTAAAATCTTAACGAGAGGTTGCTGTTAAGAGGAACGGCTGCCCGGCGTTTTTCATACCTATCTTAATTTATTTCATTCACAATTTTTTTTTAAATTTGTGTTGCAGCGTAAATCGGCCATTCATGATAAAAATTAATCCCAAATAATCGTTTTATTATAATAATTTTTATTTCACCATATTTACAAAGTAAGGAAAGAAAAATTATTTAATTTAAATAAATAAATTACATAAATAATTGCCAAAGTAGTTTAAAACACAAATAAAAAATAGCTCACATCGGTGCTAGATATTTTCTTTCACCTTTTGGTTTTTAAAAAATATTCTGTTTGGTTATTTTGCCTTCAAATCCAAAACTAAGTGATGTATGAAAAATGCAGTACAGCCGTTCCTCTTGAGAAATAAATGACAAAAAATAACTGTTTGTGTAATAAATGTAGATTCTGATACCATAAAAATATACCATAATTTAAATTTTAAAAAGTAAAAAGCATATGACTTTGATACCCAACAAGAAGTGACAAGCACCTCTTATGTGGGATAAGTTTTTAAATTTTCAAAAGCATTTTCGTTATTTGTTTATGGGGTGTTATGCCGTGTTGCGCTACCTCATTCCTTAGCCAACGTTTTGGACAGCGTTGCAGTGTCCATCATCAGGGAAGATCCGGCAGAATCAGACACACCTGTCGGATCTACACCCGACATCGACACCCCAAAAACAAATAAAGAAAAAAAAAAGTCTTATGTGGTCTATTTTCATTTTCGGACACGGAAAAAATAAATAGTTTTCTTCCTCCTGGAAACCAGTAACTGTTCTTTTGAATGAGCTAAGAAAACATTATCCATGTGACGCGTTTCTTGTACGTGACGTTCAAAGTACATATGTATGTAAATTGAATTGCTAGACATTGTGGTTAACCCATCATAATGGAGTAGGTAGGTACTTTTATTTTGAAGAGGACATCAAATATTTATTACACATTGCGTACACACTAGTCAAAAATGATTCGCAATTGAAATGAACCAGATTGGAGGAGCATTTAAAAAGTTAACCGAACGACGACCGCTCGTGCCATTTTAATTTGACGGGGCGCATCGTGCCCGTTTAAAAAGTTCACGAAATGTTCTGACCCACTTCTGGTGGAGTCGACGCTAGCCTGTTGTCTCGTGAAAATAAAATGAGCGCTGGATTTTACTATCACTTCTTGTATTTTGGCAGAGCGTCAGGTTTTACTTCTGAATTGTGTAATAATCGTGTATTTTGTATTTTGATCTAAAAACAAGTCAAAGTCGTTGAAATTTCAAAGGTGTACGCTGTTGGAAAGATATTTTTATGATGCTCCTAGGTAACCACGTAACATCTTATAAGCAAAACAACATCTGGAGCAGTAGTTAAAATTTTCTAACGGTGAGCTATGTCATTGTGAAATTCGTAAGGTTGTAGCTTTTTCTCTATATAATTTCTTGGTTTGCTTACTAAAAGCTGTGAAAAAATAAAATATGAAGCCTTATTATTTGTGCCAAAGCTGATTACAACAGCGCTCTCAGCGGTAGGATCCTAGTGACTAGTTACTCGTAACAAATACTTTATAATACTAATAATATCTCCAACTTCTGACATTTCCCATACATTATGATGGAAGCATGCTACAATAGCGCCTCCTAACGGCATGAGTTGTGCAGGTTAGTTTTCCACTACACGTTTTAATATATTTTATGTGAAATGTTTATTTTTATTTTACCCGTATATTAACAAATTACAGATATCAAAAAAACTAACGTTATTGACAATGCCAATATTTTACAGGACTTATTAATATCGCTAGTAGTAGCACAACGCATAAATAAATTATTAATGATTTAAATTCGGGAAAACTTTTATTAAATGGCTATGCCAATATTTTTTCCAATTTTTAACTTGGTATACAAATTAAATGATGCTCTCAAAACATTAACACCAATAAATATCCTAATCCCGTCAAGTCGTGACTTCATCCACCGCCAGGCCATAAATCTCCCGGTGGATCTATTTGAATTCACATCAGGAATTAGTTCCCGATTGTTCTACATTCCTCTTCCAAATTACTCCCGTCCTAATGGGACCTGTTCCTACAGGCGGCTTTTATTACGGCCAGAAAATAAACATCCATTGGTTAAAGCAGCCATTACCCTAATTCGTTTTCTATTCTGATTTCTAATGTGTTGAACTTTTATAGAGTTAAATCCTCTGGATTTACCGTGATATTTAACATGAAACTCTGACTTTTTTCGTATTTTTTTTTATCTGAGAAGATACCGCTATCTTCGACTTTGGGACGATCTGCATAACTAAGCAAGTACTATACAAGGGTCCAACGTTACGCCTTGGTGTAACTTTTCCACATTTGAAAGAGTTTTTATTTATTATAAAGTAACATTTTGACATTTGTACGAATCTCAGAGCTTTGATCATCAAGTAATTCGAGCTTTCCTCGGAAGTTTTTAATACAAGCTTCTGTTTACGGAACTTTCGCTAACTTTAGGAAACATCACAAATTTCGCAACAAGTTCTATTGATGCCTTACATCACTACGAGAAGGTAGTATAGATTGTTAATGCTTGTGCTTTGATTTATGGATATAAAAGAATTATTGTTTTAGAATGGAGTTGTTTAATTATCATAATGTTAAGATTGTTACTGCTTACTGCTTTATGAAATATATTAAAATTTCAACAACACAGTAGTTAAAATATTTTTAATTTAAAATTGACTGAGTAACCCCTTGAAGGACAAAGTGAGGCACTTGTACGTACAATAAAATGATCAGAGAAACTTCGTCTCTATATTTCGCCTAGTACCTATATTATGCTGTTTAATCAAGTGAAGTGAGCGGGTGAAGTACTCTGTGTTATTACCGTAGGTGTTTGTCGTCTACTAATGTTCACAACGGTGTTGAATCTCAAGATGCTTGTTTGGGAATACGCGCACAGGTGTTCCACATGGTTTATTTTTGGTCCCGGTTTAAACTTGCTTACCTACTCCGACCTCGTTTATAGATAGGCACAGGCGACTGGACTAGGGCTGGGATTTGTAAAAATTAAGCAATTTATGACGTGCAAACTATTAATGTCTCCAATTTTTTTAAATGTAATATTCCAAGGCGTTCTAATAATACTAAGGATGAAGACTAATAGCACGTTAAGTGTGTACGTGTACATTGGTTTATAAATGAGATAATTACATAAATTAACAACAGAAAACAATATACAAACCAGTAGATAATATTATGAAAATAATAGAAATGCATAGTTGTTATAAGTTGATGTTTTTCACAACTTGCCTCACTAGACTACCATGTGCTGGCAGTATTTTTGCGAGTTCATTTATAATACCTATATACACTTATTTTAAAATGTGTCCACTAATTGGTTTCGTTAAATCAATAACTTCGCATTTGGGAGAGCGCATCGGTAAAAGCCCTATCAATGTCAATCAATGTTTTTATGCTATCTGCAAGAATGTTGTGAAGTTTTGTCGCAAGGTACTTAAAGTTTCGTTGACCAAAAATAGTATGAGTTGCAGGGATTCGGAGTAAATCTTTATTACTGTTTCGAGTACAGCGAATAAACAAAATAAGAAGTCGTAGACACCCCAGGAAGACATGGCATATAGAAGTGGTCAAAATGTAAGTAGAATCATGTGAAGAAAGTAAAAGAAGAGTATACATTAGACGATGTGTGAAAATGATTGAAGCGAGAATTCTGTGCAAAGTCAGAGCGTCCAAACAGCTCTTGAGGGAAAACTCAAGGTTTCCTGTACATAACAAATGATGTCGGTTGGAAAATACCAGACGATGTCATAATTTAAGAGCGCCTAATTAGATTATTAGGAATTTCCTGGAGAGACCACATTACAAATGAGGAGGTTCTCCAAAGAATCGAAAGAGGAAGGCACCTGCTCAGGACCTTGTCCGAAAGGCGTGCAAGATGGATCGGCCATGTTATACGACAAGAAGGCCTCTTGCATGCCATAATGGAGGGTTTGACCGAGGGGACAAACTCTAGGGGACGCCCACGCCAAGAGTACCTGGACGACCTGCTGGTGGACGTGCGCTGCTCATCATATGCAGAATTCAAAAGAGCCGCATAAGACAGGGAAGAATGGAAGAGAAAATTAGAGGAAATTGCTGCAAACCAATCCCAGGATTGAAACCAGAGAGAGAGAATTAGATTATGTGCCGTACCAATTAGATTATGAGTTGAATATTCTGTAAAATGATGTAATAAAGTATCATTTTTTTTATTCTTGTAGTGGTCCTACATTACTTTGGTTCACAATGGAAATAGCCTACACCAATTTCTAAATTAGTCTAAACTCCATCAACACTAAGAAGAACATAAATCAGGTTAAGCTTAAAACTTAAATTCTAAAACAGATCAAAACAATGGGGTTATTGATCCACAGCTTGAAAATGATTCCCAGTTTGTCATGTGCGCGCAACTCGGCTTAATAAGAAGTTGCTGATCGAGACTTCCTCTCGTTTCCTCTTTTAGTTTCCTCCCTGCTTCCCCCTCTTTCTCTTTCTACTCTGCGTGTGACGACACGCGCCTCCCGACACGTGGGACGATCTCCGGTTCTTAAAATACTAAACGCATACTGCTGATAACTCCGTTTTAACCTCTCCCTCTTTCTTATTAAAGTCGCATGCGAGAGAAAGAGAGTAGACTACGAAGATCTCAATGGCAGTACCATAACGCACGATAGTTTGAGCAAAAATTAGATTCCAAACAACCGGATGGCTCGAACAAATAAATACATAAATGGTTTAAAGCAGGGATATACTCTAACCGTAATGGCCGGTTCGTGGTTCAACGGGTAAATACATACGAGTCGGTTGAACTTCCTACAAGTTGTTGGCGTTTGGATCTTTAGATTAGTAGGTATAGCTAAATAATGTAATCCTGAAGATTCGTCATCATTGGCTCGTCATTCGATTCAGAGAAGACATTCTGCTATTTTGGTCTGTTGCGTTGGTTAGCAAATGCATTGTCTTTTAATTACCAATTCTACCTACTTAGCCAGACGACGAGATGTTAATTTTAATAATGCATCATCTCTTAAATATACAAAGGAAATTTGATTGTGTCATGAAATTAGCAATTCTTTTCTGTGCCGCACTTTCTAGGCTATCACAGCTATTTTCAGCTCATTGTCATATCCTTTATGAGCTTTGGAGCTTTGAATTACTGAACCGTCAAAATCTAAGAAATGACACAATTTTTCAAAATTCAAATTTTTTTATTTGTTGAAACTTTAACGAAGCTGGGTAGTTTAGGTAGTAGTATTTCATCATCATCACCACTCGTCACGGTTTTGTGCCAGCTCTCTCCAGTTAACAATCTCAAAGGTGGATAAATCTTTGAGGACGTTGTCGCTCCATCCTTAACATGATCTTCTTGAGTTCAGAAGGGACTTTGGTGCTTGATGCTCAGTAATTCTCTCTACATGACCCAGCCACCGAAGTCTTCCCAGTTTAATAAATTTTGTGACGTTTAGATCCTTAAATAGAGTATACAGATTATTGTTATAACGTCTGCGCCAAAATCCATTTTCTGAAACCGGTCCGAAGATACGCCTCAAAATTATAATTTAATTAATATAAAATACTTAATATTAATCATACTGGTATCAATCAATACGCAAACAAAAATGTTTAAAATAAAGGCACGTACACACGAACAGAGCTATATTTATAATCTGATTGACGCGTACAACGTTACAGGCATGTCCGAACAATCAAAGCCATGAATCAATTCGATAACAATGATGCAGTTTAGTTATTAGAACCGCCCACGGAGACCGGTGACCAGATGACAAGGGCGGATGACACACCAGGTATGAGGTGTGGTGAGGTGAGGCGTAGGGTGAGGTGTGAGTTTGTGTCTGGACCGAGGATAGTATGGATGAGTTGATAGCCACCCACCGCTACCTCGGCCCGCCCGCCCCCGCCCTCGGACCATCCGCCCACTCTAACCACTGACGATGGACTGGTATATTTTATTTTTAGCCGATGACTTGATTGCTCATTGTTAGCGCGTAAAAATAAGATGATGTCCTTTTACCTGTAACAAAATTATTATATAATTATAAGCAATCAAGTAGGTACGCAGATAAAAAAGTACCATATTTCTGTGGTCAATGTTTTAATATGTGCTGAAAGTATTCATGAATTTGAACACCATCCAGTTATTTCGGCTGTGTGTGGTGTTTGAAGTATGCAAACAGTGTGCAAATACTGGAAAATGTGTGGAAAAAAGATCAAACAAGCTGAAAAATAAATTATTGAAGTCTGCAAACATATCGTCCGAAAGGGTTAATAAACTCGCCGTTTGAAAAAGAGATTTGTGTGTAAAGATACACGAGTTAACGTGATTCTGAGTTCCTATATTGACAGTACCTAATGCCAAAAACTTTTAATGAAAATAATGGATATTTATTCTCATTTTATGCGACGCAGGTTGCTGATGATAATGATGATAATTGGTGACAATGACGACCGACGCCTTACACAATTTGATATTTTTATATGAATAGGTATGGCACAAGAGTAGGACTATGGATAAACCCAAATTTGAGATATGAGGGAACTGATTTAGGGAAGAGGAAGATTCGGGAGGTTGGGAAATATCTGGCTATTCAAACCAGGTCACCAGATATCGTTAAAGCCATTTAAAGCAACGCTGCGTTTCGATCTGAGTGGTTCTCTAATCATTTCACCAGGGCAATATTGACAGTTTCTACACTGGTGCAAATATACCTTTTCTTTCACATTAGATGAGGTATTTGTATATTGGTGGATGTATGTCATTCTACGGGAGAGATAATTAATATTTTGCATTTTCAATATGAGTTTGTGCTTGATAAACTATTGACCTGCAAATTGATAGCTCAGTTAACGCGAATATTACTATAAATAAACCCATCTATCTTCTGATAGTGATCGTATTATTATAATGACAGCTTGAGTCAAATTACGCCAGGAGCAGCGTCTAATTCGACGCTTTTGAATTTTCTTAAATAATAAGTTAAATTCACTTGATTTTTTCTATGGGCACCAGGGAGGCAATACCGGGAATACCTCACGGCTCAAGGCTTGGGCTTTTACTAATGATTACGTTTTCCATAACTAAAACGAAAAATTGTTATTTTTAGATGTACAAAATGTCAACAATGTTAGCACGAAAAACGAATGATAGATAACAAGCGGTTACAAATAATTTTCGGACTAACCACGACTAGGTACCTACCGGTTCACCGGGAGGTGTGTTTCACAGAAAATAAAATAATTTAAAACTGTTATCAAATGACCAATCAGCGCCATTCTGTTTTTTTTTTTACATTAAGGTCCCCGTTAAATATTGGTTCTAGGTCCATTTCAGCTTTTCAATAAAGTGTGATCAGCAGAAAAGCACAGTTGGCTCGTTGTCATGCTTGTCAGATGATCACATTTTTTTCAAAAGCTAAAACCGACCTTCAATCGGCGTTTATTTCGTCGTATTATAGAGAAGTCAATTTGTTGGTCATCATTTGACTGGCCAGTTGTATCAAACAGAGGACCGCGGTCCCAAGGTCTGGTAGATGGAGGCTGTCAAGTGGCAAGTGCTGTAAAATACGACTCGCATCGAACTCCAAATGGACAGTGGCGTAATCTTAATGGCTGCCGGCTCCAACGGGTTCTTTTATAGGGATACTATATCGGTCGCAAATTTATGTTAAATTATAACCTACTTCTCGATAAACGTAGCCATTAGACTCCGGAGTCAGTTTGTTGAGTACTAGATCAAACATGGAGGAATTAAAAATCCATTGAATTTATTAGCGTGTGTTTAAAATCAATTTATTTTTTTCTGCAACATACTAAGGGCCTGGTGCTACAGTATGTACACAAATCGTTATTTATTCTCAATAGTCGTTATAGAAGCCTGATATGGCGGCACGTGCATTATAAGAAGAGTCATTAAAAAAAATTCTAAATGAACAGGGTTCAATTAGCTGAAAGAATGCGTTATTTCGGTAGCGTTTGATTTACAGCTGCAGCGGGAGATATATTTCTGTCACCACCGAAGTCACCTTCGTTACTGTTAGCTTCGGGAAAAGAAAGTCAGAGGGTATCTTTCTAGTATCTATCTTTGTATGCTCTGGGTCTATGGGCTGTATGTGTAGTTTGTGCAACACTGAATAATGATAATGATACTAATCCGAGAGCAGATAGAAAATAGCAAACAAGGGAACATTGACTTATGAGACACGTGTCGCTTTGTATTATACCAAAGTTTCCAAAAGTTAAAGATTTAAATAATTTCAATAAAGTTATTAACAAATGCTTTCGTATTATGTTGATTTAAGTGAGTAGAAGTAGTAAGGAAGAAGTAGAATAGGCCACTTCATTCACATTTAAAAAAAAAAATTCCGGCTCAGGCAAATATTCTAAGACATTCCGTATTTTTTTTTAATCGTATTTTTGAAACCCTGGCCATTGTTTGAAAATTTCAATCCGAAAAATCAGACCATTTTTTATAAACCGGAAAGGCCCTGACATAATTTTATGGGTGCGAAAAAACGATAATTACGTAGCCGAAAATCATTTTAAAAAATAACGTTTTCCACATGAATGGTAATAAAATGTACGGGGTTCTCTTCGTTACATCTGTCAAAACACCGCCATCGGCGCCATCTTTATAAAATCGTCAAACCAGAGGATAAGTTCGCAGATAACAAACAATAAATCTAGTGAATGTTAAACGTCAAATTCAAAAATTCGCCTGAAATCAAAGTGTTGCCATATAAAAAAAAATCAGTGTGGAATTTTACAAAATTAATAGAACATAATCAGAGACGGGACATTTTCATGTAGTGACGTCACGAGCTCAAATAATGGTTTTATTTATTTAAAAATAAAAAAAATATATATATTTCTATAAATTTTTACTTACGTTTTCGTAATCTTAGTAAAAAAATCTATCCACACGATTTTTTCTAAGTCGTTATGAAATCCATGCAAGTGGCCTTTAGCTCTGAACTGACTAGACTTGAATTTATGAGGGCAATTTTAAACACAGAATTAAATGAGATAAAAAAGAATATATTTGTGAACCTAAAAAACATAATAAAATATGCATAGATGGATGTACTCTCAGTATCTTCGTGGTGTAAGGCAGCAAGTAAGAATTAAAACGTTGTTATTTAAAATGACTTTAGCTATGTGTAGTGATCAGAAATGAATAGCCAAATATTTCCAACGTTCCTCTAGGTACTTCTATTTTCTTTTGTTTCTTATTTACAACACACAATATCATATTACTGACTCCAGGAAGTTGGTTGGTTCATTTATATTCCGCCATTTTTGTGAAATGACCTATACAGCGCGCTTTACAATTTTCTTTCATTTAAGATTTATTTAAGATTTTCACGGGCAAATGTATTATAGTGATTAATCTTTGAGGTAATATGTCTTTTAAGCTTCCTTCTTTTATAGCCAACATTTCGGACACCGTTACAGTGTCCATTATCAGGGCAGATACCTATGTAAATTGTGGTGAGTTGTGTATTAATGTATGTGGAGGTGATACCATATTGCCATATCCTTTTAGGGCCGGTATTTCAGTATAATAATGTGGTTTTCAGCGTTTTGTTTAGGTGTACCGGAAACCAAGAACTTTTAAGCTTATCCCCGTCGCGACGTCTCTATTAATATTAAAGGGTTTTTTTGTGGATTTCAATCGCCTCCGTAATTGCTATGCGTTTTAGATCAGGAACAAATCCATAGTAATGGTCGGTTTCAATTAAGTTCTCGGCAATTGCAGATTTGTCGGGATGGCCGAGTTTTCACATATAAATATGCACTCTGCAAGTCTGTAATCTACAAACTATACATTTTGAATCCCTGATGAGAATGGACTTTGTAACGCTGTCCGAAACGATTGTTAAATAAGGAGGAAGCGCAACACGGCAAAATACCCCAAAAATAAATCACGATAATACTTTAAACTTATTTCATTCTTGTATATGTTAGGAAGGCATGTATTGGTATTGGGTTGATATTTCCTGATCGTTGCCAGTTTTCTCCACGGGGTCACGTTGCACTGCAGCTCTAACGAAGATGGATGGACCCGTCTTCAATCCATCACTCAGCCCGTTGCGCAATGTTCAATCGGTCTCCAGTCTTCAACCAACCAACTCTATTGAAAGTCAAATACCAAACCCATTATATGAAAGAAAGCACCATCCTCCTTGCTCCGTACTCTCTCCTTCCTATTATGCTTCTTCTCTCTTCCTCTTTCCGTCTCTGGCTGACCTCCAGGTCATCCGTCTCTTCATTGATCAATCGAAGATGACGCCGCGCCGAATCGACTTAATGATCGATAGTCACAACATCGGCAACAATAGAATTAAGTTCAATGAGTGCCCCTGATCAATTGGTACATATTGGTGGACCGTACGCATAGTTAAGCATTATTTTTAACACATTCAAATTTAAAGCAACAGAAACAAAGCAATTCAAAATACAGAAGCCAGTAACATCTAATAAACATTTTAGTTGATAAAAATGGTTAAAACTAAGTGTTTATTAATTTTGAATTAAAACGGTGCCATGAAATAAGTTTGCTGTGTTTGAATAAGTAACTTTTTTGTTCTCCATCCTACCGATGAGAGCTCCATTGTGGCCACTTTTTAGCAGAAGTCTGAACAGATCAACGGTAGCTATGTCTATTTATCACTTTATTTACCCTAATATTCCAACTGGTTTTGGTGCACCAGTACATTCGTCAGGGCAGTATAATTTAAAAATATTACATTACAAAATTTGGTGAAAAACGTACCTACATGGACTATGTATTTAGACCCACTTGATTACAAATAATTTTTAGTTTTAAGTCACTTATAAGTGTCAGTAGTTTGTTAACTGTGAGGCTTAGTTGTAAGTCACTATTTATAAATTTTAGTTGTTAAGTCACCATAAATAAATCCTAGTTGTAAGTTGTTAGTTATTATAATGTTAAATAAATTATGGTGTAAAGGGCCCTTGAGGAGATTTTCCCACGAGAACGGTGCTTTGGAAATAATAATCCAATGTTATAATTAGTATTATTGATAAGATTAGGTCACGTACAAGAGAGACAGAAGCAATAGCTGATATGGAGAAGGTTTTGGATATAGAAGGAGATAGAGTCCAAGCGTTCATAAGGGTTACGTATGGGGATGGGACTGGGACTATACATGTATACATATTATACATCCCATTAAGAACTCACTTTCTTTCTAAATACAATTTTTGCTTTGTTTCGGCTGCCTTAGCTATATTTTTACTTATTTCCAACCTTCCTATTTTGTCTTCTCTATTCTCTCACCCACTTCCTTCAACCTCACATCATTCTCCAAATGGGGATGTCGTGTTTTCACTCGCTCCTCGGGGATCTTGTGAAAAACAATAGGATATTTGGACAAATAACGTTTATTTTTCTTATTCTGACCATGGTACTAAAAATGTGTAATTTTAATATTTTCATTAATAATTATTGATATAATAACCGTTGTAAAACCGCGCATCCCAAGCGGTTTCAATTGGCTATAACGTCATTATGATGTTGAAAACGCATAGTGACGGCCATAGCGACGTTGGACGTCAACAACGCCATATTCATGAACAAAATCAAACATGTCGTTTTGGCGGCAAATGTTAAATGCCACATTAGTATAAAATTTACTCGTCAACATAAAAATAAAATTAACATGTCTTCAATATCAAAATTGTTTGTTAGAAAGAAAAAAAAATAGTGAAAATATCCTATAATAAGTATATTTAGGTATAGCGACAAGAATCTCTTTCAAATTTTTAAACTGTAGTTAGATAACTCAAATAAAACGGAAGCTTTTGAAATTATGATTAAAATCACCATCACAATTTAATTCCGACTCGTGCTGATCTTTTGATTAATCTTGATCCACGATCGATGGGTTCTTCAGATTTAATCCCGTGAGATCCAATCCAGGCTTTAATGAAGGCAGCTCCCGTGCCACGTTGCGGTGCTCACGAATTGGCAGTTATTCTTCCCGACTTCTCACGTAAATCGCTTCACCATTTAATGGCTCAATTGACGAGCGAATGCTTAAGTTGCTTCAATTTTGCTTTTATTGCTGGCGTCCATCATTTTATATTAAGTGGACGCTGCAGAGATGTTGGCAGGAGATTGCATTATACCAGAAGTTTCACCCTTGTTTGATAACCATATTTACACACCTACATTCATAATATAGTATCTATCCATTATCCATCAGTTTCCTTCAAGCCCATATCATTTACGAGTATAGAATATAATTCTGTAGTGGGATCCTCAAACAAAATATAGTTTGTATACATAAATCCATATATTTTAATTTAACCATATATTAATTCACAAAAAATTGCACTAAAATTATCCAAGTGTCATTATCGCAAAATAGAAGAAGAGCGCGTCACTAACCCATTTATATAAAGGGATGGGACGTACTTGACTTTAACTAGTGATTCCTGACATTATTTGAAGTAAAAACTGTTAACAAATTTTGGTCTCCAGTGAAAATTTTTATGTTTTTTTTTCAACTAAACGTAAAAAAATAGTAGGTATTGGACAGTTAGGGGCGGGTCGAGGAGTTGATTGGTTACTCGGCTAAGTGATCAGTGACAACACGTGGAAGAATTTTTTATTGTTTTTTGATTTCGAAATTAAAAAAATGAAAATAGTCATCTTAGATGACTATTTTAAATATTTATTTATATATATATTTATTTTATCTATTAAAAGTCACCGGAGACCAAAAATTCATTTAAATTTTTATACCAAATGTCAGAAATCCACCCTTTATTGTGTATAGGCGTAGAATAAATAATAACACAAAAAGTCTAATCTTGTTAGCTTATTTTTTAATCCAAATATTGGCCCAATTTGGGCACGGGAGGCATTTCTATTATGTATTCATTATTCTATGTGTATTACTCTATGGTATGGCCAATATTTCATTGCGATGAGACAATAACAACTCCTGCAATAATGAACTGAACAACGTAAGTCATAACCGACAGTATTTTTTATTCTGTACCAATTACTCGGAGACGAATAATCGTGTGCATACGATTTGTAAATGAATATATTTCAATCAGTTACGTTTTTTCAAATATCTCAATTTGAAGATTCAATTTTTGAAACCTTGAGGATCGCGTAAAATCTTCGAGAAGTGTTTTCTTCTATATTTTTGTTTGTTTCATTACTGCTTTGTAGGAACTACGTACCGTGAATATTTATTAATGTAAACGCGCTGTAGGCGTATATTAAAAATGTATAAAATTATGGTAAAACCAGCAAACAATAGATTGTCGATATTGCGCAACAGTGCATCTCAGTTTCATATCTGACTTTGTTTAATCAGGTAACGAGACACCGCGTTGCCACATACTGCGTGGAGCTGCAATGTAATATACAATACACTGGAGTCACTGAATACACTGAAGTCTATGCACTGTACAATCGTCCCGGCCTACCCGTGAGATTAATGAAGCTAGGCCTCGCGGTTTGGCAGAGACAATCAATTATCTAGTCATCCGTGACACAACACGGTATTCAATAGCTAGACGATTACATGCACATGATACAAAACACAAGACACAAGACAGATCAACCTTGAAGTTAGAGTATAACAGGACAGTAGAAGTAAACAAGACTTCCATGAAAATCAGGAATTATTAGACTGGTAGTTGATGCACTGCAAAAGATACAAGGTATAAGATAGATCAACCTTATAGCTAAAGTAGAACAGGTCAGTAGACGAAATCAATGTTAGTCTATAGATTAGGAATTGTTAGACTATTTGATCTCCCGTACAAGATACAACATACATACATGGCACATCAACCTTGGAGCTTGGATTGGATACAAGACAGAAAAATAAACCATTTTACGGTGGCATAATAATAGAATACCATGAAAGTCGGAAAATATTAAGAATTTTTAGGACTATGGCAGCAATTTTTTAAACATTTTACAGGACACGCAAAAACATGGTAACCTTTTCGTTCAATTGCTGAGAAACATCTGGATTCACGGAAGATTTTTCATATTATAATATTATATTATACTTTATGTGCCCCCTGAAATTAAATAATATTTTTATATCAATATTTTTTAAACAAAGAGAAATCATGATTTAAACATGAAAGTATTAACAGGAAGATCACAATATGATCAAATTATGATTGAAGATTCACACGGTCAAAATGGTACCCATTGTATAATACTTTTGAATGAGGAATAATTTTTGGGAATTTGTCGTGTACCGTATTAGCACCTCACTTAGAGCCGGACAACTTTACAATGGCCATCAATCAACAGGGCGGTTTTCAGAGTTGCACTAACTGCCTTTTTCATAACGTACAGCGTGGAAATCGCATTAATATTGTAAGGAAGTTAATATTCGCCTTACTTGCGCTAAGATTCTCTTTATCCTATTTGCGGACATTTACCATACCTAAGTTATGTAGAAAGGTACCTACCTACGCTTTATAAATAACAGTACGATGTGTACTATATTCTCGATCTAACATTCCTCAGGTAGCTATTAATAAAGGTGACACAATATCAATTTATCAAATGTCTTGTCTTGTTCATAAGTGATAAAGATCTGTGTTGATTGTGTTGTAGTGTTTTTAGTTAGCAATAAGCACCTCCATGTTTACTTGTCGCGGCCGCACTGCTGAGCACACAGTTTTGTCTCTCGGTTCACCTGTGCCATCTATTTATATTATCAGGGGAAATGTAGACACACAACGAGGTGCTTAACCCGACATGCGCCTAGATCGGAGGCTAATTACTACCTAATTATGCATTACACGTCTTATAAGGGACAATAATATGCTGAGGTCTTAATTAATCGTGAGGAAGACAATACAGCATAGGATTCTATTAAAATAAATTGATTTTGAAGAGTTCTACGAGTAGTAATTCGCTAGTTATAATTTTGTTGCGTGGTTTTCTTAAATTCAGGGACAGAATTTATGCAAGAATTATTACGAGTACTTTTACGTAAGGTGTACAATTTGACACTTGTGCAAGCATTCCTTCATCCATTGAATTGATGTGTGGATGATGGAATAGGTACCACAAATGGACGTTTTAGATAGTAGATATGGCTAAATTGAAACATATGAAATTTCATTTATATTATTTATTCACGTTTTTAAAATACAGTTTATTCTAACTTCTTGTGCCAAACTATTAGAAAGATTAAACACACGTTTTAAATCTATTTCAAAGCAATCGATAAAAATAATATGCGTGATCTTAATAATAATAACAGTTAATTTATTTAGTGCAGGTTTGTGAAGGTTCATCCTGAGTAGGCTTTTAAACTTAATTACCTTACATACCGATAAGCCACCAGATATGTTATATTATACATGCAAATTAAAACTTCACTTACATAAACATTTCTGAATAAATAGTTATCAATCAAACACTTGGAACTTTCTTGTTCAAATTAATTTTTTATCTGTCGAGGTGAACAAACATTGCTGAAAACTAAAATTAAGAATACTTGCTTTGTAATTCGCGACAGTTGTTCAATTGAGCCCCACCAATCTTTTTAGACTTTAGAATTTGAAGATCTAATGGAATTATTGACGAAGAAACAATACACAATTTGTTGAATCGACAGCTATAAATAATCAACCCAACCAAGAGAGTAGTAGTGGGTTATGCAACGTCATCGCGAGTTCATTCCCTCGGTTGATTACAACAGCCAGCACTAAATTCACAGAGATACCTAGCACTAATTCTGTTTGAACAAAGAGAACCCTCTATGAAACCAAGGCATACATTCTTCTCTCTCTCGGCAAACATCGTTATCAGTGTTTTTTTGGCTTTATTCGGTTGCTTTGTTAGCATTTTTGTGTATATTTTCTCGACTAGAACACCTTCGTACACTTTTAATCAGAGATAAGAGCAGGCCATAAAAAGAAACTATCTAAATATATTTCTGTGACGGTTATTTCATTGGTGAAATTAGTTACATAAAATTGATCATTGTATTGAATGATCAATTGAAATAACTTTTAAGTTCAAAAGGATCAGAATCGTTAGTCATCTCGGAGACTAACGACCCACTAATGTCGTTAAGCGCCTTCAAATTGTGATATTACTGGGCGTATAATTAAACCCTATTATAAGTCTCCTTCTATTAACTACAACTGAAACGATGTAATTATTATATCGTGTTTTCATACAAGAATATAGTGGGCAGTTGAATGAACTAATTAAGTCAAACTCGTCCAATAAACCAAGGAGTTAACATGAGAGTCACTTGCTCTAGAGAAATCCCTTGACAGCAGTTGACTATGTGCTAGATCTAAATAAAAGCATTCAAATGCAAAACAGTTGAGATTCAACATTGAAGCACAGTAGATTGGCTGCCTCAAGTTCAGGGTTGTTTGGATGTTTAACGAATCCACTTTTATATTACTCTGGTTCATTATCAACTTTTTCATCGTTAATTAATTCATTAAACTTACTAAGACCTTGTATCTAATTAAAGCTGTAAATATTGCCTTTCTTGATAGTTGTGCTGATGAAAACATTCAATTGCAAAACAGTTTAGTTCTAACATTGGAGCACTCAACACAATCTAGGCAACAAATTGACTGCAACATCTCAAGTTCAGGGTTGTTAATGTTTTTGTAATTTGGATTATTATTGCCAATTTCTCCTTTCAATCATTTGCATAGATCACAACGCCTAAATCTCGGACTTCTAGCAAGCATATTTTAAGTTTTATATTGCCTTTTTTCTTTGTCATTTGTCAACTGACAAATGACAAATGAAGCTTGGCTCACAAATTCCATATCTCTCTAACAATATAAAGCTACAAACTTGAGTGCCTTGGCTTTACCTGTGAGTTGTTTGGTAATATTATTACGAGTATATACGCAAACTTTAGATCCGGTAAGACTTGGCACACACCATCGTTATTCAAAAATAAATCGCCGGATTCGTAACAAAAAGCTTTTCAACCAATTTACTATAACGGAAAGAGGCGAACGAACTATAATTTCTTCGGGAAGATTTGAAATTCTGATTTCTACTATTAGTGGACAGTGAACACCCAGTTTTACAATTCCCTGTTTGCGTGTGTGCACCCTGCAGAGCTGAATGCTAGTTGTGGTCCCACAATCCCGGTAATTATCCAATCAGCCGTAAACACTGGTTACCAGTTGCGTCATCCACCGCCCACGGATCAGATACCGCGTTACACTTAGCGTTCACTTACTCTTACAAGAACTGGAGGATTGCCTTTCGTTTAATCTGCATAATGATATAGGTACTAGAATGTTTGAGATATTCGCTTAAATAGATTTAAATCTAATCCCAATTAACCCAAACATCAAAATCATAAAAAATACTTCGGCAGGCTTTTGTGGGGGGTTTGGATCAATGGTACAACGCCAAAACTTTAGATTTATAAGTCTATTCTGAAATTTAAAAACCTTGAACTACTTCAAAAACCATTCAATGAAACTATTCTCGAATTTTTTAAGGACACTCATTAGTAACTCCCGATCAAATAATAACTGAATGCTCTGAATGTAAGGTCTACACTTCCGTTAACCCTACTAAAAGAAGAAAAAAGCTTCCCACGTATCCTCTTTAATTCACCTAAACATCAAAAATCTTTATGCTTTTCGAACCTTTTCGTAGAATCCAATTTCCGCAAACAATAAAAGATTTTAATAGGAATATAATAAGTAGGTATCTAGCCGTAGTAAATTGAAATAAACCCAAAATCTAACAATAATGATGCCAAGACTGGGATGATGTTTCCAGCACAGGTATTGAAGGGTGGTGATGGCGTATTATTAGCCTTTGTTATTATTATTATTAGCTCACTTTTGGCTATTATTAACGGTTTGGTGAGAAAACGATTAGTATATTGGCTCAGCGATATTTCTGCGTGGGCTGTTTCCCGTCAGGAGCCGAATTATGCGAAATTGGTAAATTGAATGATTGGCCTATTTTGAGTTCAGCGATGCTATTCTGGAGTGGATTGCTTTTCGGTATGTGATGGTAGTCTGATCGGATACAGCTTTTGCTATTAATAATCCGATTGGCCCGAGTTGGAACAATCTATTTTACGTAATCTTATTTCTTGTTGAACCATCAAACAGTCCGATATTCTGCTTTATGCCCAGATATTTGAACATGTTTATATCATATCGGAGGGTGGGCCTCGAAATGTTTGCGCATTGCATTTCTAGCAGCGTTCATGTCGTCGATGAGTAATATCCAAAATAAGGAAGAATGCCAAAAGCACCTGCGCAAACGTCTGCGCGTTGAACAAATATCACTTAAAATTATTGAAAGCATATGATTGGAAACCGCGTATGTGTTTCAATAGGATTTAGGTCAGAATACTGATGAATAATAATTTATTCAATAAGCACGTAATGTTGTTGCTAGGGCATATGACAAATTAATGCAGAATATATCTAAATACGAAGAGACTTCACCTATGATTTTCTAAATAGGTTTTATCAGTTAAAGGCTATTATTTTCATGAACCTTACAGTTTCACAATATTATCCATGCATGTGGCTAAAAGGGGAATTTACGTACTTTTTTCAAAATCTCTAATATTTTTAAATCAACGATCCTACGTAAAGTAGCCACCCTTCCCATTTCATAAAAAAAGTTGGTATATCGTTCAGATCGATTGTCTTTGGTGACGAATTAAAGCGGGCATTGTTAAAAATGTATCGAATTAAATTTAATTTAAACCCACAAATCTTTCTCGATTCATTAGACGGAGAAGAAAAAGAATCTATTAGATAATCAATCCAACTCCGAAAAATAAGGTTTTTTAAATTAGTAAGTAGGTAAGCACCCAATATTTAGACACCTGTTTATATAAAATAGAAACAAATTAAATATTATAAAATCAATATTGTTTTGTGGTGAGGTTTAGAAAAATGATTTTTTCAATAGGCGTGTAACTCGAAACAAAAAACTAGAGCTGTTTGCCAGATGATTGTTTTATCCAGCGCCCTTGAGGTGATTTTCTACGAAACGGCGCTATAAGTATAAATTATTATGAATTATTATGCAGTATAAATGAATCCATCGTTAGAAAATTTTGGTTCTCTTATTTTTTACAACTTAACCAAAAAGACATTTATACAAATGCTCGAATGGAAATTGGACATTGCTCCATTCTTCTCGCTTTTTAAAAAAGCTTTGGTTGTCACAAAGAATTTTGCTTCTGATGGTCTAGGAATGGGTTTTTCATGATTCATATATTTTTTTCTTGTCGTACTGTAAACTTTTTTTTTTAGATTTATCTTCCCTCTTTCTTCAAGATTTATCTTCCCTCCCTTTCAATATTCAACATCTCTCCTTAGTCTCAACTCAATAACAATTTTTTATATATTTTAAAATAGAGCAAAATTAAACATCTTCAAAATTTACACATCTTCTCTTTCTCCGTCTTTTTAATCGGTGGCTAAGAAAGCGCTTGAAGGGTATAAATACCTTTTTTAGATATCCGCACAACAGTCCCAACTTCCTGGAGACAGCCGGAATATGACATCCCCTATGGTACCATAATATATTGTTATTTCTGACGGTGATATTATCTGTGCATGGTGGAGTCCATACGAGCCTCCCTACAAAAGTGTCCTGTTAAAATGTTCCGTGCAATTTGCTTCTGTCCCCCTCATTACAGGTAACAGCGGTGACATTTGTACTAGCGTTATGGACACCTCTAAAATAGAACATGCCATTAAAACCTTTCATTTTTTTATGGAGCACTATATTCTTATAATATTCCCTTACTTATTTGACTATATTATTTATACAAAAAATATGGGAATAGGCAATTAATAAATGTTTTCCGAGAGTTGAAATCACGGGAGAAACCAAGCAGTAGTACAACGACCTCGGCGGTAAAATTAAGCTCATAATCTCTGGATTTATTAATTATTTCAAACATTTGAACCTCTTTCCAAATTACAGAATGTGTTAAGTATCATCTTGGTGATTTACCATTCTGATTCCAAATTTCTCCATAATCAATGTTGTGATTAGCTCTGAATGGCGAAGTATTTCCTGGTCTTCCTCTTCCCCGTGTATATATTTCCCCTTACCACTTTCGTCAGTCTCACAGTTTCTGTGGCTTAGGGCAATTGTACCTTGCACCCTCCCGTCTCCTCTATACCTCTAACCACTGTCGACTTTCTTCATCGTAGTTACTTTACGAAATTCCTATTTTGACTGTATTGCCTATTTGCACAGCTGGCAAATTCATATATAGTCTGTCAAAATGCCGTCAAGTTATTGTTCAAATTCAGTCATTCCTTTTTCTGTTGCTGCCATGGCAACATCTCCATCAGTCTCCTGGTCCTGAGAAGGAACCTCTCCGCGGTCCAGCGGCCAGACTAACGAGATGACCATATGAATTATTCATGAATCGCTGCAGAGTGCAGACCGTCCGTCTCGGTGACGCATGGCGTTCCACTTAGCGGGACTTCTGAAGGTCAAATTATACAAAGACAACAAATAAATCTTAAAGACACACCTTAGTAATATAGATACCTACCTAAAGATGTTCCTACCTAAATAAAGACAAATCACAAAAGCTAGGGAAGTTATACCTGCCTACTCCTACATAATAAATGTACTGTGTTGTATTTTTACAATAGATTAAAAAAATAGATATTGTCTGCAATGTACGAGTAGAATAATAGGACCTATTATTATATCTAAGTTTGAATAAATATCTAATAATGGAAGAAAGTTATGAGTATAAAGGTTTTGATTAATCAAAAAATCTTGGATAGGTAGGATCTATGTTGGCGATTTTCAAAATAATTCAGAAATCGTTTCAGAGTCATAAAAATGTATTTGAAGGATCAAAAGTTAAAAACCTTATTTCTGATCTAGTCCGTAATATTAATCTTATTTATGGCCGGTATTTCAGTTGTTTTTCAAGCTCGGCCTGGGAGATGATATACATGTTTCCTGATAAACTGATAACCCAATCCAACTTTTATTATTCCTGAGTATACTGAAATATCGGCCCTAAGTTTTACAAAATTAAACCTCTGATCTTAGGTCAAGTATGTACAGTTTATCCTACTAGTCTGAACAGTTTCACATCCCTATATTAACTATTTACTTACTTAGTAAGTTTTTTTTACTAAGCCTCATTTTTTTTCTCATCAAATCCTATCCGATGCGACGTGTCGTAAACGGTTGTTTATCGATTTTATTAACATAAAATTTAGAACACGTTTATTAGTGAAGCCCTATTTTTTATTGCTTCAGATTTTATGTCCAGGTTAAATCTTCCCCACAAGAAAAACTAAACCCTTCCACACACTTTTCCACAAACGTTTATCAAGTCAATCCACGCTATGTAAGCGCGCTATATAAGTATAATAAATACAAAACAATACAAGAACAATACGTCAATCCACTAGAGACCAAATGGGAAAAAAAATAACCGCCTACAGATATTTTCATATCAGAGGGTTTGGCTCGGTAGAACTCCTATGGACCGATAAATCCTACTGATCCCTCAATATAAATATTTAAAAAATCTTTCGTAATCCTACATGTATTTAAAATGATTGACTTTTGCATTTTTATATATAAATTCTTTGACAAATCTAATAAGCCTAAATTTTGAATGATAGAGCTAGGTATAATGCCAGTAGCCGAAATAAGTAATGGTATTTTTATAATTCTGAGAATGCCAAATTATTTTAATCTCATTTCCTAAATCTGTATATTTTCTTATTTTTTCAGAAACAGTTTTCTACAGGAATTTGGAATAGCGACATCAATGATATAAGTTATTTTTTTTAAATTTTATCATGTAAAACTATATTGGGTCTATTATGACTAATTATTCTGTACGTTAGTAAAGTTTCATCGTAATAAATTTAATTAAATTCATTTTCTAAAAATGAATTTGGTTCATATTCATAATGTGGTACTATTACGGCAGTCAATCAAGTTAAGTTTAATTATCAAACTTTGGTGAATTATTTTTAAAACTTGATTGTGCCTAAATGTATACTCGGACGGCGCTAATACGGAATATTTCTATGTGATATGTTCTATAGTTT
The DNA here is from genome assembly GCA_917563855.2 of Limnephilus lunatus. NCBI lineage: Eukaryota > Metazoa > Arthropoda > Insecta > Trichoptera > Limnephilidae > Limnephilus > Limnephilus lunatus. The sequence continues at coordinate 75,314,059 of OU830598.1, forward strand.
CCGGAAAAGCCAAATTTTTTCTACATAAATCATCAATTTGATTTGTATCTTTAATTATATGCTTCCTATAATTTTCAGTATTAATGCCTCTATCTTGAATGGCAAGCATAAATCCTTCTATTTCTGCGCTCAACTCTCCAATACTCAACCATGTGTTTGACGAAAGTTTGTGAACATACGTTTGGTTGAGATAATTGAAGTGTTTTGCGTGAAGAATTTTATTTGACCAGGAATCTAATAATTCCTGGTTGGTATTTATAAGAATGCTGGCATTCTCATCGTATAAATTTAAAGGCGTAATATTTCTATCGGCCTTGCAAATTTTATTTTGTGCATATCTGAACTATCAGTTTTCCTATGGAAAAAAAATTCTAGTATTATTCCTTGGTTAGGTAATTTAGTTTGGATTCAATTGCATTTCCAGCTATAGCTTTTCCATTAACTGTGCAATTTGTTGCATGCAAAATTATTTAATTGTCAGAGTGTAGGTAGTCACAAATTACCCTACTTATTGTTATTATTATTAATCGCTTTGCAACTAATCAATTAAGTGCACCTTAAGAACATGCTGTTCCTTAGCGGCCGACAACCAAAGTTGTAAAACACGTTCCCATTTAATATCCGATAACTCGTCACGGCGACCATCATTACTTAATTAGCCGGCTGTCGATAGCCGTGTTTACCTTACGGCAACACTATCGTTTAAGAATAAAGTCACTTTACTGGCTACACTATCGAATATGGCTACGATAAAAGGCTAAAGTAATCAAAGTACCTACCAGAGCAGGGTGGGACATAAAATAGACTGCAGGGGGACAGGCCATTAACCCAAATCCCGTAGAACGTGGAACGTCCTGGGACAATGTGTTCTCAATGAGAAATAGGCCAACACGATAGGCCGATAAAGGCCACACGTTTTATTAGCATAAGTCTTCTAGGAAGGTAGATAATTGGTTTCCATTCAATGGAGTCATTAAATGCTGTGTTTAGTGTTTACGAATATGTCTACCATGCGTACAGAAGGTAGGTAATGTATTTATTATGTTATTAATATTGCTTTTCGTCTTTCAAAGATGATAATTTGATGATCAAGGTGCGGTTGTACGTTGTACATAATGCCTTTCGTCAGCATTTTAAAAGATATACAATTTTGTTATTGTGTAATTTTGTAATAGAACTATATTTTTTACACTAACTCCACACAGACACAGGAGGCCCTGAGGAAAATAATTTCCCTCTGGGTCTATGTTATCTTTGGATATGCTGTGTGGAGGGTCTTTTTGAGGACAGGAAGGAGTAAACCTGGGTCTTGAAGATAAACATGCTGTAGGAAGTAGGAAGCACAGTGGCAAATCGTTCCACAATCGTGCAGTTGAACTTAAGAACGAGTCGTTGAAGCGACCCGTTCTCATGCGACAAATGTCAACCGTGTACAAATGTTGGGCGTGTATTTGGCGTTTCCTGACGGTACCGTTGCCGAAGGAATCAATGATGCTAATTCCTCGGAGCTCTTCCATTGAAATGCCGGTAGAACAAGGACAGCATTCCCACCCGACTCCTGTTAATTAAGTGAGATACGGTGTCTTTGAGCTTATCACTTTATTTAGATAAAAATGCCAATTGCTTTCGTTTTATGCTTTTATCTCTCGATACACTTCTAAACTGAATGCCTTTGAGACGATTTTTCACAAAAACGGCGCTCTACAAATTATCTTATTATTATATTACAAGTGTAAGATACAAACGTTATTAGCAGAATCGCCGGTTTTTTTTGTATTACCAGTTTTTGTTCTTGAATTCACTCCTTTGTCCTTACCTATCTCGGTCTCAGCTGTTGCTTCAACTTTTCTATTTTATTCCAAAAATCAGTTGCATGTATGACCAATGAATAATGGATGTCCAAACATCGATCGCCCTTTGATGGATTGGTTGACTAGGTACTACTAAACGTTGTTTATAGTCCCAAAAACCAGCACATGTGATACTTAATCATCGACCGGACAAAGGAGCAGAGGTCACGGGAGGTGGCTATCACAATCACCATCGCCATCAGCCAGACCATCATAATGCAATCATTTGCTGATGATTTCACGGTACATCGCTCCGCACCCCCTGTTTGTTCGGCGAATAAACTCCTGGGCATTGTTGGCTGTTTTATCACACTGACCACGGGGCAATCGAGCAAACGCTTGTGCTGATAGCTCCATTGTACATTATTACTATTTCTGATAAAGACGTATGCAACAGAAATGAAGGATACAAGGGATCGGTCAATCGTACGCCCTTACTCGGTTAGTAATCTAAGGTAACTAGCGAACGTTTTACATACGAGCAAAGCAACTATACCTTTCATTTGGACATACACTTCCGAATCCTAATCAAAAAGGTTATAAATAGTTCAAAATAAATCCTTCCTATTAGCCACGAAAGCCCCAAAATTGATGAGAGTTTCCCGATTACACTGAGAAAGTTTCCTTTCCTCTAAAATATGTAATTAAAAATACTCATTTCAGTTGTAATTCTGTCTGTAACTTCGGTTGAATGAATTCTAGAACTTGTATTTGATTTGAATTTAATTTAATTTTTAAAATTGGAATTGATTGCGGGAACAATTCAGACAACCAATAAAATAGGTTCAATATTAATTCTGCTTAATTGCTGTCAAACAATTTTTTAATTTACTAATGATGTTCATTCTAAAAGTAATTTTCTTATCGTATCTAAAATTGACAATGTTTTTGAAAAACTATCCTGAGGCAAATATTTTTTTTTATGCATAATTTTCACAAATTTTACGTATAATTAACATTTTCGTCCGTTACGGCGAATGTATATCTACGTAGAAAATTTAAGAGTCCAAATCCAAGTCCTCCTATAGTAATTCTCGCAATATTTTCTAAGAGCAATATAAATGTCTACAATCAACAATCTACAACACTGTGGAAGAGCACGGGTTAAATTGTCCCGGTACTCTGTAAATTCAAGAATCGAAGATATTTAATTTGGAAGTTACTTTTGTAACTATAAAGTACAAATATTACCATGAACTTATCGTGTTTTTCACGACCATAAGCGGGCACCTTCATTATTTTTTAAGATTAACACGCCTCATAACACTATATTTTTAAAGGCATTCCGCTATAACTCCGTTTAAACCCCTCCCTCTTTCTCATAAATAACTTATTCCCGTATACATTATTAAGGTGTTCCACAGGGCACTGGACTAAGTCCACTATAATCATCAGAAGGGTGAAGATAGTAGCACTGGCTATTCGCTACCCCCCGAGAGACTCTTCCACCAAATTACTCGATGTTTCGGGCTATCAGGCACAGACAATGGTCATGCGGGACTGCGGGTGGCTTCCTTCCTAATTATTTGAAGTCTATACAACGAAAGACAGTAATTGATTACTGCGACATTTTTGTAGCTGATAAAAGCTTCTCGAAATGATATTTTCATTCATTTTGCATTGTAAAAAATATATTTCACCATAAATAAACTCTTTACAGACACCATAAAAATGCCCTGTCATGTGGTTATAATATACTATATTGACTACATTTTTGCCAGAGTTTGACCGAGATTCAGATTTAAAAAATGGAACAATAGTATGGCTGCTTGTTTCTTATTAGGATATCTCAATGATCGTTGTGAAAATGATGTTAAGAGCTGAAAATAGTTGCGTTTGGCAATACAAATCGCTTGACGCTATAGAGCTCGCCGTTCGAGAATTCTTACTATTTTATGAACACTACACATAAATTTCAAACTTAGCTGCACGGTAATGATCAAAGACGCTTTGTCTGTTGGAGAAATATAAAGAACTATGTACTCTTTATTTTTAATTATTCATAGTTTAATGATGCTTAAATATTCAAAGACATAAAACCCATACCAAACACTAAATGATGTCACTAATAAAACAAACCATTTTACCGTGCCATCAAAGACTATGTTGTAAGACGTTTATGTAACGTGGTACTAAAACTATGAACCAAAAGAGTGTCCTGATTTGACACCTCTGCGACATTATATTACATTGTGCCAGAACTGACAGACAGACAGATGATTGGCATATATTAGTTTGTAACGGTGACAGCTGACAGTGTCTACTATTTAAGGTTATGTTTGCATTTGAAATGTGGGTTTCCCGCCAATTTCCTCGCCACTCCCTTGTGGCTTTTCCCGGTCTTTTGTCGCGAATGCTCAATCTGGCGCACCCATTTTCTTCACCTTGTAATAAAGGGTTACGAGTTACGACTTATTTTAATTATGATTGATGGACTGGGTTTTAGTAGCGAAGGAAACGAGGTCCTATAAAAAGAATTTTACGGACAAAGTATAACTAACAGCTAATAATTTATAATTAATGTACCTTAGACAATTGGCTTTTAGTTTGTGGTTACCCATACCCATCACTACCTACCCATCAATAAAAATGCATGAAATATATACCTCATAGAAGATTTCAGGCAGATTTTAATGATTCTTTTTTTACCAGTGCAAATTTTCAGGTTAATTTATAGATAGTTTATTAATTTATAAATTTGTAATGATTCCTATTGAGTTTCTCTAATTTAGCTAGTTATAAGCTCAACGTTTCCCTGTGAGGATAACATTAATTAGTCTGCCATTTTTTAACACACCATGAGAATACGACTTCATCAAACTTCAGCAAAACGGCTGCCTGCTGAAGCTGCAAAAACTATCGAATGATAAGTGATTTAATTATCATGCGATATGAAGCTTTAAAATTTACTATCAATGTATAAAAAAAACGCTTTAATCCATGTTCAAGATTTTCAATTTTTTAAAGAAAAATGGTGAATACTCAATTAGTAACTACATTGGTAAATTCAATTATTAAAGAAGAAGATAATATTAATAAAATAAACAAAACATGAAACAGAACAATACACAGAAAAAAGGTAACGGGGATCGAGCTCAGGACTTTTGTTTTGCCAGTAGCTAGAGTTTTTTTTAAACGACGTTCTCTAAAAACAAAGGGTATTACCCGACGGGTAGGAATTGAGGCCAGACTGGGAATCATTCTTCAAGCTTCCTGTGACGAGAAGCAAGGCGGGGCTCAACTGCTACTGTTCTAGCCACCAGATATTTTGTAAGAGCTACAGAGACAGAACTGACTAACAGAGCTGACGGCGCCGCGCCCACGGGCCATTAAGGTGACCTAAAACCCGAAACCCCTTTTCTTGGCAATATTGATCCACGGGGCATACGATAACACACAATACTCGATAATGGATGTCTGCAATACATCGACTTGTGGACTTTTTCATAAAATCGCTTACCGAGTAGCATGTCAATTAGGGCTCCTGCTTTTCAAAAGCATGCCTATTATATTGATTTTATTTATAATTTTACAAACCAAAAGGGGTTAATATTAATAAAAAAAAATATTAGTAATAAATACCAACCGTCCAAAATAACATGTAAGAATAAATCAATAAATTTGTAAAACAACAACCAAAACAAGATAACAAAGTTTGCGTTAAGTGAGGGGGGTTATCTAAATATGCATCACCAAACTTAAAGAATGATGATTTTACAAAAATATTTAGTTATTTGAGAAAACATTTCATACTAAACTGCGGGAATAGCAGCAATGGATTGATTGTCCCGGACAAATTGTTTCGAAAGGTTTGGTAAAACCTTTATGAAAGTTCCAAATAAGTTTTGCGGGAATTGCACAGTGTATGTGGTGGAAAAAACTTCTACAGAGATTTTTGCACCTTTCTTTCAAGTTTTCATACATCTTTACAGTGCTCCAATAATCGGTTAGCTGTACAAATGCGCTACTCGCAGAATAACGTATTATACAATATTTTGCAGAGTTAACGAGAGGTTAAGAAATAACCCACAATTCTCACTGGAATCACATTTTGAAAGGAATTCGAGAGGTCTGTCGGTTGTACTGCCATTGTAATCATATTGGCATATATCTACGTTATTCGTCTACGACTAGATAACATAATTTGATGAAAAAAAAATCGCATTTAATGAAGTATTCCGTAGACTGTATTTGCCCCTTTTCCTCTTCTGAGTTAAACATTGGTTAATACGTTGACACAAATTTGGTAATTAAGCCCTGGCGTTGCCCCCATGTGTCTTTATTTACATCGCCTTCCGCAATTTATTATGTATTATGAAACTGTTTCATGGCACGCGTTTTCTCGCATCGCTGAGCACTGTTCTTTTTATCGCATTTGATAAAAAATATTAAACCTAATTAATTACGTCTAAGCACATTCTTTAACAAGCTTTGAAAACGCGTAAATTTTATTATTCCATCTACCTAGTAGTTAAATTGTTAGAACACCCTTAAATTTATATTAATTTAACCGTTTTTCATTATTAACTTTAATATAATATTGTGCTTCTTTTGCTTTTCCCATTTTATTTACTAAAGTTTAATATTCAATTTCAAGTCTGCGAACACTGTTTGATTAATGAACTTAGGTTGAAATAAAGGCGGAGAATTTTTTGCGGACAGTTTCCTATTACCTGTTTATGGTAGGTTCCTACCCACAGTAGAACATTTCCAACTGCTATCTTGAAATGTCAATTTTGCACCAATGTCAATGAGACCTAAGAAGACAGTAGGTACCTAGTGCAATATTATCATTACTCTCACATCTTGAGATGTTATTTGTCTGCAGACTATTTATTATCCAATAATAACAATACTTGAAAAACGTACTGAGAAACAATAGAAATGACGTAAGAGAATGGTACCTACTAACTGCCTACACCCATTTATGTAATAACACTATGTAATGCCTGTACCTGAAGGTACCTGAAGTAACAAATTTCATAAAAAGATACATCACGAAGATAATGTCTGAACTCTGAACAAGGTTTTGATAAAATACATGATTTAAGCAATTTCATAAGTTTTTCTTTAGTTACATTGTATTGCAAACCTGAAATAAAGCTATATACATATTCTTTACAATGTACAAAAGTTGTTAATGTAGTAGATGATATTATATTCAATCCTCTGCTGTGAGAATATGAGAAGTGACACAGCGCACCACCTCAATCCCAATATCCCTTCAGACGTAATTTCAGTCAGGTTCTGCCTTCACTCCAATTCCCGCTGCTTGATGATGCACCAACTCCAAGTAGGGAAGCTGGTCCGTAGGGGACATTGCGAAGGTAACGGAGCATTTCACTTCTTTTCTTCCGTATTTACCAGCAGTCCATCCAACGGGACAAGGCCAATGTTTATGGGTTACTTACAACTGGATATTATATCAAAAAAATATCATTTTCAGTGACTGGTATACCTTCTATAAAAGTAGGGTTTATTTTTTGTTGTTTTTTGGCAATTCATCATACTTAGTTTGTAAATATGATACTTATTTGACCAGGTTCCATTTGAAAAAATTAATTAAATCTTTTTTTTACGTGAATACCGCTGAAGAGTCCTAGTACCTGCTCCCAATATGTTGAAGGAAATATTCATATCGGGTCGTGTCAAGGGTCGGAATGACATAAGAATTTGTTTGATACAATGTATGAATTTGAATGAAGCGAGAAGCTGGTATGGTTGTGTTAAAATTTAACATGACATCAGACTCCACGCTTGACGTTTTGAATAAACCACTGACAAAAACATAACTGCTTTATTAAGTACCTATACTATTAATAAATATATGGTGGAATGGATTAATTTCCTTTAATAATTAAAAATAAATAGTTATTATAAAACTCATCAAAGTTAACAGCGTTGACGAAACTATATTAGAGAAATAATCGCCACGGAGAAAACAGGGGCACACAAATATGCTAGAATACTCGTTAACCAAAGCATTAGCTTTAGGTCATGCCAGGAGTCAATATAAGGACGAGTATGTATGACTAGATGGAGCTGTATGGCGTTCGATCATTTCTGCCTTCCCTTGGTGGCAAATTTTATTATAATTAGGTATCACAATCGATCCGATTTATGTCAATTTTTAATTTTATTGGTTGTTGGGATGATTATTTGACCTTGATTCAATTCAAAGTCGAAAGTAGAGCGTTCGCGAGACTCCATTGTTCTGCCAATGTCATGATTCTGTTGACTGTGAACTGTTTACTGTTACTTTTCCATTGATTGATTCATTGGAGTTGGTTGACTGACCGGGGTCGGATGAAACGGGTCCTGCCACACGTCTCATCGGAACCGTATCAAAAAATTCAACGAACACTGCGGTAACTCATCAGAAACCTAGACTTCGATGGATGATTTCTTAGCGTTCAAGCAATCGGACTTGGATCTTTTAGTGTGGTGTCTTTATATAGCCTCCTAGTTTTTGTTGGATCTAGGCCAGGCCAAGTTCCATAGATGTCCAGTCATCGGGCACGGCGAGTTTTTGTCACTGTGTCCTCAGAGATGCGGTATCAAGTTGTGTTTGTGTCCATTTTGGTCAGCTCTGGCTTCATTATCTCCTCAGTTTACAGTTCTCTCTAACATTCTCCCCGCAGTACAACTGTATTACTATGTAATATTTTATGTAACGAAAGCTTGAAAGCTTTGCTTTGACTGTTTGAAAACTTGAAATTTGACGGGAACTAGATAACTGAGGCTAATTTGTGAATTTGGCAAACTAGTTTCAATGTAATACAAATCTTGATTAGAAACGGGTAAAATTTACCTTATACCTAATGCACGCAATTAGAGGATTGCTAAAGATAACGCTCCTTTTAAGTGGGTGTCAATAATTTTGCTTTCCCTCAGGTCTGTCTCCTGAATAACGTAACTATGCATTTATAAGTTTGCTAAAGCTAACTCTTCTCTTAAACAGATGTCAGTATTTTTAGTTTGTTAGAATTTTATTAAAGGTCTCCTTCTAAGCTGGTGTCGTATTATTGTTTTTCGTCAACTCTATTTCGAGTATAATCCGAGTATGCACAGGTTTGCTAAAAGTAACTCTTCTTATAAGCGGGTATGATTTTTTTCCATTGAGGTAGAGTCCATGTTTATTTCTGAGAAAAAATGCCAAACATGGCTAAGAGAGACCTGTCAAACTAGATTGACGCAACCGATCATATACGAGAACAATATTCTCTCTAATGCAATAGATTCTGGGTGGCGTCTCTTTTACAAAGATACGGTACTTTTATAGCAAAAAATAATAATTATAATAACTCTAGCGCTGACCCGTGAAAAATTGCGGAATTTTATATTTGTAGACTTTGTGATGCTGAAATTTACATCTATTTTTAGGAAGAAGAAATTTATCTTTTGATTGTTAAACTTGAAAATTTTCAACATTTATTTCATGACATGATAAAAATACAAGATACGTTATATTGATACTAATTAACCATAAAACGCAACATCGCTTGTGAAAAGGATAGCCATTCAAAGAATATTTGTGTACAAATGAAATAGCTATATGAACGGCCTGCTAAAGTATGTTCACTGGACCTAGTTCAGTGAAACCACGTAAGTTGTTTCAGTAACGTATATTCACTCCATTAATTCACATCTGTCAAATATTTGAACAAAACAAATACACATTTCGAATAAATAATTATTAATTAATTAAATTATTTTATTGCTTACTTTATCGCTTGTCTGATATATATTATGACTATCAGACCTGGACACAGTTGCTGTGGCTAACGAAACACAACGCCATCTACAGACAACGCGATTACCCAACCTTTATAACCAACGCCATCCAATTTACACAAAACCTTGACAAATTATATACCTAAACCTTCCTCATGAATCACTCTATTTATTGGTGAGAACCGCATGAAAAACCTTTGCGTGGTGTGAAAAATCTAAGGGTACAGACAGCGGGAGCGACTTTGCTTTATACTATGTAAAGAGAAGTAGTTCCATTTTTTTAAATTAAAAGTTCATAAACTTGAGTAATATTACGCATTATGCAGGAATATTTCACTTTACCCATGCACCAATAACCATGTAATACAAATTTACAATAAAATATAAAGGCACAAAGCCGAGGCACTTCCAAAATTGTCCAATGTTGTTCCAAGACTTCTTCAACGCCTTTACTAATGATCCATTTGTCTGTGTTCCAGGGTGATGGTCGGTGCTCCCGAGGCTCAGACCACTCAGCCCGGAGTGAACCGTGGTGGAGCGGTGTTTCGGTGTGACCCTACAAGGGATGATGCCTGTGCCGAGGTAATCTTCGACAGGAGTGGTGAGTTTACCAATACTTTTTATACTGATTATAAGGTTTCACCAAGGTTCCACAATGCTTCCAGTGTTATTTTTAAGATCTGGTTCTTCTCGTCATTATTTCAACTGTTATAGGTACCTAGGTAAATAATAATAATACGTTAAGATGATCATAAAGCCTCCCGTTGCGAACAGAACATTACTGCCAGGATACTTCAAAACCTCTGGCAGCAGCTGTTTTATTTCTTAGTCACTGCATCATGTAGAGATGAAGTATGGCAGCCTTATGTTTCTTCCCATAGATAGACTATTATACTGGGAGTTATGCTGCATCACTGATAAAACGGACGTTATTCAATTGCATATTTGACTAAGACCTATAATGTCTGTTATAAGATCTGCAGAGATAAAAAATGTTAAATTTTCAAAATTCGCAGCATAATATTGACAGAAGCGTGCGCAATGCGCATAGGTCCATCCAATTTTCACTCCATCAGCGAATTTCCTCGGTTTTACACTATACACAGATTTTGATGAAAATACCTGAAAATGTCATTTTGGGGTTAATGTTTGAATTAAACAATTTATTGATAACTATGTAAATAATTACGTGTTCTTGGTTATTAAACTCTAATTTCGGCATGATAGAAAAACAAAAATTGTAACTACAGTTTGCGTTGGAAGATATTTTGTAGGAAACCAGTGTTTACTCAAATTGGATGACTCCACCGTGTAGGTACATACAATATTTTAATCGCGATTGTCTTCTTATTGTTGACTCCTGCTCATTTCTAGCTATACTAGATCAGTAGGCATTGGAAGATTTATAATTTGTTAGAAACACATTTTTACAAAAATTGAATGACCCACTGCGTGCATATATTTTAATCGGGAATGTGTTTTCATTGTTAAATCCTGCTGACTCCTTGCCGTACAACTGATTACACCAAGGTTCCATCGATTACGGATATGTGGGGATATACACAAGCTCAATGAATGTCGACCACCTGGTATGGTATGGCATGCGCCCAGGAGGTAAATCCGCGACCGATCCCATTTAGTTATTAATCGGCGCGAGAGGTTCCGAAGGGCACGGTGGCAGAGGGCCGCTAATTGAGACTAACGGGGGACCGGAGCACCCGGCGAGGGTACTACCTACCTGGCTGTTCACACCCATTCATCAAGAGGGATGAATATTGTAATCTGACTAATGAAACGGCTTTCATTAAAGCTGTTAAACTTGTTTTGAGAATCTGTGTTCCAGGATGAATGGGATAAATTATGTTTATAATTTATATTTATTAATAATAAAGTATTTCTAAAAATAAAATACTTTTAATAATAATAATAATAATTGGATGACTTCTATAGCGCCATTTTCGTGAGAACTTTCCACTTTTGAGTGGAAAACATAAAAACGTTCTGAAGCGAGAACTCTGGTATCTTGAAATTTGCACTTTTCACAACTTTTCTTTAATTCAATTGCTAAGTCAATACATTTTTTGAGTTCACAATGTAATTTACATCTAATGACAAGACCTCACATTGTTTAATGTTTAGTCCAAATTTTTCAATTGTTCAAAGAGATTTTTTTTCTCAAAAATGGCATTCGTGTACGGACGAAGCTGGATAGCAAAGTTATTATTTATTAATGTTATTGGTATATAATCATCTTTCAAATGTTAATCTGCTTTGCAATCCAATGACTTCCAAAATGTCACTATTTCTGTCGATAATATTGATCGAACGGTGACCGGACACTCAGAGTGAAATCGTATCAGAACTTCCTTTGAAAATTCATTAAAAGTGATGAAAGAGAATATATAAACAAAAAGGTTATGAGGTTAGCGTTACGCACTATTTAAAAAATATTTTTTTTATAGTTTTTAATGACATTTCAAAGAGGTGTTAAGCTCACTTGATTCTGTGTTGGTTGGCATGGAACCTTAGATGCTGAACCTCGAATGCTTAGAAGAGCTGTGCGTACTTGCGTGATAGAAACATAACCCGAACTTTAAAAAAAAAAAAAAAGATTAATATACAGCATATTGGAATTATTAATTATTGATCAGAAGAAAAATCCTACATTTCCTGCTTTTTCTAAATTATTAAAAATAAGCGTGTAAAAGACACATAATTTGTAAAAGTGCGTAGGAACTATATTATACAGAATATCAATTCCATGCCAAGGCACTTCTTCTTATTCGAGCATTCAGAGTCTTCAGCGATAAACCTGACGAGATGAGCGATTCCACGCACATCCACAAATGAATAAATAATAAATAAACTGGTAGCTCAAAAGCTAATAAATCAAACTTACATAAAAATAAAAATATCTGCAGTCATGCCGCTGTCAAACAGATCTCGCGTTGCAGAGAATTCAATACAGGCGTACCGCTGATAGATCTGTTGTGACCTCTCCCTCTTATTTCATAAACAACCTAAGAAATAGAAAGAGAGATTACGGCTAAGCTCTCAACAGTAGAACCATACGCCCAACAAGCTTACACAGAATCATTGTGGCCGGATGTTAGACGATGGACGTGTCGTTAAGATCGCAGACTGAATGCTAATTGACCACATCATAATATTAAAATATGCTTATAAATCTGTTCTGTTTCTGATCCAGCTGAAATTGGTCTGACAACCAATTGTTTGAACGGAGAAAAATTATGTGATTTGGATAACTCCCGTAAAGTATTCAGTTTGATAAGAGGTCTAATGTTTGGTGATCATCAAACAACAAAGAATATACAGTATATACAAAGCAACGCCGAAAGAACAATATTAACAACAACCAACAACAGTGCTGTTTTGGCACAGTTACACGAAAAGATCGATCATAGTAAACGGCTCGATTTGACCTAGAAAGTTCGATTAAACTATAAGTAACATCTAGATCTGGGGACCTTAGAGTAAGCTGTCTATCGCTTAAGTTTTGTCGGACACATAGTTCCGATATATAGGCTGGCGCTATTCCTTGCAATGCTTTGAAGGTCATTAAGCAGATCTTGAACTCTATTCTTTCAGGGCATCGAAGCCAATGAAGGCGATCCCTTAGAAGCTAATGGTGGTATAAACGGACTTTAATTGATGCCTATACAAGAATGCGCACCAATATCACCGTTTTTGAAGAGAATCTTTCGAGGTTACCTACGGATGGTGAGGTCAATCCCTGGAGATGATTTTAAGAGACCAACATATAAGTTAACCAACGTCACATTATAAGTAGCAACATATACAAGAAGATTCGATCAAGGTGAGGATTTGTAAAGACGAGATGGGTTTGAAAAATACGTGACTGGTACGAATGCAGATGTTCGAGGCTACAGTAGGTATATAGCGTGAAGATTCACCGGGTAGGTTTATTAGATATTGATCATTGTCAATTGTTATTAAAGTATAGGAAATAATATAAACAGAATTGGTGCAATGCAACCGTTAGACCAATATTGAGGTCAAATGTTTCGTCAATTGATCAAAGCAATGCGGAAACAATAAACAATCTACGAAATAATATTACACACGTCTAGATTATTGAGTGCGAACAACATTATGTTTATATGGTACGGTATTGTACTGTTGGGCGTGTGGACATTATGTATGAATTGATACGACAATAAGGCATATTGATGAAGATCGGTGGGGCAGAAGGTGGAAGGTGGAAGGCGGAATGCAGCGACGAGGAACAGGCGCCATGTGTGTCGCCATTGCTACCTACAGAAATGCAAATGGCGCAGGTGACGGCTGCGTAGGTACCGGCCCACGCGACCAACACCATCCATCACCTTTCACCCATTGCAGAGGTTAATCCGCGGTACCTATCTACTGAATATATCCCAACCTCTTTCTCTGTAGTAAAAAACCCTTCACGAATACATAATTTCAACGTTAATTCTTCAATGTATCATAACGTCCATAAAGAAAAACAATAACCCATCGCATCCATAATCCTTATGGAGGTAGGTAGTAGGTTTAGCTTTCTGAGTTTGGCGCTTTTCCTGTTTCCGTTAGGTTACACTGTAAAATATACCTATAGGTATACCGCTGAGAGAACCGTCTTGATCTCTTCTTCTTTCTCATAAACGACTCATTTAAGAGCGAATAACCAGCAAATTTAAATTCAGATTCCGACGTCAGCGCTACACACTCGCTAGCGGGCATTTTTAGAACTAGAGTTCGATCCGCTCCAAGCTTGGTTTCGAGATATACTAGCTCACGCGCTAGGACTGTATAGACGCTACAGTATGGGTCAGATGAAGATGTTAAATTCTCGCTTCCAGAATTTTGATGAGTAGTAGTTATTTGTAATTTGTATATCGAAGTGCATAAACATAAACAGTTACAAGTAAAATGCGTAAACCCAGTAGGTATTAAGTAGATACCTACATGAATAAACAATTTGTTATATTCTGTTTAAGAGTGTCCTACCAGCTAATCATTATTCTGATTCCTGCGCCAGCGCTCTCATATCAGAGCTTGTTAGCGGAAGTTTTTGGAATTAGATAACGTTCCGCTGTAAACTGGCTTTTGTGTATCGCGCGGAGCTAGGGCGGCTACATTGCTACGGTATGCTTATATTCTAGCGTCCAGAATTTTAATTAGTAGTAGTTATTTGTAATTTGTATATCGAAGTGCATAAACATAAATAGATACAAGTAAAATGCGTAAACACAGTAGGTATTAAATAGATACCTACATGAATAAACAATGTGTTAAATTCTTTTTAATATTTTGGTTTTATGTTTTTTAATTTTATTTTACGGCCATTAGAGCGAAAGATATCTCAGTATCGCCCTGGTGTAAGACCACCATCAAGATTTGAAACGTTGCTTGAAATGTCTTTAGCCGTGTTTGGTGACCAGATCTGAATAGCCAGGTACTTCCCCACCTTCCTCTTCCCTATATTTTTACCCTCCCCACTACCTTCAGTCTTACAACTTACAACATACCCCAATTGGGGATGCCATAGTCCCACTGGCTCCAGACAGAAGCAGTTGGGACTCTTGTGCGGTATACTTATGAAAAAAGTGTAATATTCAGTTGGATTGTAAAAAATGTCTCATTTTGAAATATTTATTCGTATGCACAATTTTTTATTTTATATTTATCTGAATACCGCACAAGAGACTTAAATGCTCCTACTGGAGCCAGTGAGACTATGACGTGACTATGGGGTATATTGCGAGGCTGAAGGTGGTGGGGGAAGAGGAAGGCGAGGAATTACCTGGCTATTCAGATCTGGTCACTAAACAACATTTCAATTCTGAATAGTGGTCTTACACCAGGGCGATACTGAAAGTATCTTTTACTCTAAAACGTGACGCAAATATATTATTTTTAAATTAAATAATTGTGAAATAACCCAAATCAGTCAAATAAAATTTATTTGCCTATGCCGGGATTCGATCCCACTACCTTCAGATTGCTAGTCAAGAGCCTTACCCCTTGACCACGCCGGCCGTCAATAGGTAGTATCAGTAATTTGGAAGGTACATCCACCAACTACATGGAAGGCCGGATCGGGAGAGACCGTTTTTTTTACACTCGCTCGACACACTGCTTATCTCTTCTTTGGGAATGCTGTGTGGAGGGTCGTTTTAGGGAAAGGAAGAAGAGGAAATTCGGAGAAGGAAAGGGATATTAGGGGTGAGTAGAAATCTGGGGGTCAGCGTGTCCAGGAGTGCGGATGTATGAATCCATCCCTCCCACTGCGGTGCAAGGCGATGTTCCGAGAGAGTAAGGCTGGAGAAGTCAAAGGGACTCCCTTAACTTTTCCAGATCCGACCTGCCATGCAGCTGGTGGGCAGACGCATCCGCCGCCAAGACCTAAACAAACCTCACCCCCTTGAACCTAGGCACCCCTGCTAGTCACCAAATGTTATGAACCACTTGGGATGACCTATGGCAGACGTGTTGGTTATCTAATAATTGGTTCCCGGGGCGGTGGTACCCATACCCGATTCTCGTGTTTATTATTTTTCCATCAAAATTATTTATGATTTGTCAATAATGTCTTAGTAAAATAAGTATGTAATAAAATCTGAAATATATTAGTTTGTAAGTGTGCAAATAAATAAACAAACGGACCAATTTTCGTCAAGAAACACATGTACGTATATATTTTTAAATAATTTAATTTATCTATTTATTTACGCAAAAATAGTCTATTAACAATAAAACAATAACACGAATAACAAGCGTGCATAAAGGCACGACCCACCTAGCAATCGATCACCGTTCGCATCGATTACCGTTCGAAGGAAATTTTTCGTAACAATCACCACTTTTCGTAACACATTTACCAGCTTACCCCCCAAGTGTCGAGCGTGCGTAAAGAAGTTATACTTGAAAATAAATATTTTGGAGCAGTTGGGACTCTTGTGCGGTATTCACATAAAAATAATTTACAATAAAAAAAATTTCAAAATTATAAAAATTTTATCATAAAAATATTCAATGAACATGAAATTTTGCGTTGGGGCAACCCTTTAAATTTTACAAACATGAAATCCTATTTATTTTGCTTCGTTATTCGTTTGAAAATGTTGCGATGTAGAGCGCCGCGAAGACAACCGCCAGTGGCCGCAGTTGCGGTCTGAATGAGCGCTCTCGATTCGTGTTTTCGTTGATAAGAAAAATTGTGAAACGCGAAGCTGTAAATTAATTAATATTAAATACACCCTAAAATTATTTTTCCATTAAAATTATTTATGATTTGTCAATAATGTCTTAGCAAAATAAGTATGTAAAAAAATCTGAAATATATTAGTTAGTAAGTGCGCAAATAAATAAACAAACGGACCAATTTTCGTCAAGAAACACATGTACGTATATATTTTTTAATAATTTTATTTAAACTTAAATTAAAATTCTGACAAATAATTTTACCAGATAATGTATTGATTTATTTTACTGCATGATTATATGATTTGAAATTGGTGTTGTATAATACATGTACTTTTTTGAAAATATAACAAATCTGCCAACGACCTATGGTATAACCTTATTATACTTAAAATAAACATTTTTTCTCAAAATTTTATCCATACCTTTACTAGATAAAAGAACAATATTTCAAAATCAATTTATAATTTTTTGTGGAAACGAGTCAATAAGTCTAAACACTGATTTAAAAATGACATATTTCTGGTTTCTCTGGTAATGTCCTCTTAATATTTTGTTTTTAATTGTATTTTACGGCCATTAGATATCTCAGTATCGCCCTGATGTAAGACCACCATTAAGAATTGAAACGTTGCTTGAAATGGCTTTAGCCGTGTTTAGTGAACAGATCTGAATAGCCAGGTACTTCCCCACCTTCCTCTTCCCTATATCCTTCCCCTCCCCACTACATTCAGCCTTACAACATACCCCAATTAGGGATGCCATAGTCCCACTTGCCCCAGACGGGAGCAGTTGGGACTCTTGTACGGTATTAATGAAAAAAAAATAGTAATATTCAGTTGGATTGTAAAAAATTACTCATTTTAAAATATTTATTCGTGTGCATATTTGTTTATTTTATATTTATGTGAATACCGCACAAGAGACCCAAATGCTCCCGTCTGGAGCCGGTGAGACTATGACTTGACTATGGGGTATATTATGAGGCTGAAGGTGGTGGGGAGGGGAAGGAGATGGGGAAGAGGAAGGCGAGGAATTACCTGGCTATTCAATCTGGTCACTAAACACGGTCATAGCCATTTCTAGCAAGTTTCAATTCTGAATGGTGGTCTTACACCACCCAGGGTGATACTGAAAGTATCTTCCACTCTGGAACGTGACGCAAATATATTATTTTTAATTTAAATAATTGTAAAATAACCCAAATTATTCAAATAAAATTAATTTGCCTACGCCGGGATTCGATCCCACGACCTTCGGATTGTGAGTCAAGAGCCTTACCCCTTGACCACGCCGGCCGTCAATAGATAGTATCAGTAATTTGGAAGGCGGGTATGGATACCGCCGCCCCGGGAACCATGTATTGGATTATCAACACCTCTGCCATAGGTCACCCCAAGTGACTTAGCAGGGGAGCTCGGGTTCATGGGGCGAGGTTCGTCTACGTGGAAGTTCGGATCAGGAGAGACCGTTTTTTTACAATCGCTCGACACACTGCCTATCTCTACTTTGGGAATGCTGTGTGGAGGCTCGTTTTAGGGAAAGGAAGGAGAGGAACTTCGGAGAATGAAAAGGGTATTAGGGGTGGGTAGAAATCTGGGGGGTCAGCGTGTCCAGGAGTGCGGATGTATGGGGCCATCCCTCCCACTGCGGTGCAAGGCGATGTTCCGAGATGGTAAGGCTGGAGAAGTCAAAGGGACTCCCTCAACCACTTTTTCTAGATCCGACCTGCCATGCAGCTGGTGGGCAGACGCATCCACCGCCAAGACCTGAACAAACCTCACCCCCACGAACCAAACGTTGCAAACAACTTGGGATGACCTACGGCAGACGTGTTGGTTATCTAATAAATGGTTCTCGGGGCAGTGGTACCCATACCCGATTCTCGTGTTTGTTATTTTTGTAATACGAAAAATGGATATAAAAAAGGCCTACCCTCCCACCCCCTCCCACCCCCTCCCACCCCCTCCCACCCCCTCCCAACCCCTCCCCCCTAAACACCCCTCCCCTCACCCCCTCACCCCCCACCTCTAACACCTCTCCACCCCCCGGCTCCTTTACCCCCCCCCCCCCTTCAGCCGCCCCTTTCATCTCATCTCAACTCTCCTCCAACCTCTCTCCCTTGGGAGATGTTGGACTCTTATGCGGTATTACATAACAATATTTTTTTGGAGCATTTGGGACTCTCGTGCGGTATTCACATAACAATAATTTACAATATATATATATATATTTTTTTAATTTAGTCTGCTTTAGAGTCAAACACGACTGAAGTAAAACTTAACAAACTTATAACAATAAATTTTAAAAAAAACGTGCTTCTCAAACGGACAGCTGTATGCGACCTGCGGACGTGTCGGACGAAAACACAAAAATTTATGTGAACCTATTCAAAAGAACTTCAACAAACAGAATTAAAGCGCACAAACCCTTTCTTTCTTTGAGTGGCCTGGCAACGCCCGCCGGGTGTCCGCTATATATAATGTTATATAGTGCAGGCGCTTGCATTATAATGCAGTTTTCCGGGACTTGGGATAGAACCATTACAGTTTAGTTGACCCCGAGGTTATAGAGGCCTTGCAACGCATGCCGGGTACCCGCTGTATTTAATGTTATATAGTGCAGGCGCTTGCAATATAATGTAGTTTCCCGGGACTTGGGATGGAACCGTTACAGTTTAGTTAACCCCGAGGTTACATTGGTCTTGCAACGCATGCCGGGTACCCGTTGTATATAATGTTATATAGTGCAGGCGCTTGCAATATAATGTAGTTTCTTGGGACTTGGGGTGGAACCATTACAGTTTAGTTAACCCCGAGGTTACATTGGTCTTGCAACGCATGCCGGGTACCCGTTGTATATAATGTTATATAGTGCAGGCGCTTGCAATATAATGTAGTTTCTTGGGACTTGGGGTGGAACCATTACAGTTTAGTTAACCCCGAGGTTACATTGGTCTTGCAACGCATGCCGGGTACCCGTTATATATAATGTTATATAGTGCAGGCGCTTGCAATATAATGTAGTTTCTTGGGACTTGGGGTGGAACCATTACAGTTTAGTTAACCCCGAGGTTACATTGGCCTTGCAACGCATGCCGGGTACCCGTTGTATATAATGTTATATAGTGCAGGCGCTTGCAATATAATGTAGTTTCTTGGGACTTGGGGTGGAACCATTACAGTTTAGTTAACCCCGAGGTTACATTGGTCTTGCAACGCATGCCGGGTACCCGTTGTATATAATGTTATATAGTGCAGGCGCTTGCAATATAATGTAGTTTCTTGGGACTTGGGGTGGAACCATTGCAGTTTAGTTAACCCCGAGGTTACATTGGTCTTGCAACGCATGCCGGGTACCCACTGTATATAATTTATTTATTTATTTACGGAAAAATAGTCCATTAACAATAATACGAATAACATGCGTTCGTTAAGGCCCGACCCGCCTAGCAATCGATCACCGTTCGCATCGATTACCGTTCGCAGGACATTTTTCGTAACAATCATCACTTTTCGTAACGCATTTACCAGCTTACCCCCCATGTGTCGAGCGTGCGCAAAGAAGTTTTACTTCAAAAAAATTATTTTGAAGCTGTTGGGACTCTTGTGCGGTATTCACATAAGAATAATTTACAATAAAAAAAAATTTCAAAATTTTCATAAAAATATTCAATGAACATGAATTTTTGCGTTCGGTAAACCCTGTAGTTTTTACAAACACGAAACAATGAAATCGTATTATTTGTTTCGTTTTAAATTCGTCATTTCCAAATATTACGATACAGAGCGCCGCGGAGACAACCGCCGGCTGCCACGTTTGCGGGCAGAGTGAATTCTCAATTCTCGAGTCGTCGAGCTATAAGAAAAATGGTAAAACGCGAGCTGTAAATTAATTAATATTAATTACTTCTTATGATTATTTTTCGATCAAAATTTTTATGACTTGTCAATAATGTCTAAGCAAAATAAGTATTTAAAAAAATCTTGAAATATATTAGTTTGGAAGTACGCAAATAAATACACAAACTGGCCAATTTACGTCAAGAAACACATGTAGGTATATATTTTTTAATGATTTTATTTAAACTAAAATTAAAATTCTAAAACATACGTTTACCAGATAATGTATGGATTTATTTAACTGCATGATTATATGATTTGAAATTGGTGTTGTATAATACATGTACTTTTTTGAAAATATAACAAATCTGCCAACGAACTATGGTATAACCTTATTATACTTAAAATAAACATTTTTTTATCAAAATTTAATCCATAACTTTACTAGATAAAAGAACAATCTTTCAAAATCAATTTATAATTTTTTGTGGAAACGAGTCAATAAGTCTAAACACTGATTTAAAAATGACATATTTCTGGTTTCTCTGGTAATGTCCTCTTAACAGAGAGAGAGGGTTACAAAAGTTCTCTTATCGGCAGGTCCAGGAAATATGGGAGAATTAGAAATACTAGCGCAATTTTCGACGCTGACTATTCTTGCTTCTTATTTTATCATGTTCTTGTAATTTCACAGATAAAGTAATATATCGCAAGTTTATACAGATTGAGTATCAATATTTGTACTAAGTATGAATCTGTTTTTGCAACTCTCGCAAGAATGCCTACGATCGACTATTTATCACCATGTACTGGTTTGAGATATGCAAAATATCGTACGGCAATACATTAAATGATTTCATTAACAACTATTAATATTTCATTGATTTCGCTAATTCAAACGAAACTGAAAAAGCCTTTAGCATTATTCACGAATACCTTCCAATTTATATGATTCACACTAGTCTCAGACGCTGAAGTGAAAGTAGTTGCTTCTAGTGTGACATCATCGGTCATCAGCGAGATGTTAATTCACCTTCGCGAAATTCCCGCTTTCTTTATTTCTGTGAATATTTTGATGTCATAAACAGCTTCTTCATAATCTTGCCGCACGAGTCACTTGCTGATGGTACTCATCACTTTATGATACCAATAATTTTGGTCTTTTCATTTATATATTTCGTTTCTGAGAACTTAAAATAAATAGAAAGTGATTATCTTTATAATATGAATGAACACGTATATGAAGTCAGCATTACGGCAAAGCTTCTAGAAGGATTTTCAGGAACATAATATCATATTAGCTAAGCAGGTTTAGCTGGCTAGACTTGCGGTTTTGTTCGTCATTTCGACGTAAACGTTGTTCACGATTTATTTCGCTTGAATTATTATGTAACTGCAGACTTACGGCCGTCTCGTGTTACAGACTACTAAATATATTAAATGCATGTCTGATGTAGTTTATATGACTTCGCGCAATCTCTGGGTAGATATAGAATTTCCTATATTTATTTCAAGTGTATGACATGCAGCACCCAGTGCCTGTGTTAGTAAATTTATTTACCGTTATTGATTGAACCTGACCCTTTGAAAGATGCTAGTTTCATATAATGAAATGCTAGATTGCCAATGAAGATGCTAAATGAAGGAACAGAATGAAATGTAGGAACAGGCTGCAGTGGGCTGTTCCTTCTTCGATTCGGTTCCATGACAACTCAACAAAGTACCATTTTAACACTCCTTTAGATGATGAAAAACAAAATAAAAAAGCCATAACCTAACTCAAAGTAACATATTTAACCAATTTTTTTTTAATCAATTTTTCATTGACTTTTCAAAGGAGTGATGGTGAGGTTGCAATTGTTGAGTTGTTCGGTCACCCTTCGATTCTATTTAAACCTTCTTCAGATAATTTTAGCACATCTAAATCATTTAAATTAATAATAATTAAAAACTAATTTAAATTAATAAATCATTTTTATAGATAAGTGACTTCAGTTGTAGGACATGAAGAAACTTCGTTCGCGAGTTAAAATCTTGGATCGCTAAATTAATCGTGTTTTTTTTTGCATCTTAAATTTTTATGTTTGAAATGTGTCATCTGTGAATTTATTAATTAAAAATAATATACAGTATATTTACCACACTTTCCTGAGTGGAAGATACTCTCAGTATTGCCCCGTTGTAGGACCACTATTCAGAATTGAATTGCCGACCTGCATAACGATTCTATATCTTTTGTGGGATCGTTAACGATATAACGGACGTGATCTCCTGTCAGATTTGTGTGATCTTTACATATTTACTGTCACATATTTTAGTTTAGATCGTTTTAAACACAAATTCCTGTAAGTATGCATTATTATTTATTCATACAATGTACTTTGTACATAGAAAAAGCAAACAAATCACACAAATCTGACAGGAGATCACGTCCGTTATCTCGATAACGATCCCACAAAAGATATAGAATCGCTCGGCTGAACTTGATACGAACCATTCTCTCGCAGGTACAGCACTTTACTGACTTTACAAAGACCGTAAGCTAAAGAGAAAGATGCGTAAAACATATGTACGTGTGACAGAGAAAGGCGTAACCGCTTTTAGAACCTTAAATTCACATATTGCGACGATTTCTGTATTAACGTCACGTAGGTATTAACGTTTGGCGTGCACTATACTTATGAATGTATCCAAATGTCAGAATTCAGAATGCTATAAATATTAGTTAAAGCACCCACACAACAATGTAGCCTAATACGATGCCTTTTTAACCAAAGCTTTTGTAGTGAATGGCAAAAAAGCTAATCAAAGCTCTCCACCGACATTGTGTTGGTTTCCTGTTCGGCAGTCATTTGTATCAGCTGTGACATCAGCTGTCAGCTGTCAGACATCAGCTGTGAGGGAGATGGATGGTCTGGGCGAGGCAAACAGCACACACCGCGAGGTCAATTCATTTCTAATTTTTACCATCGATATTGTCCTGCCTCCGAGAGCTCCGTTGAAACCATTCATTCTGTTACTTTCGTTGTATATGAGAAAGAGGGAGACGTCACAACGGATCTATATTACACTTTCACATTATCTATTGAAGTATTTTTCCAAATTATACCATTGATCGACGCGAAAAAACAGCGTTCTTAAAAGACATTTAATTAAATCATTACTTACGAAATATTTTTCTATTGGATTGTGGTCGAGGGGTAAGGCCCTTGACTCGCAATCCGGAGGTCGCGGGTTCAAATCCCGGCGTGCGCAAATACATTTTATTTGCTTAGTTTGTTAATTAAAAATAATATGTTTTATATTTGCGTTTCATTCCAGAGTGGAAGAAACTCTCACCTTCCTTTTCCCCATCCGCTTTCCCTCGTACTACCTTCAGCCTCGCAGTACACCCCAATTGGTATATTGCCGTAGTCTCACAGGCTCCAAGCGGTTGGGAGCAGTTAAGACTCTTGTGCGGACTCTCGTACCTAAAAAATTAAGCGTTGTAATATAAGCCAAAATTGCTAGTTATAAAATGTAATATTAAATTTAAACGTATATATTTATATAGCGCAGCTTAGTGTTATTTCACTTCAAGTGCGCTAGTTGCTAGTTATAATAAATATTCTACTTTTGGGACTGGTACTAATTTATATTATTTACGTATTCCTGGATTTGGGAGGCGGGTGTGGGAACCGCCGCCCCGGGAACCCTTTATTGTATAACCAACACCCCTGCTAAAGGTCATCTCAAGTGGTTTGCTACGTTTGGTGATTTGGTAGGGATGCCCGGGTTCACGGGGTGAGGTTTGTCTAGGTCTTGGCGGCGAATGCGTTTTCCCGCCTACTTCGTGGCGGGCCGGATCGGGAGAGACTGGTTGAGGGAGTCCTAACCCAGACCTCTCCAACCGGACTCTCTCGACTCATTGGCAGGCAATGCAGTGGGAGAGTTGGATTCATACGTCCATCATTCCTGAACACAATGACCCCAAATTCCTACCCACCCCTCCTATTTTTTCCTTCCCAGAACTTCCTCTCCTTCCTTTCCCGTAAAAGACCCTCCACATACCCCAGAGATGACACAGACCCTGCGAGAGTTTTTTTCTCAGGGCCTCAGGAGCCATGATAAAAAAATACTTATAATAAATAGTTGCAAAATGTATTTACATCTGCTCTCAAGATTAAAAAATGATTTCTATGTGAGCCCTAACTTATTTCACATCACGAGGTTTGGAGCTTCTAAATATCCATTTAATCGCTTATGGTGTGTTAATTACACCTCCATCAAAGTCGAAAGTGAGAAGAGTAGCGAAATCTAGAATGAAATATTTGGATGTCATTTTCTAAACAGATAATTTTATGAGTTCGTTATTTGTATAATCAAATACCAATACTTATAGGACAAGCAAAATTAGCACAAATATCTATAAAGCATTATGGTAAACAATTATAAACACGTCACTCGATTGAATTTATCGAGCGTATATGTCGCCTGTGATTATATAATATTAAATGCAAGAACTGATCAATTTGCCAGTTACATAAGATGAAGAATTCGCTAAGTAGAATCTCTTCACTTCGCCGACCTCCATTAAAATACTAAAAATACTCCGCCGTATGGTAATTCTGGCATTCGGAGTATTAAATCATTTTCCCCGCAGCGTTCGCGATATACGAAAAACGAAATCAAGGTGAAAGGCAGGAAATGATATGAGATAATTATAATCCAGGAATTTCGTATGTAAATTTTTAACTTTAACTTTCCAGAAGATAACAAAGTATACATTAATGAACAACTGACACCACAAAATAAACACCTACTGTTCCTGGCAAAATCATCAAGACTTGGTTACAAATTTATTTGGGCTAAAAATGGACACATTATGATGAGAAAAGATGAATTAGCCCCAATCATCCAAATAAGACAGCCGGCAGACATTCCCGAAGAAAAGAGGATCAAGTAACCACTTTGCATGTGTAAATTTTTTCTTTCAACATGTCAGACGAAAATTTATTGTATGAAAATTATATTTGTAATGATACCAATGAACTAAATAATCACTTTAAAGATATAAACTTTTCAGTTCTTAATATGAACATACGTAGCTTAAGAAAACATTTTGATGAACTCTGTGTACTTCTCGAAAGTCTAGATTTTTCTCCGAGTATTGTTATTTTAACAGAAACACAGATGAAAGAGGTAATTACCTATAACCTTCCAGGATATGTCACCATTTCATCTGAATGCAAACATACTGGGCACGATGGTATCACCGTATTTGTGAAAAATTGTCTTAAGAAAACTACCTTCAAAATTTTAGATTTTAAAACAGCTAATGCAATTGAAGTAACATTCAAGCACAATAACTGTAATTATCTGATATTAGCTATATATAGATCTCCTTCCTTAAATGAATCACTTTTCACTAACGAGCTAAATTCATTTTTTAAAACGGCTAACAGAAAAAATTTCAATTTTTCAATATTATCTGGAGATATCAATATAAACATTAATGAAAATAACAAAAGAACAAACTGTATAAATGAATACTTAGATTGTTTATCATATGCAGGATATCAGTCATACATAAACTCTCCAACAAGAGAAAATTTGAATAACTCCACGACTCTAGATCATATATTTGTAAAAACACACAAACACGTCAAAACTACATCTTCAACTCTACATACAAACATTACTGACCACTACCCAACATTTTATGGACACAACCTCTTAACCACTAATTTAAAAGAAAACTCTGGTAATCTAGAAAAAAATAATATTAACTACGGACTACGACACATTAAACAATCTACTCCATTCACAAAAATGGGACAATGTACGATCGACAGCTAACCCACATTCAGCATTAGAATTGTTTTATAAAACTCTACAAGATTATATATCGAAAAGCACATACAAAATTGTTATTAATAAGCGAAAGTATAAAAAAATCAAACCTTGGATTACTGTAGGACTAATAGTCTCCATTAAACACAGAGATAAACTTTACAGAGAAATGTTAAATTATGAAAAAACCTGTCAAAAAAATAACGTTAGAATAATGTCTTTTATGAAAACAAAGTATTTGATGTATAGAAACTTACTAAATAGGTTAATAAGAAGTTGTAAAAAGAAATACTATTGTGAACAAATTGATAAAGCAAAAAATGATACCAAAAAAACGTGGAATATTATTAATGAAATAATGAACAAAAAAAAAATGGCATCAACTGATGTGAAAGAGATTAAAATAAATAACAATAGTATAACTGACAAATCGGCCATTGCAGAAAACTTTAACAACTTCTTCACAAATGTAGTAGATCAAGTACTTGAATCTTCTAGTAAAATTGATAGTACAACACCCGTAGACTCATCTTTGCATTTACTCTCAACTTACGATTCAATAAATTCCTTAGAATATTTTTCACCTATCACGATAAACGAAATTGTTAAACACATTGATAGTCTAAAGTCAACAAATTCTACAGGAATTGATGGTTTATCGGGTAACACACTAAAAAAAATAAAACATAATATTTTAATTCCATTGCTACATATTTTTAATATATCACTAAAAGAGGGACATTTCCCTGAACAATTTAAAATCTCCACCATCATTCCAATTCACAAATCAGGAGAAACGCACATATTAGACAATTACCGACCTATTTCCTTAGTTTCAAACCTCTCAAAAATATTTGAAAAATGTATCAAAAATAGAGTAATGAATCACCTAGAACAAAACAAAATTCTGTCCCAAAATCAATATGGTTTCAGAAGTAACCTAAGCACTGAAGATGCAATATTCGATTTGACAAAAAAATTGTACACATCTGTTGATAAAAATAAAAAATGCCTAGCTTTATTTTTAGATTTAAGAAAAGCTTTTGATACGGTTAACCACAAAATACTTATAAAAAAAATTAATCGAATAGGTTTCAAAAAAGATACATTAAAAATTCTCACAAACTATCTCAAAGACAGAAAACAAAAAACAAAAATAGGGAATTTTTATAGTACTGAAACGAGGATAAAAAATGGAGTACCACAGGGTACTGTGCTTGGCCCAATCCTGTTTTTAATATATATAAATGATTTATGTAATCTTGTAATCCCTGGTGATATTGTATCTTATGCTGATGATACAGTAATAATTGTAAACGGAAAATCCTAGTTTGAAACTTATTTAAATGCATCAAAATGTATTGCACATGTCTCATCATGGCTAAATAGTAATAGACTCTTCCTAAACAACAATAAAACATTTTACCTACCTTTTTATAAAAACAGTAAAAACAAACCCCCCAATAACCTTAAAATTAGAATTCATAATACTAACTGTAATCAAGTAATATGCTCATCTTGCTCTAAAATTGTAAAAGTTGAAAAGATAAAATATTTGGGTATATGTATTGATACAAATTTAAATTGGCATTCACAAATAAATAATACCGTTTCTAAATTGAGATATCTTACATACATATTTTACAGACTCAAAGAAGTATTGAATATTGACAAATTGAAAATGATTTATTATTCTATGGTGCAATCTTCACTCATGTATGGAATAATAGGATGGGGTGGTGCCCTTGATACTTTTATAAAACCTTTACAAACAACTCAAAATTATATTATCAAAGTTATGTATAATAGAATTAAAACATTTTCGACAGATGCTTTATACAAAGAATCTAAACTATTCAGTCTCCGTAAACTATTTATACTGCAAACTATGAAATATATCTTTAAAAACGTAAACAAATTCGAAAAAAATGTAAACAGAATCAACATTAGAAATAATAATGTATTTTTTTATTGGTGCCCTTTTTTACTCATTTAAAGTACGCTCTAGCGTGTTTAAATCGCACTTTATGGAACGCGCGTTTTTTAAAGTTACCATGGCAACATCAACAAATCAACAAAATGTGAAGAAATAAGAACTATTAATGAATTCGTGATGTGACATCACAATATCTTGTTGTCATGGAAATGAAAAACACAAACATTAATTTGCAATCTGTCACATAAGATTAATAGTTGACATCACAGTTTTTACTAGTTATTGTGTGTTGTAAAATGAGTTCTAACATTGATAATTTAAATAATAATATCAATATTTATGTTTTCAAAGTGTACCAATAAAAAAAAATAGCGTAAAGTATTCGTGGATAACTGGTCTTTAAAACACTTGCTTTATTTCGAGCACTCGGCTACGCCGTCGTGCTCGAAAAATCGCGCGTGTTTTAAAGACCTGTTTATCCACTTATACTTTAATATACTATTCTATACCCCCCAAACACACACAAAACAAATGCAAACTCACAGTAGTTTTCACGGACGTATATAAGGGGGGGGTCTTGGGGGTCCGGACCCCCCCCATTGCACCGCGCCGATTGTAGAAATAAAGGCTGATTGATTAAGACTGACTATTTTTTTCACGAAAACATGACCTTATATATTTTTTTTAATTTGCGGACCCCCCCCTTATCAAAGCTATATATACGTCCGTGGTAGTTTTATTGGACCTCGTACCTTCAATAGTTTACCAAAACATATTCAAGTTGCAACAAAACTTCCGCATTTCGTAAAAGAGTTAAAATTATGGCTAAACCATACAGATGTAAAAACTCTATTTATTTAGTTTTATTTCACTTTATGTTTCTAAAAACTCTATTTATTTAGTTTTATATCACTTTTCTCACAAACTTTACACCTATTATTACAATGTATATCATTAATTACACTTACACTTATTTAACCGTACACTATTGTATACACTTTTTGTACAAAATGTTTTAAACAATTTTTGTTTTTGCTTTATATACCCCTGTTTGTTTTTTTCTAGGTACTAAAAAAAACTTTTTTCAAATATATTACCCACGCACAGGCTGCGCCTTTGTGGGTTCCCACATTATTGTAATGATTTTCAAATATCTAAATATAAATTGTAAAATATGGGAAAAATAAAGGAATTAAAAAAAAAAAAAAAAAAAAAATACAAATGGACCTGTTTTAAACTTTACCATTGCTGGAATGTGGAAAAAACGCAGGTTGTATTAAATATGAAGATTAATCATTGAAGAAGAAGATAATAGGTACTTAAAGATCTTTTTTTATTTATTTTTGTTGAGTTAGTTTATACTTAGAATAAAAAAACCAATTAAGCACAATGAAACATTTCATTTGATAAATTTAAATATTTTTACAGTAAGCATAACATTTCTTTTTAAATACATTCATTATTTCTTCATTCTCCATACTTTCAGGCATTTCATCATACATCTTTAGTCCTCTACACATTAGGCAGTTCTTTGATTTTGATTTCTTCATTTGTGGCAATCGAACTCTGTTTATATTTCTTGTTTCGTAATTATGTACGGCTCTATTAAAAACAATTTCATCCCTAAAGTATTTTGGCATTGGGTTTTTTCATAATTTTATGCACAAAAATTTACACACTAAAAATAATAGTCTCTTTTTTATTGGACCCCAATTTAGCTCCTCTAACATTTGATTAATCATTGCGTATTTGCCTTTCCCCAGTATCTATACATCGCATAGCTCTGTTCTGTATAACGTCTAGTTTGTTCAAGTTTCCTTCATTGGCCAAATATAACATCGTAGAGCAGTAATCCAAATGTGGAGCGAATATAGTTTTATAAATGAGCTCCGTAGTGTCTTAGTCTTCTAAGAAAATTTACCTTTTTTAGCACATATTCAAAATTTGCTGTGAAAATCAGTTTTGAATCTTGTATTTCACCCAAGTATTTGATTTCATTTACTTTTCTAATTTTTTCACCATTAATTTTTGTCAAATATAACCCTGTGTTACACGAATATAAACGAACTAGAGAACAAGAAACAAAAAATATAAAGGTAACGGTCGCAACTGGGAATCGAACCCAGGATCTCTACCGTACCGTGATAAATTTTAATGTGTGTTGTTTCACAAATTATTAATTTAAAAAATATTATAATGTATTATAAAGAATTGTACAAATTATACAATTATTTGCAGCACGTTCCAGAGTGGAAGATACTCAACAACGTAAGATCACCGTTCACAATTGAAAAGTTGCTTGAACTGGGTTTTGCCGTGTTTGGTGACCAGTTCTGAATCGTCAGGTATTTCCTCACCTTCCTATTCCCAATTCCTTTCCTTTCCCTCGGCCCCACAATATTCCCAAACCGGGGATGACATAGTCTCACTGACGGTTGGGGGCAGATTAGACCCTTGTACGTTATCCACAAAAAAAAAAAAAAGAGACCATGCATATGAATGTGAAAGAAGCAAGGAGTGTATGCCTAGACTGAGTAGTTTGGCGGTCCGTGCTCTCTGCCTGGAAACAGCTTGATGGTTAGCTGCATGAAAACGGTTTGTTAGTCAGTTGGTTAAATATTCTATAACTTCAGTGTTTTTAGACCACATTGTGGTCAAATATGACGTATATAAGATAAATGCATACCGCAACGAAGAGCATATCAAACAATCACATTAGTTTTTATTCGTGGGACACCTTCAAAAATGATAATATTACTACATAATATGTGGTTTTTGGTTTAGGTATAATGGTTGTCAACTCCTAAGAAGATTAATTTCCAGAATCTACGCTTTTGAATAAAGTTATAGATTTCTCAACTTATGCAAGTCACTCGGAGTTTCCTAGCATACATAAATAGTTTATTAACATTTTCAACAACACCTGTGCTGATTGTTTTACCGTACGTGCGCGTGTCGGTATGGTTGTGTTTATTAATGTAAATGTGTACCTAATGACATGTGTGGCTAATTACAGGGATGTAAGGCTTGGACCCCAGGCTTTTCCTGTCCCACGGGCTCTCATGTGACCCTCAGGTAGGTGACCTTGAGACTTCTCCTTAACTTGGAGAAGACTCACGGAAACTTCATGGGTTACCATGGAAATGATACTTCACGAAATCAAGAGGTCATCTACAATTTCTACCCTAATTACGACCTCCGAAGTTTTCAGAATATACGAGTTACCGCGGATAGCCCGTTGAAACCCTCCCTCCTCTGACGCATGATGTATCTAAAAAACACGATAAGGGATGAATGATAGGGATGAATTAAATTGCGCTGCCGGAAACCATAAAAACTACTCCAATCAATAAATTCAAAATTCGTTTTAAGAATCACATTAAAGATGGTCAAAATATTTCCTCCTTGCAATAAAATCCAAATAAATGGAATATTTTTAAACGCCATTTGAACAAACTAAAATCTGTTTATGGAAGGTGATGAAACACGCTTTCGAATTTTATAATTCGCAATTTAAATAAATAAAAATCAATCGCCGAAATTTATGTACGGCATGTACGCGCATAACTTCCGAACGACTGCACCAAATTCCTTTTTTTGTATTCGTTATTGCCAGGACAAGGTTTGTATAAAACTACTGGTGAGCTCTGGCATTATGAAATTTGTTTAAAAAATTGCAATAGTTGGCACGTGAGCCGTTTGTACACTGAATGTATGGAATACGGGAGGGTGGAGGGGAACTCGGGTGGGGGTTCACTGGAGGGGGGGGGGGGACCAGGGAGGGGGAGGGGAACCTGAGAGGGGGAGGGGAACTCAGGAGGGGGGTTTGCGCGACGGGAGAAGGGGGGAGTGGAGTGGGAACGTGAGAGGGGAAAGGGACGCGTGAGAGGAAGAGAGGCGGAAGGGGAACGGAACGACTGGGAAAGGACACGCGGGGAGAAACGATTTCTTTATTAAATGGCATAGCAACGCATGCCGGGTACCAGCTAGTAAACATATAATTTTCGAAATATAAAAATTTTGGATGCAAATATAAAAAAGTTTTAAAAATGGCTCACCTTACGTTCTTTCTAACTAAAATAATAAAAAAAAAACACACCCACACATATTTTATTGGACAAATGTATTATACTATACTAACTTTTTTGTCGTGTCATATAAAAATAATAATTAAATAATTCCCAAAGTTTCATTTAATTTTTTCAAATTATGGTCGGAAACTTTGGTTTCAATGGTGTACATTTTAATTATTTTGCGGATAACTTTTTTATTTGGATATAAAGCGTGGTGTTTTCTCTTTCTAACGCTGTGTATATCAAATTTCTAAATATGATATTAAGGGAGACACAACGATTTCTATGAGACATATGTGAGTAGTTCCGAAAACCGAACAAATTAGCATCAGGGGTTAAGCGAGATAAAATGTAGTAGTATGTACGTTATAATTAGAAATTTGAAAATTAATACGTAAAATAAAATAAAATAAACTGTTAACTGCCTAGAGTCTGAGACATTCCCCGATTGGGAGTATATTGTGGAGCCTTTAAGAAGTGGATTCCTAAATAGGAAAGTAGAAGTTGGAAAGCATGGTTATTTAGATCGGGTCACACTATACAAGGCTAATGCCATTTCAAGCAACATTTCGATTTTGAATGGTGGTCTTACATCAGGACGATAATTACCTACTAGGAGTATCTTCCTCTTTGGTACGTGCCGTAAACATAGGTACTTTATATTCATTATTCATATTAAAAGAATATATAATTTTGAAATAAAATTATAGCCGTATTGACTCTTTTACACAAAAAAGTATAAATTGATTTCGAAAGATTGTCCTTTTATCGGGTAAAGTTATGTTTAAATTATGAGAAAATGTGTTTATTCTTAGCATAATAAAGTTATACCGTAGGTCTTTGGCATATATGTTAAATTTTCAAACAAAATTTTGTATTATGCGACACACATTTCAAATCATATCATATGCGGTAAAATAAATCAATAAATCTTGGAAAGCTATGTTTCAGAATTTTAATTTTAGTTTAAATAAAATCATTAAAAAAAGATCCGCGCACGTGTTTTGTGACGAAAATACTTCAGTTTGTCTATTTATTTATGGTCTTACAAACTAAAATATTTAAGATTTTTTTAAATTCTTATTTTGCTTAGACATTATTGAAAACTTATAAAAACTTATGATCAAAAAGTAGTTTAAAAAGTAGATAATTTTAATGGTTTTATCATCACGCATTTCATCATTTTTGAATGTAGGTATAAATTAAAGCAACATTTGAATGAAATAAAATCGATATTGAGGTATTATTTAAAAAAATATGGCACGGAGAATAATTAATCTTTCTCACTGGAACCGCCCTGTACGATCGTAAGAACATCTTTCGACAAAATTTGGATTCTCGGCCGCTGGCTGGTTAAAGGCCCTTAATAAAATGTCTTCAGTGATGTGGACAAAAAGGGCTTTAAAGAGTTAATATCACTACAGGAAACCATCTTCTACTCGTGGCTATGGTTCTACTGTATTGTAAAATTCCAGTCGGTAGGTACCGTACATATTATTAGCTTTGGACAGGTACCTAACCAATTTTTTCACAATTATTGGACCCCAGGCAATGATTAAACTGTCGCTTTTGAGTTTTTTTTTTCTGATTTGTATAGATACCTAGATCAAACACCGCAAAGGTCTGGAGTGTGGGAAGAGATGGGAATCGACGTCAGAATTAAATCATGCATATTATTATTTAGGTGAATGATGACCCACTTTAGCAACGCGTCAGTTTTTCCCATTTATCTGTTATCGAGTGGGTAGAATGTAGAATGAAAATTCGCCTAAATTTGACAAAACTTATATTATTTTGTATCAATATTAAACATTGTTGATTATGGTATAAAAATCTATTTTAAACTGTTACACTATCAGTCGTGTACTATTTGACGATTTGATCCAATGTATGAAAAAGGGGTGAAATTTATCGCCATTAGAGATATTATACGTCAATGCCATTAGAGCAAAATGTCGGGCTTTTGGTCTCTATTTTATTAGATACAAGCGATTTCCCGGCATGCGTTCCAATCAAAGATATTGATATATAAGGAGATGTGCTATCCGCCGTTTTTACTAGGTGAGACTGCGCTTCCGGGAGTCGCCGTTGTTGTTTACCAATTCACGAATAAACTAAACGAACGAATAATTAACGAATAAACTAAACGAACGCTGAACTAAATGAACAAATTCTTTCCGTATTCAAATTATTTCCGTGGTTCAAAACCGAGCTCTCAGAAATGTTTTTGGACTTCCATGGGACACCCATG
The DNA here is from genome assembly GCA_917563855.2 of Limnephilus lunatus. Taxonomy (NCBI): domain Eukaryota; kingdom Metazoa; phylum Arthropoda; class Insecta; order Trichoptera; family Limnephilidae; genus Limnephilus; species Limnephilus lunatus. The sequence continues at coordinate 75,348,783 of OU830598.1, forward strand.
TCAAAGACATCTATTCAGTTTCCGGTATTCTTCCAATCACAGTCCTTCCTAAACATGAAATCACAAGCACCATCTTACAAATTACTCAACAATCAACTCACACTAACATCAAGCCACTTTACAATCAAGACATTCACACTCACAATACTCGAAATAGCAATAAAATCCGCATACCTCAAACACACACTACAAAATATGGGATAAAATCTCTGAACTATGTTGCCTATACACTATATAATTCGCTTCCAGATATGTACAAGGGAAACCAGCAAAATAAAAAAGTTCAGAATAATGCTTTAAAAGAATATTTTTTTAAATACGTTTAAGGATGAAACTATGTAAATTTTCTTATCATGTCTCATTTGTCTTGTTTCCTTTTCTCTTCTTTTCTTTTCCATTTATTTGTAATCATAATCATCCACATTTGTATAACCTTGTTCTATGTTTCTTTAATTATTTTCTATTGTTGTTTGCTCACTCAACCTGTTTTTTTTTTAAATTTATTTTTTGTCTATGTTGTATGTGAAACTTATATTTTTAATATCCATTTTCCAAGTAAAACTGTAACTATTTCCTCACACCCATGAATTTTCCTCCTGTCCTAAAATGAGTTCTGTAACTCATCGGGATTGCTCCAGCAAGTAATAAATACAATAAAAAAAAAATAGTAATAAAAAAGTACATTGTTAGCCAATAATAATGCACACCTTCAAAAAATCAAGAAAATGAACAAATTCTTTTTGTATGCATTTTGGGAAATGAACATGCTAACATCGGCGACATTTATTTCTTAAAATTAGCGCAATATAAACATGCAATCAAAAATTATTATTCCAAAATGTAACTTTATATACGCAATATGGACATGTTAAAATGAAATGATGATATTTCTCATTGTTCTTTTTTGTTATTTTTTGTTGTGATACACAAAATGATTGTATGTTATTTTTAAGTTTAAAACTATTATTATGTAATGATATTATTTTTCTTACTTTTGTATTCTATTATATGTTTATTTATAAAAGGCAGTATAGCCGTTTATGTAATTAAAATAAAAAATAAAATAAAATAAAAAAAACTTGGCGCATTAGGCCTTAGTTCGGCGACAGTCGCGCGGACGTCATAGCATATCTCTTTGTATTTGAATATCTTTGGTTCCAATGCTACTTAATAAATTATTTCTTCCTGTCCTGCGTGTCCTTATCCATTTTCTCCGTGTCATTCTCCATTTCTCCATTCGTCCTGTTCCCCTTCCGCCGCCCCTACCCATCCCATGTCCCCTTCCCCTCACGTGGTTCCCCTCCACCTTCTCCGCCTTCCCTCACCCCTCTCACGCTCCCCTGTCCCGCAACACCCCTCCCGCGTTCCATATATTCAGTCCCAGTACATTCAGTTTTAAAAACAGCTCACGTGCCACCTATTACAATTTTTTATTTAAATATTCACACTTGTGTATCATAAGAACAATCAATCAAATTAAAATATCAATAATTCTTACTTTCTACTTCAACTAAATTCATTAATTTAAAGAGATTAATCGAAAATTGAATTTTTATTCAACAATCGATGAAAATTAATGACATTAATTAATGACATTAATCAATGACATTTTTGACAATTTCGTAAGAGTTTTTGTAATTATTAAAAAATATTTCAGATGTATTGTCATGCGGTTGTCATAATCCAAAATCTTCGCCAGGGTGGAAAGAAGATATTTTGAAAGTTTCAAACATTTTCAATATAGGAAATAGGAATATATAGACAACTGACGTATATTTTGATTTTTATATATATAGATTTTTATATGTATAGTAGATATTTCACGACACACGACACGAAGAAACTCGAAAGGATCATTATTATTTTTCACATCAGAAAAATTGAAAATTTCAATAAGCGTTTTGTCTACCTGATATGGATAGCGCCAAATTTTCAATAACGGTACTACAAGGTGAGTAGAACTTTCAATAATAAACTTTTTTTAAATCTGAACAAACCACAGCATCACGCTTACTTAACTAGCGTTTCCAACATGCCAGAGAAAACAGACTGAAGTAAAAATAAAAGTGCAAGGCCATTTAGTGCTATGAGTTATGATTTAGTTTCCTGTGTTTACCGGGCGAACATCTGTTGACTCCATTTCCTCGGACCAGTATACAGTCTGTCGAGTGGGAAGTCTGGTGTTCGATACCCGGTGCTGTGACAAGTGGGTGGCAAGTGGGTGGCGGGGGACGTGGGAGGTACCGGCAAATCCAACTCGATTAATAAAATTCCGAGGTTATTGATTAATCAAAACAACCGACATTCTTGTCTTAACGTGAAGCAATGTTCGAGAAATGGCAAATGATTATCTCTGTCCTCTATCTTGCCTTATCTGGTCGTGACAATGACAACAACCAACAACTGTGTGTAATTATGTTACCTATGACTCTTACAACAGTTATGACATTCGTGTTGGTAATCAACTTTAGTTTTGCCTATGAATGGGCATAAGAGATTAATGTCAATGGCATCAACGTATGACAACGTAATTTAATGTACTATACAGTATGCACGAAAGTGTTATCTAATTGCTGAATAACTTCGTGGTCTTGAGATTCTCAGACTTGTCTTTCGGCTTGGAGATTTAGTGGTTCGATCATTCCGCCGTACGCCGTAGTGCAAAATACGTAGAGACAACGATTTTGACTGTTCAAAACTGGGCTAACATTTTTCCGAGAAAGAAATTTCCTCACTTATTCAAATGATAATTGGACATTGTTCCTTCTCACCTTTTTAAAACTTCACGTTCTTGACTCCCAAGATTGTATATTCTGTGGTTTAGAAGCGGGAACTTTAGATCACATATTTGTTGGTTGTCCCTCTCTAAAGAAATATCCTCTCTTATATCAAGCCGTATCTAAAAATGCCTCCCCTCCTTACAACATCTCATCTCTTATAAGTCTGAACTCAACCTCAATTTTCCATATAATTTTAAAATGTATCCATTTAAATCAAATTAATATATAAATTCACCTTTCCTTTCTCCATAACTATAATTGATGGTATAGAACGCCCTTCAAGGGTGAAAGCCAGAAATATTTGAAAGAAAAGGGCTAATTTAAAATTAATTCCTTTGTAATTTTACGTAAGTTTTTCAAAAGATTCTTACGAAGTTGGTCAATTTTTGCAGATTTTTAACCAACTTCCAAACAAAATACTTTATATTTGAGCATTTCGAGAGAAAACATCACTACTGTAAATTACAATTACCTACCTGTGCACCGTGCATGGCCCTCGATAAAATGTAAGAAGGTATAGATTTGCATATTTGCATATGCAAATGCATATAACTCTCTAATTACGGCGTTAATGCATATTTTAGCATTTTTTCCCAATCGTCCATATTTGGCGTTTGAAGCCGCATCCATTATACAAAATATCGCCCTCATCTCAACACATTTCCACAAGTTACCAGATACCATAGAGAAATTGCAATAAAAAAACCTTCCTCTATTTAAATCAATAGAAATACTGGAAACAATGATTGAACTCGCCAACGCTCTTCCCAATTCAATATCAGAAAAGATTCGTGAAAAGTTAGATGCTATTTTGTTTAAAAATCCGAGTCTTGAAGACATGAAGAACATTAATGCCTACATCAACGGCACAGGTCATACATATCCTGCATAAACAAGTATCTCCAGAAATGGCGCCAATTTTTTTAAATTTTGTCGGATGACGTCAGTTGACGTAGAGAAGTCGTTTTCGGCGTTTTAGGTGACAAACATCAAAATTTTTTGCTCGAAAATTTGGAAAAATACTGAATTGTATATTGTCACAAAAACTATGCATTATTTTAAGAATATTTCGCTGTTTTTGTATAGTCTTTAATTAAAATATATAAAAATAAAAATGGTTTTTCGATTTTGCATTGTGCATATTTTAGGCATATCAAGAGTTTTTAGTGCATATTTCGGCCTTTTTTAGTGCATATTTGCGTGCATATTTTGGCACTTTGTTAGTGCATATAATCCGATGTCTAATAATAACACATCCCCATATACACTAGCCTAGCTTTAGGTACATATTATAGTGATACATCTTATATGTTACAATGTATTTTTTATTATTATTTTTTTTTATTTATCTATAAAAAGTATATTCACATTGGTTTTTTTATGCCTGTCTCACTAGGATATACCTGTGTCTGTGTATTAAATTGTTACTATGTACATTGTAACATATTTTGTGTAAATGATGTAACATTATTTGTTTTTAATAAATATATCGGAAAATAAAAATATATACATATCTATATTTAAAATAATGTTGATGATATTATATTTCCCAAATGCGGTAAATATATCAAGTAGGTAATTACTGTAATTAGTAATATATTTTTATAACTAATCGTTTTATAATGCCAAACTACAAATGATTGATTTCTAAAAAAATATAAATAAAGGATGTTCGAAAGCATATTATATTCTAAAATTATTTTTATTCGATCATATCACCATTTTAAGTTTTGCCATTAGTTTATTTAGATATAAATATTTAGTGGTCACGTTCAAAGTCTGACCATGCCTCAAAATAAGTATTTTTGCCATGGTGTTGGTAGTGATGAAATTATCATTGTCCAGTAAAAGATCAGTCGTAATGGCAAGTAAAAATCAATATCTCAACCACTACACAAATGAAGAACTCATAACGGAAGGCAGTTTCATAAACGACTGCATTTCTAAAGTTAATCTTAATCCGCTTTCACAATCGCCGTTTCGTGTAAATGTGTGGGAGGATCTTGCGTAGACTAAGTGATGATCGGGCTCATCTGCTACTTAGCTCTATCCTTGTGCTTGTGACTTTAAGAGAACACATCACAACATCGAGATACTTAAAAGTGGTGTCTAGAGAGATGCTGTAATAAAGGTACCTACATCAGATCTGTAACTGGTTCCAGGGCCGCTGCGAGGGGTACCTACTGCCTACTGTCGACCGAGCGTGGAAAAAAAAATCACCATAAATATTAAATGGTCTAATTACGAAATATAATATGGTTCCGGTAGTGAATAAATCCATGATTTAGACAGCTATAGCAAGAAGAGATCTGTGCGCGATTTTTTTTAACATAATAGGGTAGAAGTGTTATACAGGCATGTGAAAGCAGTATGTGTATCTTTTTATATGTTAAAACCTGACAATATTCCCAACTTCTCCCATCTGGAGCTATCTATTGGGGAATTTTTTGAGGCTGAAGGTAGTAGGGAAGGGAAATAAATGGGAAAGAGGAAGGTGGGGATATTCAAATCTGGCCACCAAACACGGCTAAAGCCATTCCAAGCAAAGTTTCAATTCTGAATGGTGATCTTCCACCAGTGCGATACTAAGAGTATCTTCCACTTATCTATCAATATTATGAAAGTGATATAAAATTCATCGCGAAGACAATTCAAGCTTACTACAAAAAATTTTATGTACTTGATGTTCGTCAAAACTATATAAAAAAGGTTATTATCCACGTACATAAAAATGTAGAAAATCTTAAGCAAATTGACCATAAATATATAACAAGAAGTCACACCAGAAAGGATCTCGTGGTCCCAGGGAGCAAATCGGCAAAGTTTCAAAAGACGTATACATATCTGGGACCGAAATTGTATAATAAAATCCCACCAGAATTAAATATTAAAACATGTAAAATGGCATGCATCGGTACAATAATAACTAAATGGTTGATAGACTTAGGTAGGATTGAGTCTGAAAAATTATTAAATAATGTCATTTAAAACTTAAAATTACACATGGCTAACTATTAATGGCACAATCAGTAAAAACTTAGTATAGTATATTTAAACTTAGTATATGTATATTTAATCTATAAAAAAAAAAAAAAAACAATATTTTGTTTTTTCTTTTTTTTACAGAAGACATTTTTGGCATTTTTCACCAGCATTTGGTTCCTTAGAACAGGCAATCTGCCTAGCTAGGAACTAATAACGTACAAGACATAATAACACTTGTACACATTTTAATATCTACAGTTATTTGAAATATTATTATTATTATGTAATTTTGCTGTATAAATGTAACTAATGTAATAAAAAAAAATAAAGCTTAATGTAAACAAGAAATTATTCAAACCATCTGAGCTTTATCCAATATTATAATTATGCCTAGCATTATTTTCAGATTTCCCATTTGTGTTTCGGTTATAACAACATAGTTTTTAACACATCACAATATCTAATAGTCCATTTATATTATTGTATTTAAATAAAATAATTCATTTGAAAAACTTTGCATTTAATTTTTATGCATGCTTGTAATATATATCATTTGCCTGGAATGAAGGGCATGAAGACCGTCGACCCAAATTTAAGTAGCCGGCCCCTTAGTTCGACCGTCCGTGTGCGCCGCACAACTTGCTAATGGACATGCGCCACCCCTGATCCCGAATGAGATACGGGATCTTAAAAGCTGCTCTCTCCATTGATACAATGCAAAGATAATGACGAAACCATCGGTTTGATGTATGAATCAAGACAATGCATCTTCCGAAAGAGATGGTTCTTGGCTTATTGCATCTTGATATTGCATTCAAGTTTCAAAGTTTCTCTCGGCGCAGGTAGAGTTACAAGCGTGCTCCATTCATAACAATGTCCAGAAATTACGAAATACAAGCTTATTCCATTGATAACAATGTCCAGAGATGACGAAATCACCGGGCTGATCCAAGAGCCAGAAGGTGGGAGTATTTGACAGACTCAATGCGTGACTGGGGAATTACGACACCAATGAACGACATATTAGAGAATCCTTCAGGTAAAATTAAACAGATGTCACTGGTATTCTGAGATGTGTAATCAAGTGTAATGAAAGCGATTGCAGTGGACGTAGTCTACTGAACTACATTATGTGGACTTGATACCAGTTTTTCTCACATTTTATGATGTAGTTTGCCAAATTGCGAAATTTTGCGAAAACTGAGATACTTTCATTATACATTGGTTTTCGATTTAGCCTAAGAAAGTGACTTTCAAGTGTCTTAGTTTTTTTGGAGTCACCAATTTGTGTGACAACAGGTTTCCAACTAAATATCGTCCAATACACTTACCATTATAATGTAGGATTTTTTGTGTTGTGTTGTACTACAGATTATTTATTAAGATTTCCTATATTTAAAAACAAAATGTCTAGAAGTTCAATAGAAATATGTTCAATTTTTTTTTTATTACATTTCATTCAATAGCATTATTCTTCTTGTCAAGCTGTGTTGTGTTATAATGTGATATGTATGTGATATGTTATGCGTTGCTAAACCATTCATCCGATTGCGACGAAACTTTGGGGATTTGATGTGCGCATGCCCGCGATGGTTTCTATATGCAATAGTGCGTTCTGGCATCATGAAATTATGCATTGCTAACCGTTCATCCGATTGCGATTAAACTTTAAGGATTTGATGTGTGCATGCCAGCGATGGTTTCTATATTGTATATAGTGAGTTCTGGCTTTATGAAATTATGCGTTGCTAACCGTTCATCCGATTTCGATGAAAGTTTGGGGATTTGAAGTGTGCATGCCCGCGATGGTTTCTATAAATGTATAATAGCGAGCTCTGGCGTCATGAAAAATTTTTTGGTAATAAAACGGTTAATCGGATTGAGAAGAAACTTTGGCGAGTTGTTGTGAACACGCCCGCGAAGGTTTCTATGTATACTGGTGAGCTCTGGCATTATGAAATTTGTAAAAAAATTGCAATAGGTGGCACGCGAGCTGTTTGAAAACTGAATGTACCGGAAATGAATGTATGGAATGTGGGAGTGGGGAGGGGAAGGGGAACTCGGAAGAGGAGAAGGGAACTCGGGTGGGGGATTCGCGGGATTGGGGAAGCGGGCGAGTGGAGTGGGGAGAGGGAAGGCAGAGAAGGCGGAGTTGGAACGCGAGAGGGGAAGGGGGCGCCGGAGAGGAAGGGGTGGCGGAAGGGGAACGGGACGAATGGGAAAGGACATGCAGGGAGAAACAATTTATTTATTGAGTGGCATAGCAACGCATGCCGGGAACACGCTAGTGAAATATAAATTTATTAGTTGTTTCCGTTTTTTTTCCTTTCGTTTATCGTTAAACAATAAAATTGCATTAAATTGTGATAGTGCCCTTGAAATTAACTGATAGCCTTTTATCCTTAACCTACAGCAGACATCTCCCTCGGTATGATTTATTATCATTGTCAACGGAAGCACATAAAAGCGTGTTAACGAACTGATAAAAATAGTATTTAAAAAAAATCATATAGGTACTGTATTAATTTGAACTAATGGTCTTAGTGAACTGAAAACATTGAATTAAAAAAATGCTAATGACTAATGATTGTTTTAATCAATAGTTTTAAGGTCTTTGAACAATCACCTGTCTGACACCAAACCAATCAGTCATCAATATTTTAGTCATGAAGGTTTTTTTCATCCTTGCAACACATTGTTTGACATTAATTTTATTTGTAGATACAATACACAGTAGAATTAATTGTTTAGTCATTAGGCTTAGATTGTTATCATAATTTTATCGAAAATAAGTATTTCTGTAGTTGTCAAACAATTTTTTTTATTATTGTGATTAATTAATATACCCTCAAGTTATTAATTCCTGTTAGATCAATAAATTAACGCTTTGGAACTCTGTTTTTCGTTATCTCGTTAGACCTGTTTATATTTTAGGTATCCAATTATTTAATGCTAGAAATGGCTTTAGCCGTGTTTGGTAACCAGATCTGAAAAGCCAGGTACTTCCCCACCTTCTTCTTCCCCATCTCCCCCCCCCCCCCCCACCGCTACTTTCAACCGCACAAAATACCCCCCAATTGAGGATGCTATAGTCTCACTGGCTCCAGACGGGAGTAGCTGGGACTCTTGTGAGGTATTAACATAAGAAAAATAAAAATAAAAATTTGGGGATATAATTTTCGGGTATGGCAAAACTACTTCTATATCATAATTAAAACTACAATAAAACCTCCCCCTCAACCGAAGAACCAAATCCAGCTATAAGAATACGTTCTAAGAAGAGATTGTCCATTTCTTGAACTACAGTGTCCAGTTCATAGGCCACATGCCCTTGAAATTGATAAAAACGCTTGTTTTAAAGGGGTATACTTAATTAAGAGGAAACACGGTGGCCGAAAATTTTTAATAATAGGTATTTTATCAACGCGTTGCTGTAAGTGTATCTGTTGTCCCCGAATACTAAGCGAAATGGATAAGTCCACCTTAGGCTGATATTATTTAAATAAAATCGTCTAAATCGAGGTTTTGGGTTTTCCATTTTTCTCCTCCAAAATTGAACCGGTTTGATTTTTTTACCAAATGTATTAGAAGAAAATATTCTATGTCTGTACGTTTGTTTTTTTTTTTAAATACATTCTCTGGTTTGGATACTGGACGTGTTCAAACCAGCCAATTTTAATGATTTTTGGAGAGTACTAACTCATATAATGGTTGAGTGGGCATAGCGCTTGGGTCCCACCCGGGCGTCGCATGTTCGATTCCTCGGCTGGCTAAGTCCTCCATCACAACACGAGCAACGTTTTCGGCTTTCTGTGGTGGTAGTAGGAGATTTTCAAACATTGTTGGGTTATTCGTAACCCGGGAATGTTTGCCTTTCTTTTTAAAAAATAGTTAATTAACTTAGAAGTACCGACACGCTGGTGGTCGATATCAATATTATATGTATTTTTAAAAATATTTGCACTGGTGTCAAAATCTAAAAGCTAAAACCTGAAGGTAAAGAAACGATGTTGTATTAACTAGTAATAGCAGTAGGTTGGAATAACTTTTTGTAGATCGTTGACCCATATTTTATCAGGAGAATTGTATTGATCTACGAGATCTATCAATCATTATTATCCCCCTGCAAGACCAGTCAGTCCCGTTTGAACTTGCATACGATATGACAGCTGAAGTTCTAGAAATCTAAAAGTTGGCAACAGACCAAGCTTGGAGCAAGCGAGGAGGGTATTATTATTTGTGTTTGTGAACTGCAAAAATATTGAAATATATATTTTACAGATTATTCCATTGGTTTTCCTGGCGCCGCGCGCCGGTCATTTGTCTGCGCCAGTTTAAAATTAGAACTCCCGCCTTCAGATGAGATAAACGCGTGGAAAGGTTAACTGTCAAATTGCACATTATGTAAACAGATTACCGCAAAATAATAATAACTAGCATATATAATAATATAATAATAACTATAAGAATTCGTTCCATACAAAATGTACGACGAAAAGAATTTTGCTTTTATAAGTTTCGTGAATTTTTAATAGCTATTCTGCATTTGGGGCGGAGACAAATCCAACAAATCATAAAAATCGGTCAGCCACTCTAGAGTTAAAAATGGTGTAACTAACCCGACTTAGATGGTGTTCGGATAATTCCGATCACAAATATTGCGCACACATTATTTCACACTTGCATTATTCCGCATATTTAAAACTCCGCACAATATTCGGCAAATTTTTTTTCGTGAATGATCTGGATTGTTCAATTTTCAGTATCAGTAATGGTTACAGGGTGCCTAATATATTATTATTGGTAAATGTTCCAGAAACCGCCGCACTTTTATTAGGCACATATTTTAGAAATCACACCACGTTTCATCTTATTTACTTCGAGAAACTAATAATAACGTTTGGATAGATGTTAAAGATGCATTTAAATCCTTTTTTTTTAAGTTCAAAATTTCCCGAGTAAAACGTTTCCTTTGCCGTTTTTTTTGTATGGATTGGACATTTGCGAAGTTTCAATCTTAATACGCATGAATTACTTAGTTTACCCAAACTAAGAACCTTATAACCTATTTTTGCACGTAAATAGATTTTTCTTTTAGTAATTGTTGAAATTAATGACCATCATCTTTGCTTAAAATCTTTATCAAAGTCATATTTCTTAAAATCTGTGCGGCGGCTTATGGAGTATTGCGTCGGGTTCCTATCCGGATAGTGAGTTTTGTTCTTCTGTTAGCATCTTGCATGATAAAAGCGATATTTTAGTAGATTTAGTCGATATGCTAGTATGGTAGATAGAATGTTTATCTTTCTTTATTAAAAAAAAATTCTTTCTGCGTAGTAATAAGCGTTTGAAGTTTTCAATATGCGGAATCTTCGTGTCCGTATATATATATATTATGTGAGCAATATTCATGTGGTACACAACCAGGATAGTCATGTACGGAATAATCGCTGAATCGCAAATAATAACTGAAAGAATGAAATTACTATGCTTGTTGTAAAATTAAATCAATTGTCAATGTCATCAATTGAGTTCTAAGTGATTTTAGCAAGAAATTGATTAAAGTTATGGATAAAATCACTTACCGAGAATGACCTATATTTTGCTCGACCCAAGGCATAATTATTAGTTTGCAAGTAATAATTAACTGGTCCTTGTAAGGGATCAAAGCCAATCAGTTGGATTACGAAGAAGGATGAAAGGATGATCGCCGATGAATTATAAAAAGCTGATGAGCCTCCATTAGGGAGCTAAAGTAACGCCCATTGCAATGGTACGGTCAAAGTAAACACGCGGAAGCTTTTAATGTGATTACAGCCAGAGCCGGATCTATAACAGTATAAAATGAAGTCGCTCACGCTGTATGTGCGCTTAGATCTTTTAAAGTACGTAACGGATTTTCATGCGGTTTTCACCAATATATAGAGTTCTTCAAGACGAAGGTTTATATGTATAATACATTCTTATTATAGTAAAGAAAAGAAAATATTCAATTCAGGCAGCGGGCAGCGGGCAAGATGGTGGTGTGGCTTTTATAAAGGTTGGGTAATGGCGTTGTGTTTCGTTAGCCACAGCAACGTGTGTCCGGGTCTTTTAGTAAAGTATAAAATGAAGTCGCTCACGCTGTCTGTGCGCTTAGATCTTTTAAACTACCCAACGGATTTTCATGCGGTTTTCACCAACAGACAGAGTGAATCATGAGGAAGGTTTTTAGATATATAATTTGTCAAGGTTTTGTGTAAATTGGTTGAAATATACATATAATATATCTGGCCAAGCGGCAGCGGGCAGCGGGCAACGGACAGCAGGCTGGAAAACGGGCGGTGTGGATTTGATAACAGATGGCGTTGGTTATAAAGGTTGGGTAATGGCGTGGCGTTGTGTTTCGTTAGCCACAGCAACGTGTGGCCGGTCTGCTAGTACATATTATAATAATTCAGCCATGTGAAGTAAATAATAAACCTTAATGTGTTATCAAACTAACCATAGTTTCGTCGCAGGGGTATGCAGAGGGGACGGACCACCAAAAAACTCGGCCTTTGCACACATTTACATTCACATTGCTTCATTCACATTCATACATCCTCTCATACATACTCTTCATTATTCTGACTCTTGACATGGCCCGACTCAAATATCTGATTCATTTGGTCGTGCCATGTCTTCTTTAGGCGTCACCGACTTCTTCTACCATTCATACTTGCGTCATATATTCTCATTACACTGCTTTCTTCATTCGTTCGCTCTTTATACCCAAACCATCTGAGGGTCCCATTCCAAATCTCACTCATTACGCTTACATCAGCCTTGGATTGTTTGCGGATCTCGACATTTCTCACACGAGCTTACATGGTTTTGCTACACACGCATCTCGGAGATTTCATTTCTACAGCATTCAGTATACTTTCATCCTTTCACGGCTTCGTTTACCATTTACCATAGATCCGGCGCTGATTGCATCATTAGATCAGTGCTCTCAAAGATATTAAGCATTAAAATTTTATTATAATTATTAAATTTACTTCACCGTCCGTCAAAATACTCGTCCTTATAAGGAGCCAACGGCCACTTTCAAGTCTTCAGTCGGTGGTCCCCTTTCTCTTCACAGCCACTGGCCGTGCTCGGGAGCCGACAGCTAATGGTGATTTTTTACGCCAGCATTAGTGCAGTTATTAATATGAAACAAGAGTAAGTACGTCTTTGGGGAAGCTCTTAAAATAATTACATTTAAATACAGTTTGTGGTTACTTTGGTCTGACATGTAGAAATTGACATCATATAGGCATAACGTTGTGGATATACAATATATACTGCATAAAGATGTTTTGAATATGTATCCAACTTTATAACAAAATTCAGAATGAAATTATACAGTTGAAAATATGATAAATTTTAAAAATGAATCAAGAAAGCATGTCTATCTCAATGACTAAATAAAATACCACAAATATTAATGTTTGGTTTGTGATTGAAAATATTTAAAGATATATTATTTATTTATGTATTGTTTTGGAACATTTACAGAGTATTAACATAAAAAAGTCATTAGATTAGCATTGTAAAAAGCGTAGATGTTAATAGTCCACTTAAAAATGTTCACAGAATGCACAGTTTAATAGTTGTTTTTCACTATGTATACATAGAAGTTAACAGAAATTAGAAATAGCAAAATTATGTGTGCCAAATAATTAAAATTTTTACATGGATACAGGGTGTAACAGCACGTATCCGAAGGATTTTAACCAGCGTTCCCTGAGCATATTTGGAGTAAAAAAGTAGATGTCATTTGGCTGTTCGATATCTTATTTCTATTAAAAACAAAATTATATATATTTTTCAATCACACGTCTCCACTGATGGTGACCGGCCAACTCAGAATGAAACCAACTCAGAACTATCTCAGAAAGGTCATTAAGAGTGATGATAAAAAAATATTAAAAAATGGCTAAATAGGTAAGTTAGGTTAGGGTTGACGGCTATTTTAAAATTATATTTTCATAGATTTTACTGACCTTTCTGAGGTGGTTCTGAGTTGGTTTTATTCTAGTTGAGTTGGCATGGAACCTCCACTCCTACACGTCGCGAGAGGGGATCACATGATAAGCGCGCCGTTTCGTATGTTACCATGTTGCTGGAACGAGACGGAGTGCTTATCACATGACCCGCTAAGCTATATCCAACTATTCAGTTGCGATGTGTGATGAAACAAAATTTTTATTGTTTTTAATAGAAAAAAATATCATCGGACACCAAAATGGCGTCTACTCCAAATATCATTCGGATACGATATGTATAAAAATCATTATATTACTCCAAAAATCATTCGAATACGTGGATACGTGAAGGAATTCAATGCAATACCGACAAATATGCAAACTAGAAAGAAGCAAAGATCAACGGACTACAAATAAAAAAATACATAGAATAAACATGCACATGTGAACAATTAACAAAAAGTTCAAAAATAATATATGGAGGCTTTGACGTAGGGTATACTTGGTGGAAGTATGGAGGCAAATAAATTATGGTAGACGATATCCTGTCTATAGAGGGCCATCAAAGGAAGCTGCATCCCGGCAGCCAAAACCATGATAAAAGGATTATTGATTTGGCGCAGGCTGCGTTATAGATTTTCTATGCGGTGGCGGAGAAGTGCTTTGAAAGAGTGGAGAAATGATAAACAAATTTTCAGTGTACTTTTTATTTAGGAGTGGACTTTAATAAATGCATATTATTCGGCTAAATAACTATGAAAACCAAAATTTGACAGATGAGAGGAAATCGAATTTTGGTCACATATAACAACAATTAATCGTTTTTTTGGTCTGCAGGAAACAACAATGATTCGAGTGGCATGCAGATGGACAGCAAGTCTCATCAGTGGTTCGGAGCCACGCTCAGCAGTGCTGGAGAAGATGGACCTTTTGTGGTAAGTGTCTACTATTTCATTGTTTTAATAGTTGTATCTGAGAACTATCGTAGTAGGAATTTCAAGCCAAACCAAAATATCTAAGCGCTCCATGTTTTTTCTGACGGGTTCTGGCGTCATCGGAAACCACGCCACATAACTACGTCACTACGGCCACAAAACTGAATGTTATGACGTTAACAGTCAAATTGACTCAATTTGGCGAATTAAAATTAAAAAAACTTTAATTCATCCGTGAAAACGGGATGCAACGATAGACTTTACTCATGTGTTTCCTCCCTCCTACAATATGGATCTCTTCAAGACCCAGGTTCCCTTCTTACTTTCCACAAAAATAACCTCTGCCAAATAACTAATTGCCAATGATGACATATTGAGGGAAATTATTTTCCTCGGGGCCTCCTGTGTGGAGTTAAACGAAAAGAAATCTACATAGATACATAAACAGTTTTTCTTTTTTTCTTTTTAGATGGGAAATCCCCATTAATACTACGAATGTAACATTGATTTACGCGTGTCGATACAAATTATTGAGAAATCGTGATCGTAGTTTTGGAATAGTTCCAAATAGTTCAATCCGAAATTCCAAACACCCAATCAAAACATGGCTCAATTCCATTGACGCATTTATTCACGAGTCAAGTCAGTTTAGTCGTATTATATCACGTATAGGTAAACGACCAGTAACAGGGTACTAGGCTAGCCCTCCCACACTGATTGTGATTGTGGCTAAATTGACCATGACATCAGACCACGCTTGACGTACTGAATACTGTTGACCTCCGTTGCTTCTCGGGACAACCGCTAGACTAATATCTGATATGTAGATATCTGCTCTACTGCCTACTACTGAACTGCTGACATCAGATAGGTAGAAACTAGTTTTAATTTGTAATAATGTTCGCGGAAAGAATGATTCTTCATCTAATTTGACCCCATTAGAGAAAAGACGGTAAGAAGAATTCATATGAAGTCGGGGACACTGAGGTTCAGAAAGACATGACAGGATAAATATGGATATATTTTTTTTCAATTATAGGAATATATTTTTTATTATTATTTGTAAAAAAAAAACTTGTGTTGCTGTGAGGCGTCAATCGAATAACAATCGTAAGAGGCTCTCAACTATCTGCCTATTTGGACACGTTGGACACAGGCGAGCAAACTGAGGAATTTAACTTGGAGAAGCTCATAGTCACCGGCAAAGTGTTTGGCAGAAGAAACAGAGGAAGGTCACCAAGGTTAGTTATTTGGTCAAACACCATTCGGTATTATCATTTGATAATGATGTTTGCAAGATCTGTAGGATGATTTTAAAAACAAGTTCAAGACTGTAAGATAAAAGCTTGATTTGCTCATTTCAATCTAATTTGTTTTGATCTCGAACATTATGATAACTAGACATTCCGCTAAAGATCAAATACGTTGGATGAATTACAATAGGTAATATTCATGTGCCCTTCTCTGGAATGTTATCATCCGGCCTGGTCACGATACTTGAATCTGTTTCTTATGCATTACAACAAATAGCATGACATGTTATGTTATTCCTGTAAGATTATTTCTCTGGAGAAACTGACACTACACCATTCGTCCTGTCCGATGGGAAGTAGAAACTGACCAGCAGGCAAGAGACAGAACAGGGCTCAATAGAATAATATAGCGGAGGGAGATTAAATGCAGTTCCTTATTGGGCCAGGAATCTGCATGGACAAGTCAGCTTTTGCCTCTTTACATGGAGTCCAAAATATATGTCTCTTTTTCAATGGCTTTATACCAAAATTTTATGCTAAAGATGTCTCGCAAGAATACGAATGATGTCCGCGTTTAAGCGGAATTGTTCGCTATGCGGGTATTTGTAAGAGGGGTTATTCACAGTCATGTCTTTGCTGTCAGACGGTATTTATCAACCAGTTTAGCCTGATATTATATTGCTTTACTGCCCGGCTTCGCACGAGGTTAAAAAATATTATTCCTGTGTATTTTTTATTTTATTTAAGTTTTTATTACAGCAGTGTTTTTATTACACTTACAAATATTATAAATAAAAAATATTAAAAAAAAAAATAGATAATATATTAGGTAGGTACCTAATGAGAACACAAAATAAAAATAAAATACTTCACATAAATAAGAAAAATTAAATAACAAAAATTAATAATTAGAAGATTATTAGATCGTCCTGGAAAACAATATGGCATCCTGCCTTGTGTTTTAACTTTATAAAAGTACAATACTCTTTCATTTTCATATATACACGTATCTTCTTCTTTTACGGTTTCCTCAAACCACACCTTTTTATAAATTACTGTGCGACACCTCGGCATAGATTCTCCTAGTGAGGTGTTCGCGAAACGTTATGATATTTTTTAAATCACTTACAGTATTTTTTTGTCTCACTTATAATATTTTTATAGTATTCTTTAACATAATAAAGTTATCAATGCACAACAATATTACATTAATAATCATGAACACCTAAGTATAGATTCTCCCAATGAGGAGTTCACAAAACATTATACTTAATATTTAAATCATTTACAAGTAAGTATACCTTCATTCTTTTTTAAATATAACATTGCACAAAATCTATGTACATGTGTATATTTTATTTTATTTATTTATTTTTTATTTTTTTTATTTAGGAAACAAACAGTCATACAAAATGATAATATAACAATAAATATTTCCAATGTTGTAGACCAATTAAGTTCCATTAAGTTAAAATTTTGATATAGTTTTTTTTTTTGTTATCTTCTCAACTTATGTGACAAAAAAATAAACATAATAAGGAACAACGTATAAAAGAAAAACATAAAACGTAATAAAGAAAAAAAAAAGAAAATATTAACAAACATAGTTAAATTTACTACGGATAAAAATATTATAAATATTTACAAAAAAGAAAAAAAAGGAATTTTAATTTATTAATATATTAAGCTGCATTTTATATGATTTCAAGTCCTGGTTGAAAATGTCTACATCTCGTAAGGCATTGTAAGTTTCACAGATACGTATTATTACAGAGTTTTGCGCGTATTTGGATTTACTGTGTGGTATTCTAAATATGTCGTTCGATCTGGTATTTTGTTTGGGGCAACGAAATGCAATATTTTCTAATAGATATGATCGAGTTAATGTTTAAGTTATTATTATAATCGAAATAATTTAATAACTGTAAAATAAATAGAAGTAAAATACTGACAACAACAAAAAAACGAGTGTGCTTTAGACCACACGACTGAAGTAAAACTTCACTAACTTATAAAAGAACATATGAAATTGGGGTGACATATGACATTGGGATAACATATGACCATGGGGTGTCCTATGACCCTGGGGTGACCTACGACCGTGGGGTGACCTACTACCTAAGGGTGACCTACGACCTTGGGGTGACCTACGACCTTGGGGTGACCTGCGACCTTGGGTTAGTATGTACGCCTTACCTTAGTTGTGCAGTATGTACGCCTCGCCCGATCACCGTTTGCATCGATCACCGTTCGTAACGCATTCACCAGCTTACCCCCCGAGTCGAGCGTGCGTAAAAAAGTTTTACTTCAAAAAACTTCGTACCTTCGCGTGATGAAACATGAAAAATTTGCGCAATTTCCAAATTTCTGTGCTGTTTCAGCATTGAAATCTTCGATGAAATGTCGATTGGACTTTGTTGTAATATTCGTACTTTTTTTTTCTTGTTACTTCTGCTGTTAGTTCTAAACAAAACATATATGAATGTATGGTTGACTAGAACACCATTCTAGACGTAGATTGTAGACTAAGTACGAGGAATTCGCTGACATAAGCAGAATATATGGTTAGTTCCTCTTTTGGCCGCCTGCACATATGATTGTATAAACCCGTATATTATACTAATAACATACAGGATCTACATTGCAAGCGTTCGATATAGACCTAAGTGGTTCTGGAACAC
Source organism: Limnephilus lunatus (assembly GCA_917563855.2). Taxonomy (NCBI): domain Eukaryota; kingdom Metazoa; phylum Arthropoda; class Insecta; order Trichoptera; family Limnephilidae; genus Limnephilus; species Limnephilus lunatus. The sequence goes on from OU830598.1 coordinate 75,367,411, forward strand.
CTTTGTAGATAGTAGGTAGACTATGAGGAATTCACCGGCAGAGCAGCATATTTAGCCGGCCTCCTGTTCTGTCGCCGCCTTCCATTGTGTTGAGGTCCTGGACTTTTTGCTGGCCAAATCCTTTCTGCCCTTATTTGGTGGCGGCGGCTCGACAGTCCCGACATGGCCTCACTCGGCTGCAATTTGTCAGACGCGACAGCATCTCCCGTAGGGGAATTCTGCGTGCTATCCCAGGGAACAGGGACGCATCCTAGGACCTAACGAAGACGCATCCTAGGACAAACCCATGACACTAAACTATATTATAAAAAAATCTAATTTAGGCTTTTTTACGCGAATGCCTCACAAGAGTCTCAACTGCTCCCCTCTTAAGCCAGTGAGCAGTGAGACTATGGCAATCCCAATTGGAATATATGTTGTGAGGGTGAAGGTAAGGGGGGAGGTAAAGGAGATGGGGAAAAATAAGGCTAGGAAGTACCTGGATAATCAGATATAGTCATCAAACACGGCTAAAGTCATTTCGAGCAACGTTTCAATTTCAATGGTGGTCTTACACCAGGGCGTTAATGACAGTATCTTTTTTTTCTTAAAAGAAAGACAAGCATTTCCGGGTTACGAATAACCTGACAAATCTCCTACTACCACCAAAGTACGCGGAAAATGTACCTTGTATCGCGATGCAGGACTTAGCCAGCCGAGGAGTCGAATACGCAACGCCTAGGTGGGACTTAAATGCGATGCCAACTTAGCCACCGACCGGTCCTTCGACTTCGGTTCGACTCTGGAACGCACCTTATATTATTTTAGATTAAATTGTGAAAATACAAATCAATCAAATAAAATTTATCTCGCACACAGGAATTTAAACCCGCGACCTACGGATCGCTAGTCAAGAGCCTTGCCCTTCGACCACGGAGGTCGACAGGTTGTGCCTCCTCTATAACTATACGGTTCAATTAACTCTTAAACTTTTGCAGTGAATTTAAGTTTCATTTTTAAAACTAGATTTCCTAGATAGTAGGTAATAATAATAATAATATTTGGACGATTTATATAGCGCCGTTTTTGTGAAAAATCACCTCAAGGGCCCTACCTATACTACTATATGTTTAACAGAAAACTACTTTAAATGTCAAAAAGTACCTAACTGAGCAATAATTACATTCTATTTTATATTTTAATATTTTTATGTCTTAATATTTGGTGTATTACACATATTTATCTACCAATATTATAAAATGGCTGGCTTTCTGGCACATATTTATCTACCAATATTATAAAATGGCTGGCTTTCGTTTGACATAGTTTATTTTACAACAATAAGCTGTTGCGTTTGCAATGATCGGCGTATTATTTATTGTCGTAATTCTCAGAAAACTATTTGAATTCATTACGTCCTTGTTAGCCGGGACAACATTAGCAAAGTAATGCCTATAAAGGTGTTTCTCGTAACAGACAACTTCTGGCACGAGCAAAGTGGCACATTTGTACTTATTAGGAGATCCGAATGCGAAATACTCATTTTTATTCCTCCATCCGCAGAAACTGGCGCGAGCTGTTGTGAATAGTTGATTCGTTATTATAATTGAGGTGTAGCCCGAGGGATTGGAATTAAATACGTGACTTGTCTTATTGATGTATCCAAATACAATATTAGATTAGGTATTCCATCATGTCTGAAGGTAGGCAAATGATAACCAGCCTAATCACTATTCAGTTAGCAAGAGTGTCGGATTTATTTTGAACTAGCGAAGTTACTATAATAAAAATAATATATCTTTATTAAACAAAATTTCCAAGATTTATAACTAAAAAAATAAACGTTCATATTCAGTGTTAATATTTACAATAATTTATATAAGTACTGAATTGATAAAGAAACGCACACAAAAAAAACGATCACTTAACTAAATAAACTAATCGTCTATTCACTCACTCAATCCATTATAGAATATGGAATAACTGCTTGGGGAGGAGCAACAAACTCAGCTACCATACCCAGATGTATGAAATTCGCACATTAAACCATCTTAAAGCTATTTTTTTACATTAGCTCTCCACAAGAGGTCATGCGGAAAATAATTCTCCTCGGGAGTATGTCATCTTTGGGGATGCTATGTGGAGGGTATTTTTAGAAATGGAAAGAGAGGAAGTTTTGGGAAGGTAAAAGTATGAGGAATCTGGGGGTCAGCGTGTCCAGAAGTAACAGAATAATATAATATGTCTCACAGATTTTGAACAAATCATCAAATTTCAAAGTTAATATTCAAGTTCTTTGAAAGTTCTGGCCGGTGATGTTTAAAATCAATTTATTACAAATTTACCAATTTAGACATTTTAATAATGAACATAAATCACTTTAAGAAAATGATTGACGTGTTTCGATATAACATGTCAATTATTTTGCCGACACTACTTTCCAAAGGTACGACTATATTTCAGCACCATGAATGAAAATCTGCTGATTCTTCGTTTTGACAAACCTTATAGTTCTTTCTGATTAGTACAATCAAATGCGATATCTTTACTACTTTGGCTAAATTTATTCAAGTGTAGGTATTCTTCTTATGAACTCAGTGGAATTGCCCGCGATTTGGCTTTTATAACTCCTTCTGTATATTTTGTTTTCTGATTGTTCCTTGCACAACCCTGCGCTAAATTTCCCAAGGAGCTGCAGCAAGAATGCTAACTCCTGGAGTGATAAAACAATCAATCTTACTCCGCCCGGCCGCGGTATTGTGAGCACAAACCACTCGCCAGCCCAGCAAAAACCCGCATCCCTAAACAGCAGAATCCAGAAATACTTGGCGTTCAATTCACTAAAGCCATGACCAGTATGACCACTTACCCAGAACGCATCATGGACTTTTAGACTCTGTGATCATTCTCTTTTAGATGTCAATATATTATGTTGACCATAAAATTAGCCTCAAAAATATAAATAACGTTATTATGATCGTCTATGGCTAACTCATTGGAACTGTCAAAATGTGAAAACACTAGTTCACGGTAGTCAACTCTTAGATCATCAGCGTTATCAGTATTATCACCTAAAGGTTGAAGGAACCAAAGAGCTCATCTGACACTGTTCTGAGTACGCTCCTTCGGAGTCTAAAGCCTGGAATCTGCCGCACGATCTAACATTATTTTGAAAGACTTGAGAGAATTCAGAGCGAATCTTAAATCTCATCTCAGAAAGTCATACGCATAATTTGATATTTCATAACAAACCCATTTGTACACAAATCCTTCTCTGGTGCTGGATAACATTGTTAAGGCCTTTTGGCAATAAAAAAATAGAAAAAGTGGTAGTCAATTTTAGCTACATATTTTGTCCAGGCTATATTTTTTGTAGGCTGGACAAAATATGTAGCTAGGTAAATGTAGCTTGTTTATATTAACAAAGTGTTTCTATTATAATATGTAGGTACATCACTATTTTCAAATGTCTTTTAAAACTTAGTAGGTATTGATGATCTCTATGATGATATAAATAATCTTTTTCGGTTTGACTGAGGATCGTACCTTTCTATCCAGGAACTGGAGTCAACCACGCTTCCAGATGGGCCAAATGCCAAGTGGATAAGTCCCATATTTATTTCGTATATCATTCTGTAATGTCATTGAATTTCAGAGAAATGTGTATATGTCCATGGGTGTGTGCGTGTTTGCCACCCAAAGTTGATATTATGGATTGAGAGTCTATTTGCTGAGTTTCAGCTTGATCTCATATCGAGAAGTGGGTAAATTTCCACTTCGAACAATCCGCTTCATTCATACATTAATTCAATCAAGAAAACCAAAGTGAAATTCAAGTTGATGTATTTAAAAATGATTGTGATTATTATTAACTTCTGTGAAATTATTGTGTAAAAACGAAAGGAAATCTGCAGATAAACATCTGTATAAACCAAGATGAGATAACCTTTGGGCAATGGCCGATGCTAAACAATGGCGGGTCGTGCACATGTTGTCACAGTGGGCCGTAAATCATAGGTGGCTGCGTTGACATTCCGGGATATGTGCAGGCCTTCGGACCTCGGGCCTTCGGAGCCCCTCAAAGGCCCCGCTGACCTCGGCTCCGGACGGGGCAGGGCTTCTTTACTCGTGAATCAAACAAACCTGGCAGCTTCTGTTTTCCTTTTTTGAAAAATTGCTCGCTTATGTCGGCACAGCAGACCCCAGAGCTGTAAGCAGGTTTTGACATTTTGGTTTGGTAACTCCGATGCCTTCTTATTGTTATTATTTATAAGCTTTGTCAAGACGTTATATCTATATTTTCTATGCGACAAGTGACAACCCACAACGCTGAACTTTGGCTAAAAAGGGTTTTGTTGGGATGTAAACATTATTTAACAGAATTCAGTCCGTCTTCAATTTTGTTGCGAGATAAATCTTTTTTAAAGTGAATACCGCACGAGTCCCAAGCGCTTCCAACCATCTCGTGCCAGTGAGACCAGTGAGACTGGAAGTACTAAGGAGAGGAAGGGGATGGGAAAAGGAAGGTGTCACCAAACACGGCTAAAGCCAATTCAAGCATCGTTTTAATTCGGAATGGTGGACTTTCACAAAGACGATATTAAGAGTATCCTCTACTCTGGGACGTGTCCCAAGTATACTATATAATATTTTTAATGAATTAATTGTGAAACAACCTAAATTAATCAAATAAAATTTACTTGCCTTAATTTCCCTGTTCAAATGGGACAATGACATCCCCAATATTGCGAGTTTGTGGGGAGTAGGAATCCTTGTATAAAAAAATGATCTAATATTGATTTTTCATATTTATGAATTATAGCATTCGTGAAGGCGTTGAAGGATGTGCCGCTGGTGCAAATTTTGGATTTTCTATTTTTCTTCTTCGCGGTAACTTCCCTGAACTAATAGGCTATGGCATCCCCTGTCGGGGTATCTTGTAAGTCCCACAAGGAATAGTTTAGTGATATATTATAGCGGCTGACATCATGGCCACATGACCCGGGACCTTTGCAGATAGATATAGAGTTGGGGTGGGGATACTGCTAGAGGATAATACTGGGTACTGGGTACTAGACTAGGTAAATGGTACTGGGTAGGTACTAGAGGCTGAAGGCACGCATGTTGCGTATACCTATATGCCCCGAGACCGGGAGATATCGGTATCTTTAATGTTCCGCACCGCCCTCTTTGGCGTTTTCAACAGGTGGAGGCAATCGTGCAGAAGGCCGCAACTGTTGACTTATTAAAATAAATCGTTAACGTTGTCACAACCAAATTTACAATATTCTTAAATTTTAGCAGGTAATTTCAACGCAAAGGTAGACAGAGAAGACGTGTCGACACAACTCTCTATTGGCGAACACTTATTTATTCATCATAAAAGAATAAGATAATACTCATAAATTTAAATGAAACATGAACCAGAACAAGACACAGAAAAATAAAATGGAAACGGTCACAATTGAGAATCGAAACCTGGGTCTTACCGGGTAAATGACTCAACCAACTCATCCATCGGGATCTTATTATTTTACTCATATTTCAAATTCAGAAATAAAAATCTTTAACCTACTTTTCACATATTTTTGGCTGCTATCTTTTTGAATGATTACAAATTTCTAAAGAGTTTATTTGTAACCTAGATAGTGTCTTGAATCGATAATAATATTTAATAAAACGCTACTCGTTTAAAATAAAGCAAAAAGCTCTCAACAAATGCCTAAGTTGCATTTAAAGATACACTGTGAATTTTTTCACACCTATAACATGTTAAATGACGGAAAAAAGTGCTTTTAATAATTTTCGGAGTATACTTATTTTGCGATTTTTTTCTATTGAGAAATTTTACATATTTACCATTTCGGCTCTACAGATGTACCTATAGATATTTTCTTCAAAAATAACGTATATTTTTTTAAGGAACTTGAAATCGTAAAACATTTATGTTGTTACAACAACACAGTTTAACGGCAGTAAAAGGTTTTTTTTTTAGTAAGGCTGAAAGTGTTTAAAGAGAAATATGTTATAAATCGATAGATATTCGGAATGCAAGGGTTTAAGATAGGTATATAGAGCACAAACTTACTCGTCTTAATTCCGTTATTTTAGATGCATTTAATAACACCTTTCAGGTGATTATGCTCAGGATAGCGCTATCAAATGTATACTAATACTAGCAGACCCGGCAACACGTTGTTGTGGCTAACGAAACACAACGCCACTACCAAACCTTTATAAAATCCACACCACCCGCATGCCAGCTCCCCGCTGCCCGCTTCATGAATTGAATGCTTTTCTCTACTATAATAAGTTGTATTATACACATAAACCTTCCTCTTGAATCACTCTATCTATCGGTATAAACCGCATGAAAATCCGTTGCGTAGTTTAGAAGATCTAAGCGCACAAATATTTTGAGCGACTTCATTTTATACGATGTAATGATGATGCCTGAATTGAATATTTGAATTTCTCGGCTTTTCTCTACTATAATAGCATGTATTATGCATATAAACTTTCCTCTTGAATCACTCTATCTATTGGTGTTAACCGCTTGAAAATCCGTTGCGTAGTTTAAAAGATCTAAGCGCACAAACTTTTTTAGCGACTTCATTTTATACTATGTAATGATAATGATAACAAAGTGTTTTAATTATTTAATTAAGATAATGATAATTGTTATTGTTCTTATAAGCGAGGAAAATAAAATGTTATACTCCCCTTACAGACCTTTACGTTAAGATCACGGAGTGACTGAAGGATAGTGCAGCGGTCTCTTCACCACAGCCTTATCATTACGTGAGACGCGTCGACGCGTTACCGCATTTAGCTTGCAGTCGATATCATGCGTCCATATAATTATACGAGAATAGCTTATCCTTGTTAATTTTCACACCAGGGGTCAGAGGTGTCTCCACTCTTTTTTAGTAAATAAGTGGTTACAGGTTATGGCAATGTAATATCTTTTTCGGGGAGGTCAAAACCGCTTGTCAGTTTTATCGGCAATGACCCAGTAATGTTTTGAGATCACACGACATTTTTAAAACAAATCAAAAATATAAATGTAACTACAGCAAAAATATGCGACTATTAAAGAACACTTTTTTTCATTAGGAAAAAAATACCACAGGACCTATGTTATCTTTGAAGATGCTGTGTGAAGGAACTTTTTAGGGAAGGAAGGAGAGGAAGTTAGGAACCTATGTTAATTAAGGAATCCATGTAATCTTTGGGGATGCTGTGTAGAGGCCTATTCGGGAAAGGAAGAAGAGGATGTTCTGGGAAGGAAAAAGTAATAAGGGATGAGTACGAATCTGGGGACTAATGTATCCAGGGTCCAGGAGTGACGGACGTATGAATCCACCCTCCCACTGCGGCGCAAGGCGGATGGGTCGAGAAAGTCCGGCTGGAGAGGTCTATTTTATGTCTATCTCAACCAGTCTCTTCCAATCCGGCCCGCAATGCCGGTAATTGGGCAAACGCTTCGCCTCCAAGACCTATACAAATCTCACGAACCCCGGCAGTCGGGCACCCCTGCTAAGTCACCAAACGTAGCAAACCACTTGGGGTGACCTATGACAGGGGTCTTACAATTACCAATAAATGGTTACTGGGGCGGCGGTACCCATACCCGCCTCCCAACTAATTATTATTCACGACAGTCTTTTAAATCAGCAATTTCATCATCAGTTATCGTAAGTTGAACGATTCTATAATTTTATATATTTAAATGGTACTAAAAATGGATACCTTTCTGAATGATAAAAATCGGTAATATTTTTAATGGCTTCACCTTTAAACTGAACTAATTTTTCGCGTGCGGCGCTTTCTTCCCTTTTTTGCCAAGTTTACAATTCATATCTCAATTCCTTAGCAACATTAATTGCATTTTTGATTGTAAGCAAATCTATTTTATTGTTCAGAATTTGTTAAGGTTGAGAAACACCCTCCCAGTTTTTCATGAAAACTGCTACTAACATAAAAATTGAGCTTAGTATTGTTATTCAAACGTATCAAGTCGAATGATATTATTCAGAGAGCGCAAATCGTAAATAAAAGTCGCCAAGTTGTTCAGCAAAATTATGTATTCATCTCGAGTCTCAAAGAGCGGAGAGACGTTTGGAGAGGGGAAGGTGAAGGTGAAGGGATGCTGTGACGGCGCAGGAGCGTTTCCTCTGAAAGTTTATAGGTGGGAAAACACCGCTGTCCATTGTATACAAATGGGCGCAGAGTGGAGTTCCTTGTACCGACTGTGTTTGACAGATTAGAAGAGATAGATCGGCGCGATTCCTTTGTTTTGTGCCATTTTGTTTTTGCAGGTTATTTATAATATGTATTGGATATTGGCCATTGTTTTTGCTGCGCGTATTCTGGCAGACGGCCCCTTTCCATTTAGAACATATGTGTGTTTATGAATGTGAATAATATTAGCCGGATTTAGTGTAGCGGTTCACCATATACATTTACATTTGCTCCACGCAGGGGGCTCTGAGGAAATCCCTATAATCCCTGAAGGCCTGTATAATCTTTGGGGATGCTGTGTAGACTGTATTTTTATGGAAGGAAGAAAAGGAAGTTTTAGGAAGGAAAGGATATGAGGGGTGGGTAGGATCTGGGGATCAATGTGTCCGGAAGTGACGGATGTATGAATCCAATCTCTCACTGCGGTGCAAGGATATGGATCGAGAGTCAGGCTGGAGAGGTCAAAAGATATCCCACAAACAGTTTCTCCCGATCCGCATCGGATCCAAACGCATCCGCCGCCAAGACCTAGACAAACCTCACCCGCGAAGAGGTGAACCCGATAACCCCTGCTAAGTCACCAAACGTAGCGTGGCAGGGGTATTGGTATATTATCCAATAAACGATTCCCGGGGCAGCGGTACCCCTACCCTCCTCCCAAATTGTTCATTTCGCCATATAGGGGGATAAAAAAACTCGCTGTTATCTTTACTATAAAAAGACAATTCTTTTGGTTGTAGCAACAACATCTCAAACTCAACATCATGAAATTTGCACACCTCTTTTTCCTGTCTGGATTTTTAAGTCAAACCAATTATGCGTATAGGTACAGCTTTCAACGCTAATTCCGTTATGATCTACGGTGCTTTGTAATATCCATTTTTGAATATCCAAAAAGAAGACCACAGCCGAAATTTTATTTATTACATAATTTTAAGTATTTTTATTAAAATTTGACACGTAAAAGTGTTAGTTGATTGGGTATTTGATGAAAGAAAACAAAGGCGGCATCCATTAATTACGTGAGCACAAACGGGGGGGGGGGGGGTCCGGCAAAATCTCACGTTGCTTGAAAAAAATATACGAAATGGCCCAAATTTATCTCACCGAGAGGGAGGGGGGGGGGCTAGATAGGAAGAAAAACTACTCACGTTATTAATGGATGCCCCCGCTTATTAACGCCGCTAGTGTAACGCGCTGCCATCAGAATGTACGAGTATGATAAATATCAGAAGTTGGAGATACTTGGTTGAAGTTACCCTTTCAAAGAAGACAGAAAAGATGATTTTAGTATATTTCGAAATTGTGGCGGTTTATAGGCCAAGTAACTAGTCAACTAAATTAAGGTTATCGGAAAATGAAGTAATATACTGAAATAAAAATATTTCTTAGCATAATTAATGACATAATCAAGTTGGTCGCATTTGAATGCATTTTGTAGGTATCTACTCCAAATCGTATTTTACAGTTCCCAGAAGAATATTATTACCGAAGCAACTGTAATAAACCCAAATGGAAAATGGTGTCACCATTTTCCTAGAAGACAGGATGCAGTGTTAATATGTGCAAGTAGTCAGATTTAGTGCAAGTTTTTTTTTTTTTTTATGACTCGAAGACGTGGTGATATCACTTACCTATGAGGCGATGCAACCTGCATGAACAGGGCAGTCATCATCATTGTCCGTCATGCGTCCTGCATCATGCGTCATTCAACACGTGTCATAAGATTACCGCAGGAGTATTCAAAATCATAACATTAATTTAGTTTAGGCTATCATTCAACTGGTCGGCAAGATATTGAGGTTTTGGTCAATTCTCAAGTGTTTCCTAAAGGCAAATATAGTCAGTTGAATAGCCAATTCTGGTCAGCGAGTAGAACAAGTTAATCAGCAAATAATGTCAAATTTAATCTAACCTAACCACATATTGAGCCTGACATTTTTCTCTGCCGACAAAAATATACCTAGCATTAAGTCCAAATGGTTTAATTATAATCACTTCTCTTTCTTTTATGTTACCTACCAACATTTAGAACTATTTAATGCTTTCTTAAAGGGATTTCTTAAGTGATTTTTTTTTGCGAGCTTTATAAGATACAACTGCAAACTTTTCAAAATTGCGGTAAACTCGATTGCGGACATTCTGCTTATCTGAAAAACAAACAAATCGAACGGCATTTTAATCTGTGAAGTATGAACTAGTTTGCCATCTTGTTGAACACTAAACAAAACACCAAAACTCACGAAAAAATGTTCTACAAATCTACAAGATACGAAAAATTTACCCTTCAATATTTTTTAATAATCCTAGTTCAAAAACTAGTTCTTCAAACTTAACAGATTAAAATGCCGTTTGATTTTTTGTTGATGTTTTGTTGATGAGTAGCTAAGTGAGCGAAGATTTTGAGCTGAACAAATTGTAAAGTGTGCTTAAAATATGAATAAATATGTGGTGAAAAGTTCACAGTTGAAGTCTATTTTTAGTCTATTTAGTTTATCCAAAAAAAATCCTAAAAAAGCGAAAAAAGTTCCTTCACACGGGATGGCCCTCTTAATTGGAACAATGTTAAATCTGCATTTAACATTTGTCATGAATAAATGTATCATATTGGCTTGGTAGTGCTGTCATTCAGTGCACAAAATGCAATCTTTCTTTTTTATTACTTACATTGCCGAGTTATGATGAAATTATTCAAAATATACCCATGTAATAAGTGTAATAATTAATTATACTGTATGTATTTCAACACTACTTCTAGCTAAACATTAATGTTTGAAAGTACCACAAATTTTGTTGTAAATGCGTTCTTACGGAAATTGGATGACACCACTGCAAATTAATCAGGTCATGGTTTGTTGATGCGTTTGTCACCTCTCTCACACTCACAGCAACGAGGAAGGTGACTACAACAATTATTTATACTTTGTTTCCTTATTTTTAGTTTCCTTAAGATAACCAAACATAATGTGGCTTTCTAACTAAATTTTCTTCTTTCGTGTACCATTTTTAAGTCTTCATTAATATTATAATAATTACTGGATAGATCAGCAAATTTCCTGGTAAAAATAGTAACACTCATGCTGTGTTCGGAATGCGGAACCCCAGCACGATACTGGACCAGCGGCCAGTGGTCACCGAGACACCTTTTAGGGAACTCCTGACTGGTCTTGCACCAGCCCGAGGCTTCTCACTATTCTGGAAAACACGTCTCACTTACTACACGGTCATGTTGAAGAATTGATCGGCTTCACGCAGAAAGAAAGCAGAAAGATGGACTAATCGTATGACTCGCGAAAGAATTTTGATAGCTTGTTTAAAATTATGTTATTCCAATAATGTCTACCCATGTTCGACCAAGTACATCACTTAGTCGTGGTTACCCATGGAAGAAAGAATCCGTGCTGTAATTCATAATATATTATCATATCTTCAGAAAGTCATAGCCATAAATAAAGGCAAATCTCTGTTTTGAAATTACATACGGACTGTACTTGAACATAGTCCATTATTAATCTTCTTCTGTAAATATTATATAAAAATCTAAAAATGTTTGCATGTCCGCTATGCGTTGCTAAACCATTCACCCGATTGCGATGAAACTTTGGATATTTGATGTGTGCATGCCCGCGATGGTTTGTAAATATGTAATAGTCAGTTCTGGCATTAAATTTAGTATAAAAAAGTTTGAAAACTGAATGTACCGAGACTGAATGTGTGGAAGGCGGGAGGGGGGAGGGGAACTCGGGAGGGTTGTTCGCGGGACGGGGGGAGTGGAGTGGGGAGAGAGAAGGTGGAGGAGGCGAAGTGGGAACGCGAGATGGGAAGGTGACGCGGGAGAGGAAGGGGAGGCGGAAGGGGAACGAGACGGATGGGAAAGGACACGCACGCAGAAAAAAATCTTTATTAAATGACATAGAAACGCATGCCGAGTAACAGCTAGTAAATAAATAAATATCTGAAAGAATAGGATGCTTTATTTGAGATTATTTTTGGTTTTGCGTTCTACTATAAATTTGGATCGTCTTCGCTTTTGACTTTTTTCCAGTTTATCCAGCACACCCGAATTACTAATCTTCTGAAGATGTGCTAATATTTTTAAACCATATTTAAACATAATTAAGTTATTTAACAGTCTTATTGAAATTGTCTTTGTTGAGACATGAGAATGAGACTGTTGAGAATGGCGTCACAAAATACAGCATGGTATTTTAATTATTATTATCCGCATGTGATATGCATGGGCTACCCAAATATTTATTATTCTAAGGAATATTTCACAAACGAAAAATTCTAATGGGTTTCAAGAGTTAAATAAATTATTGCCTTTGACAGCTTTATACCAAACGTGCATTAGTCCGTTGCCCAACCAACTATAATTAAGTTATAAGAGCAACAGATAAACAAAAAGCGATGTAGGCTAAATCTAGGTTAATCCAGATATTTTTCTAAAGCATTAATTTTTTAAACTATTTATTTACTCATACAAATGAACATGGCCTCTCTCCCTTCACTTTCCCCTCCCCCCTTATCAGCCTCAGCTTCACAAAATACCCTAATCGGGGATGCCATTGTATCACTGGCTCCAGACAGGAGCAGGTGGTACTCTTGTGTGTTATTTAGCTAATTCAAATATACCTAAATCTAATTACTTTCAGTACGTATGGTAACATTATGCCGCCGTTCTTACAATCGTTTAATTAATTAGCAGGGGTGCCCGGGTTAATGGGGTGAGATTTTTCCAGGTCTTGGCGGTGGATGCGTCTGTCCACCAGCTGTCTAGTAGGTCCGATCAGGAGAGAATGTTTGGGGGAGTTCCCTTGACTTCTACAGCCGTACTCTCTCAGAACATCGCCTTGCATCGCAGTGGGAGGGATGGATTCATACGTCCGTTACTCCTGGACACACTGTCCGTCAGATTCCTATCCACTCTCATACCCTTTCCTTTTGATTTAAAACTTAGGGGCATACTGAGCAGTTTTTCTTCCAATGTAGACCCCCCCCCCCCCTTGATGAGATAAAATTGGGCCACATCGTATATTCTTTTCAAGTAACATGAGATTTTGCTGGATGCCCCCTTAGGTCTTTGATTGAATTAGTCGATTTAGTATCACATACTTTTATAAGACTTTGTTCGCTTGTGTGGGGCCGTTAACTCCATTCATATTGGATGTATTTTAACTTGAAAACAACACGTATTTTCGCAACTTTTGTTCACTCTGTGACACAATCCTACCACGCAACGATTCTTCCATTTATCAACCCACGGAATACGAAGAAGTAATATACACTAAGAGAACCATATGGTCGCATAATTTTTATGATCTACAAAATGTACCTACTAGAATTTATCATTATTACGAAACGTAAGAATTACTTGGACTGATTTGTAATTTTAGATAGAAATAGGCGTTCTGCCTTATGGTTCTGTCGCCGAGAAGACTGTTAATAATCATAATTGGATTATTTTGTGAAAAATCACCTCGGTGGCGCTGTACAAATATGTATGTAACCCATCTGTGCAACCCGTTATAACCCATTTTTCTGATTGGTGCATGTTTTGTTAGAAATATAAATAGGTTACAAACACTTTCAGCAGTATGATTAACTAGCTTCATTAGACGGTTTCGCCCAAGTTTTCTATTAATCGATGATTTAGTATACTTTTATTGGTTTATATGTTTAATGAATTTTACAAAAAATCGACACGAATTCAAAGATGACACGAATACCAGACAATAAAAACTTTACGTTCTGACTTGCAACTGCTCGGATAAATTCGTCATTTGGAAGTGGATGACATTTAAACTTCAAAACAGACTTTGCATTTTTAAAACACTTTGTTAACAGTTAGATAACATCTTAATTGTTTTTATTTTGTTATTAAGTAGAACTCGATTTAATTTAAACAAAAAATAATAATGGTTTTAATAAGTGCTGCTAGCATTTTCATTTTTCATTTTTGTAACAGCTGTTTTGGCTTACAAGGCCATTTTCAAACAGTTTGAAACTGGTCTTTGTAAGCCGAAACAGCTGTAATAATAAAAAAAAAAACAAAAATACTTGCAGAACTTAACAATAACATTATTATTAACTTTAAAGAAAGTTAGATAATAGTTAGAAGTGTCTTTGTTTTAGAAAATGGAAAAGAATGCATTTTAGTACCCAATATGTTAACAAAACGGATAATTTGACTTCTTTTCATAATAATATGAAAACGTTTTTTTTAAGCTAGTTTTTAAATTTATTTTTTAATTAGAACCAAACTAAAACCTTTTTCAGAATCACATTTATCTTAATATTTTGAATTAAATAAGAGAAGAAAAATAACTAACTTTGACATCAATAATGATAGCCGCAATAGATTTTAATTTTTATTAAATAACTAACAAAATGCATTATTTTCCATTTTCGGAAACTGAAATACCTATGTACGTATTTACTTCTCATTATTATCTATCTATTACAAAGTGCGATTAAAATAAATAATAAGGGTAACCTCATAAAACAGAACAGTGACAAAACAAAACGTGATAAATGAACGTTGTGTGTTTGTTCTTTTCTTCGCTTTTCCCTTATGTTATGTTTTATCATGTTAACCATCTACATACATACTATCTATAAGATCTCTTATCCGTGCTTCTTTTGCTTTCAAGTTGCGTGCTCCCGTTCGTTGTCCAATGTTCCGCTTGTCCTATTTCTGAGTCGTGACTAAGCTGGAGTTTGCTCACCGGAGTTGAGAGTTGGCTCAGAGCCCAGCCGGTGAGCCCATCGTCCCTCCTGACTCCTAACCCTCTCACTGCACCTGCACTAGACTGGGCACCGGTCACCGCGTCGGGCACCGGGCACCGAGCACCGATGTCATGTCAGCGTGCAATACGTGCAATGCACGCTCATATGGGCCAATGTTTACTCCCCACAATTCATTCCATTTCGTACGGTTATTTAGGACGATGCGCTGAAAAGTAAATGCTTCTTGGAAATGTTTGCCGCAAGTAATTTTATATTTTTTAGGATGCATTGAGTCATTACGCCTTCTTATTGTTTATATTCAAAGAAAATTCATTATTTCACAGGAAATAATAATAATAAATATTTATGATGTGTTAAATACTTCGACCGATATCATACGTCAATGGTTAAATAGAATTAACTTCGCTTATCGCGACGGTAATATTTATAATAATAATAGCTTTATTGTAAGAAAGTTGCAACTTTAACCAAAAATACGTATTATGTATGGTGTACATTGGTTTATACATTAGACAAGTGCATAAAATTAACAACGGAAAATACTATATAAACAGTAGGTAATATTATAAATAATAGAAATGTATGATTTTAAGTTGAGGTTTATCATAACCCGCTCACTAGTTAATTTATAATATTTATGAACATACCTACACATTATATAAAAATATATTCACCCAATAGTTTGTTTGGTTACATCAATAACTTAGATTTTAGGTGTGTGCACCGGTAACGGCTCAATCATCACTTTTGATCCAATTTTTAACGTTTTTTTTTTTAAATTTTTGTTAATCACATTTTTTATTCTTTCTGTAATAAAGATATTAAGTCTTGTTGCAAGTTTTCTGAAGTTTCGTTGATCAAAAGTAGTATGTGTTACAGAAATTTGTAGTAAGTCTTTCTTATAAGTTTGTTTCGAGTACATATTTTTCTTGTAATATTTATGTATGTTTGTACATATATAGATGAGTGAGAATTATTTTAGCCGGTTTAAGACGGTATTTATCCACTCGAGCTAACAATATTATATTGGAAACTTTGTAATTTTTATTTGTTTATGACCGAGTGGTTAAGAGTGAATAACCAGCACATGACAACTTCGATTCCGACACTAGCGCTAACACATCAGGGCTCGCGAGCCGGCGTTTTCAGAACTAAATTTCGTTCCGCGGCAATCCGAGTTTTGAGGGTTTTGTTCACGCGAGCTAGGGCTGCCCGCTACTATTACTACTTTATATTACTATTCTCGCTTCCAGAATTTTAATTAGTAGTAGTTATTTGTAATTTGTATATCGAAGTGCATAAATATAAATAGATTCAAGTGAAATGCGTAAACACAGTAGGTATTAAGTAGATACCTACATGAATAAACAATTTGTTATATTCTTTTTAATATTTTGGTTTTTTGTTTTTTAATTGTATTTTACGGCCATTAGAGTGGAAGATACTCTCAGTATCGCCCTGGTGTAAGACCACCATTAAGAATTGAAACGTTGCTTGAAATGGCTTTAGCCGTGTTTATTAGCCAGATCTGAATAGCCAGATACTTCCCCACCTTCTTCTTCCCTATATCCTTCCCCTTTCCACTACCTTCAGTCTTACAACATACCCCAAATTGGGGATGCAATAGTCCCACTGGCTCCAGACGAGAACAGTTGGGACTCTTGTGCGGTATTCATGAAAAAAAAGAGTAGTATTCAGTTGGATTGTAAAAAATGTCGCATTTTAAAATATTTATTTGTGTGCATAATTAATAATAAGCACTTCAACAAACAGAATTAAAGCTCACAAACCCTTTCTTTCTTTGAGTGGCCTTTCAACGCATGCCGGGTACCCGCTGTATATAATGTTATATAGTGCAGGCGCTTGCATTATAATTCCCGTGACTTGTGATGGAACCATAACAGTTTAGTTGACCGCGAGGTTACAGTGCCCTTTAAACGCATGCCGGGTACCCGCTGTTTATAATTTATTTATGGACAAATAGTCCATTAACAATATAACAATAACACGAAAAACAAGCGTGCGTAAAGGCCCGACCCGCCGAGCAATCGATCACCGTTCGCATTGATTACCGTTCGCATGTCATTTTTCGTAACAATCACCACTTTTCGTAACCCATTCACCAGTTTACCCTCAAGTGTCGAGCGTGCGTAAAAAAGATTTACCCCAAAAAATATTTTGGAGCAGTTGGGACTCTTGTGCGGTATTCACACAAGAATAATTTAAAATAAAAAAAATATTCGAAATTATAAAAATTTTTGCATAAAAATATTCAATGAACATGAAAAATTGCATTCGGGCAACCCTGTAGATTTAACAAACGTGAATCAAGGAATTCGTGTTTATTTCAAATTTCGTTTTCAAATTTCATTTCCAAATATTATTATTCAAAGCGTCGCGAAGACGTGCTCTCCTGGCCGCGTTTGGGCCCGTAATGAAATCTGAAATTTGTGTTTACGGGCTGCGATAAAAATGGTGAAATGCGATGTTCAAAATTATTTAAAATTAAATACTTCCTGAAATTATTTTACGATCAAATTATTTATGATTTGTCAATAACGTCTTAGCAAAATAAGTATGTAAAAAAATCCGAAATATATTTGTTTGTAAGTGCACAAATAAATGCACAAACCGACCAATTTTCGTCAAGAAACACATGTCCGTATATATTTTTTAATAATTTTATTTAAACTAAAATTAAAATTCTGAAAAATAGGTTTACCAGCTAATGTATTGATTTATTTTACTGCATGATTATATGATTTGAAATGGGTGTTGTATAATAAATGTACTTTTTTGAAAATTGAACAAATCTGCGAACGACCTATGGTATAACCTTATTATTCTAAAAATAAACATTTTTTCTCAAAATCTAAAAGATACGTTTACTAGATAAAATAACAATCTTTTGAAATCCTTTTATAGTTTTTTGTGGAAAAGAGTCAATACGTCTAACCACTGATTTAAAAATGACATATTTCTGGTTTCTCTGCTTATACACTCTTAACACTCGTGCAACGCCCTTGAGATCATTTTTCACAAAAACAGCGCTTAATTATCCAATTATTATTATTATTAGATATTCTTATTAAGATTTCCGACTGTTAAAAAATTAGACACCTACTCAGAAATGCCAGACAATGAAAACTGGTAAGGTCAGTTGGGGTAAATGTTTCCACGGGGTAATTGTCGAAATTCAAGCTACCAACTTTAATAATTTAATACATTAAATATTTCATTGAAGAAGATAATATTGATAGGTGTAACCTTCAAAAGTTATTCCAAAAAAATAATAAATAATGATAATGTTTGGATGTGGGGAGGATAGTGCAATCTCACACGTCCCATATAATTATACAAATTTACACAACAGATTTTTTAAATAATGAATCAAAGAACAGGAAAAAATTAATACAAAAATATATAATCAATATTATTTAGGGCGTGGTCTGTGTTGAGCTGTGAGCTCGGGCCCAGCGCTCGCTCAGGAGTGGTGTTTGATGCTGGAACGCTACGGTCACCACTGTATTGTCGGAGGCCATTAGCCGTATCCTGGCTCCAATTGGGGGGGGGGGGGTCGGAAAAAAATCACGAAATATCAGGGGGGGGGGGGGATATACTGCGATATCCCGTGTATTTATTTTTCGTTAAACGCACGATTTCTAATCCAAATACCAGTAAAAAAATACACGTGATTTTGGGTAGGGGGGGGGGGGTTAAAAAGTTGCTAAAAAATATCACGTGATTAATGGACGACCCTTTACACAAAATATGAATAAGGTTCCCCGAATGGCTTTGCAGAAGGGATGTACAGCCGGAAATCCAAAGTATAAAACATATTTTCATTCAAATGCATTATAATAATAATAATAATATTTGGATGATTTTTATAGCGCCGTTTTTGTGAAAAATCACCTCAAGGGCGCTGTTTCGTTGCATCAAGGAAAGAACTACTTTACATTTTTCGAATACACGAATAAGTACAGAAAATCGGCATTGTTAATAAATTCGTTTGGTACCTTTGGTACCCATACCAACTTATTATTAAATGTATTTATGAAGATGATTTAAAATACAATTTAATAATAAACATCTTTTCGGGAGGCCAACTGTCGGGGGATCAACCGTCGAGTCTCCGCACGGAAGATAGATTTTTATGTATAGATTTACCTTTTACAATCATCTTAAAGATCTAATGATGAAATTTAAATTTACGTAATTATCCCATCTTCTTTACACATTAACAGTGTTGGACGATGAAAAGATTAATAAAAGTGTTTAATAAAATATGAAATAGGTAAGGACAACCATTTGTAAAGACACAATCAAAATTTGCATTGGAGCGTAAAACGAAAATATGATGCTGTAAAATTCATCTGACTTTTTTCCATATTGAGATTTTTTTATAATCTAACGACAGTAATGAGCATTATTTTTGATTCATTGCAATACATATTTCTTATGACTCGCTCGTAAGCGTCACTATTCTCGAACAAAAAGTAAACCTCGACCCACAACAATTTACAGCGAGTTGTTTTATTACCCGAGATGTGATGCGAGATGCGATGATATCACCGTCGCGGGTTTCACACTAAATTTATCTGACCGTGAATAATGTAATTGAACGAGATGGACTATATTACCGGACTTCACGGCTAACAGTGACGGTAGTGCACCACTTCAATTGCAGTGTGGATATCTTGTGACTTCACGCGACAGATAAATCAGTCCTCGTCATCTGCACTATGCTTAACTATCTTCTGTCATCAGGCCTGGCCCTGAGCCAAATGGCGCCTGGAGCGACTATATTTTTGCACCTTTTGAAATACAATTAATAAAAATAGTAATACAGTATATCCGGGGAAAAATGCACTCACTACGGGAAGTGATTCTATGTGATGATAAATGTAAAAAAGCAAATCACTCTTTTCAAAATTTCAATGCTTTTTTCACTTACAATTTTTTTTTAATAGAAGAATTTGTATGTTCATACACACAATACAACTTTTTATCCTGAAAACTATCTAAAAAAGTTGGAAATTTGGAAAAGTTACTTATTTATTTTACTATCATGCAGAATTACCTGCCGAAGTTAGCGCACTTTACTACTGCCACTGAGAACGTCGATGTAATCTCTATTTCTGTTAAATGTGTCGTTTACTAGAAAGAGAGAAAGATTTCTCAAAAAAAACGATCAGAGTTAAGCCTACGACTTTGCTATTTTCCAAGTACATAAATTCATTTTTAGCAATGTAGCTGTTTTATAAAGTATTTGGTAATTTATTTTATTTTAATTTACCTGCATTTGAAATTTAAAATTATCATATTGGTAGAGTAGGGGTCTACATATGTGGACGTAGGTGGGAACAATACGGGTTCGATTCACGCACAGCGATAACAAATTAGCATTAATTTAACGGGCGCTAAGGTAGGCCAGCACTACATGAATAGAAGGATGGCTTGACAAATCAATACCGCTTGTCATCTAACCTACTCTAATTGCCCCTATTTATAAGCTTTATTATATATTTCGATGGAATTCCAAGCGTTTTGACCCTTCCCAAACCGCCTGAAGTTAAAAAGGGAGATTTTTTGACCCCACGAAACCACAAATACCGTAACGAAGCAATTAATGCTAATTAGAAAAACACTTTGAAAACAGACGTTCTAAAAGTGAACGCTTAGTTTATTTATAGAATAGGGTGCAACATTCAACGACTGTTTGTCTGTCAACCAAAGCAACCAAGAACGACAAAAGTAGAAAGAAGCAATCCTATCATTCCGTGTTGTTGATGTTCCAAATGTCGATGTTATGCAGACATACATAATAATATATTATATTATCATAGGAGACAGGACACTAGTGGGCATTGTGTGTTCTAAATTAGCGAGTCAAGCTTGACAGGTTCGGCAAGACTTCTTGGATCCAATTTAATGGATTATTATTTCGAACAAGTGTTTGACATCCGGAATGCTTTTCTATTATACCGACAGGTTTACAATGCAGTTTCTACGAATGCCTTCGTCTCGGTTCCATAAGAGCCCAGAACATGGTAATTCAGAACAGTGTTAAAACAGAACAGTGGTAAAACAGAACTGTGATAAAACAGATAGTAAATATACAGAAAATAGGGACTCGCTAAATGCTAGTGTCACACCTAGCGTTAAAAGTGCCAGTGTTATTTGGCTTGCCTTATTTCGGCATATCGCTCGCCTTACATTCCCTTTGGGATTTTTTTGTGTATTAAACGTGCCCCAATTTTCTGTATATTTACGAAATAGAACTCCAATGAAACATGACCGTTTTAAAGCAGAACAATAATAAAATAGTACAGTGAAGAAAATTAAACTAACCTAATTTACATATTTCAGTTATGTAAAATAAATACTGTATATTTCTTGGTAAAAGAAATATATACCTTTTATATTTATTGGTAAAAGAAATATATAGTATTTATATTTTATTTAATCAAATGTAATTTTTAAATTGTATATGTAAAAGCCCCGAAAAAGGGCGTAAATAAATAAATAAATAAATAAATATTATTTGTTCTGATTTAGTTTGTACCTTTATAAACTTAGCTTAAATTAAGTTACATAAAAAAATAAATGCTTCATTGTTATGGCTTTTCACTGTTCTGTTTTATGTTAATTTATTTTAGTTGTTAATTTATTTACTCTTTTATACGCCCATGGGATTTTCACGTTCGGTAAGTGTTGGTAATAAACAATGGTTGCATACGGTTTAGGTACAATTTCTTAAAATTAAAAAAAAAAAATCATCACTGTTCCGTTTTATCATTGTTTTGTTTTTTCATGTTCTGTTGTTATGGTTACCTTTCGTCTAATACTGGAAATGAAATTGATGTTTGGGACGTGGATTATTCCTACAAATCTGCCATAAATAATCGTTAACCCTGACCAGCTGTCACAATAAACACTTTTACAGTCGTTCGTATTGTGGATTGTTGATTAGAATGGGTCTGGTGAACTACAGTAGCTTAAAGGACGATACAAGGTCGGTTTGGATTTGCAGGATGCTGTGTGGATGTAGGTGTGAGTGAATATTAAGTAAGGTAGTGTGTGTTATGTGTAGTCAATGGGTGTTAACAGCTGTTTTTAGACAGATACTTTAGAAGCCAATTAGTAACATAGTTAGATAATTACTCCTTTGTATAATGCCTACCGTGGTTATAAACTTGAAGTCATTCTCAAGACAGACAGATCCGAAAACTTTTATTTTCACGATAAATTTCTTTTACAGCATAAAAATACACCTTTAAGTACGTTTACACTTTAGAAATACAGCGTAGTAGGGGTATAAGTATGTTTTTTGGAAATGAATACACTTATATATAGTTTAAAATAAAATTATAGTATAAAATTACAATTTAGAAAGAAACGCAGCTTACTGACAACCGTTTAGAAATTCAGTTTAGAATGATGTATAACGGAATTGTTTAAAAATGCAGTTTAGAAATAACTACCTATATAGAAATTCACTTTATATTTATGTACGAGAATTTTTGAGAAATATAGTTTCGCACCAATAGTCGTGTGGACTAACACGTCTTCAATCCTCTACCAAGTTAAAATCTCCATCGTCGCACTAGTAACATTTACTACTTACATAATGATGAATGTAGGAGGAATTCAAATATTATCAGGTTATTCGTAACCCGACAATTTTAGCCTGTATTAAAAAAAAGTAAACAAGTAAGTTTAGGAATGTATAACAAAAAAATGTTCAGTACATTCTAGAAAAATTTAAAAATAAAATAAAATTAATAACAATTATTATAAGCAATAATTATCAGCCTGAAACACTCATCTACATTGAAAAAATCTTCCAAGAAAAGATACTGGCCGCCAACGGGACTCGAACCCGTGCCCCTCTGATTGCCGGTCAGGAGCTCTAATACCCGACAAATAATTCAATATATACTAGTGCTTCATTCAACAATTACTGCTTATTATATTTTTCCACCTGAAAACAACCAACTTTATTTTTTGTGAGAGAGGCATTCTTAATGCTAAAGCGCTCGCTAGGTGGCGTCGAGACAAATTATGTCTACATTTTTTGGTGAAATACTTTAACTTGTCAAATATTAATTATAATTTTTAATTGATAAACTAACGTTTAAGACAAGATTTTCTCGGAAGATTTTTTCAATGTAGATGAGTGTTTCAGGCTGATAATTATTACTTATAATAATTGTTACCCTTTGTGCTATGCATAAAAATCTTGTCTTCAACGTTAGTTTATCAATTAAAAAATAATAATTAAAATTAATAACGTTCAAGAATTTGTAACAAATATTGAGTAATGAATGGAAAGTGGGTACAGCAATAACTTACTGACTAAAATATTACCACAGTACGTCAGTTAGGTAACCAGAAACTAAAAATACTTGCATACCCCGTTTCTACCAAATTGCTTAGGTACTAGGCATTAACACTTTCTTCTACGCATGCAAATATGCCTCAATGTAGAGCTTCTGCTTATTATAATAATGTATCACAACGTGTTACAATGATGATAGTTCGGTTGCGGCGTTCCTAGCCATGAATTATGAGTATATCGTAAATCTAGCCCACTGCTCCCCACTGGTATGGTATGTGCATTGTGCGCTATGTGCAGTGCTGTAGGCTGTGTGCAGTGTAACTCTGTACACTGGATGCAAGATGTAAATAAACATATCCACTGCTGAGAGAGTTCGCAGCATCCGCCAGATGTGTCGGAGAGATGACAGATCCCCGCCTCTTCCAGATAGACGAATATCTCCCTAACAGAACAGGAGTTATTTGTTTTTTGTTTGGACCTAACAAATAGCTAACCTTTGGTTCCTGGTTCTAGTATAGTTGGGTTTGGTATTGACCAGGTCCGGGAATAAACCACTGACTAGGACCAGCCTAATGCAGGAACTGGTGCATACAAATTCTTTAACATAAACCCACCATCAATCATTATGTTGCCTCATATAAATTCCAAATACAATGTCAATACACTGTCCTGAGTTGCTAAATACGATTAAAATTAATGTACCTGCGCACTCCACACACTTTTTTGACCTATTAAAATTGGATCAATGCCAAACAAACTTTAAACAAAATTCTTGCTCGAACACACTACGAAAAAATTAAAATAAAATAATACCAAAAGTGGACAATTTCGATTGCGAGCTGAATAAATATAAAAAGTCCTTAAAATATTGTTTTTCTAACACGTCACTTTTCTTACTTTTATGTTTTTTTTTGTTATTGTTCATTCCTTTTATGAATATTAATATCGTATGTTATATTATTACGTAATAATTTTTGTTTTACATAATTCTGTACATGTCTGTAGAAAATCTATAATTGGTCGTATTTTTGGTATAACGTAAAAAATTATCAAATTCAAGTGGCGATTTTCCAAAGATTAATAAATAAATTTAATATAAAATAAATTGTATTTGCGTGAATATCGATAATGACAACAGAATCAAACCCTTCCTTTGTCAGGACAAAATTAAGCTAGTTATTGGCAAAGCTTTTGAAACCTGTTGACACGATAACATTTTTAATAAATAATTGAAGCAATACATTTGTTGTAGCACGTGCCAAATGTGAATTAAAAGAGAAAAATGCACAGCGGTAATATATCAGTCTGTATAAGCCACAGTGGAGTCCAAAAGAGAGAAAAAAATAAAGAATTTAGAGTTTAACAATGATACAAGAATGGATTTACAACGACACTTCGAAACTTAATGAATCACATAATAATAGCCCACATTCGTTCAACATTTTTGAAAAACAGGAATGTACGAGCAGCAGAGGAAGATCTTTTATATCGCCATTTTCGTGAGAAAATCATCTCAACTGATGATAAATGATAAAACATTACATGTAATCACTGACAAACCGCTGCGACCTTTCTTTATTTTTCTGTGTCTATCTGTTTCATATTTTCATTGAAAGCTGTTGATATTATCTTCGTCAATGATAACATACTACAAATGGGTTTATAAGCGCAAATAAGTAATCCATTATAAAATTGATAATTTATGTAGGAACTTTTTAAAATTATTTGCTAGTAATCAATTTTCTTCATCTTCAATTTTATTAGTTTTCAGAATATGGGTCTCCCTCAAATGTTCCCAATTTTACCTCTACTTCGAACGAAGCGGGCAGTTCACCAAGTTCACTCGAGGTCGTTAGGTCCGTCACCCGATCTCAATTAATGTATCTAAATTCCAGCGTTATTTTGGATTCATCCATATATTCAATGAAATCTTTTAACTTAAGAATAAGTTGAAAGATTTCATTGTCTTAAAAAAATCTACACCTATATTCGATAACCCCATGAAATCCGTGATGGCCAGATGTATGTAAGTTTGTTGGTGTGCCGATTCTTGGAAGGGGGCGCGGTTCCTTTGAGGCGGTGGGTCTCCCAACTTCCCCGGCTGTTTATCGGAACTGGATGTAAACAGATTTATCCCCGCGCTCACAGCAACCCAACAACAGACTTAAGGCCGTTATACACGAGCACGATTTTCAGCCCGTTTCCAATTGGAGACAAAAGTCAACATTTTTCGCTTTACGCGACCGCTTTTTTCTGCTCTATTTTTATATCTACGATTTCAGTAGGCATCACAACAAACAGTTTGGTTCGTGTGTTGTTTGCAGTGATGACAATTGAAACCCTAGATATGAAAATAGAGGTGAAAAAAGCGATCGCGCAAATCGAAAAATGTTGACTTTTGTCTCCAATTGGAAACGGGCTGAAAATCGGGCTCGTGTATAACGGCCTTTACTACCCAGTTAGGCAGTGAGCAGCCAGTGGGGAGCTCAAACACGAGCCAACTGCTATATTCATAACACATGTCATCTTTCCTTTTGCTTCATCCCAAGAACACCAAGTTATACACCGAAGAAACACTATGAAGAAACATGGTTTTTTGTATAACTTGACCGGAAATTCTCGCAAGATTTGAACATGGATATTCTAATTATCACGAAATTTATTGTTTGATTCGGAATGAAATGGGGCAAAGGATACATAATGAGTAAATCGAGGTTGGGATAACTTGGCTATGCAGATATTCAAAACCTATCTACCTAATTAATTTCCACCAATTGAAATCAATACCTACATGCAAATAAAGTAATGAAAAGTGCGTAGGCGTAAATTTTGGAGGAAAATAGCAAAATTTGTCCAATATTGTCAAATTTTGTAGTAAAATATCATGATACTTGTTGGTTAAACAGGTCAGATATTAACGCAGTCTTCTGTTCAAGTGCTGATATTAAAATTGTAATCGCTGGTCAATTTTATTTTATTTCGTTGTGCCCGCCGTAAATTTTAACTGTAAAACGGAAAACCGATTTTTAAAGCTGTAAAACCTCTGCAAGGGTGAGCTTTTGTGTGATAAAATTTGCATAGATACCATTTTATATCCGGAGTTTCTAGGTAAACTTATTGATATATTATATTAGATATTTACGGCAGCTGTTTCCAGTCCGAACCGCATTTTCCACGATGAGCTTTATTATGATAATTCATTTAATTTCTTCACAAGAAGCCAAATTCATTGTGCATTTTTTACAAAAAAAAAATTTAAAATTCTTGGAAAACTGAGTCGAAAACTCGGTAAAGACGGGTGGCAATCAAGTGAACCTAAAAACAAAATAACTCCCTTTATCAATACCTACTTACTTCGAAGACAAGAGCCAATAAATGCATAAGAATATTGACAGCAGTAAAAAGGGCACTTGAAAAGGTCCACGGAAATTTAATGTCACGACTTGTATTTTTTCTACCAGAAGTGTCAGCATGCTGCTAACAGATGTGCCCATCCATAACAACCCTTACTACCAGTTACATGTTTACAATATCTTTATTTCAATAATTATTATTATGTGAGAATATATTCATGCTCGTTCTCTGGGCATTTTTTCAACACACCAAAAATAAGCCCGATTTCGCTACACACCTAAATAATATACATGTGTAATAACGTAAATTTTACGTTGTCCTTGGAATAGGTAAAACAACATTATAATGTCACACTGTAATCGGAGAAAACACAAACGTACCTAGGTAGGTAGGTACTGGCCATTAGTACCTATTATTTTCTATTGATTGAAGCTCTGTAGATGTTGAGTTTTCCAGAATATAATATAACTAAATGACCCGGCGAACTTCGTACCGCCTCAGAATCAATAACTGTTAGTTGTGTCTTAATAGCTGAATTAAATTCAGTTTTTTTATTAAGTTAAAAATTACACTGTGAAGTAATTATTGATGCGCAACTGCCCGTGTTTTGTTTTGGTCAGTATCAGAGATAACGTTGTGTACGGATTTATAATTTTTGTGATTTTATTACTTTTCCACTTACTTACGGGAATTACGTTTCATTTTCTTATAGGTATGTGTGCGGGAGATTTATTATAATAAATTATTTAATTTTTCCTTGGGGGTGGAGACATACGTTCACCGTTTGTCCCATTTTCGACTGTTGACATTTAAGTGTGTAAGAAAGAGGGGCCGCATTATAGGTATGTTTAAAAACGAAAGCAAAGCAATCAGCGCATTGACATTTGATGTTTTTGAATTTTTGGAATTCACTCACTACTCAATATTATACTTATCACAATATACCTACCTGAAGCTATTCCAAAATATGAGAATTCGTTTAATAGAAAATGTATGAGGAAAAGAATTTTCTTCATGATTATAATTTTTCCGATGTTTTAATAACTATCTGCTATTCTGGGTGGAGACAAATCCAACAAATTAAAGATCATAAAAATCGGTCCGGCCGTTCTGGAGTTATAAATGGTGTAACTAACCCGACTTTGTTTTACATTCAAAATATACATGCGACATGAATTTCCAATTGGCTCGTAGGTGCAGTATTTTGTATGATTTTTTTTTATTACGAAATAACTTAACGAGTAAAACCTCAAATTATAATATTTAATCAATGAAGACAGTATAGCGACTCTCAAATGAAAGAGCCGAGCCCCAACACACGACCTTAGGTTGTGTGTTCAATTCTTAGTTGGGACCGAATCTTTTTCTGATTTTTCTATTTAATTTTCGATTGAGATTCATTGATAAAATGAATTATTTATCAAATTCTCTAAACAAGGAAAGTTGGGGGGATAAACAGAGCAGCCACAAAATCTCATATCCTTAAGAGGAATAGAAACAAAAAAAAATCTACCAATAAAAGAATCGGAGTAGGTACCTATTTAATTTTTTCGACGTCGTTTTACCACTAATAGAATAAATGAGATACACCTTAAAAAAATATTGTGTCATATAAAATCTGTTTGAATTTAAATAAATATCTTTCCCAATGGTGGACACTGTAATGCTGTCCGAGTTAGCGCAATACGGCATAATAACCCAAAAACTAATAACGATAATTTAATGAACACATTCGTAAATACAATATAGGTAAATCACATCCGTAATGGCCAAAACGCAAACCAAAGAGGCCAAGTTCTAAATAATGGGGATTTCTGCAAAATTTATAAAATCCATGCTAATTACGATAAAGAAAAAGAAAACACCTTCATAATATTTGTAGCATAAGATTGATAAATAAAGTTTTAAAATTAATAATCATTAAAGACGGAAATCTAGTTGAATCGTCTTGTGGGAGTGTGTGGTGACTGTCTGCCCCACGGCTGAGCCATAAGTGCCTCTCCCTCGGGTCATCTCAGACAAACTCACGGACACGTGTATCCATTTGCTGATCTGAGATGATAAAACAATGTCCATTATTGTTTCAGGAGAAAGAACGCATTGTTTGGTCACACGGTTCAATGTTTCACTTTGTCAAGACATTCATTCTACAAGACATACAATTTTATTTGATACTGGTCTTCTATTATCGGTGGGGGGATTAATAATAATAATAATTGGACAATTTGTAGAGTGCCGTTTTTGTGAAAAATCACCTCAAGGGCGCTTAAAATACTTAATATACTTAATCTTAATATATCACATAATTGTGTTCAGGTTTAGGTATAGAAGAAAACTGGAACCAAATATTTTATGTGGCTGAACATGGGTTTAGTTTTAGTGTTCTACAAAATTGGCTTAAAATTACCCTATAAGTAAAACTAAATATTATAACATTTTCAATGAACCCCAGGAGCGAACCTGGGTACCTTATACCTTAGTACCAAAATTTTCAACGTCCAGTTATAGAAAAAACACAACAAATTAAATATCTCGGAGTTGTACGATAATTTGATGAACATCTTGGAAGTGGCATCCACATTAAAGATATTACGAAAAAACTCACAAACCTTATGAATTTCTTTAAAAATCTAATAAAGGTGGTAAATAAAAAGGATATGAAAAAGTATAATACGCTTTATGTCATTTTCGAATCGCTTATGGAATCATAGGATGGGGATCTGCTACACATAAGTTCATGCATTACCTGCATACGAATACAATTAAACAGGAATCATAAAGACCATATTGAAAGTACCCATTAAAACGCCTTCGATTAAATTTTTCAATAGCTTTGACCTGTAAAATGTGCACGTCAAAAATATATTATTGACACTATTCAAAAATATTGAATTATAGACCGTGTATTCATCACACTAGACAAAAATGTCATAAAAAACATTCCAAGTTATAAAAACACTCTCGGACAAAGAAACCACACTTATTTTACAAACAAACTTCACAACATCCTTCCCCCAGATGCAGACGACATAAAGTATTAAAAAAATTATGAGTTGAAGTCAAGAATAAAAAATCGGTCTGAAAGAAGACACCGTAAAAATCCTAAAAGATACTAAAAACTACAAAGAACACAAATAAACTAGAATTAAATAACTTTTATCCGCCTCAGCACAGGACCCCCTGATGAGGAGGACTTACAAATAATATTACCATATTTAAATTCACCATTAAATTTTGTATGCACAATATTACGTATGAAATAATGAAAACTGTATAAATGCCGTATGAAATGGTATTATCTTTTAGACAGCCGCAAAGCAGAACATATATTATATTTACAAAATACATTCATACCTAGGTACTTATTATCCATGTAAAGAATTTTTCCTCAGGGGTTAGTGGGACTACGGCTTCCCAAATTCGGTATGAAAAAGTTGAATATTTCATAAAGCGCTTTTTTTCAAACCTGGCGAACAAAGCCAGGCCATCTTTTAATTACACTTCCACGGGGTTTTAAACATCAGGTAATCGGATGGATATTTTTAACATCTTTTTGAGACGCCTTGTAACATTGATTACAATATTATCTAACCATATTCCTATTCCTTGTTCCAGGCTTGCGCCCCCCGATATGTGTCCTACGCCACGAAGAATGCGCGGAGAGATCCAGTAGGAACCTGCTTCGTGTCCAGGAATGGATTCACAGAAAACCTGGAGTACTCCCCCTGCAGAACCAGTAAGTTACCAATGGTATACACCAAAGATATTGAAATATAAGGAGATGTGCTATCCGCCGTTTTTACTAGGTGAGACCGGTGTCGCCGGTGTTGTTTAACAATTAACGAATAAATTAAACAAATGCTAAACTAAATTTACAAATTCTTTCCGTATTCAAACTATATTGTTAACCAAAAAAATGCACACCTTCAAAAAATCAAGAAAATGAACAAAATCTTTTTGTTCGCAAACTACGCGCATTTGGCCGTAGTTTGGCGACAGTCGCGCGGACATCATAGCATATCTCTTTTGTATTTGAATATCTTTGGTATACACTATACACTAACACTTCCTCTTTCCTATCTCCTTCCCCTACCACTCACTCTAACTCCCATCATACTGTCATAATTCCAGTTTTGCGCGGTGATCACTTTCAAAACCCCTTAGTCGGTTGGTTGGCTACTACCTCGTGGCAATAACCGAAAAGCGCCATCCATTTACTAATATTTGTAAAAAAAAAATCGATTAATTAATGATAATCAGCATTGAGTAGCTGGGTGACTGGCATGGACGATCGATAAAATCCTGTATCAATCCGATATTGACCAAATCTGTCACCTATGGTCACTTATCAACATTTGCGATCACGGTCAACAGCAATTTATTGGTACCTAAGAGATATTCCGACCGACACGCGACGATTGTTAACTTTTAGCCCGACTTCCACAGTATCAAAGAAGTTTCGGTTAACTGTCAATACACTCATTTATTTCGATAATGTCGTTCTATATGCAAAAATACTGGCTTATTAAAGAACGTAGTTCAACCAACGAACGTTGAACAAAGTTTGAAGCTTTTTATTGAAAGAAGTCATGCATGCGATCCATAGACTTAAATAAGTCAACTAAGACGCTACTAAAGCTGACGCTACTTGAGAAACTAAAGTGGTTGAAATTTGACTAAAGAAATATTAAGTAAAAATTTATTAACTCCGGTTTAGTATCAAAAAGTAAAAGGGGACTGCCAAAGTGCAAATGCATATTTAGGTTAGTATTTCAATTCAACATTGCTTCTACGTAATCATTTGGTGTTAGACATTTCGGCGTGTCAATTTATGGAAAATACCTTCAGCGTTGCCAGCGTATATCTATTTCTTATTTATTCCCTGTCAATATCGGTTCGACTGTCAACAATGAAACTATGCCACGGATATCGATATAAAAACAACGGAAGTTACGCCTATTGATCCGATATTGTTATCGATTTCACAATGCTAGAGTTCCAGTCCTTTTAAATGTACCAGCTTCTTAGTTGAAGCATCCCTTGACGATTGCGTTCAAGTACCATCCAAGTCCAAGGCATCTGGAACGATTCCCTTTGATTTACGAGGAATTTCGTGGCTTCTGTCGGGAGATGTTCACTCAGAACTATTTACACAAATAATATTGTGTTTCATGACGGTGTGTTTCATAACGGACCGGACTCGTGTATTTTTTTATCTTAACTCATTGCAAAGAATATAACAAATCGGTTAATGTTTACGTAATGACTGTAATAAAATCTAAGAAGAGTGGGAGATAAAATTATTTTACTGGATCATCCTTGAGTTGCTATGTAACAATACCACTATATTATATCGCTAGCCACCCACTAGGATATTATCATAAGAAATCTGTAAACCGATTCGAGTTTAAGTAAATATCTTTATTACTTGGTTATACATATATAGGTACTATTGATCGTTTCCTTGTTGGAATGCTCATTAATATAAATATGTCTGTCAATATTTTAAAGGAATTGGCATTTAAATCATGACGCCATCATGTAAATATGAATCTTTGATACAATTTTACAGTCTTCAACATCCATAAATGTAATTAAATCGAATTTGAATTGCCGTAAGTTTATTATTAGTTAGATATCAAATACTTGAGTCAGGCCATGTAGATCGGTTTCTCATCGGTCATGAGAGTCGTGAGTCGTGACCCCCACTCCATTTTATTTATTTATTTATTGTTTTGGAACATTTACAGAGTATTAACATAAAAAAGTCATTAGATTAGCATTGTAAAAAGCGTAGATGTTAATAGTCCACTTAAAAATGTTCACAGAATGCACAGTTTAATAGTTGTTTTTCACTATGTATACATAGAAGTTAACAGAAATTAGAAATAGCAAAATATAAACAGAGGTATAAAAAGAGATAACAAAAATAGTGATGATAAAATATAGAGATGACAAAGATAAAAAAAAGATCGACATACGATGCAAAAAACAGAAAAACAAAAAAAGTATGGTAAAATAGAGTAAGAAACAGCCATTCACATTCAAGTTCAAGATCAAATATAAGTATTTTCAATTCTCAATTACTTGTTAGGTTAGTCTATTGTTAATATGCTTTTTAAAGTAAGCGAGACTATTTGCATTTTCACAATGAAACGATGTATGAATGTCAATGAAGCACTACAGAGTTGTGCAACTGTCTATCTTCTCTGCCTACCCATGTCGTTGAAACGTTAAGGCGTTATGATTAGTCAGTTTAAAGAAATAGTAAAGGACCTAAAATTCTGCCTTGAGGAATTTAAAAGAAACACCTTTGATTTTTTCGTTGTTTTATTTATTGATTACTGTAAGAATTTTAATTCGCATTTTCATATTCTTCGTTTATTTTATTGTGCTTTTCTTTGATCTCAAAATGATTACCCACTAGATATCTACCCACTTACTAGACTACTAGGCATTTCGAAAGCTTTTTATACATTTTGTTTGTAATTTAGAAAAATTAAAACTCCCCTTTCTTTATTGAACTAGGTAACAAAGAGGTACCTATCTAATAATAATATTTAGATGATTTGTATTGGACCGTTTTGTGAAAACTCGCCTCAAGGTAGGTATCTACCTACTGATTTTTAAAAAATATATCGTGTGTATGGTTGGGGTTTTATAATTTTTGTTCTGGCGGAATCATGACATTTTCCGGAAAACTCCACCCCATTGTACCCCGCTCCGACATAAAATGTCAATGCAAAGGAAACTATTGAGGCGTTATACTTTGTACTTCTTACTTCCACTGCAACATAGTCAACGGGACGTGAATACTAACTCCCCATTTTGCATTTGCATAATACCTTGCATATAAAGGGATTGGTTTTCCAAAGGCCATCTTCGGGGAATTTACTTGCATGTGAGTTGTACATACTTTCCTTGCCTTTTCTGTTAGACGATAATAATTATTAATGTCTCGGGAATTTTTTTTTTGTTGAGCATTATAGTATCACAGTCATCATAATAATAAAGATAGTCCCCATTATAGTATCGTAGCCAACATAATAGTAAAGAAAGTCATCATAATAGTAATCTGTAATGTTCACGTAATTCCTGCTCCCCAAAGCACAAGTAAGATAGGATGCCAATAAGTTTTGTTTGTAAAATTGTTATTTTATTTTTATTTTAGGAAACTGGGGATACCACAGACAAGGATCTTGTCAAGCCGGCTTGGGAGCATCTGTTTCTAAGGTAAATGCACATTTTCACAAACACTTACATTCTTTAGGTTACATGACTAAATTACATATACGTGAATTTCACGTTCCAATCACTGCCAGAATCACAAACGGACGAAATTATATTTGAACGAAATTACACATGGAAGAAATTTCACACGGACAAAATTACACCGGGATGAAATTACACATGGACGAAATGGACGAAATTAAACATGGACGAAATTAAACATGGACGAAATTAAACATGGACGAAATTAAACATGGACGAAATTAAACAAGGACGAAATTACACATAGGCGAAATCAAACAAGATCGAAAATACACATGGACGAAATTACACACGGACGAAATTACACACAGACGAAATAAAACAAGACGAAATTACACATGGGCGAAATTAAACAAGGACAAAATTAAACATGGGCGAAATTACACACGGAAGAAATTACACACGGATGAAATTTTGCAATTCCACACGGACGAAATTACACATGGATTAAATTACACATGGACGAAATTACACTTGGATGAAATTAGTACCTACTAGTGGAGAGAATTTAACTAACTAACTAACCAGCACACCGTTTCCCCGCAGGGGTAGGCAGAGAGGACGGACCGCTAAACAACTCGGTCTTGGCACACAATCTTTGCCTCATTCACATTCATACATCGTCTCATACATACCCTTCTATTATTCTGACTCTTGACATAGCCCATAACTTGATCGTGCCATGTCTTCCTCAGGCTTCCCCGACTTTACCATTCACATTTGCGTCATATTTTCTCCTTACACTCCTTACCTCGTTCATTCGCTCTACATGCCCAAATCATCTGAGGGTCCCATTCTTAATGTTACTATTTTTAGAGAATTTACACCTACTTAATACCTATTGGAAATACGCACGTCAAAAAAACGTTTATTCTACACCGCAGTACTGTAATATTGGTACCTGTAGGTACCTAGATGAAATTCACGTCTTTGTAATTTCGTCATGGCACCCTTTTTTACTCATTATTTTTTTTTTAAATTTAAGAAAACGATGTACAAAAAGCAGAAATGACATTAGTTATAATAGGTGCATTTAATGATTAAAATATTTATCAAAAAAATAAAAAATAAAATAAATAATGATTGAATTCAAAAATAAATTGCCAAAATTATTATTACCTAAAAAATGATACCCGCTGCGAGAATTATACTTCGTAATAGTAGCTTTACTGTATAAAGAACCCGAGTTTCCCATTGAAAACCCGTTTTACAAACACCGCTCATTAACAAAATCAATTCAATTAAACTCTGATGATTTGCTATATGATTATCAACCTTAAATTAACATACAAATTAGATTGGCCATATATTTTTATCCACAAAAAAGTTAACATCATAATTTGGATGATGTCATTTAGATGGTTTGATGAACCTTGTAAAAAAGGCTCCTATAAAGAGCGTAATACACGAGCCCGATTTTCAGCCCGTTTCCAATTGGAGAGAAAAGTCAACATTTTTCGCTTTACGCGATCGCTGTTTTCAACTCTATTTTCATACCTACGATTTCAGTAGGCATCACAACAGACAGTATGGTTCATGTGTTGTTTGCAGTGATGACAATTGAAATCCTAGATATGAAAATAAAAGTGAAAATAGCGATCGCGTAAAGCGAAAAATATTTGGTTGACTTTTCTCTCTAATTGGAATCGGGCTGAAAAAAGATGTCGTGTATAACAGCCATAATGAGCGCAATACACGAGCCCGATTTTCAGCCCGATTCCAATTAGAGACAAAAGTCAACATTTTTCGATTTGCGCGATCGCTATTTTCACCTCTATTTTCATATCTAGGATAAGTATCAATTGTCATCACTGCAAACAACACATGAACCATACTGTTTGTTGTGATGCCTACTGAAATCGTAGGTATGAAAATAGAGTTGTAAACAGCGATCGCGTAAAGCGAAAAATGTTGACCTTTATCTCTAATTGGAATCGGGCTGAAAATCGGGCTCGTGTATTGCGCTCATTATGGCTGTTATACACGACATCTTTTTTCAGCCCGATTCCAATTAGAGAGAAAAGTCAACCTTTTTCGCTTTACGCGATCGCTATTTTCAACTCCATTTTCATATCTACGATTTCAATTGTCATCACTGCAAACAACACATGAACCATACTGTTTGTTGTGATGCTAAATGAAATCGTAGGTATGAAAATAGGGATAAAAATAGCGTTCGCGTAAAGCGAAAAATGTTGACTTTTGTCTCTAATTGGAATCGGGCTGAAAAAAGGTGTCGTGTATAAAGAGCGTAATACACGAGCCCGATTTTCAGCCCGTTTCCAATTGGAGACAAAAGTCAACATTTTTCGATTTGCGCGATCGCTATTTTCACCTCTATTTTGCATATCTAGGATTTCAATTGTCATCACTGCAAACAACACATGAACCATACTGTTTGTTGTGATGCCTACTGAAATCGTAGGTATGAAAATAGAGTTGAAAACAGCGATCGCGTAAAGCGAAAAATGTTGACTTTTGTCTCTAATTGGAATCGGGCGGAAAATCGGGCTCGTGTATTACGGCCTTAACGGCCATTAGTTGTCATTTTATCACAATGTTTTACTCTTGGTGCATCGGTGATATTTTAATGATAAAATTTATTCGTATGGGTGGCATCTTGCAAGTATTTACAGTCACGTCCGCACCCAATAATGCATTAAATTGTTAATTGCTTCAATACACAAATTACTACCAATAATTTATGTTTACGAGTTCGGTGATTGAAAAAACGATGTCGATAATACGAAATTGCCGCACTCCTTTAAATGGAATGGAGTGCGTACGGGATTTATCTTATTATATTTCCGATGATGTTTTCAACGACATGAACCTTCAGTATGGATAAAAACAATAAATACACATATAAATTTGTTGTAGACCACTTTTATTAAATAAATAAATAAAAGTGGTCTACAACAAATTTATATGTGTATTTATTGTAAATTATAGCGAGCCATAAAGTTAATGCTTTTTACAAATATGTGGATAAAAACACGCTGTGTTGGATAAATAAATTGAAAAATACCAAAGTCTTCTATATATCATATTATTTAAATGCTGTGTAAATACATAGGTTGAGTTGTTTCAACCTCTGTCACATTTCACTATCGATCAATCGACATTCAGCGCAATATAGCAATTTTTTTGACATTAAATAAAGTTGGTTGTTTGCAGGTGGAAAAATGTAATCAGCAGTAATTGTTGAATGAAACACTAGTATATATTGATTTATTTGGCGGGCAGGAGATAAGCCGACGTAGCTCAGTGGATACGAGCAGTTGATCGGAAATCAGAAGGACGCGGGTTCGAGTCCCGTCGGCGGCATGTATCATGTGTTTATGTAGATAGTGTTTCAGGCTAATAATTGTTTCTTATAATAATTGAGATATCCTCGTTAAACGCCGATTCTCGGCCCATTTCAGCGTTTTATAAAATGTTCAAGCATGATGGTCATGCTATACATCTTATCGATTTTTTTTCAAATCAGGCTCAAATACACCCTGAAAGTGGGTTACAAAAACTTGATTGAAATTGAAATATTATTATTGATTGATCTGTTAAACCTACAATACACGACATCTTTTTTCAGCCCAATTCCAATTAGAGACCAAAGTCAAAATTTTTCGCTTTACGCGATCGCTATTTTCATCTCTACGATTTCAGTTGGCATCACAGCAAAAAGCATGGTTCATGTGTTGTTTGCAGTGATGACAATTGAAATCGTTAATATGAAAATAGCGTAAAGCGAAAAATTTTGACTTTGGTCTCTAATTGGAATCGGGCTGAAAAAATATCAGATTTTTATTAGCATTGCATTAGATTTTTTTCCATAAATGGGCGGCGTATAAGAATCTAATTAGTAATATGGTTTTACATAGGTATTATGCATCTTATGGGTTTTCACCAAAACATTATTATTTTAAAATTACTTCAATTATAAATATAATTATTTTAAAATAAAACTGAATACCTACCTCCTACATTTTTAATTTTAACACGCTAACTGTGCAAAACTTTTTACTACACATAATTATGATACTGTCATAAACCCTGCACTTATAAGTTATGACTCCGATCGCAAATTGATATGAAACTGGTCTATTCTGAGAAGCTGTCGTGTTTTACCGGGAACGGGACACGTGGACACGTGGTGACTTGAGATGTGGTCCACCGGGACCTCGCCGGCAGCTTCATACCCACGTGGTGCACGTGCGCTGCACACGACGATCCCATAATTTTATTAGTAACGCCAGGAGCGATTTGATTTTATGT
Organism: Limnephilus lunatus; assembly: GCA_917563855.2. Lineage (NCBI taxonomy): Eukaryota > Metazoa > Arthropoda > Insecta > Trichoptera > Limnephilidae > Limnephilus > Limnephilus lunatus. Next base: position 75,405,629 of record OU830598.1, read on the forward strand.
TTATGATCACACCTTCAACCCGGGGCTATACTTAAACTGCCGCTGTCAAGATTTAAGATTCATGATATTATATGATGACGAATACTAACACTGGTATTATAATAATAATAACGTAATATTTGTATAACGCAGTTTTGTGTTTTTTCACTTCAAGTGCGCTTAAATAGAATAAACTTTAAAATCTTACAGTGTTCCTTCCGTGTCCTTACAAAATATTGATAAAATAATATGAAGCAAAGAATGTACCTACATTATACATTTACAAAGCAATGCAAGAGAAACAAAATTAACAATAACAGTGCTGTTTTGGCACAGGACAATAAGCCCGTTTCATATAAATCTCAATTTTGGATTTGAGATCAAAATACCCAACCGATCTGAAAAATAATTTTTGTAATCAAATGATATATCAAATATCTAGTACGAATGTAATTTTTTTTTTTTTTTACATGAATACCTCACAAGAGTCCCAACTGCTCCCGTCTGAAGCCAGTGAGACTATGGCATCCCCAATTGGGGTATGTTGTGAGGCCGAGGGTAGTGGGGAGGGGAAGGAGATATGGAAGAGGAAGGTGGGGAAGTACCTGGCTATTCAGATCTGGTCACCAAACACGGCTAATGCCGTTTCAAGCAACGTTTCAATTCTGAATGGTGGTCTTACACCAGGGCGATACAGAGAGTATCTTCCACTCTGGAACGTGCCGCAAATATACTGTTTATTATTTTAAATGAATAAATTGTGTAATAACACAAATTAATCAAAAATAAAATTTATTTGCCACGCCGGGATTCGATCCCGCGACCTTCGGTGCGCGAGTCAAGCGTCTTACCGCTGTGCTAAGTAACTACTACAATGCTACTTTATTTATTTTTGCTTTAAATTATAAGATATTGGCCATTAAAGAATGTAATGTTCGATGATTTTAGAGGCAACTTGGGTAATTATTTTTAGTAGGTAATAGAAAAACCTTTAAAAAAATTATTGTACTATATTTATTTTTAAAAATTATGAAAAATAAAATAAAACATTTTAAAAGGGGCGTTTTTTCTGGGAAGTCATTTTAATAATTATATAAACGACAAATTTTTGTTCCGATGTAAATAGATAATTTGGGATTTTTGTTTTTGGGGTGTTATGCCGTGTTGCGCTACCTCCTTCTTTATCCAACGTTTCGGACAGCGGTGCAGTGTCAATCATCAGGGCAGATCCGGCAGATGAATCACACATCTGTCGGATCTAATATTTCCAATATTTTTTTCTTGTTTTTACCACACAACCCGGAGTCAGTGGGAGTATGGTATTCTCATTTAGGGGGTATTGGTGCGAGGCTGAAGGAAGTAGGGATGTGAAGAAGATGAAGACAACGAAGGTTACCTGGCTCTCCAGATCTGGTTATTAAAAAATAGAAAATTGACATTTCGAGCAATGTTTTGATTCTGAATGGCTTTCACCAGGGCGATACTGAGAGTATCTTCCACTCTGAACCCTTGAGTGTAAGTTGTTAGCTATCTAACCTATCTTTAAACACTGTTTTACACATTTGAATATAATGAAATCATTCGTTTAAATTTATGATTGGTCAAATTTACAGAACATTGAATGCATTTACAGAGATGCTCTCATATCTGACATCATTCAAATTAAAATATAATTGAATTCCATCGCCCACTCTTATTTGTTATTTTATTTGATCATCTATTGAGTTAAACACGAAGGCACTAATGATTTATAAAAAAATCATCAAACTTTTATTTGTCACTTCTTTACTACAGTGTAACAAATGGTTCCATGACAGTTCATCCTGCGACAATTCATCCGGCGACAGTTCATCCGGCGACAGTTCATCCTGCCGACAGTTCATCCTGCCGACAGTTCATCCTGCCGACAGTTCATCCGGCCGACAATTCATCCGGCGACAATTCATCCGGCCTGACCATTTAGAAGATTTTTTCTTCAAGTAAGTATGCAAAGAGGATATACGGCCGTACAACCAAAATCGATATACTTATATCTGAAGGCATCTTGAGTGGAAATCCGCTGTAACCTAACCTAACCTAACCTAACCAACCTAACAAATTAGTCAATTCACCCTAAAAAGATGGTGTTAATTTCAGATAAAAAAAGTTATATTATATGCAAGTAGGAATCTTTACGGTTTTTTGCTAAGCCGACTGCACGTATAAGTATTTCGTATTTTGTTATTCACGCATGCTACTTCGGAGAGTCGAAATTATTGTTAGTAAAAATATTATCCACTCAAGATGCCTTCAGATATAAGTATATCGATTTTGGTTGTACGGCCGTATATCCTCTTTGCATACTTACTTGAAGAAAAAATCTTCTAAATGATCAGGCCGGATGAATTGTCGGCCGGATGAACTGTCGGCAGGATGAACTGTCGGCAGGATGAACTGTCGCCGGATAAACTGTCGCCGGATGAATTGTCGCCGGACGAATTGTCGGGTCACCGTAACAAATATAATTATTTTAGCATGTTGTATTGATAAGTATTCAAATACAGAATACTCTCCCTATCTAGCATTTACTGTCCCTTACTACCACTGCCGCCAGGGCAGCGGGCCAATAGGTATATAGGTATATAAAGACAAGCGGAACCTTAGATTAGAGTTTTGAGTTTACCCGCCGGGGTGTCCCGCGTAACTTCAGATCTCCAGAGAGAGAATATACTCGTAAATCCTTTGTGTGTAAGTGTGTAAGGTGACGAGAAATTGAGGGACAATTAGTGTCCATTAAGCAACTGTTGTAGTTTGTACTTTTAAGTTACTACTGTTTTTACGATTATTGAACTGTCTACTTGAGTAAATTGATTGTACCCACCTAGTAAAGACTCATTGTGTTTACAGAAGTAAAGCTTGGATTGATTTTATTTAATTACCCCGATGACTATATTTTTATGCCATGACAAACCGCAACCAAGTAAACGAAATATTCCATGAATATGAGGGATTTTGGATTATTAACCAATTATAATAACAAGCTCAACAATAATAATAACAAACACGAGTAAACTATCTTCTTCCTATCAAAAATAACATTGTATTAAGTACCTTCTACGTTGTACGTGTTAGGTCATCCATCTCAATGAATTGTTGTTGAGAAATGGTTTGCAGATATAGATATTAAAATTTATGGCCAATTCCGATAGATGGGAGATGATAAGATTAATACAACGGGAAACTTCCGAGAAGCTGCAACAGCAATCAATGCAGCTAAAGGTAAAGGTCTGGTACCTGCAGACTTCAGATCAGAGCGAAGTGTGAATGGGCTACACCTTGAGAATACGAGTTACAAGTTAACGCAGAGATTACATCTCGCAGTTGTAACTTCCTGTGCAATGCAATCGATACTTTGCTTCCTGTACAAATGCATGTTGGAAGATGGTAGATGTTAGATGTCTATTTGTACGTGGTTGAATTACCTGTACATTTTATAAAATAATCAGGGAATAGGTTTTTTAAGCCCAGCAGAGCTTTCACAATTATAAAAAAATCTAGGGATATGTCTGGTCAGTGGTTTGAGTTGGTATCGCGTTTGGGTCCCACCCAGGTGTCATGAGATGAATTATTCGACTGGCTAAGTCCTCCATCACGACAAGCAACATTTTCTGCTTTGTATGGTGGCAGTAGAAGATTTTCAAATATTGTCAGGTTATCGATACCCGGAAATGTTTGCCTGTGTTAATGAAAAAAAAAATTCTAGGATTTGTGAAATTGAAAGTATTTATAAAATATTTGCTTAAGGATATTACCGAATATAATTATATCGTTTGGTTGACAAATTAGGGAGACGATCAGAAATTTACTTTTCGAGTGATCATTTACAGTTTTACAGATTTACCTAAACAACGCTTTTTTGAAAATGGAAAAAGCGTAATCCCTTATGTAGGCATTTCTTCGCTTATCTGAATTCTTGAAACAATCAGTTCCAATTGTGAAAATGACACTTACATTCAAAACAAACCCGAGTTAATTGAAGCAGAGTTACAATCACAGACAGACCCCAAACCGAAATTTCCTAGTATTCTTTATGAATAATTATTACTTTATTAGCCATCAGAAGGTAGAATATACCAAAACGCATACCACATACAAAGTCCGAAGATCTATCGGGGAGCCCCGAAACACGGAATGAAATTTTCGCAAAACATGATCTAAGAAGGATAAAATATGAATTTAGAGCGAAAACTAAACTAAAACTCATTTCTTCAGAAAATTATATAATACAAATAGAGAAAGAGTAGACCTCCGTAGTCCAGTGGCTAAGACTCTTGACTCACAATCCGGAGGTCGCGGGTTCGAACCCGGCGTGCGCAAATAAATTTTATTTGATTAATTTGTGTTATTTCACAATTAATTCATTTAAAATAATATATAGTATATTTGCGGCACGTTCCAGAGTGGAAGATACTATCAGTATCGCCCTGGTGTAATACCACCATTCAGAATTGAAACGTTGCTTGAAAATGGCTTTAGCCGTGTTTGGTGACCAGATCTGAATAGCCAGGTACTTCCCAACCTTCCTCTTCCCCACCTCCTTCCCCTCCCCACTACCTTCAGCCTCACAACATACCCCAATTGGGGATGCCATAGTCTCACTGGCTCCAGACGGGAGCAGTTAAGATTCTTGTGCGGTATTCACTGTAAAAAAAAAAAAAAAAAAAAAGTTGAAATCAATATGTTCACGGCATGATATCAGAAAAAAACTGTATGAGAGAGGATGAATCAGAGATGCATCATCACATGAAGAGGAATTATTAAGCCACTTGTAGTATGTAGGTATAGATTAAATGTATAAATGAATTTATAAAGCGCTCTTGAGGTGATTTTCTCACGAAAATGGCGCTATAAAAATCATCCAATAATAATAATAATAATAATATTGCGAATTATCTAAAACCTATAAAGACAGGTAAACTCTTCGTAAATCTGTAAAAATTACACCAATGAGTTTATGAGTATCTCATTATGACTTTTTTGGATTCCGCTTGCATCTGAAATGGTGGAGATAAACATAATGTAGATTAGAGGAAGTTTCTAACATGGTTTCTGATATTCGATTATCTGTAGTGCTCATTTCAACGACGCAAATATTACGAGATTCACTGATTTTGATCGAAATGGCAATTACAGAAATTAGGCCACAGTCCAAGCGAGGAACCGAGTGAGTACAATGAATACGATACGCGTAATAAACCAGTGTATGTATTTAGTTTATATTATTTAAGAGCTGTTAACTGTTATTTTCGACGACTTTGACACACATTAATGCTTCTTGTATTTATGAAGTGTGAAGTGTAATGAATATTGTTTATAGATTGTTAGGTTGTGTGTTTTTTTTATTAGAGACCGGAATGGGTTCCTATCTAACAAATAATGTATCGTATCGAATTACTTTTATAGTTTATAGCATTCTCCTAATATTGAAAGTCTGTAATTATAATAATAATAATAATAATAATCTTCTGAAAAAATAAGAAAATATACAGATTTAGGAAATGAAATTAAAAGAATTTGGCATTCTCAGACTATAAAAATATTACCATTTGTTATTTCGGCTACTGGCATTATACCTAGCTCTCTCATTCAAAATTTAGGCGTATTAGATTTGTCAAAAAATTTGTACATAAAAATGCAAAAGTCGGTCATTTTAAATACATGTAGGATTTCGAAAGATTTTTTAAATATTTATATTGAGGGATCAGTAGGATTTATCGGACCAGTTAGGATTTCATCAGAGCCGAACCCTCTGATATGAAAATTTCTGGAGTCGGTGAAATATTTTCCCATTATGTTTCTGGTGGATTGACGTATTGTTCTTGTATTGTTTTATTCTTATATAGTGCACTTACATTGCGTTAATTTACTAGATATTCATTTGTGGAAAAGTGTGTGGAAGGGTTTAGTCTTTCATTTGGGAAAGATTCAACCTGGACATAAAATCTGGAGCACCGTCAATAAATTTTGAACAAAATTTTTTAGATTTATAACTACAAAAAAAAGAAGTACATCATATAATAGTTTAAGTGTTGCTTAAGTACAAAAGTAAATAAAAGAAAATAAAAATTTGCATATAAACAGTAGGTACATAAATAATAAAGATTTATAATTATAAATTTAGGTATCACGTAGCCTGCCTCACTAGGCTTTGCCTGTGTTGAGGCAGTAATTTTACATCAATTTATAATACTGTGAAACATACCTACACTTATATTAGATTATAATCACACAATAGATATGTTGCATTAATAAAAATAACATTGGTACAATAATAGCAGGATTGGTTCATTACTAATTTAGAATTTGGGTAAGTGCACCGGTAAAGGCTCTATCATTATTTTTTATCCAAATTTTTATGTTTTTTTTGAATTTTTAATATATTATCTTAATTATATTATGAATTTTAATTTTAATAATTATCAATACATCTTTCATTTTACGGTTTCCTTCTTTTACTATCCTTTTAAAATCCTACTATTCCTTTTTCCCTAGAACTAGTAGGTGTCATGATAAAATATGGCCAAGTCTTTTTTACAAAATTTATGCTGTATCTACCTAATTATTAAGTGGTGTTTAGCCATTTCACCCTCCGAAATCAAATTTTAGCAAATTTAGAATTTATTAGAATTCTTCTATGGTTCTAGACTTTTCAGGATTGTTCTATATATACACTCAGGTTTTAAATCCTTATATCTTTCCTACCTCTCATTGTCTAAGCATCCAGAATGCCAGGATGGTTGTTCAGGATTCTGTACCATAACGGACAAACCAAATAAAAAAGGCGCACTCACCGCTTTCTTTGTTTTTTTCAAAAGTCTTAAGCTTTTGAAATTTCTGCTTTATTCAACAGTTGACCTTTGCTGTGATAGATTTCCACAAAAAGATGATAATAAATTAAGCAGTAGTAGGATAATTGTAGCAAGCACGCATTTTTGCTTAAGAATTGCAAAAGTTTTAATTACAGAAAGAGAAATTAAATTACCAAGGAATTAGCAAGTGGCGAGAGTAATAAAATCTTTATAAAGCTTTAGAGAAGGTAGGATCAGCTACAATAATTAGAAGGAAGTTAGATTCTTCGTTATGAATCTATTGTTTCGTTTAAACAAATACATACACATAAATTGTTAATTATTTCATTTAAAATTCAACCAGTGAATCGAAAGAGTATTACATCGAAAAGGTTGAGAGAAAGAGACAGTCGGCGATCGATTTACTGAATTTAGTTTATGTTCCATATCAGTTACTAGGTTTAAAAAAAAACTTCTCATTTAAATTCGTTTGGATCGGTAGGCTCGATTCAATTCGATTCAAAGGAAGATTCGTTAAAAATAACGTATCGTTCAAAGTCGGATATCACCAGTCACGTGCGAAGATTGCTATCGAAGAAAGGGTCCGCCGTGTGTCATGTTGTCATTCAAAAGGTAGGGTGTTTATTTCTGTTTCAGGGAATTCAGTAATCGGCCATTTCCGTTATGTAAGCAAGATGCACAGAACATTTAATTAATCACATGATGTGACGAAAAAAATTAAAATTTAGAAAAACAATACGGCGTCTTTTCGTATGTTTTGACAGAAAATTGATATTTCGGAGTACCTTAGCTCACGATTAAAACGACATGAAAGAATAAAGCTATGCAATTTTCACTGTAATGGAAGCTTTTAGACTTTTAGAGGGATACACAAACGGAATTGAATTCTGATCTAATATTATGTATATATATTTTTTTAATAACCTCACACAGGAGGCCCTGAGGAAAATAAATTCCTTCACGGTCTAGTCGTCTTTAGGGATGCTGTGTGGAGTGTCTTTTTAAGGAAAGAAAGTTTTGGGAAGGCAAGAGGTGTGAGGGTCGGTTAGGAATTTAGGGGTCATTGTGCCTAGTAGTGGCGGACGAATGAATGTATCCCTCCCGCTGCGGTGCAAGACGTTGAGTCGAGAGAGTCTAGCTGGACAGGTCAACGAGTCTCCCCAAACCGGCCTCTCCTGATCTGGTCCGCCACGCAACTATTGGGCAGGCGCATCTGCCGCCAAGACCTGAACACACCTCATCTGATGAATCCTGGCACCCCTGCTAAATCACCAAACTAAGGAAACCGATCGGGGTGAACCATGGGGTGGCGGTACCAATACCCGCCTGCCAAATTGATAAAAAATATTATTTTGTTAGTCATTGTTGTCCCCCAAGAACTTGTTTTGTTCAGTAATCAAGTATTTTCTATTTAAAGTGTGCTAGTAGCTGCCTAGACTGGACTGCAGCAGTTTTTTTTCTGTTTCGACGCCAAGACCGATTAATATTGCAAATAAAGCGGGTAATGCTTTATGACTCAAGATGCCTCTTGATATTGAGACAATGGTGGGTACATTCCTGATAGTCGTGTGACGGCAGCCACCAGCCAGCAGCTCTCAGCGGGGCCATGTAGGGCAGCAGAATGCTCCACGGTAATACATAAATGATTAGCCAGCAAGAAAAATCGGCGTTTTTCTGTTTGTCTGAGCGGAGCAGAGGCGGCTGAGAAGAACAGAAGAACGAAGACACCACCGCATTTCTGAAACGAAAATGACCAAATGAGTCCTTCTATCAGTTTTCATATCAAGCCTATATATATAGATATTAGGAACAAGAGAGATATGGTGGCCCTGATAATGTGATGACAAAGCTCTATGGAGCCTGATCCCAAAAGCTATAAGTAGAGACTTGAAAAAATCGCTTCATTTTTGGGCGAAATTAGGGTTACTTTTGAAAAAGTGGTGGTATTTTGCAACAAAGGTGAGCTTTGTATACACTTTTTGGCAGGTACCTAAGTATATTACAGCCAAAAAAGTGGCGGAGCTCCGTTTTTTTTTCAAAAACATTGAAAAATGTGTGATAGTAGGTAAGCGGCGTTTTCGACGTGAAGTTAGTTGCGTTCCAGACAAATACTTGACTTTCCAGACTAATATTTATATCCTACATACCTATAAACTTACGATTTTGTAACAATTATTATAAGTAATAATTATTATCATCCTGAAACACTCATCTACATTGAAAAAATCTTCCGAGAAAAGATACTTGCCGCCAACGGGACATGAACCCGTGTCCTTCTGATTGCCAGTCAGGTGCTCTTGACCACTGAGCTATGGCGGATTATCTAATACCCGCCAAATAAGTCGATATACATTAGTGTTTCATTCAACAATTACTTCTTATTACGATTTTGTTGCTGTTGTCAAGGATTTTATTTCGCCTATATTTTTCCAGATTTCTGTAAATTTCTCGTATGTAGGAATGCATTTAAAAAAACATTTTGACTGGTATACCAACTTCCAGTTTCACTCTTTATTATGTATATATGCCATTTCTTTTTTTCTTATAAACGAGAGTTTTATTCTTCCATCTCCAATTAAATCCTTATTTTCCCATCAAATTCTCGAATCGGTATCCTTATTTGAAAAAGCGTCCATAAAAGGGTAATAGTTTGATTGAAATCTTCCTTTTTCGGCACGCGATATACTTCTCGTCCTGCGCCCCCCTGTTCTCCTTGCGTCGCCTGCAGGACCTCCCCGCCCCCTAACAGGATTCCAGGTGCGGCCATACAAATGGGATGCCCTTATAGGGAAGGAGCGCGCTGCGGACCATGTTTTTTGTCCTCCGTATAATTTTATTGTCAAACACCCTTCGAACATTGTTGGCGTTTATAGTTTAATGGTTTGCGCACTGACAAATAAGGGAAAGATACTTTTTTTATCGGATTCTCGAGTGGCCGATCTTTATTCGACGTTTATTGTTATTGCTATCGCGGCTAATTCTTCTGGCTTTTTACACGAGGGAATACTTGGAACATGTTTGGCGTTCCTATTAAAACATTTGTGTTTTTTCTTTAATGAGTGGAACGCTTGCGGACTTAGGTGAATTTGTTCGATATATCTCTGAATATTTTTTTAATCTTCTTTTATTATTTGGATCAATTACAGGTGGACATTATAGAAAATTAAATGTTTAGGTAGCAAGCCCAAAGATTAATGTACACCCCATGCAAAAATGGTAGATATTCAGTGGAGGAAGTATACCAATTACAAAAAACACATTAAGGAGACAAATACTACACAAAAACGTACATACAATATAAACATCAAATAAAGCGTATAGCCTAGCTTCTTTATCAACTACCGCGCACCACAATCGATCATCCATTACACGGGCATGTGCATGGTTGTCGAAAAGTTCCACTAATTATATAACCATCAAAACGATGAATAAAGAAAAAATAAAAAAAATAATTATAATATTGAATTTTTCTTACGGGTGCGATTTGTTTTGATTTTCTTTTAAAACTTAAAACCAGTGTTGAGTGATGAGTGGAACGTTTGTATACTAGCAAATTATGTCGATTCTTCTCAAATGAATAACGTTGACTATTTCTTTTGTCTTTACAAGGGAATAATATTGCGACATGTTTTGCGTTTATGTATTTTCGAAGAATTCACTCATTTTGCTCGATACGTTCCTGAATCGTTGTAATAAACATCAAAGTATGTAGCCTAGATTCTTTATCAAATAATTGACGTTTCTAAGAATGCAGAAACGGCTTGTACACTGATTAATATTATGTCTGCATGTATTAAGTAGGTTCTAGTGTTCACCTTATGAAGCTGCATTGCTCTCTGTTCGAACTTCCAGATCGGCCTCAGAACAATACATTTCAATAAGTTTATAGAGTGGAGATCTCTGACTTCTCTTCTACTGATCACGTCTTTCCTTATCCATTTTCTTGTCTATAGAGTTTCTCAACAGTTCTCTGGCATATCCCTTACTTCCTTTCGAAAAGGTTTGGTTTAAATCAGAGGTCCTCAAACTTTTTTATTCCGTAGACCACTTGTCAACGTTTTCTATTTGGGTAGACCCCCTGCATTCCTAATAATGATTTTTTTACAAATTCATCAACATAAATGTATTTTGAAGCAGACACGGACTCACGGAGCTTATATGGTTTACTTTGGAGAGGAAAATTAAAAAGTAAAAAAAAATAGTTTTATGGAGCATTTATTGCGTAAAACACAGAATTCAAATCTAGTAACATTATATTAAATACACAAAAAACAATTATTTTGATGAGATGGATGACTCTGATACTTTGAAATCAAAATTTCAATGTTTGGCTTCTATTTAGTCAGGTTTAACCTTAAATCTCCTCGGTGTGTGATTTCCAATCTGTTGTCCAAGGAGATTGGCAAATGCGCTGAAATCCCTTTCTGCGGGGTTTGAAGATGGAAAAGCCATCAGAAACTTTCTCGCGATAGTCCATATTGCAGGATATGTAACAGGTATGTCTCTCTGGAGCCAGAATTGCTGATATCCCTTTCTAAACTGCATCTTAAGCTCTTCTTGTAACTGACATCCGTTTCTTCAATGGTTACAGGTTATTGGTTTCGTATGGTTAATCCTAACACCGATTGATAATATAATCCACTGTAGTATTCCCGCAGATATAATATGGATATATCGATCCACTCTCGTGGACCCCCATTTACATCTCATGCACCTCGAATTTTTTCCTGACCCCCTGCAGGGAAGTCGACCCCTAGGGGTCGATATAGACACATTGGGAATGACTGGTTTAAACGTTTAAAGCTTCTTTCTTGGATATCAAGTAACAATCGGGAAATATATTAGGCTTGGTCCACGCATGAGTAACACGGTAATATAGGAACAGGAAGTGCGATTTCTTGAGTTTTGTGAATATTTAAGGCTTCAGGATTATATTGTCACTGATTTACATACTTGAATCATTTACCCTGTAATGGTGGCTTTGAACAAAAACTTCTCGGAAGTCATTGATTAATTGTAGGAATTAGTAAATTTCACCTCTTTCTTTGCAATCCTTTTCTTCGTGTCATATTTCTAGGATACCTTCAAAGTTGCGCAGTCTTACAATCGCAGAAACTGTTTAATATTTACAAGGCATTATGGTCGGTGTCCCGCAGGAGCGGGCGGAGATCCGCGGATAAGGTCTCGGGACAATGGCTTATCTGTTGTCCTAGCATTCTCACGGAGGTACCTACTATGGCACTATAAGCCGCAACACCGCGTTACCGGTAACCGGTGCCATTCCCTAACCCAAGGGCGTAAATAAGGAGGGGAGGGGTGGTAAATACACTAATATTATTTTCATCGTGTCTTTTATTAATTTGATGTAAATAATAAATTTGTAGTTGATAGAGGTCCCAAACAACCTTCCATTAAATTTTCCAACCCCTCTCTCCATTCCTCCCTTGCCTTCCTCTTCTGGTTCTGTTCTGTTCCAGTAGCCCAATCGCAATCATTGTCTAGTGTGACATGGAGGGCATATAAAGAACACAAACAAAAAATTTGGAAATAAGTTGAAAAAGTGTTCATTTTGTATTTTTATTAAATTATAACCGAATCAAATGTACGCCATGAATATATTTTTTAAAATTTGTCGTGAAAGTCAGTTTTTTTATTCGCTTGGGCCAATTGCATTGTGATAAAATTTCAGTTGAAACAAATTTCAAAAGCCATTATTAGGAATCTGTTGGTTTTCTGGTGTGTACGTAAAGATGGTGTTATCGTGTTACTGCAATGAATTGAAATCAGTTGTACAAAATGATATGATATTACTTAATGGTTGTTTTGTTATATCTGTCTTCCCGGCTCATTTCTTTCATGTTTGATAGGATCTTAATGTACGCGTCCTTATATTTATCTCCTGCATGACCTGATGAATTATGTATACTTGGGAACAGAGAAGGCGAGCCGTCCGCTGCACTTACTAGGAATATATTGTGTTACAAACACCAAGGCACCTTTCGTCTACTGCAGTACCTGCTTCAGCTTCTGATGGGTTTTCGGTATCATGTTTTCATACGATGGACCATGAACTATTGTTAGTATGAAACCTCTAAACAATGCGAACGATAATAATAATTTTATTTGTTTATGACAAAGCTTTCATATTAAACAGATAAGTTCTCTCAATGAGGTTAGACATTAGACGAATGACAGTTGACAGTTGACAGATAGTGTTGACAGTGTTGACACCGTTGCAACAAAGCCTTTACTTTTTAAAGAGTGCGGAAACTCGCTAATGGTTCGTTATCCCAAGAATATTTTTCTTCAATGCCTCCCCCCCCCTATCAATCATAGACCGTACAAAGAAAAAGCCACAGCTGAAAATTTTACTTGGCCCAAGGACAAACCAACAAAATGTTGATTATCATCGTTCGGTAAATCAGATTTCAAAGAATGTTTACGAAAAAGCAACTATTTAATTGAGGTCTCTAAAAAACGCGAGGAATTATCTGCAGTGTTTAAAATGCACAAAGTACAGGCCTACTTTGTGCAAATTATTTGCTATATTATTTTCAATTCATTTTATTTTCTGAAGCTTAGGCACAAATTAAGAAGTTTTTTCCAATGATGAATTAAAGAACTTAATTTTCAACAGAAAATTAAATAGGTAAATGTAAAAAAACTTTAACAGGCCGGTTCATATTTTCTCCATACAAAACCATATGGAAAACGATTTCCCTCGGGGCCGGGGTCATCTTTGGGGATGGTGTGTAGGGTCTTTTTAGGAAAAGGAAGGAGAGGAAGTTTTGGGAAAGAAAAGTTATGAGTGGTTGGTAGGAATCTGGGGGTCGTGTGTCAAGAAATGACGGACGTATGAATCCATTCCTCCCACTGCGGTGCAAGGCGATGGATCGAGAGAGTTCAACTGGAGAAGTCAAAAGGCCTCCCTCAGCCAATTTCTCTCGACCTGACCCGCCGCGCAGTAGATGGGCAAACGCATCCGCCGCCAAGACCTAGATAAACCTCACCCCATGAATCCGGGAATCCCTGCTAAGTCACCAAAAGTAGCGAACGATTTGGGGTGACCTATGGCAGGGATGTTGGTTATCCAATAAATGGTTCCCAAATTGAAAAGGTACATACAAAATAAATTTAGAACGAGATGTGTTCTGATTACCGTGAGTATTTTAATCGTTCTAGGCACCAACGTATTACAAAAATGATGTTCTTCATTGTTTAAAGATTTCGTAAATACCGATTTCCTTATTATTGCACGTAAATTCAGAATGTGTGTTTAGTAGCAGCGTTTTAAAGAAAAACACCCACTTGTCTTATGTGTGATGTTTCTTTTGTGGGAGACTTTTACACTGAAATGAAATCATCGGTTTATTTTTATCTGCGTAAACGTGTTTGCGGCTAAGTAATATGTCAACACTGGGTACTACCTACTTATTTACTTGTAAACAGGTATATGACAACTTTATTCTTTATCGATCTTTCTTGCAAATAATATTAAAAAATAGTCCTTTTAAATGCATGTAGGATTACGAAAGATTTTTTAAATATTTATATTGAGGGATCCGTAGGATTTATCGGTCCAGTTAGGAGTTCTACCGAGCCGAACCCTCTGATATGAAAATATCTGGTCCCATTTGGTCTCTGGTAGATTGACATGTTGTTCTTGGATGGTTTCGTATTTATTATACATATAGTGCACTTACATAGCACGGATTGACTAGATCAGTGTTTCTTAACCGTATTGAAAGAATCGCCCCCTTTACCGCAGTCAAATTATCCAGCCCCCCCCCCCCCTTCCGAAACGAAATTTTAAAATTTCGTCCATGGATTTCCTTCTACAAATAAAAAAAATGATGAGAAGTATAAATAAAACACATTATTATTAGATTGACATTGAGTTATTATGCCTCACTTTAAATTTTTGTGCATGTAAGTGTAGTTTATTTAACAGAAATTGTCAAATTGTTGCACCTTGAGAAAGTGTGTCAATGTGTCAGTGTGTGCATAGCTCGTGAATGAGCTTATTTTATATTTTGACACAATTTTGCCCACTCGAACTTCTGCAGCGCCCCCTAAATGCTAAAAATTTAAAAACGCCCCCCCTAGTAGACCTCCAAAACGCCCCCAGGGGGGCGCTGACGCCCCCGTTATGATTCACTGGACTAGATGATCATTTGTGGAAAAGTGTGTGGAAGGGTTTAGTTTTTCCTGTGGGGAAGATTTAACACGGGCATTAAATCTGAAGCACCAATAAAAAAATATTATATATTATAAATATCTATTTATGTTATTTATAGGTAGGTACCTTAAAATCAATCTTCAATTTTCGTTATTAATGCAACATTAATTTTTTAAATACATAAACAGGAATAATTAATAATAATAGTATTAGCGACACTCAATTGAAAATCAGAAAAATATACGGTCGCATCTAGGAATCGAGCTCGCCTCGGCAAGGCAAAGGATTTTGAAGGCCTTTGCCTTGAGACCGTATCTTTTTCTGATTTGTCTGTTTCAGATTTGCGATTGAGTGTCGCTAATATTGTCTTCATTAAATTTTGCAATTTGAGGTTTTACTCATTAAGCTAAAAATAAAAATAAATAATAATAATAATTTAATTATTAATAAGCGACGTTTTCGTGGGAAAATCGAGAGCGTTTTACAACTTTTTTTATTTAAACTACTCAAATAACTTGCCACTTAAACTAAACTTGTAACTAATAACTTACATATAAGACTTACTACTAGTGATTTACAATGAAGATTTATAACTAGTGACTTACATACAACTATCTAAGACTTATAGCTAGCAG
Organism: Limnephilus lunatus; assembly: GCA_917563855.2. Taxonomy (NCBI): domain Eukaryota; kingdom Metazoa; phylum Arthropoda; class Insecta; order Trichoptera; family Limnephilidae; genus Limnephilus; species Limnephilus lunatus. The sequence continues at coordinate 75,421,270 of OU830598.1, forward strand.
CTAAACACTGAGACGTACCTATAACCAGTTACTTACATCTAAGACCTATAAATAGCAAGTGACTAACAACTATTATATATTTACGGCCATATTTATGACTAAATGGGCATTTTTCATAATACATAATACTGATCCTTTGCAACATCTCCTTCACTCGCAACCCAGAAAGATACGTTAGAACGGATCTCTCAGCTGCATGATAATTAATAGAACTTAAAGGTATTATACCCACCACTGATAGATGCTTCGCAACATCTCCCTCTTTCTTATAAGCAATGTATCCAACAGGATCTCTTTCTGACGTTACAACGTATTTGAACTTTCAGGGACAGGATTATGTATGTGTGGTCTTCAGGTGTGACATTAAACTCTGCGGAACTCTATTATGACTGTGGCTGTATAATATTTCTGTGCGGAAATGACGTTATGGACTGCATGCAAATTATAGTGTTTAATAATTCGATATGCCTATAGTAATGGTTGTTTGGTCTCTGATAGTCTTTTCAGCCTATTGCTTTCTTGGTAAAGGTGTCTGCTTCAATACCTACAGTGTGGTAAGCATTGAATAGTAATTTTATCGATAACTACTTATTTGTCATCTTGGATCTGTTGTAGGTACAATTTTGTACCTCCATAATACATTTTAAATTAATTTTAAATTTTATTTATTAGCGTTATAAACGGTCTTTATAAATTCACCACATTTGTCGATGCTATGAAAAGTGAACCAAATAAATATCATAGATATATCTAGGTTTAGCTTCATATTTTAAAAACCATTGTTTTTAGAATATGAAGCTAAACCTAGCAAACTGAATCTACGCCAATGTATTTTTTAAGGAAACTGAGCAAAAACGAGTTCGTTCCAGAAAAGTTAAGTTTTTGTTTAATTTGTAGTTTTATTGTAAATCACTCTACACGTCGCGATGGATCACGTGATATGCGCTCTGTCTCGTCACTTACCATGCTGCTGAAACGAGACGGAGTGCGAATTACGTGACCCGCTAGGCTGTACTACCCAATTACTTAGTGGCGAGGTGTGATAGAAAAACATTAATTTTTGTTTAGAAACGAAAAAAAAAAACTATCAACAAAATGACATCCACGTTTTTAACTCCAAATATGTTCAGGAATCGCTGGTTAAAATTCTTCGGTTTGTTACACCCCGTTTTTTTTGTAAAATGTACGTACTTACAGAATTACTCCATTTAATATTTAAAACATACAATCAGAATAATACGAGTTCAGAAAAAAAACGTTCAAAAATATGTAGGTAGGTACTTACTGTTATTCAGTTCCAACACGCAATCCTTTCTCCGTACTCGGCCACACCAACAAATAAAGCGATTGCTCCAAGAAGTATTAATGGAACTTTCTGGAAAAGGATTGTGTCTTCTGCCAGTCATGGGTCCATTAGTTCAACAAAAGCAGCCACTAGCCTTCAGCCGTCAGCTATCAGCCCTCCCAGCCTTCCAGTCATCGCCGTCAAAGAAGAAAAATACCTGTAATAGAGACTATCGATTTTCCGATTAACCGGGGAGCTACTTAACCGGGACGTTTCGAAATCAAAGGTTTCCAAAATAGTTTTTTTTTTAATTATTTCTAGCTTTTACCCTTCAAGGGTGTTCTACGCCACCATTTAAAATAACAGAGAAAGGAAAGGTGAATTTAAATTGTCAAAAAAGTGAAAGTTCTATTGAAGAAAAGGTGCATTGTATATAGTTAAGTGGAGTCATTGGAAAATCATACATAATTTTATTTTTTTTTAAATACAGATAAAGATTAAAAAATATATATTACAAGTAATCATCTTTGTATTTGCATTATTTGTAAAGTATTTTTATTAAATCCAGAAACAAAATATTCTAGAATAATATATAATTTAGATTGTGGAGTACCTACGGAAGATTGGGTTAGGTTGGGATTAGCTTTAAAATAGTTTATCAGTTAAACTAAATTGTTACCAAATGTAAATGGCGACCGGCCAACTCAGAATGAAACCATCTCAGAACCACCTCAGAAAGGTCATTAAGAGTGAAGTTAAAAAAAATATAAAAATTTGGTTAAAAAGGTTTAGTTAGGTTAGAGTTACTGGCTATTTTAAAATTATTTTTTCATAGCTTTTAATGACCTTTCTGAGATGGTTCTGAGTTGGTTTTATTCTGAGTCGGCATGGAACCGGTAGGTACGTACATATATTGCAGAGCATTTTATAATAGTATTGGAATTAACCGGAAGTTCGTTTAACCGCGATTTTTTCAAAATCTTTCCTAATAAATCGAAATTCTGCTGTATTTTGTTAAGTAGGTATATCTGTCCGATATCCGAACAACACGGAGTTCATATAAATTTTTCGTTCTTTATTATGGGAAGGTGATTTAATATATGTGTATGATATGTACCTATTGTATATTTTTTTTATTATTTCATAAATGTTTACATGTTACAGTTTAGCTTTTTTTTAACTACCATACCTACTAGGCTATTGCCCGTGTTGTGGTAGTCATACCTACATGAAATATTATTTTATATAAACAGATAATAAAATATAAAAAGAGAACAGAAAAAAATAAGATGTTTAAGGATAAATAAAACTAAAAAAATACTAATACAAATAAAAATATAAATAGAAAGCTGAGAAATAAAGAATAAAAAGATATTTTAAAGAAGATTGAAATAAAAATGGAAATAAAGATTGATAAGTATTATTCTTCTTGAAATAAAAATAAAAGTAAAATTTGGTGACTATTCTTCTGTGGAGGACGAACAAAGGACACTGATCTGCACCGTCTGGCCACCCGATTGGTCCCCCAGGCACCAATGGGATACAAACCTTTCCTCAAGCAACTTGCCTCGCGTTGCATTAAAAACTAACGATCCTTCTGATTTAACTCTCGGTCAGAGTCACTGGTCTATAATATTTGTTCGCCCTTCACATTTCTTTATTATTGCATATATTTAAATTGGAGATTTATGTGTCTGTAAATAGTGTTAATAAACTTGTAAGTATTGAATCGTCTTACTTATTCGCTTTGCCATCTATGCACACACAATAAACACCCAATCCCCAAAGTGGTGACCCCGACGTACACAAATTCACACAATCCCCAAACTTCTATACGAGAGTATATTATGTTTATGGTCACTTTTGAAGTTAGTTCTACGAAAGAAATTGAAAAATAGATGCGCTAGAGAAAGTACATTTTTTATGTATTATTAATAATATTAAGCTCTTATGTGTTATTTGAAGAAATCTCTTCCCTTTTCAAATATCCAATGTTTTATACGGACTTTAAAGAGAGATTTAGAATTATGTGACTTTATATCGGCACTCAAAGCATTGTATATTTTAGGAGCGATATACCAGAATTGTCGTTGAGTGAATGAGGTTTTAGTTTTAGGGACCATGCAACCCAGGTTTGATGAGAAGCGGGTGTGTGCTTGATGTTGTGGAGCCACCAGTAGTTTTTTTGACATATGCCTATCTTAGTAAATAACTGTCGAAAATCTAAGACCATAATTTTAGCAAAGAGTTCCTTTGAGGGATGGGTTGGTTGGCATTTAAATATAATCCTCAAAATTAGTTTTTGAACTGTAATAATTGGATTAATAATATATATAATATGGTAGGTAGGTATGTATTTGTTTCTAGAGTCACTAACTTGCCCGTACCTTGTACCTATTGAAAAAAGGAAGATGTCACGAATCTGAGCCATCGATTACATCGTAATTTATATTATGTCTGTTCATCTCTTCGGTCATACGTGCACATATTATGTGAGTCATCGATACGTCCAATAAAAAGTATTAATAATAGTTAGGTAAAAATCAAGACAAAACTTATCAACATCATTTGTTTTCGAATCTTCGTCATGATTTTTTACCTCAAAATAATATTTGGTATATTGTATATATTTTTTTAAAAAAGTTTGTTGACTGTGCTCCTACTGGAAGTTGACCAACTTCAGGATTATTCCCCGTGGAACTACACTCGCACCTATCAGTAAAACTAGTTTCTAAAATTGAAACCATGAAGTGCCTCTTCTACTTTTTCCACCAATTTTCCCATTGATTAATCGTGTAGTAATCTTGTGTTGGTCGCTCCTTGTGAGATGACCAAGAGATTAGATCAGGGAAACCGGTGAACTTACATAACCTAGATTTCAAGAAAATCCAAAAATACTTTTTTTTTCATTTTCATTACAGCATTACAATTTTTTTCGGCATTAAAGGGTTTTAAAAAAGAACTTTACGACGCATAGGTATTAAAAACATTAAACAGCTGATAGCATGTAACCCAGAAGTGATTTTTTTTTTAAATTTGACCTAAAATAATTCAATTTCGGACTCGATTTACTCGAAAACCAAAGCTCAAATAAAAAAAAGTTATATTACAAACTATAAGTTATACCACAATCGACTCCAAATGTGATGTAAAATGTAGATTCACCACTAGTTTAAAGATACCATGTAGGTATACTATATTGGTTATAATAAAGAGAAAGCTTCAGTACCTACGTATGAAAGCATTAATTTAAAATCTTAGCTTACGAAGAGATAAACAACACGAAAGGATTTAAAGCTTTAGCTAACAAAAAGACAACCAAACAAAAGTGTCTGAAACTTTAGCTAACAAAGATATAAACTACACGGAAGAATTTAGAGCTTTAGCTAACAAAGAGATATACAATACAAAAGTATTTAAAGCTTTAGCTTACAAAGAGATAAACAATACGAAAGCATTTAAAGCATTAGCTTACAAAGCACCAATACGAAAGGATTTAATTATTTAGCTAATAAAGAAATATACAATACAAAAGTATTTAAAGCTTTAGCTTACAGAGCAACAACACGAAAGGATTTAATGCTTTAACTTTTAACTAATAAAGAGATAAACAATACAAAAGTATTTAAAGTTTTAGCTAATAGATATATCTTAACGTACGTATATCACACAAAGTGCGGATAATGATAATAAAAAACGCCTGCGAATGGTAGCGATACAAATTACGGAGCGCGTGAAACATTTCATTTGCATTCTTACAAAAAGCGGGATTTTTGCTTCGGAGGACAATGCAGGTTCCCACAGGGGCGTGGAGCAGGGCTGCTACTGAATTTGTAAGACGTTTTGTGCTATTTTATTATTCATCCTTTGGATTTGAATATGCTAACTCCTGCTGTTCATGGCCGCCTTGTTTCTGCGAACGAAGGCCGATGAAAATGTCACATTACAGGGATGTGGACCTAATCGGGTTGAAGTTCCTGGGCTACTAATCCTACGGTTTATCACAAAGAAAAGTGAAAAAAAACAACCTAACTTATTATTTTGTTATGTTCTGTTTTATCTGGTTACCTATTATTACAATTAAAACTAGCTAGATATGTTGTGATGTGATGTATGGCGAAATATATTATCATGATTTACTTTTGGGGTATTATGCCGCATTGCGCTTCCCCCTTCTTTGAGATTCTTCTTCCAGTTCCGGATTTTTCTTCTAGTTCCGGACAGCAATACAGAGTCCATTATAGAATCTGCAAATCTGCCATAATGGTGGACACTGTAACGCTGTCCGAAACGTTGGTTAAAGGACGAAGCACAACACGGCACAACACCCCAAACATAAATCACGATAAATCTTTACATATTACATATTAAAGTCCTCCGCCGCGTCTGTCTGTCTGTTCGCGATGAACTAAAAATCTACTGAACTCACCAATAGATTGATTCAAGAGGAAGGTTTAGGTATCTATATAATTTGTTAAGGTTTTATGTAAATTGGTTGAAATACATAATATATAAAGTAGAATGTCTGTATGTGGTGGACGAGCGGGCTGGATTTGATTTGAGTGCAAATTAACAGATGGCGGTGGCTATAATGGTTGGGTAACCATCCAGTAGATGGCGTTGTGTTTCGTTAGCCACAGAAACGCATTTCCAGGTCAGCTAGTACTAACTAATTTGATATGAACATGAACCTAAAAGGCCCTGCGAAAAATGATCATGCGATAGGCAGAAAAGATGGACTACAACAATACATTGGCTTACACTTTTGCTTCATTAATTAATTCTTGGTCGACCCTGATTTTTTCTGGATGGTCCCTGATTTAATTTTCTATTTTCCTGAAATTCCTTCCTGGAGTGGTGAAATTTATAAATACCATTTCTAAGAATGCACTTAAAAATGATTAGTATTAGGTACTAACGGAAATTAGACCATTCCAAGCTGATGTCAGCAGTAGGTAGTTACTTGGCATATACCTCTCAGCGTTCATCCTAAGGTCAAAAGTACCAATTTAGTAGTGTCTGACTTCATGCTCAATTATGATACAATGTGTCATATTCTCCCCATTTCTCCATTCTCCTGCTCCTCATGATCAAACCTTCTAAGCGACTCTTTCAATCTCCTATTCTTACCAACAACTTACTTACAACTTATGATTTTTCAACAAACGCCTCGGTTATCCCATTTCTACAGAATTTAGTCTATTTTCGTACTTCTTCTGTGAGTTGCCAAACTGACACTGCCATACATCAGAGTTGGTTTGTTTGTCTAGCTTGTAGTCTTTCTAGATTTTAGGCATGTATGGTAAGTTTGTACAGCGCCCTTGAGGTGATTTTTCACAAAAACGGCGCTATATAAATCGTCCAAATATTATTATTATTATTGGTATCAGCAATTCAAACACCTAATTTAGTCCCCACCTCAAAGTAGACCTTAATTTTAGGTATGCATCTCATGTGTAGCGCACTTATTTAATCACATTTGAGTCTTGAGACACAATGATATTCAAACGTAGGTACAACATGTTTTGTCTGAGTCCACGATTCCTCGTCTCTAAAGATGGGCGACCGTTCGTACATGCTTTATTGCTGTTCTCCACGAACAGACTACTGTTTCCCTGACCTCCGACCCTGACCCATATTAGGAGCGGGAGCCCGTACCACGTACCAGTACCCTCACAGCTCTGGGCCAAGTAGGGATCCCTGCGCCAACCTTTCTATTTGTTAGGCTCATCCCGGGACACTTTCTTGTTCGCGATATTGTCCCTTTCCGCCCTTTGTTGCTATTGTCACGTACAATTCCAAATTGGGATGGCATGTGCTTGCAAATCGGCTATTGTGGCTGGCTGCGGGTGACTGCGGCGGCCCAATCGTGGAATACTTAATTCGACCATCGCGCGTCGCCATTTCCTTCGCGACCAGAGACAAGCGGCGGTGGAAGAGGCCGCGGACCACAGACAAGGGACATGGGAGAAGTGGCGCCAAGGAATATGACATTTAGCATGTGCGGATGGATGCATGCAGGGTGAATTGCCTACAACCAAAAAAAAAAAGTACCTAAGCATCGGACGGTTTCGGTTGAACTGGGAATCTGTTTTGAGTAAATATATGACTATGTGTGAGGGATTAGCAGAGATCAATATTCTTGCCGGAAGACAGCCAAATACTTACTTACCTAGCGTCTAATAATTCACTAACTTCAAATTACATCTTCTCTCTCTTGAGGCCAAAACAGTAAAAACACAATGATCTATTCTTCTTTGTGTTTATTTTAATAATAATAAAAGAATTGTTTTATTACTACCAAAAACATAAAAACTTACTTACTTTCATTCTCTATTTCTTCAATAATAAATAATCAATTTCACATCTGCCGGGCGTTATTATTTTTCTTTTAAATTACGGCAATCTTGACGGGACACGACAATATTAACGGTTAACACCTTGCCCTGCAAGACTTTGACTGACAAGAACATAATTGTTTGGCAACGGGCAATACCTAATAGGTAATTTATCTTGCTCGTTTAGTAACACGATGATCATTTTTTACTTCCAAAATAACCTTTGACACCCGATCTGGGTTAAGACTTACGGCTAACAATACCCAAAAATATTAAGATAGACCTTGTAAAACTACTGATACTACATTAATTTGTAATCAGTAATTATGTTGTAATAAATCTTATTGTGAAACTGGAATGAACGTTGATACGACATAAATGAGATGCGATGTTGACGAGATAGGGATGTTTTATCGTCGTATGAAAAGCCATAAACATTTTAAATACCAACAAAATTGACCTATGATATTACTTTTCTGTGACAGAATACAGCGTACCACCTGTCTGAGGATCAACAGATAAACATAATCTATAAATCAGAGACGGACGGTTGGGGAAGTTGGGTATAATATTATGTTGGTACGTTGGTAGGCACTGGGAGGTAGTGATGGCGCCAGTACTTAGTTAGGTACTTACTCGTAAATAATTCAACACGTATCTGTCATGAGCGCCAATATTTATTACCCATATCGAGGCCGATGCCTTTTTAGGAAATAATAGTCATAAAATCGTTTTTAAGTCATCAGTTTACGAGAACATCACTCTTATTTCTTTAGCCATGAGCATTTTTTTCTTTAGGTAGGATGAATATGGAGAATGGTACCATCCCGTTTTCGTAAAACGGGGTTCAAATCAATCATCCATCCAATCTCTACATAAATATACAATGAACTACCTATTAGACATGGTTCAATTTGATAATATCATCATGTATCGTAAATTCATTTTCTAAAAATATTTTGTCTTTAAATAAAGAACTTTTTTTTCACTTCCTCCTTATTTATCCAACGTTTCGAACAGCGTTAGTTAGACATCATCTAACTGATCTAACATCAGGGCAAATGTGTAGATTTTAGCGAAGTGAACTTATTGGTATCCAGTAATTGACGACTAAACTACAACTAAACGCCGAAAACCATATTAATTTAACTAATTATTGTACTGAAATACCTAAGATATCACTATAACTTCTATATATACATAAAGCATACACTTCACAATCTACACCTCTGCCCTGATGATGGACTTTGTAACGCTGCCCTAATCGTTGGCTAAAAAAGGAAGAAACGCAACGCTGCATAATAAACCAAAAAACGAGTGTGCTTTAGACCACACGACTGAAGTAAAGCTTCACTAACTTATATCTCCCTCTCAACTTCCATTCGCTCGCCCGACCGTTCGCCTCGCCCGATCACCGTTCGCATCATATTTTTCGTAACGCATTCACCAGCTTACTCCCCAAGTCAAGCGGGCGTAAAGAAGTTTTACTTCAAAAATTAACCACGTTAGTACCCACTTTTAGCGTGAAAATCTCAAATCATAACCAGATTTAACGCAATTTGTTTTGGGGGCAAAACCAAAGGAAAACGTTCTTATTTAATTTACTTTTATCTTTTTCTAAATTGCAAAACATTGCTGGCTAATAATTGTTTTTTTAGTTTCATGAAACCCAATGTAGTTACCTATGATAGTACTGGAAAGGAATTTGTTCTTCTTTGACTTTTCAAAACATTACACCAAAATTAGATGTTAAAACATTCCTTTTTGTATGCACAAGCTACGAATACAAAGTGTATTTTTCTAATGGAATCCAGATAGATACCCACCGGTCTCCACTCCGAGTTTCATAGCCTTTTTATCTCGGTAATTGGTGTGAAACATCAAACATCTTGTTCGGCCGTAAATCAAAACAAATAATTGTACCACTTCATGGGTGAAAAGCCATTAAAAAGAAGAAGATGAACCACTTCATGTTGGGTTATTTGGTAGGTAGGTACTATTCCGAGTAGTGAGAGGGCAGATAAGGGATTCGAGAACCATTAGTAGGGTAGATAGGTACTCGGGTTCTCATTAGCTATATTGGCTGTTGTTATTTGGGAATTGTTAGGTAGTTACCTACTACATATACACAAGGAAGGCGAAGGACCTAAAGACTCTCATAAACGAGCAAGTTTTTATGGCAATTTGTTGCCGGAAAGATTTTCCTTATTTGCTTATCATTGTATTACCCTCTCTTGTCTGTGAGTTCGGCTCGGCTACCGATATTATGACAATATTGCCAGACCAAATCTGTTACATTAAAACATAAGTACCTACTGTATAAATGTTGATACAACTACATAAACCCGTTAGACAAACTGCTAAAAAGTAGTTTATCGGGACTTTTTGTCTTGTATTTGTAAAATGTATAAAATAAAAAAAATAAATAAAAAAAGCATTACATGTTATTATTTGCGTCTCTGTTCGCCACTTATTACTTGCTACCAAAACTGTCAATTTCGAACTCTTTAATATTAATACTTAAATAATGTTTTGCTACTTTTGATTCCTAGTTTGGAGTTATTGCAGGAGATCGTGTTTGGTGTTGTGATTTTTATTTCTTCATTACGGAAATAGTGACGGCCAACACCTTGATTGACAAGACTATTGACGGGCAATAGTATTGTTCGGCAATAGGCAATTTATCTTCTCCGATTATCAGCACAGCCAAGTTTTTCAGGACTCTATTTATTTACACCCAGTCGTTCGAATAATACAAGTTTTAGCAATTCAAATTTGAAGCGAGTAATTTGTATTCATCACACTTTTTATTTCGTGTGTAAAATGTTTTAAACCAAATTACACGTTTTACGCCACTTGATTTTTTTTTAAATGACCAATGTCCCCTGGATGAAAACGAACGCATCTCTCTTTATGGTAAACAAAAAAAACGATGCTGGATAGGCAAGTACCTACCTACTTCAATCGCAACGAATTAACAAAATTCGATTCAAAGTAGGCACCTACCTATCTTATTTATTTAAATTAAAAAGACACGTATAATTTGTTATTATGATAATAATGAATCAATTGATATTCAAAGTGCATCCAATGCATATAATTTTGATCCATCAATGATGGGCATCAAATTGAGCGGCAATGCCCATGATTCATAATATTAGGATCATAATACTATTATGCACAATCATGCCGGTATTTTGGAACGAGCCATGTATGGGAAACCAGAACCAATAATAAATCTCATGATTATGAATACAAAATAACTACTAGGTACTTACTTCTATTGTTTATGGTACAAATATGGGTATGATCAATGTTTAAAAATAATATGTAGATATAAACATCTACAGCCCTACTAATAAAAAACATCCCAACCATTAAACGGTGTTTTAGTTACACGATTGAATAAATACCGTACACTTTCAATTTCTTGTATTAATAATAACAAATGTCTTTAACTGTGCTGCAAAAGAACTGGCAAAATTGCATTTGATTTTCCCGGCAAAATGACAGTTTTGATTTGTGTTATGTGATTCAAATCTTGTTCAAAATTTTCGACGTTTTGATAAAAAAATGTTTGTAAACGTTAAGCTTTTTTTCAACCTTTTCTAGGTTTTAAATTAAAATATTGCAATTTTTAAATATATACTGTAATGCCTTCAGAGGGTCTCAAAGGTTTATAATAAACTGTTTTTATAGATTAAATAATAATATTGTGGAATATATAAAAGAAATGAAAAATTATAATGGAGTTGTGCAAAATAAACTTAATAAAAATAAATTTCAAATACACAAATCTGAAAGGTAATTTTATCCGGTTTCTAAAATTATTTTAGGTGCATAAGATTTTATGTCCGGGTTAAATCTTCTTCACAGGAAAGACTAAACCCTTCCATACACTTTTCCACATATGTTTATCTAGTCAATCCACGCTATGTAAGTGCACGTGTATAAGTATAATAAATACAGAACAATACAAGAACAACACTTCAATCAACCAGAGACCAAAAAATGGGATAATAATTCATCGACTCCAGATATTTTCATATCAGAGGGTTAGGATCGGTAGAACTCCTAACTGGACCGATAAATCCTACTGATCCCTCAATATAAATATTTTAAAAATCTTTCGTATTCCTACATGTATTTAAAATGACTGACTTTTGCATTTTTTTATATAAATTCTTTGACAAATCTAATAAGCCTAAATTTTGAATGAGAGAGCTAGGTATAATGCCAGTAGCCGAAATAACAAATGGTAATATTTTTATATTCTGAGAATGCCAAATTCTTTTAATCTCATTTCCTAAATCTGTATATTTTCTTATTTTTTTCAGAAACAGTTTTCTGAATATTACAGGAATTTGGAATAGCGACATCAATGATATAAGTTATTTTTAAAATTTGTCATGTAAAACTATATCGGGTCTATTACGACTAATTGTTCTGTCTGTTAGAATAGTTTTATCGTAATAATTTTTTTTAAATTCATTTTCTAAAAATGAATTTGGTTCATATTCATACTATATTAATCAAGTTATGTTTAGTTACCAAACTTTGGTGAATTATTTTTAAAACTTGATTGTGCCTAAATGTATACTCGGACGGCGCTAATAAAGAACATCCCGTTATAATATGTTCTATAGTTTCCGGAAAAGCCAAACATTTTCTACATAAATCATCAATTTGATTTGTATCTTTGATTATATGCTTCCTATAATTTTTAGTATTAATGACTCTATCTTGAATGGCAAGCATAAATCCTTCTATTTCTGCGCTCAACTCTCCAATACTCAACCATTTGTTTGACGAAAGTTTGTCAACATGCGTTTGGTTGAGATAATAGATGTGTTTTGCGTGAAGAATTTTATTTGACCAGGAATCTAATAATTCCTGGTTGGTATTTATAAGAATGCTGGCATTCTCATCGTATAAATTTAAAAGCGTAATATTTCTATCTGCCTTGCAAATTATTTTGTGCATTTCTGAACTATCAGCTTTCCTATGGAAAAAAATTCTTAGCATTTCTACCTGATTGTGTTTCAAAGATGTTATTTTGACTATACCTTTATATACATATAATTATTATTATTATTTATTTATTAATTTTATTATTCTTTTATACATTTCTCGGTACATTTAACTTTTCAGTTAATGTCGTCACTTGCGTCAATTTTGTGGATATAAAATTCTATGAATTTAAAAAATATTTCCTTCAGTTCGTTAGAATTTACTTCCAAATTCCCGAATTGTTCCTGTAGGATTCTTTTCAATTTCTCAACAAGAGAAAAATATACTTAAATAAAAACAAATTACTAAATCCATTTTCAATGTTTTAAACCTTTTCTATCGTGGGTATTGTCTCCCTAGTCGGCAAAAATCTCCTTTCTTTGAAAAATCTACGAATTTCCAATCACTTGGTAATGGATTTTGGATGCCGACTTTCTTACAACTCGCAACTATTTGCAATAGCTACAAACTACACACCTGGTGTCGCCCTGGCATCCAGCCACGAATCAAATGAATATATCTTACAACGATTTTTTGTAGACAGTTCTGTTGCAGTCACATTCATACTTATTTTCCTAGGACGATATCCATCAGCTTAAATTTAAATAAAATTACTTACACTGGTTAGGTAGGTAACTACCAATTTTTTTTTTTTAGATCTGGGCAGGTATCTATACTAAAACTTTATTTGATTTCTGTGCAAAGTTTTTTCTGGGTAGGTAGTTAAATAAACCTTTTTTTCTTACTGAGCACACTGGGTAGGTAACTACCTTCTACCTATGTAAATATTTTTTTCCAGGAGATGGGTAGGCAACTAAATTACTAGCTAATATAGAGTATTTTTATTTATTCAGATCTGGCTAGGTAACTCACTGAAATTGAGCACGTAATAATGGGTTTAATTCGGTGTCTCCAGCGTGTGACGAAATCTGAATAACATTCCACGTTCCCGGTTTCATTGGTGACTTGCAATATAAATCTTTGTCGGCATATTTCTGTTTTCAAACAAAATAAAAGGATAAGCCCACCAATGATGGTATATTGAAGTTTACGGAATGTTATGAGGCTAGAGATGAGGAAGGGAAAAAACCTGTGCAGATACGGTTATTAAAGATGACTAAAGCCAACTCATGTAACGTTTCGACTCTGACGGGTCTCTCACCTGGACGAGACTGAGAGAAGTAATTTCCGCTCTGGATCGAGGTGCAAATATATTGTATCTACAAAAAAATTTATGTTCCTAAGTACCTACTAAACCCGAATGAATGTTTCCGATTCAAAATCGAAAATTTCATTTATTAAATAGACATTTCTGGATTTTGTAGTATGTAATTTTTTTATATTACATTACATTCTGTAAAGCCGTGGTAAGGAACCTTAATAAACAATTAAAATAAAAGAGAAAAGAAAGAGCCCAACCGGGTAGTGACATAGTTTCCCTGTCTTTATAACGTATAGACAGAGACGTTCTTGTGAGGTGTCACAAAAAAATAAACTTTTTTTTCTTTTCAGGATGGCCGAAGACTATTCATCGGAGCCCCCGGAAGCTGGTACTGGCAAGGTAACGCATCATCTTCACGCTTTTTTTATCTCGGCACATTTTATTACAAATTATTTTGCGAACAGTTGCGTATCTTCGCGATATATTGTATTAATAGGTACTTATGTATAATATATAGTTAATGAGTTATTTCAAAATCTAGATAGTCCAACCGAGGTTCGTAGAATTTTCTACGAACCTTGGCTTCCAACGAAGGAGTTTATTCTACGTTTATATCTATACCTATGTCTATGTCTCATTATTATTAGGTACGTCCAAGATTTCTTCCTATGTGGGTACCTATATTTCATTTTATCAATGGGTAGATATTCCAAAACAGCAAGATGTATCTAACTCGACGATTCTACTGCCACACCCGAGAAAGAAGAAGAAATGTATACTTATGCATGAATAAATAAAAACTGATTTCTTAGTACTACACACCAAATAAATTATGGAATATAAAAAGGGGCAAGAAAATTCTTTGAACCACCGTCCCGGACTATTATTATGGTATTCGTTGACAGGAGTAATAAATGTATTGTGCTGTTGCCCATGTTTCCTCCATTCTATATTTGGCACATGTTCCACAGGCCAGATGTACTCAGTAAACCCGACAATCGTCCTGCCTTTCATGCCTCCGAGGTACAAGGAGTACGGCGAAGGTAAAGCCTAGTATACTGATCACCGACGGATGTTAGGGGGGCATAAAAATCCATAAAAATAACACTATCATTAACATACGTATATATTTTTGATATTGTATAAACTGGATATTCCCCCCTCGATCTATCGATGTGACCGCCTATCTCAAATGCTACACATATTAATTTACAAATCAATAATCCTTATTATTTTTAGTGACCGTTGTTATTCCTATTCACACTGACCACAGTCAGAAAAATAAGTCAGCTTGTCCTAATACTGCTTTTATGTTAATGTCATTATTTGAGTTTACTTCCACTAAAATTACCTATTCACTTTCCACGAAAAACTGCAGCCAAAATAGGGTAGATACCAATCAGACCATAGAAGAAAAATCATTTGCTTTTCTCAGATTGGCAGCACTGAGAGCTTTTCAATAATCCCGCCAAATCAAATCTGACAGTTTTGACTCTTTTCTGACACCGATTTTTTGTACTACCCAATGGATGAAAATTCAAATAATGACAAAATAAATCTTGATGGTGTTAATCTTACTTCCATTAATTACATTAATGATTAATACAACCGGTGCAGGAAGGGCGAGACCAGCGGCGGCTGCGGCACCTCTGCAGAACATGAATTAATTCTAATTTTTCCTAGAGATTTATTCGGACTCAATGTTGTGATGCACTCTCCTTTTTACAAAATTATTCTTTACGTTTCGATGTTGTACCAACCTACACAAATTTGTGTAGAGATTATTGTCAATATGTCAATGAATGTGATTCAATCCTGATTTTCAATGCTTTGGGAAATCTATTAATGCAAGCAAACCAGTAAATGACATAAATTATTGTCTTAAAAGTAAACTCTTTAATTGGCTTTTATTTCGGAATTACAAAGTTCGTGTTATAATATGACACATAAATCAAGTACATCTGTCTTAATTTCAAGTTATTAGATTTTCCAAATAAGTGATAATAAGTAAAAACCAGTTTCTAACTGTGAAAATCTTTAAGAACAGACATGTGAATGTTTAGTGTTGCATGACAAAATTAGTGGAAGCCAACGCTAAGTTGATGTTGTATTTATGTAAAAACATCCCATTGTTTATGCTGTTTGTAATAAAAATTATTTGCAATATAAGCAGGGAATTTCAAATTGCAGTAGGTAGACAATATTGTAATTTTATGTAAAGTGGGCCATGTAAACTAAATACAGCTATTCTCACTTAAATCAAAAATAATCTTCCCAAAATTTGAATGAATCCTTTACTCAAAAAAATAATCTGTAACCCAATCTTATCAACAAATTATAGTCTGACGAGTTGAGTTATTAAAATATTAATGGTTTTTTCTATAGGGGGAAGGATGGTTTGCTGATATTAAAATTGGACTGCAAAAACTCTTCAAAATTACAAAAAAACTTATAACCCCATTCGAAAATAATATGAAAATTTATTTCAGTTAACCATACAGCTGGCTAAAACTGGGCTGCATTGGGAACTATACAACATAGCATTCTTCCGCTTAAATATTGATAATTTATTATGATTATTATAAAACTTTAATACGCTACCTAACTGGTGATGGATAACAAACATAATTTATGCTGGTTTTGATGAAATTAAAAAATATTACTCAAGAATTCAAAACCAACATGTAACACGGTACCTATATTAATTTAATATTCATCTTAAATCACTTCTATCAATTAGGTATTCTTTTTAAGATACAAATACAAAAGGTCCAATGTTTAACATTTTTGTAAATTGATTAATCAATAAATGTTTTTTGTATATATTGGTATTTAGTGCAGACAACTTGTGAATTAACAAAGGGATACAACCATCACATTGCTTTGGATTCAACCTTTTCTATATTTCGACAAGAAGGGTCTTACCAATCGATATATTTAAATTATATTCGGTCGGTGATTCTATGCATTTAGCTATAGAGCACAGCAGCAACATTTTATTTTCACACCACAAAGAGCATAGTGTAGAAATATCAGTGAAATTAAACTGTACATGAATGCATGTTGCTAATTTAAACGGGAGAGAAAGAAAGCATGCATATTTTGAAAACGAAACAGTGATTATAATTTAGTGTGCCTCACTTATAGAATAGATATGTATTGTAACTAAATTCCAAGCAGTTCAGGAACAAAGTTATCAACTCGCTCTTAGGACTCCCAATGTGGTATGGCTTTATTGAGACTGTTATGATCACGTGCAGGTCAACTATACTCGCAGAGTCTGGATGTGAAGCCCAGTGTAATCAGCACAGCAGAAAGCCGAGCGGCTGATGATGACTCTTACCTCGGCTACTCTGTGGCGGTGGGAGATTTCAACGGCAGCGGCGAGCAAGGGGTGGCGGTGGGCATGCCTCGAGGAGGCAACCTGTATGGGAAGGTAAGACATATATAAATTATTATATCATGCACAATCTAACTGCTGATTGATGTTGAAGCACTTGGGTCAATTAAATGAAACCTGAACATGAAACTGTCATACTGCCATCGAAAGCAAAAAGTTAACTGGAAATTTTCAATGGTCACATTTTGATATATGAGACCTCTCATCGAGGGCGTCTGTAAGAGAGGGATTTAGGATCAAACCCCCCCCATCGGCCACAGAACAGCATAGAAAAAAGGTAATGGTCCTCATAGATTGAAAAAAATGAACTAATTACTAAATATAGACAATCAAATTAAATATTTGGGAATCATAATCGATAATAAGTTAAAACTCAACTCTAACTTAAAAATGATAATTAAAAAAATTGCCAAAAAGATTAATTTCTTAAGTAGGACAAAGGGAAAATTAGAAATTAAAACTAGGAAATTGGTCTATAACACAACTGTAGCATCCCATCTGAATTATTGCTCAAGTGTAATCTTTCTGAGCAATAAAACACAAATTAAAATAATGGAAATAATTCAGAACAGAGGCATGAGGTCTATATTTTGTTCTGTAGCAGATATCCAGGATAAAAACCATGCAACGCCAACTCAATATATTAAGTGTGTGGCAAAGATTAGTTTTCAATACCCTAGTTTTTATTTATAAGTTAAAAAATAAAATGTTACCAGATTATATGTTGAATAATGTTAGAATCAACAGTACAGTTCATTGTTATCCTACGAGAAACTGCAACGATTTTAGGCTTCCTAAAACAAATTTATCGGGAACACTAAATATTTTTTATCAAAGGTTTTAAAATGTTCAATGAACTCCCTGTAAATGTTAACGAGGCTAAAAGTCTTGCAGTTTTTCGTGGATTATGTCTTAATGTTGTAAAGTCCAAATTTTAGTCAGTAGGTTAGTAAATAATATTGTAGAAGTCATAGAAAAGAAAACATTAGATATAAGATGTCAAATTTTATATCTAAATAAAATACAAAAAAAAAAAAGATTATATTCCTGGATATTATCTCTTTTTATCAACATGATGTAAATAATAAGTTGTGGTAAGTATGTGGTAAGTAAATGACCCAAGAAACTTTCTAATTTTTTTAACCCCCTTCCCTTCCCCCCTTGCCCCCCCCCCCCCCCCTAGGATCGAACCTCCTTAGGGTCGAACCCCGCCATGTGAATACTATAGCTGTAAATTTTCCAGTTGCTTTTTTCTTATGATGACAGTATATACAATATACATTGTGAGATTTATTTACATATTTAATTTGTAAGAAACTAATGGCTCACACAACACAAAGATCTATTCGAAGTTAATAAAAGTTAAGCCAAAAAAGTTTCTCATTTTAAAGTTGCTTAGAGAGAGGACTTTTATTATGTCTTAACTATTTAGTAGGTAAAGGAGATAGGAAGAGGAATATAGGATAAGAAAAGGAGACCCCCCCCCCGATACATTCCATATTCATGTGTTCATTTATAATCGCACATGTTACGTTTGTTCAATATTCCTGATGGTTATTGTCTACATAGCAATACACTCGTACAAAGAACATGTTCAATCTGTCAACATAAAAAAATCATAACACTATCCAATGTATAATAAATGCTTTCTTGCTAGGTGGTGCTGTATTCCTGGGATCTGCAGAATGTACAGAACCTGACTGGGGAGCAGATGGGCGGCTACTTTGGTTACAGTTTGTGTGCTGCTGACGTGGACGGGGACGGCCTGGATGACCTCATTGTCGGAGCTCCCATGTTCACCCCGACCAACAACGAGGGCAAATACGACGTGGGCAGGGTGTACATCATCTACCAGAACAGTGAAGAAGTGAGACTCCTGAATAATCTATCCTCAATCATGTACATTTATGTGTTATTTCACTTGAAAATAGACATAGATTAGTGCGTGACTGTGGTAATGTTAACATTGTTGGTAATGTTATGCATTCATGTTAATGTTATTGCTAATGTTATGTATTCACGTTAACATTATTATTGGTGATGTTAAGCATATGTGTTAATGTAATTGGTAATGTGAATTCATGTTATAGTTTTCTGTTTTTATTTCCAGGGACGTTTTACGCGAGTGGAGTCACGCGGTGGCTTCTTGTCCAAGTCAAGGTTTGGCTTATCCTTGGCTTCTCTTGGAGATATCAACTTGGATGGATTTGGAGGTATGCATTCATAGATAATTTTAGCTATTTTAAATACTTTTCAATTACATGAAGCTGGATTTTCACCAAGGTCAAAAAAGTGGAAAATACCTTGAATATTTTTTTTATATTAGCCCCACACGGGAGGCCCTGAGGAAAATAATTCCCCTCAGGGCCTATGTCATCTTTGGGAATGCAGTGTGGAGGGTCTTTTGAGGAAAGGAAGGAGATGAAGTTCTGAGATGAAAAAAGGTATGAGAGTGGGTAGGAATCTGGCAGTCTGTGTCTCATATTAAGATACATTATTTCATTGCCAAGCGAATAAAAAATATAGCATATCTGGAGCATTTCTTACGGTACAAAATATAATAAAATAGGGCTAGCGCGGTGAACTACTAGCAATCGCTGACACACGTCCTCTACGGATTTCTTGGCACACTAGAGGATGATGCTAGAAGACGCCATAGGAGTGACGGACCTATGAATCATTCCTCCCACCGCGGTTCAAGGCGATGTTCCGAGAGAGTCCTGTAGGAGAGGTCAAATGTCTCCCTCGACCAGTCTCTCCCGATCTGGCCTGCCACACAGGTGGTGGACAGATGCACCCACCCCACCCCATGGAGCCGGGCACCCCTGCTAAGTCAACAAACGTAACAAACCACTTGGGGTTATCTACGGCAGAGGTGTTGGTTATCTAATAAATGGTTCCCGGGACAGCGGTATCTACCTGCCTCCCAAATTGTAGATAGTATAAATAAGAAATAAACCAAGGGTAAGTCTGAATCTTTTGCGTTAGTTAAACCAAAACCTCCTAGACTCCACATGGTAATATACAATCTCCTGGAGTTTGGTATGTAGATTACATGCAACTCATTTAATGCCGATTTAACCTGCGTTACCTAATGCAAAAGATACCGACCCACCTCCTGGTGATGATTCTTGATTCAATCCATTCATGTTGAGTTCCTCCATCTCGACACAAGCAACATTTTCGGCTTACTTTGGTGGTACTAGGAGATTTTCATATATTGTTGGGTTATTCGTAACCCGGAAATGTTTGTCTTTCTTTTTAAATAAATTTTGAATAAAAAAAAACTGATGAAACAATATTTGCTCTTGATTTTTTGACTGTACGAAATGTGGAAAGTAGACCAGCCGAGCGATTCTATATCTTTTGTGGGATCTCTTTTGTGAGATCTCCTGTCTGATTTGGGTGATTTTCTATGGCTGTCAATTACTTTTTCTATGGGTATCAGGCCAGCTTCACCGATTTGTGAAAGCTCACAGTTGAAATCTGATATCGGCCCATAGAAAAGGCAAATAACAGCCTTAGAAAATCACACAATCTCACAGGAGATCTCATAAAATCCCACAAAGGAGATGCCACAAAAGATATAGAATCGCTCGGCAGATGGAAGAATTCAAAAAATCATGACTAATAAGTGCTCCAGTAAAAGCGACCCAGAGACAGACTGAGCAAGAGTTAGACTGACTACTTGAAAATAGATTGGAGCAGACCAAAGTCAGTAGAGAACATTTGTGATGAATGCCAAATCCCACCCTGGGATGTTGATTATGATTGTCCTAAATATTTGTTTGTTCTTCCCAGATTTTGCTGTGGGAGCGCCCTACGATGGTGTGACGGGGCGTGGCGCCGTGTACATCTTCCACGGGGCAGCAGGGGGGGTGCGCGAGAAGCCCTCGCAGATCTTGCGCGCTGAGGACATGGAGCAGCCTTCGCTATCCACCTTCGGCTTCTCGGTGGCCGGCGGAGTGGACCTGGACACCAATGAGTACACCGATCTGGTGGTCGGGGCTTATGAAGCTGACACCGCTTTTCTGTTCAGGTAAACACAAGGAAGATGAGAAAGAAAATAAAAAAATGTTGAAAGAAGCGGATGGTTGAACAATATCTTAGGACTGTGAAATGAACCTTCGATATGAAATAAAAAAATTACTTTTCTGTTTGTTGTAGGGCTAAACCCGTAGTAAAGATGACTGCAAGCATTCTCTTCGGAACGGAATCTAAGCTGATTTCCTTGGAAGAAAAGAATTGCACTTTGTTCAACAGAAGGAAGGTGGCTTGCACCACCATCAACTACTGTCTCAAGTATGACGGAATTGGTGTTGACACTCGAGTTGGTAAGTTTAAATCTATGATTATTTATACATTCCTCATCAATAATTGTTATCTTACACAGGGTCAGCCCTGAGCAAAATGGCGCCTGGCGCTAGTAAAAACCTCAAGCGCGCTGTCATAGGTCCTCGCCTTCGTCATCCTCGCCTCGGCTCCTTGGCCAGTCGGCGCCCGGAGCGGACTACCCCAATTGCACCTTCACAGGGCCGGTCCTAACCTTTCTATTAACAACACATTTTAATAGACTAATAGGAAAGAATTTCTCAAACATTGCATTCAATAATTGATTCCTTTGGATTTTTAAAGTGTTTTGCTTGCTGGCTGAATACTCTAACGGGTTACTGACTCGCAGAGACAAATTAATATTTTATCCCTTATGTATTATTTTTCCAAGCTGACGGATTCATTTGCGAGTTTGGTGAGTCTCGAGATGTTTCATTTGATCATCTCCTGTAAAATATAACTGCTAATGGATGTTCACAAATGCTTCTCCTTTACAGCAAATCCCGTCCTTGAATGTGTGCATGGAACTCTTATAATGTTCAGAAATATTAAACATATATTGCAATGCAAATAATGTACCTAGGACTTGTAACTTTTCGATGGAAAAAAATATATCCTGAATGATAACCAAATATGTATTCTTACTAAGTCACAATGAGTTGTGCTTGAAAAATAATAGAATGGCTGCTTGCAGAAAATAAAGAGTGTTTTCATGCCGTTATTTTGGTGTCTCTGCAATCTGTCTGTAAAATTGCCTGACTGTTATATTTTCTGTGTCAATTAATTTGAATGTCCTAGTTTATTTTTTTTAAAGCATTTTCTTCTCAATTATTTACTCGGCTTTATGTGTATTTCATTAGCAACTCATAATATTTATTATTCCTTATCTGACCTATCTGTCAATGTAAATGTAATACAAACTGTGTTTCCTTTCAGAATTTGATTTACAATTCATCCTGGATGTGAAAAAGCCCAATGACCCCCGCCTCTTCTTCCTGGACAATGAAGGTCGCCATACTTTTAACCAATCCATCACTCTGCTCAGGGATGACATGTACTGCAACTCCATGCAGGTCTACATCGTGGTGAGTTAGCCATTATTGAAGATTACTTACAAAAAAGAAAAAAGAATAGAAATAGACTATAAACTCTTGTAATCAGAAACAGCGGGTGTAGGAGATTATAAGAGTTTATTATTGAGAACATAATAATCATCTCTACTATGCTCTCAAAATTTCTCTAATGCTAAAACCTAATTATTATTTTTAATTGTTAAACTAATGTTTAAAACAAGATTTTTATGCATAGCACAAAGGGTAACAATTATTATAAGCAATATTTGACATTGAATAATTAATATTTGACAAGTTAAAGTATTTCACCAAAAAATGTAGACATAATTTGTCTCGACGCCATCTAGTGGGAGAGTTAGCACTTATAATGCATTTCTCACAAAAAATAGAGTTGGTTGTTTTCAGGTGAAAAATGTAATAAGCAGTAATTGTTGAATGAAACACTAGTATACATTGAATTATTTGGCGGGTGGGAGATAAGCCGACGTAGCTCAGTTGGTAGAGCAGTTGATCGGATATCAGAAGGACGCGGGTTCAAGTCCCGTCGGCGGCATTTATCTTTTCTCGGGAGATTTTTTCATGTTGATGAGTGTTTCAGGCTAATAATTATTGCTTATAATAATTTCTAAAACCTAATTGCTAACCCACCTCAATTCTGAACATGGAGGGGAAATCCTATATATGTACTACCGACATCTGTCGGAAAATTTTATAACCTCTAAGATCTATCTAAACCAGAGCCATCTACGTCGTAGCTCAAACTATCACAGAATTGGTTGAAAAATGATATATTGCTAACAGTTGTTGTTAATAATGATGCAGATGAAGATATTAAAAATAGTAATATACATATGTTGCTAACCAGTATAATAATCGTCATCATCATCCGCTTCATGTCCAGTGTTGGATATGGTCTCAAGGTTCATCACTCTTCTTGTCCATATAGTAGTGTTCAAAGTGAGCTTTAGAACAGGCTGCAGAATCTGCTGGTCTCCTGGTGTTCGATGCCTAGAATTGTGGTGCATTCCTCTACATTCATTCCCTTCTTCGTTCATGAATACTAATTCTTACTTTTCTAGGATAAAGTGCGTGACAAGCTGACCCCCATCGAGGCAGAGATCCGCTACAGCATGAGCAAGGAGCTGAACGCCGGGGCGGCCGTGCGTCGGAGGAACCCTCGTTCCACTCTGCATCCCATCCTGGACCAGAACGTGCCCAACTCCCAGAAGGACTCTGTCAACATTCAAAAGAACTGCGGTTCTGATAATGTCTGTATACCGGATCTTCGACTCATGGCTACACCGTAAGATACTTTCATATTAATGGGCAATAATGGGTTCAATTCCTCTGCAGGATAAGACTTCCATCATTGCACAAACAATATCTTCTGCAACAATAGTTGTAGGAGTTTTTCAAATATCGTCAGTGGTCGAGTGGGCACCATGTTTGGGTCCCACCCAGGCGTTCCGTGTTCGATTCCTCGGCTGGCTAAGTCCTCTATCACGACTCAAACAACATTTTCGGCTTACTGTGGTGGTAGTAGGAGATTTTCAAATATTGTCGGGTTATTCGTAACTCGGGAATGTTTGTCTTTCTTTTAAAAAAAAAAAATAATTATCAAGTTACATATTCATAAGTCAGGAATATTTTATTTTTTTTAAAAGATAAATATTAATTTATGATGGATAATCCAAATTATTTATAAAAGACATATTTTGTACGATTTACTTTACATGTTTTTAAAAATATATTTCAAAGACGAAGGAAGCCGTATTTCTTTATGAATTAATTTTAAATATAAAAAAGCCTTTACTTCAAAAATAAGCTAATTGTGGCACAAAGCTTCTAATCTGCATTAACGTGTTGTAGCATTTTTTACTGAATTTTTTGTTTTATTTGCAGGAGTGTAGACAAGTACCTACTGGGCTCCAAGGAGCGTCTGAACATCGACGTGATAGTCCAGAACATGGGTGAAGACGCTTTTGAGACCACCTACAACCTGCAACTGCCCGGTGGAGTCAACTATATCAAGATCGAGAGGATTGACAACGCCGTGGCGGAGATTCCCGTCCAGTGCTCCCCGCCCACCAGCTACAACAATAACACTCTTAAGTGCGATATCGGAAATCCGCTTCCGCAAGGACGATTGGTAAGGACGATTATTATGATCAGATATTTCTGCCATGTCTCAGTATAGTCTGACTTCATGACAGCATATTTTTAACATAATGTCGGCAAAATTTATGTGATAATCAACTCTAAAATAGCTTCCTGTAGAACCTATTAATGCTATTTGATTGGATATTTTTAATTTTAGAAAAATGCTATAGAAAGATTGACGTGTCGGTGCCGTGTTGACGTAGACTGTAGATGTGTAATCGTATAGGCCAGGAGTCCAGTGGCGGCTCGAGCACTTCTTTAGTGGTGGGGATCGACATTTTTTACGTACTGTACCGTAATCTCACCACCCGTAGAATATAATATGTAACTTAATAAATAAAGATTATAATTAAAAAAAATATATAAATATAAAATTTCTCAAAAAAAATTTTGATGGTCTAATCATGCTAGTCGGATATATTTAACACAAAACAATATAAAATTTCTATAGATATACGCCAATTTACAATATAGTATAATAAAAATAAAGCTTTATCTTGCAAGATTATTATCAAACTAATTTGAACGTGAGCGATTCCCGCCCTTAACTTCGCAAACAAATGGTTCTGTGAGGATCCAAAGGGTTGTCCCCGCTGGTATTTAAATTCACATACTACTGCACATGCGCAGTTGCATACGATCGCGAAATAACGCAAGGAAAGTATAGGGATAGTTCGGATCGTCCCCCAAGTGCGCATTAGATTCTGCGCACTGAGAAATAGACCCGCTGTGTTTTGCGCTGTACATTGTTCGATGTACGCGCATAGGGTCTTATTAAAATCATTCGGAATAATTGTTTGTATTTTATTTCTGCAAATGTGAATTACTTTTATGTTTAAAGAATTCATTCATTTTGGTGAAGACAAAGTGTCAACTGTAATTTCCTTTAGTAGGTTTTGAGTGTAAGTGGTGGGGACTGTCCCCATTGTCCCCCTGTGAAGAACCGCCACTGCAGGAGTCTCAAATCTCGTTATCGCTGCGCAGCGTCCCAGGTCGTGTTTTTCAGAAGTCGCAGTCAGGTTGTAAGGCTGATCTGCTTTGTTTGGCTTCCTTCCTTCCACGCCAAGGATTAGCGTGCAGTTTTGAGAGATTGAGGATTGTTTGAGGTTATCCTTTAGTAAAACACGTGTGTTTTCACTGGATATAATTGTTACTTTTTATTTAGAATAATTTCACAATGAGAGAGAGTGACTGGCAATTAAAAGAGAACTTAATTGAGGTGACTTAGATAAGGTTAGAAGTTAAGTCTGAGAAGGGAATGAATTTGCTACAAGATAACAAGCCACTTTTTAAACAACAAGACAAAGTTTGACGTGACCACAGACAAAAAAGATTATAGATGCTTAATTCATTACAATATTTCACTATGAAGTGGCATAGACATGAAAAGTTTAATGTAAAGGGTTAATGTTTAATTTAAAACTCTACACTTCGAGATTAAAAATGAGAAATAAAAGTGTTTGAGTTGAATGACTTTAAATATAAAATAGGACAATCACAACACAGAAGACAAAACAGGCGCGACACAGGTGTAGAAATGGTTAATCTGAAATGGGCATCCTATTTCAGATTTCAGGTATCTATCATCTCTATATCTTTGTCGCGAGAACCACATTACAAAATTTATACATGTGTGGTTGCTCGCCGCGCCATCACTGATGCTGAGCAAACTGACGGCTCATCGATCAAATGACTGAATCATTTTTTGAAAAAGTGACCTGATCTTTCATTGGGTTGTGATCACCTCAAAATGATCAGATCAATCCCGATTGACCCAGCACTACATCATAGATAACCAAATATTCCCATTAACAGGCAATATGTATTTATGTTCCAGGTTCACTTCAAAGTTCTCCTAGAACCATTCCATAAAACCGGTATGGCCCCCTCGTACGACTTCTTCATGGAGGCCAACAGCACCAATCCAGAGGCCAATTTTTCTGTGGCTGATAACCAGCAGAGCATGTCCATTGGCATATGGCTGGAGACAGACCTCGTTGTTACTGGGTAATTCCATCTTAACCAAATCTTAACTAAGACTTAACGAATCATGCTGCTCATTATTTTTTATTGCTTTCCAATTGACTCCTTATGTGGAAAAACAGTATTATGTGAAAAAATTAGTGCTGAGATATGGACTGTTGAAAAACATTTCATTTGACTGTAGTGAGCATATACACGTTGAAAGTCAAATTAATTATATATAATAAGGTATTTCAATTAATAGACTAAACGTATTACATAGTGTTATCATTTTATTGATAAACACAATAAAAAAAATTTAAAAAATTAAAAAAAAAACAAATAAAAAAAAAAAAACAACAATAAACAAATTATACAATACAAGTTACAACAGATTAACAGACAACACAACACTTCTTGTCATGTGCACCGATTCATTGTTACGCAGATGACAGTACAGTTCATGATAGCTTTTTGTTTGACAAGCCCCCTAAGGGCACACAAACCCCAATAGCTCGGAGGGCTTTGAAGCAAAGAATAGACGGTTACCTCGAGAGTGTTTTCTCTTTGGGTAAGAATAACCTCGTCGAATTTAATGTTTCAAAGACCCAATCATGTCTGATTACGTCTAAAAGGGATCGAAAAGAAAATCTAGTCTCCTTCAACGGAAGCAATCTTCCGAACAGGCCCTCCGTTGATATGCTTGGTGTCACTCTATGTGACCAGCTCAGATATGGGGGCTCCATCGAAGCCAGAGTTAATTTAGCCTCTCAGAAACTGGGCGTGCTGTACAGGACCCGCAGATACTTTAATAGTGCATAATTGCTAACCCTGTACAAATCCCATGTGCGCCCCACGGTTGAATTTGGCAGCCACCTCTGGTCTGGATCCCCAAAATACCTAAAAAAACCTCAACTCTGTGCAGAAACGGGCTGTCTTTAGAGCACAGGTGAGAATGCTGTCCTTGTTCTACTGGTATTACAATGGAAGATGCTTTGAGGAACTAACGTCATTGATCCCCTCGGCACCAGTGCATAGTCGGGAAACACGCCAAACACGCGCCCAACATATATACACCGTTGACATTAGTCACATGAGAACGGGTCGTTTCTACGACTCGTTCTTGAGTTCAACAGCTCAGCTATGGAAAGATTTGCCAAACTCTGTGTTTCCTCCCTCCTACAACATGGGTCTCTTCAAGACTTTCATTCCTTCCTCTCCTCAAAAAGACCCTCCACAGAGCATCTTCAAAGATGACACAGGCCTTGAGGGATTTTTTTTTCCTCAGGGCCTCCTGCGTGGAGTTAATGTAAAAAAAAAACAATGCAGAAATAAAACTCAATCATCATAAAAATGACAAATATGCCAATCGTTGATCGCACAAGTCGTCAGTTTCAATGAAGTAAGACCGCCTTTTCTTGACATTCGTCACTGGTCGTCACAACGGGTCTCATACTGCCGTCTGTGGTTGAGATTTTAAAAACGATTTTAGGTGCGAACCAAAGAGGATGGATCAAAGATTGTTATTTCGATAATGCTGTTACATATACAAGCATAAGGGCTCAATTATTCCAAGGAAATAACTTATATCGAGCATTAAGATTTTATGCAAATCGCCCTTGTCCTAAAATTGTCATCTTCTATGAAATTATCTATGATGGATAAACAATGGCTGAATATTATTATCAATAACTAATTGTGTAATTTTGTTTTGTTTTTTAGAGTGTCCATCCCACCAGATCTACACTACAACACCAGCCTGTACCAGGAAAGCAACATGACGCACGAGGCGGACATCGGACCGCAGCTGGTGCACTTGTACGGCATCCGCAACAATGGTCCATCCACCATCGAGGAGGCGGAAGTCTTCCTGCTATGGCCTTATGAGACACTTGCAGGTAGGCAATACAACCAACCTAACCTAACCTCAACATTAATGCAACAGAAACAAGATAGATGGGCTATGAACCATTATAATTAGGAAACCACATGCTCAAAAATGTCGCTAAATACTGCAAATCACATCCACGCACAACCACGTGGCGTATACACAGCAAATGCTTAACTTTCATTGGCTGTGCCATTTCGCCAGTCCATGCAGTTTGATCTTAATCTAATGACAGATAGAACGCTTCTATGCCATATCTCCATTTTTTTCAATTACATATTTATGAATCAAACGATTTAAATGTATTTTCACTGTTTTATTTTTGGCATTTTTATTGTATTTTAAATAATATTATGTATTTTAATAAATATTGACTAAAAAATTTTCTACGATCTAAAGTGTGCCATTTTTGATTTGCCGCCAAAACGACATGTTTGATATAGAATTGTCGACGTCATGCCGGCCAACATCGGTGATAGCAGTGGCTTTTTCTGTGACATAACCACTCGAGCGATGAAGATTTCCAAGTGTCCAGTTTCGATTCGGCCAATCGATATGATCAATATCCCTCCTAATATGAATACGGAAATATATGAATTCCTTACTGAGATTTAAAACAAATGAATCCACCTAGTAGATATAATTAGTGAGTTTGGGAGTTTGGACTAAATGTTAAGTTAGTGGTTAGTTGATTGATGAAAGTGGCCGTTAGCGAACCTGTTCTCACCTGCAAAGTTAATGTGTCCAGGTGACAGCCTCATGTACCTGCTGGAGGAACCAGAGACAACTGGTAACATCAAGTGTGAACTAGCGGAGCATGTCAACGACTTCAACCTGCAGATTGATCGCAAGAGGAAGTCCTACCTGGACTCCAACAATGCCGCCCTTCATGGTAAGAATACTACCTAGCCTATGAATTTATATTGCATTTAATTGATAGAGCGTAGCAAAGTCCTGTTTTAACTCACCCGTGTTGCATTTCGTCTGTCTGTAAATTTGTTTGTGCATTCTGTTTCCGTTTCAAGATAGTGGCCGTTTTATTGGTTCGGTAAAGATTCTTTTTTCGAATGTGAAATATTTGTGTTTATTTGGACTTTCTTATTTGCATTTCTTCAATATTTAAAATTGTGCTTTACTGCCTGAAGAAAGTTTGAAAAAAAAATTGTCATTGATATGGTGACGTTTCTTTGGACAAATTGTATAATTCCTAATTCTAAGAATTTCTTAAAATGTTACCCAAAATGTATGATTTATATGAGTCTAGTTTTTGCACTTTTAATTCGTGGTGGAATTCCATTGTAATAGAATTGAAATTAAAAAACTTTTTCACTTTGTTCCACTTATTTATTATTACCAGGACCGGTTTCATCCTACTACGGACATTTTCAGACTGGTAGTTGAAACTCTTATGCTATTGATTTTATACAAACTTAGCCAGGGGTACACAACATTGTCTATATATAATGAATGATTCTATTTTGTTAATTTAAGGTATTATAAGTTATTTCGTTAATTTAGGGTACATTAGGTAATTATAAGGTGTATTTTTAAAAATTATGAATAATGTTACATAAAGTAATTATTATTGTTAGGGTTCTCCACATATAATAATTAATAATAATTATTACTTTAGTGCTACCAATATTTGATAATAAGCCCTAAGCAACAAGGAGGGAATATCCCAACATTACAAAAATAAAATTTCAGAAATCACAAACCTTTTTAATTATATAAATTCTTTTATATTCATGTGAACTAAAAATATTTACTTGCTATAATAATAATTAAAATATTATTATAGTAAGTAAATATATAATTTTTAAAAATACACCTTATAATTACCTAATGTACCCTAAATTAACGAAATAACTTATAATACCTTAAATTAACAAAATAGAATCATTCATTATATATAGACAATGTTGTGTACCCCTGCCTAAGTTTGTATAAAATCAATAGCATAAGAGTTTCAACTACCAGTCTGAAAATGTCCGTAGTAGGATGAAACCGGTCCTGGTAATAATAAATAAGTGGAACAAAGTTAAAAAGTTTTTTTAATTTCAATTCTAGTATGATTTATAATTAAGTAGGTAGGTATTTAAGTATGTACTTACAAATCTTATGATTTCAGAGGAAATTTGGTTTTGATTTATTGAATAAAAAAAAAATTAGAAACATACTTTTGTGGATGCAATGTCTACTGTTCACAGAACTACTACATATTTTATTTACAATTGTGTACTGTAAGTTTCAACACCATTTTTCTTCAGAAAAAACAATGCTCCAAAGCTTGTGACAAAAGTCATTGTGATTTTAATATTAAATCTTAATTATTCCTGTCTACTTATGATTAATTCTTGTAATTGTTATTCTAGGTGGTATAATAAATAGTGGAGAGACATCTGGTAGTGGTTCAGCATCATCAGGTGGAAGTGGAATTATCTCCGGGGGATCTTCCTCAACCAGCGGCGGGTCCTGGAGCTCATCTTCCAACTACTCTAAAACCACAAGCTCATCAGGTAATGATTATGCATCAGTATAGTTTCGTAAGTAAAGCTTTACTATGTAAATTGTACTTACCCCAATACATTTTTATAGCAAGACATCACATTGAGAAATAAAAATATCACGAGAAAGCTTGTTCAAATCAGTGGGAAGAAAAAAATGCCATTCATTGTTTGTTTAACGTACCTTCGTAATTTTTCAGGTGGATCTATTGTAGGAGGAACTCGCGTGGTGACAGAAGAACAGAAGAAGAAAATTGATGAAGAGGAAAAAAAGTTTGGAGTGGAGACTGGCGATGGTTCCAGAGTACACGCCCAGAGAGCTCACCAGGCCCATACCACCGGCACCATCCAGGGAGGAGGGGCTGGTCAGGGCTCCCACAGGCAGTGGTCAAACAATGGCAGCCAGGGAGCCACCTACGTCTCCGGAGGATATGGCCAGGGTGCACAGGGGGGCCAGGGAGGACAGTGGACCAGTGTGCAGGGCGGAGGAACTGGGGGCCAGGGAGGAAGGGGATACTCCACATCCTGGAACAGGACTTACAGCTACGGTTCCGGCGGAGGACAGAACTGGGGTCCAGCTACCCAAGGGCAGTCTTGGTCATCCAGTCAAAACTGGGACAGCCAACAGGGCAGAGGTCAAGGAGGTGCACAAGGAGTAGCCCAAGGTGGATCACAAGGGGGACGGCAAACCTGGGTTTCAAACAATTCTCAAGGTGGACAGAGTAGCTGGTCTTCAGGATCACAAAGTGGCGAATCCACAAGACAGATTGGCGCTGGTGGCATGGAAGGCGGCCGAGGAGGAGAGCAGGGAGGCCAACAAATTTGGATAGCTGGCTCACAAGGAAACCAGATGGGGCCCGGAGGAATCGCCGCATCTGGAAGTCGGGGAGGCCAACAGACATGGGTGGTTAACTCTCAAGGGGGTCAGTCAGGTGGCCAGTTGGGTGCTGGCAGCTCAGGAAGTCAAGGAGGCCAGCAGACATGGGTAGTTAACTCCCAAGGGGGTCAGTCAGGTGGGCAGATCGGTGCTGGCAGCTCAGGAAGTCAAGGAGGCCAGCAGACATGGACGGTTAACTCCCAAGGCGGCCAGTCAGGTGGCCAGATGGGCGCTGGCGGTTCAGGAAGTCAGGGAAGTCAGGGAGGCCAGTGGACATGGTACGAAGGCAAGCCGGTGAACGCTGGCTACAACAAGACCTACGTGACCAGCTGGAACAGTTCGCAAGTAGGCGGAGGGCCGGCAGTGATCCACCATTCCAGCAGAAACACCTCTGCAGCTCTTGGAGCTGATGGGAGAGTGGCGCAGACAGAGTCCAGCACAGAGTTCTACACCCTGGGGGCCGAGGGAGAAGCTGGAAGCAGCTTCAACAAACGGTACCATACCTTTTATTGTCTTACATTTTAAACACGTCTTTACAAGAAAAGAAAACTGATGAAATTTTGTTTCACAGACTTGGCGAATCGAGTAACTACGACCGAACATACGAGAGAACTTACTCTCAGGGGGGAGGCTCAGCGGGGGCTGGCAGGGGCGACGGTGCCTCCCGCAGCGAGGACAGCGCACAGGGGGGCTCCACTCGCTATGGGGCCGGCAGCTACACCAGCGGGGGCGCCCGGCGCTACCAAACTGGGGACAGAAGACTCTCCAGTGGGTACAATGTTCCCGCACAAACACAATCCCAAGGGTGAGCTTTTAATTTATGGTAAAACTCACAATAATAATGTCATCCATTATTACTGGATTATTAATTAATGTAAGCGGGCTAATGAAGCTCGTAGAATTGAATTGAAAGATATCATATGTATATGTGATCAATTGAATTCATTCAAGCTCGGAGACACGAAATTCAGAAAGTTGTTCACAATATTTCGAGCTATGGCTAAAAACCTCATTGATCTATTACATAAAAAGTACAAGTGGACAGACAATGTATTTTGCCAATTTATTCTTATTTCGACATAGCCATTTGACATTTAGGAAAGTCGATCCATAGATCTATATTTTATGATATAAGTACGTATTATTTTTATAGAGGTACTAAGTTTAATTTTACGTTATCTATCTATACTCTTTTGACCTGTGTTTTTTTTTTAAGATTTTCTTTTGCTATCAACTCCACTTTATGTTTTTCTAATACGGGATAGTATATGCAAGGGGGTTGGAAAAATTTTGTGCTATGTACCCACGCCTGTTCACATTCGATGGTTTTACGCTCATTCGTATATTTCTCAATGTGTGCACCATTTCGCTCAATGATTTTTTGTTCGATATCATGCCAATGACTCAATGCAAAAAAAATTCAAGGTCCGTAATTCTTGTTTGTGTTCGACAGAAATTCTGTGGAGCAAGTCTGAACATGTAGACAATACATCGAATATGTTAGTTGCCCGTCTTGAGTCCGATGCACTTGTTGTCCTTGTCATTGACGAGAACATAAATGGATATTCAGAGTTCTCCTCACAATTTTACCAAAATTTTTATTTATTTATATTGTGAAGAAGAGTGATCATAGATAGCTGAACCGACTGAGCGACGTCTCGTGTCGAGCTGCATGACAAGAAACACCCCGCTCGAGCGTGTGAATGCAACAATGACCATAATTCCAAGTCAACATGTTCAATCGAGCCAAACCGTCGAACATGAACGGGCATGGGAACAAGGCTTAGAATTCTAATAAAATCGGATATTACCTTTACACTACCTACACTTTCTTGACCATGTTATAACAAAATCAGACTGTGCACAAACGGAATTGACTGTTTTCCTTTTTTAATTGTTATCTTTTCCTCCAGATGGGGTGGTGAGGGAGCCGATAGCTACTCATCCGGCGGCCGCCATAAGTGGTCCACCGAGGAGACGGTGAACCGGGACCTGATCAACGCGGGATCCGCTACCTTCCACCAGGACGGTTCCAGCGCTGGCAACACCTTTGTGGGGGCCGTGCAGCGCCCCAACGCCATGGGCGCCGCAGCGGCAGGTCGGGGGTACCGGGTCAACACCTGGGACGTTGACGGGCAGGACAGGCAGAAGGTGTCCGGGGGGCAAGTCATTAGCCAATCAGGTTAGTTTAAGACTGGGGTGTTTCACAGTAATTCAAATGTATCATTGTCGTCAAATGGTAAATCAGCCCTATCTTGTTTTCTTTTTAACATTTGAAAGTTATTAATTCTACATTCGTATCTATCTAATTATCTTCTCAGAATTTTCTTTCCTTCCTTTCCTTTGACATCTTGATAGCCGATGCAATATTTTCGTGACGCGCCAGGTGATTGTATTTTCGTAATATCTTACTTGTTTTTTTTTTCAAAATGATGTTTTTATAAATTGTACGGTCTTACTTACGTCTCTGTTTTTTATATTTATAAAAAATATTATGTAAACTACCATAAGTAGTTTCCCTGGAAAAACTAGCTAAATTCATAGAAACGATTTTTTAAACGTCATCCTCAAGCCTCCTCATGACATGGGCCCCGAGGGAATTTTTTTTTAGAGAATTATGTATATACTATTTATTACCGCTTCGTTCCCAAAATGTCTTTCATAAAGACAGATCATTGCTTATCAATTTTCCTGTAGTAACATTTTGTTTTTTCTTTAATAGGAGAAGCTGCTCAATCTTATGGTGGTTCCTCCTACCAGACCCAGTGGAGTTCTGCGGACAGTTCGGAGCGAGGCCGCGACAACGTAGCCACCGACCGTCCCCAAACGCACTTCCGTTGGGACCGCAAGGCACAGGAGAAACGAGACGCGGCTGCCTTCGAAGCGCGAGAAAAAAGGGCTTCGTACGACAAAGAATTCACGGCCGAGAGCAGGAGAAAAAGGAGCATCGAAGCGGAAGAGCAACCAGAAGTGAGATTAAGGAGACAGGCAGCTGATAGGAATGCGGAACAACTGGCTGATGCGACGAGGTGCCCCGGATTGAAGTGTGCGATGGTACGCTGTGTGGCAGGACCTCTGGCCACTAACCATGAGATTTGGTTAGCTATCCGTACCAGGGTCAATGCACAGACTCTCAAAAAGGTAAGATTTTATGAAGTGGTGAAATGTAATGACTACAATTATGAATATGATAATCAAACTACATTTTTTCTTAGTATTTTGTTTGGCAAAAGGCTTTTGGTCCTGAGTGGACATACGCATCGGGTACGCAGACTGGGTTAAATTTCTCTGCTACCTAAGTTCTTCATCATCGTATAGTCAACATCCTCCACAGAGACTTTTCAGAGTTCGGTTTTGGATTCAGCTGCGCTCATTGCAAAAATCAGATCTCTGAATATTAATACGGAAATTTGTAAACTGCTGACTGTGGTTTAAATCTAATAAATCATATTTTCAGGTTCTAAGAAAAAAAAAATTTAAATCATCATTTTTATAAATGCGTGAATTCTGTATGTTAGTTACCGAAATAGGCCACTTGCATGGATTTCATAACGACTTGGAAAAAATCGTGTGGATAATTTTTTTTACAAAGATTACGAAAATGTTAGTAAAAAATTTTAGAAGTGTATAGTTTTTTTTTTATTTTTAAATGAATAAATCCATTATTTGAGCTCGTGACGTCACTACATGAAAATGTCCCGTCTCCGATTATGTTCCCTTAATTTTGTAAAATTCCACACTGATAAATTTTTTTTTATATGGCAACACTTTGATTTCCGGCGAATTTTTGAAAATGCGTTTAACGTTCACTAGATTTATTGTTTGTTCTATGCGAACTTATTCTTTGGTTTGATTTTTTGATAAAGATGGCGGTGTTTTTACAGTTGTTACGAAGAGAACCCTGTACAATTTATTGCTATTCGTGTGGAAAACATTCTTTTTTTTAAATGATTTTCGGCTATGTAATTATTGATTTTTCGCACCCATAAAATTATGTCCCGTATTTCCGATTTATAAAAAATGGCCTGATTTTTCGGATTGAAATTTTCAAAAAATCGCCAGGGTTTCAAAAACACGATTTAAAAAAAAACAAAAAAAAAAACAGAATGTCTTAGAATATTTGCCTAAAGCGGAAAAAAACTTTAAAAAATGTGATGCAAGTGGCCTATTATCCTACCTTGTCGGTACTTTATTTGGGGCAATATGAATATTCTATTTATGTCCACTGGAAATGTCTAGTCACAGACATTAAAAAATGATAATAGATATACATAATAGACATTTTTTAACAAATTTTAACTGTGACCATAGACATTTTTCTGTGACTATAGACATTTTTTAACAAATTTTAACATCACAATTTTTAACATGTAAAAAGATGTTCAATTTTTAGAAAACAATTTAAAATGGCGGCTGTATGTAACCTTTACGGAACAAAACATTATCTAGAATCTAAACTATTCAATGAGATTAACATTAGTGACATCCTTTGGTAGAAGCTTAACCCCTACAGCGCGGCTGGCTACATTTGCAGTCCGGTGAAATAATGACTACCTTGAGGTGAACTGCAGTTTACAGTGTGTAGAGCTAGGTTTTAGAAGTTTTTAATGTATTTCATTACTGTCAAGAAAATTCCTAAGTAAACAATGTTGATATTCTAGAAGTTTGTCTTTTATGTATTTCACATATAATTTTCAATGTTACATTTGGCTTTGCATTCTATTGGCATTTTTAATAAATTTTACCCGTCCTATAAGGATTAATCAAGCGGGCAGCTAAATATGGATTGCGGGAAGTTTAAAATAAATATTAATTTTAATTCATAAAAATTCCCTACCATTGCTACCCAAATTATAATATTGGTAGTGATAGTTTTTCAAATATTGTCAGCTTATTTGTTACCTTAGAATGTTTGTCTTTCCATTAAAAAAATAAAATAATTGTTGTTTTTGCTTTCCAGTTGACGTTTGACCGCTCTGTGACGCTCACCTCCGTGGCTGTGGCTCGCGTGTCCCGCTTACCCTACCTGGGAGTGCCCCTGGAGAGGCCTCCGCGCTCCCAACAGGCCTCCAGTGTGCTCACGCCTCTGGTGCCCCCGCAGCCCGCTGAGGGGATCCCCCTGTGGGCAGTGGTGCTGGCCGCATGTGCTGGGGCCCTCCTCCTGTTGCTTCTAGTCTTGGCACTATACAAGGTAACAAACAAGCAAATCGAGACACTTTTGCGGGATCGTCACAAGATCTACGTTCATGGAATCCATTTGAATTTCTTTCAATATTAAAAGTGAAAATTACACTACTTATGAAATAGTTTTAATAAAATATATTTATTTTATTGAAATTTGACACGTCAAATTGAGAAAGTGGATATAAGAGTGATTCAGAAACAGAACTCTCTGCCGTCTATTGCCAACAACAACAAATTACTACATACTGCTGAAATGCGAGATGACCAAATAAATATTTAACCAGTCAGTTTTTAATTATTTACTTATTTATTTATCTATAATAAAAT
This sequence comes from Limnephilus lunatus, assembly GCA_917563855.2. Classification (NCBI taxonomy): domain Eukaryota; kingdom Metazoa; phylum Arthropoda; class Insecta; order Trichoptera; family Limnephilidae; genus Limnephilus; species Limnephilus lunatus. The sequence goes on from OU830598.1 coordinate 75,458,775, forward strand.
ATATGTATTAAGTTTAATCGGGGCTAGTAGATAATGTTAGATTAGTTAGGAAAATAGTTATAAAGTATGACTGAAATTAATTATTTTCATGACAAACTAATAATGCCAATACTTATCTTGTTTGTCAAATTGAGGTCTAAATATACACCTAACCACTAATATCTCTCTCCTACTTACTAGGTATTATTTTAAACATTCAATATTAATGATTTTTTTATTCCAGTGCGGTTTCTTCAAACGCAACCGTCCCTCAGATGCCCCCGAGCGCCAGCCCCTCAACAGGAATGGCTATGGTCACGGTGACGAACAACTCTGACCTTCTCCGCCACCAGCTTCCTCGTCGGAGCGCTACTAGTGATGCAACTAGTGACTACACTAGTGCTATAAATACTGATAACACTAGTGCGTCAACTAGCGATAACACCAGTGATACTGTTGCTACAACTAGCGATAATGCTAGTGTTACCTCTAATGATACTAGTGCTATAACTAGCAATAGTACCAGTGTCACCTTTAGTGATACTATTGCTACAGCTGGTGATAGCACTGGCGATACAACTAGTGATATATCACTGGTGATACAACTAGTGATAACTCTCTAACTCTCCTAACAACATTTACCAGTGATTGTGAAAACATGTAGATGAGCTCTACTGAACTGTTGATAACGATCGCTGTAAAAATAACACGACTTTCTAACATACTATTTTGTGGTGAGTGTCTTGGAAAGATAAGCAATGCTGTGAATGTGTTGTGCAGTCACTGACTAAAATATTTATTTATTTTTACTATTATTTATTGTCTACTTTTGAGTGGATCGATTGGTACTTGTGTGAATTTATTAGTCGAATAATGAGTCTTCGTTTTGAATTACTGAAGTTTGTTGAAAATATTTGTTGACTTAATGAAATCTGACGGAAATATTTGCTGACTGAAGATAACTTTTTGAAATCTTTTGGAAGCATTTGTTAACTTATTGATATCAATCATGATTATTTGTAATTGCAATAGGAGTATTTTCAAGAGACTCTCACAAGTTAGTTTAGGTTATAAAAATGTAATATTGTATTACAAAAATAGTAGACATGTTGTTATAATTGTGTAAATATTTCTATTTTGCTTTAGATATTCGATCGTTTGATAGCAATAATATGGAATAATATCAAATATTTTCTATAGAATAACAAATTTCTGTTTTTAGTCAAACAAAAACACGTATGGAATTGATTTAAAAAAAGACGAATTGAATGAACTTTTTTTTCATAGACATGATTTTTGTTGAACTCGAAATACCTCCTTAAAATAATACAAATCTCACTAATTAATAGTAATTCGTACTTCAAGCATTCATATCAATCAATTTGAGTGTCTGCAAAAACTTAACAAATATACAAGTTGAACCATTTTTACATTAATCTGCCATGTTAAATTTAACATTTCACACTTATGATGCATTGTTAAAGTTAACTCCATAATTGCATAATGTTTCACTCTGTGGTGCCATAATACTTTATACTAATCTGCCGTTATGTTTTACACTAAATTATATCGGGTCAGACATTTTAATGTTAGTTGTTCAACTTTTAATGAACAAAAAAAATATTTGAAAAAACTTGTTCAACTTTGTTGAAAGAATGTTCGCACTTGTCAATATGCTTTCAAGTGTCGGGTTGATCAACTAAAATTGAACCCGCTATTGCCATAATATTTTACACTGTATGGCCATAACAAAATGTTGCCATAATGTTTTACAAAATGTTGCCATAATGTTTTACACTATGTTGCCATAATGTTTTACACTATGTCACCATTATGTTTTACACTAAGGTTCTATATATTTCTTCTCTATGTTGCCATAATGTTATACACTATGGTTTCACAATGTTTTACTCTATGTTACCATAATATCTTACAGAATGATACCATAATGTTTTACACTATGTTATCATAATGTTTTACATTATGTTACCATTATGTTTTATGTTATGATTTCATAATGTTTTACTCCATGTTGTCATAATGTTTTACACTATGATACCATAATGTTTTACTCTATGTTGCCATAATGTTTAACATTGTGCAGCCATTATGTTTTACACTAACTTGCCATAATGTTTTACACTGTGTTTCTATTGTGTCCGACACTATGCTGCCCTTGCACTGAAAATATTATTTATGGAATGTGTTTGGGAATTATTTATTATCTTTAGGTAGAAAGAAGGGCGAGGGGCGGTTATTAGATATATTATAATCTCTAGATAAAATGGCTTTTTCACACTGGTGCCTTATAAATTCTGCCTAGAAGTATGTTGCATGTCTCTGAAAAGGATATTGCTAACTGCCTTAAAAGTGTTTATCTTATAGACATATCTCAGATAATATTATATATATTTGTTAGTATTTTATAATTATTACGAGCGGTGCATGTTATCTTAAACAGATCTGTGGCAATTTGGAAATTTGTCAATTCAGTGCAAGCTTTTATGGAAATCTCTATTTTATAAAAGCTTTAGAAATGTGTCTTATATACTTAATGGGAAAAAAAATATTAGAAATATGTAATAAAAAAATGACCAAGAAATCTCAGAATTGAATGTTAATTCATCGTGCCTATTAGATTTTAACACATTCATTAATTCATTGCTAATATGAAATTGTGCCATTTTTGTGACAAAAGTGCCATAAAAATCCATAAAATTTTGGAAATTAGTTTTATTGGTCTAAATAATTTTTTTATTGACAACTTGCTAATATTGTAATCAGTATGTTAGAATTTAGGTATCAAATTACAATTTAATTTTCGGCCATTAAATTTCTATAGGAAACAATATTTGAAATATTAATACTTAGCACTAACACTTACAAGACAAAGCTTTTAATAAAAATAATGATTATGATAATTAATAATTTAATCTGAATAAATATTACCTACATTACGAAGTAAAAAGGCCCCTCTCCGTAGATATTATATTTTGTGATTCTAAGATTGTTTCTAATGAGTCACTAAAAAATTAACGCCAAAATGAATATTTTCATTATAACTTATATTTTCTAATGTGTCCTAAATTAATTAAATTAATATTATTGAATGTATTATATTGTTGTTAATAATTATTATGAATAAGACTATTTCTGTGCTTTACTTACAATGTAAGTCCCGAGAAGTACGAAAATACTGCCATGTTCGTTCGATGTATGCGTTGCCTTAGTACGAATAATAATATGACTAATATCAAATGTAGGCATTTTTATATCATACATATTGTATAAATTAATAATAACATATCGAATTAAACATTTTCAATTTTATGGAATTAGATAATAGAAATCCAATTGTATTAGTGTGAAATAGTTACAGATATTCTTTTATGTACTATCAATGTTAAAGATTGCAGTTAGCATGTAATCTAATAAGAAAGTCAAGCGTAAAAGATATGTCTTAATTTCCCCTTTAGTTATAGAATTCAGTCAATTGGACATTGCATATTAGTTGTCAGGCCATGTTTTGCATCTTGCGACTGCGATGAAGCAACGTTTGTCACAGCACTTACGGCTATGTCCGTGGTCATGTTGTGATAAGAGCACTAGTTATAGCATATTTTACATCAAGAGTATTGGACATACCCTTATGGTTATGTTTGTGGTCATTGTCACGGCTACTTAGCGACTTTGTGCATTGTCACTGTTATAGCAAGAGCACTAGTTATGCATCTGAAACATTGTTCATGTTCGTTGTCACTAGTAATTGCGACTTAGTTCACTATCGTTGTCATATCAAGAGCACTGGTCCTATCACTAATGGCCATGTTCGTGGTCGTTGTCACAGCAAGAGCACTAGTTATGCACCTGAGACATTGTTCGTGTTCGTTGTCACTAGTACTTGCGACTTAGTTCGTTGTCGTTGTTATATCAAGAGCACATGTTCGTGGTCGTTGTCACGGCAAGAGCACTAGTTATAGCATTAATGGCCATGTTCATGGTCATTGTAACGGCAAGAGCACTATGACTTTGTTCATAGTCATCAAAACAAGAGAACATGTCATTCGTGGTCAATACCTTGGCAAGAGCAATAATAGTTATAGCACTTGTGGGTGTTTTCGTGGCTGGAGCACTAGTTATAGTAAAATGACAGCTTTGTGTACTGTATTGTCTATGACTATTGGATAGGAAATGTTTTTTCACGTGGCTTCACCTCGGCTAGAGCATTTTATATATATATATATATATATACTGGCTACACAAGCTGTAGCAGTTGTACATTGTCTATGGAAGCTTAAGATGAAGGACTTTTCTGTAAATAAAATCTTTTCTTAATTAATTTGAAGTTATTTATTTTTACCTTTGTATTTCCCTTATGAAATGTATTTCGATGCCTCAGTTCCAAATTGTAGCAACTCAAAAATCACAATTCTGCGATAATTAGGAAACAAGATTTTGGGCAGGTTTGTGTTGTTTGGTTAATCTTACTTTAATTTTTGCAGATTTTATTGAAATTCTAGGATTCTAAAAAACATTGTTTTATTTTATAAATATTAAGAATTTTCGCAGGCCGCAACACTATACTGGTATGACGAAAAAAAAAAATCATGTAACCCCCCTTAATCCCCCCCCCCAAAACAACGAAATATTTTTATTCCCATTTGTCTTAAAACACTCTTATTTCATTGGACATTTTTTGATGGCATTTTTAAGACACTTTCGCCATTGTGGGTAATTTAATTAAAATTATAAGACAGCAATAAATGCTGTTAAAATTTGCAAGTAGATACTTGACTATTAGTTCATCGCTTTAACCTTTTCCCCGCGTTGAACTACTCCGTTTGTTCAATACCCATACGCGGTACATGTTTTCAAATACCTATCCATCCAATTTTATGTCAATTACAGCATATTATGGCATGATTTATCATACTATATAAACAGATGAGATTACTATCTTGAAACCAAATCGTCGTCTGTAAACACTCCTAGATGTTTATAAAAACAAAAACATTAAATTCCATACAAAAACATACCCATGTTATCTTAAAGGCGGCGCCATTTCCCCGCGTGCTTGTACTCAGGACACTGCGTTGATAGACACAAGTGGTACCTCAATCACTTATTATTATTAATTCGAATAAACAAGTTCTAAAACTCAACACTTAAAAATAACACGAGACGAATAGATTTTGTCATATAATAAATATTGTTTTAATTATCTAAGCACTTAAGAGGAGTTTACGCCGGTCACAATTTTTTTGAGGTATGGTATATTTTAAAACAGGGTTCGATACATAACGACACACCGCATTCTTTACACATGTATCTCGTTAACTGCATTTTATTATTTGTAAGTCGGCATACACAACATCGTCTGCGCGGTTTATTTGATTTGTCGGTTGCTGGAATCAATCCTGCCATATGCTTAGTGGCATGTTTAGGCAGAATCCGAAATGGACTGAGGTGGGCTGATGTTGTAGGCTGTGGTATTTGTGTAACTTGTGGTTTATATTTCTCAACAAGTTGCATTATAACCGCCAATTGAAAATCTGCTAACGGCTTTTTTATACCTGTCACTTGGGTGTGCAAAATAAGTGCATTCAATAAATACAGGTCAATTATGTGAAAAAAGACTTTTTTATACCACTTTATCGTCTTTCGCATACATGATAAACTGCTCAGCATCATGTCGCCTTTGTCAACAGTTCCCATAGATTTATTGTAATCGATTATACAGGCGGGCTTGTGAATGGGTTGTTTAGTTCGGTGATTTATTTTCCCTGTTTCTTTAAATATGTCATCGTGCAAGGTAGTTAGCATGTGAACATCCCTTTTATCACACCATTTTAATGCTAAAAGGGGACCGCGGCTTTTTGACTCAAATTCACCTTTTTTCAGATTTTTAAATTTGGGCATTTCCTTACGGTTTTTTTTTACTGTCCCACAGGCATTCGTTTTTTCCGAATGCAAAAACTGGAATAACTTTGGGCTTGTGTACCAATTGTCACACCACAAATTGTGCCCCTTGCCAAAATAATCATTTATAAGTGTGGTTACAACAGCGCCGGTTATTCCCAAGTTCTGCTCATCCGTTATTTCCGTGCCTTCTCCACAGTAAATTATAAAATCAAGAATGTATCCAGTTTTCACATCACACAAAACAAACATTTTGATTCCAAAGCGGTGTCGTTTCGATGGAATATACTGTTTAAAAATAAGCCTACCCTTGAAAACAATCATGCTTTCATCTATGCATAGATCTTCATAAGGTATTACAGACTGTTTGAATAGTGTTCGGGTGTGATTTAAAACTAACCTTATTTTATAAAGACGATCTGTAGACGGCGAATTTGAGTCACAGAAATGTAAATTTTGCAATAACAGTTGATATCGATCTCTACTCATGATCTGGCCAAAAATAGGCGAACTAAGAAATATATTTGTACTCCAATACTCTTCAATAGTCAAGTGTTGGTTTCTTGTCATTAGCATGGTTATTGCAATAAATAAATACATTTCTTCAATATTTGTGTCCTTCCATTTATGAATTCTTGAATTCGCACCAAATTCCTTTGTATTGAGAACAAAGCTATGGTAGTTGTGTATTTCTCTTACAATTTCATTCATAATGGAGCGATTCAAAAAATGTTCAAAAAAATCACTTTCTGTTGAGTTTTCGTTAAATTGTACAGAAATGCCGGATTGAAAATCATCAAATTCGTGTACTATTGGAATATGAGGTCCTGACACCCAGGAGTGTAGCACTTCTTCCCGTACAGACTCATCAGCTTGAGTTTCTGCTTCTTCCCGTACAGACTCATCAGCTTGAGTTTCTGCATCTGAAATTTCCGAAGGTACAAATTCATCCTCGGACATTTCATAATCAGAATCCAACATCTGCAGTATATTTTCAATTTCATCATCTTCCAAAATATGGGCCATTTTTATTCTTAAAGTTAATTTCAAACACTAAAAACTTATTGTGAACGTTTCCTAATAACTTTGAAACAGTACGAAAAAGAACACGAAAATAAACACGCACTTTTGTAACTAATTTATAACCAAAATAGACATTTTATAAAATTCTGATGACACTTAAATTAATAAAATTTTTATGTAAAGTCAAAATCACAGTTTCACAATACAAACAAACGTTTAGAATACGCGAGATCTCTACAATAAATGTTATCGACGCTTGTCCACTATGATCAATCGGAAACGCATGCGCAAAGAGCGAATGACTACTAGCGCCATCTGTTGACTAAATTATGAACTATGGCACTCAAACGCACGACGACACATTCACTTGATTATCGATGTTCTTTACGAAATACAATTTTATTTTCGAAATATGCCTGAAGATGTCAGCATCGTGATAGTTACACGAATGTCCTAGTGAGCGGGAAAAAAAACTGTTACATAGGAGCGCTGTGATATCGGCAGTCGAAGTTGGCGTAACAAGGGCTGATACGGGCGCGTGTGAGGCATGGATTTTTGCCGTATCAACTGTTGTTACGATCGCGTGGAAAAGGTTAAACATAATTTGGGAGGCAGGATTGTGTATCGGAACCTTTATTAGATAACCAACACCTCTGCCAACGTCACCCCAAGTGGTTCGCTACGTTTGGTGATTTAGCAGGGGTGCCCGGGTTCATGGGGTGTGGTTTGTCTAGGTATTGGAGGCAGATGACCAGGACACACTGAACCCCAGATTCCTACCCACCCCTTAAACCCTTTTCCTTCCCAGAACTCTCCTCTCCTTCCTTTCCTAAAAAAAACCCTCTACACAGCATCCCCAAAGATGACATAGGCTCTGAGGGAAATTATTTTCTGCAGGGCCTTCTGTGTGGAGCTCATGTAAAAAAAAAAAACAGCTGATATTAGTGATGATAAAATGCGTTGTAATCTTTGATGAAAGCAGTGATGAATCTAGTTATGAAACTAATGATGGAATAAAATGGGTTGTAATCTTCGCTGAAAACAGTGATGAAACCTGCGATGAAACTAGTGGTGATAAAATGCGTTGATATCTTTGATGAAAGCTGTGATAAAATGCTTTGTTATCTTTGATGAAAACTGTGATGAAAAACTGGTGATGAAAGTAGTGATGAAATAAAATGATTTGTAATCTTCGCTGAAAACAGTGATGAAACCTGCGATGAAACTAGTGGTGATAAAATGCGTTGCTATCTTTGATGAAAGCTGTGATAAAATGCTTTGTTATCTTTGATGAAAACTGTGATGAAACTGGTGATGAAAGTAGTGATGAAATAAAATGAGTTGTAATCTTCGCTGAAAACAGTGATCTGCTATGAAACTTGTGATGATAATTTTACGCAGATAATATTTCTAATTGCCATGAAAAGATGTGTAAGTTTCCTGACCTTTGCGGAAGTTAAGTCTATATCTTGCTTAACTGATTTAGATAATGAATAATGTTTTTGCCAAAAGGTGCACTCAATGAGTTATACCTGTAGTGGCGAGTATAGTCTAAATTCGAAATAAAAAACAAGGTTATAAAAAAATGTATTTTATTTATTTAATCAACACGCTACAGGCTTGTATTGCCCAAGACTATAGAAAATGTAGAGTTAAAAGTATTTAAGTACTTAAGTGCACAAATGCTGGATATTTTGTTATTTTATGTTTGTCATGGCACATGATACGTTAGTGATATTAATACAGAATCATAAGAATAATATATTTTAAAGTATAGGCCAATACTTAAGGCAATGAAATACGCCAGCTCTAAATGCCATTTTACCAGATTTCATTTATGTATACATATACAGTGAAATCCACCCATAAAGTTCCCACAATTTTTTCAGTGACTTGAAAAACCTTATAAGTGTGTTTCATTGTAATTTGAATTCATCAAAAATCTAAATAATAAATTTTTTTAAATGCGATTCCGGAATAAGATTTAATAAAATTGATGTAGAAAATCACAATAATATAAACACAAAAAATCGCGACTAATTTGACAGTAAAAAAAATTGCATGGAATACATAAAAGCTACATAAACAAAAATAATTTGTACTTTGAAAAAAATATATAAATAAGTGCTTAAATTAGTCTGCCATCTAGCGAAAGCATAGATCGAAATTATAATACTAAACATAATACATACATAACAATACAGTAAATTTTTAAATTATGAAAAACATGAGAAAAAACACTATAATATATCTATCTCTCTCATATAATATTTATGTACTACAAATTTCTTCATAGAATTACTACAAGTCTTCAACAGGCGTAATTTAGCTGTCACTCTTTATTATTAACATTCACAACCACCGCAATATCACACTTTATCATCTTGAACCCCCGGCATCACCTCAACTGCCACCCACTCCTTAACTCCTGGCTGAAGCACCGCTGACACACTTCCATCCTCACTGGTCACATCGCTGACTGCTTCCAAGCTTTGATTCGAACCTTGGAATGTTTTCAAGTTTTGGAATGGTTTTTCATTCTCCAAAGATGAAGTGTTTGATTCAACGAGTTGTTCCTGATTGGATTTGATCGGAGAAGGTTGAAAATCGTCAAACGTTACTTTGTAAGAAAAAGGGACGTGCTTTGTATCATCGACAGAATCTTTTGCGGACTTTCCAATACTTTGAATAATGGGAAGATCTTTTGATCCCGCCGGCAACAGATCTTCAAGAGTGGAAACAGAGAGACATAGCTGCAATTTCGACATCTCCTGCAGAGAAACTTTAAAATCTTTAGGATTCTCAGCTGAATAACTATCCAGCGAGTCTAACGAAGGTTCACAGTTAATTTCCAGAGAATTGTCGTAAGAGGACTGAGAGGAAGAGAATTCGGGTGGATTCGTGGACAGGTTTGACAGTTTGGGGAACAAGGCATGAGATGAGGAAATATCTGGTTGGCTGAAAAATAGTTCAGACTTTTGGGATAGAGCGTTTTGAGCGGGAGCGGGGACAGGATGCTCAGAGGCCTGGTCTTGAGACAGAGCGATGTCCGAGTGTCTGAGAAGCTGGGAGGGATCGTGCGAGGAGTGCGACCGCAGGACTGCAGAGTAGGGGTCGGAGAGTTTGTCTCGCGAGGAATGAGCCGACTGCGAGATGGTGAGCATTCTCTTCTGGCGGTTGCGGGCCTCCTGCTCCCGGGCCAGCAGCATCTGGTCGAGACGCTCCACGGTGGAGTTGAGCTCCTCCTCCCAGCTGGAGTCGCCGTGGGAGCCCCCGGCCTCGAGGGGCCGCGCCGCCAGTCGTCGCACCCGCCGCCGCAGCTCCTCCAGTCCGCCCCCCGCACCGCACTCCTCCTCAGGAGCTGCACTCTCGGGGTGGCGTATGTTCTGCTCATGTCTAGCACAAATACATATATTTGATTTTAAATTATTTGATATTAAAGTTATTGATTATTTAATAACTGTTATTATTTAATAACTGTACATAACATTCAAACAACACAACATGACTTTTTTTTAATATTTCAAAGGTCAAACAGAAAAAATTACCCATAGTGCTGTTTATAAAGACTGATTTGGTATTTGATACCAATAAATTATTAACCTCGCTCTCGCCGTTCGGCCATGGGTGGCCGCGGTAGGAATTAAAAAAAAAAAACTTTTTTGGATGCGATTTTTACCCTTATGCATAAAGAAATTGTATGAAGAACAAGGTCTGAATGGTTTGGGCCATTCTCGTTCTTGACGTAACAAAAAGCCGCATAGCGCCTAGCCTCTCGGAATAAATTACAAAAATTATCTTTGGTTGACTTGGCGACCTTGGCATCACTTCAACTTTCATTTTGGGTGTGTAAACTTTGAAAACGTAAATATTTTACATTTTCAAAGAAGTATTAATGTCATAACTTCTTCGAAAACACCCTTGAATTGTTTTTTTTTCACGTAGGGTGTCTATTCAGGTTTGTGTAGAAATAAAAAAATCAGTTCATTTTCGTATAAATATAAATAAAAAAAATTTGTGCATGGTTGACCTATGTCACCTGATAAAGGGTCGTTTTTATGACCCTTCCACATCACGGGTCTCTTCCAAGGCCCGTGTTCACTCTTTCCTTTCCTTACCTTCCACACAACATCCCCAAAGATGACATAGGCCCTGAGGGAAATTATTTTCCTCAGGGCCAGACGTTAAAGTAAAAAAAATATAATAATATCTAATAATTGTCTTTCAAGAGGAATGAAAAATACATAAAAAAAGATTTTCAGAATATGACAGTTTTACCTCTCCGATTCGAGCGAGTAGTCCACCTCCCTCTCCGCCCCAACTCCCGGCTCTCTCGGCCCCACGGGGCACTCCTCATTGTCTCCGTAGAGGTTCCGGCGCTTGCGGTGGATCTCCTCAGAGATGTCCTCGAGGGCGCGCAGGGCCCGTGCGTAGCCCGCCTTGGCGCGCCCCACCTCGCCCTGCAGCTGCTCGATGCGAGACTTCTGCGTGGCCAGCTGCTCCTGGCAGAGCTGCTTCTCCTCGAAGTAGGGCCGCGACTTGGCGATGTGCTTGCGCTGCTGCTCTTCCATATGTTGCAGCTGGAATAAACATTCATGAGTTTAATTAGGGTACGATTCACAAAAAAATTGACAGTGTCTGTGGTCGAGAGGAAAGGCTGTCCACTAGCAATCGGGAGTTCGCGGGTTCAAATCTCGGGTGCGCAAGTAAATTTTATTTGATTAATTTGTGTTATTTCACAATTTTCTTTATTTAAAAGAATACATAGTATATTTGCAGCAAGTTCCAGAGTGGAAGATACTTTCGTTGGAAACATTGCTTGAAATAGCTTTAGTTGTGTTTAGTGAATAGATCTGAATAGCCAGGTACTTCCTCACCTTTCTCTTTCCCTTCTCCTTCCGCACTGTCTTCAGTCTCACAACATACCCCAATTGTGAATTCCATAGTCTCACTGGCTCCAGGGGTGCTAGCATGGTCGATCGATAAGGATTGCTAGGATAACTTTCGGTAACTTCTCATCGTTCCCCAGCAAGACTGCAGATCGCCAATGAATAATTAACAGTTCACAATGACTAAGAATTGTTAATATATTCGACTTCAACTGTTGTTTTTGCGTTAGCGATCTGCAGTTGTCCTAGAGAACGATGAGAAGTTACCGAAAGTTATCCTATCAATCCTTATCGATCGACCATGCTAGCACCCCAGTTGGTTGGGAGCAGCTGTGACTCTTGTGCGGTTTCCGCGTATTAAAAAAAAAAATATCAATAGCTTTGAAAGACCAACAATACGAAGATAGACTAGAACAACTAAAATTAAAAACATTAAAAGAAAGAAGAGAATGGGGACTTGATTGGACTCTCAAAATTTTATCTGGTCATTATAGTTGCCCTGGTATTTTTGCCGTGGACACTAAAAATCACAAAAACATCTCTTGCATCTAATCCTAAGAAACACTTCCTTGCAAATAGAGTAGAGGAAGCACAGAACACAACATGTCATCGATGCTTCTAATATAAATCAATTCAATAACTCGGGTACACCTCATACGTCATATGTATGTCTAGTAATGTTACATTGTTGTGTAAACAACGGCAGAAAGCGCCTGCTCATTAACTAATAATAATAATGAAAACAAATTTAGTAAATTTTTTTCTAAAAACTAAAAAACCAAGTGCTAGATACTCTCAGTATTGCCCTGGTGAAAGACCACCATTCAGAATCAAAACGTTAATCAGGTTCCTGACATTCCTCTCTTTACTACTTTCAGCCTAACATCAGATTTTAGTAAGCAAAAAGCCTTTAACAGTTGATATTACTTTACCAAGTTCCTTGTACCGTCGAAGAGTGTTCTATATGAAACCACAATGGATACTGGATAGAAGCTCTAATAGCCGCAATACCTTAGTTTCAGCTGCATTGAAGAGTTGTGCTCTCTTCATGTGTTCTCTGCCACTCTCCGCCTTTTGGTTTTCCGCATCCATTACCTGCAAATTATTAATTCATTACTTTTCTATTTCTCACACACTTGGAAAATTAAATTGAATTGTTTAAAATAGGCAAAACCCAAAGGATAATTAGTAAATGACGTAGATACCTTAATGGTCGCATGATTGAGCATCTCCTGCCAGGCGTTGTCAAACTGCCACTGCTCATGCTGGTTACTCTTGAAGCGCTGTTCTGCCAGAGCCACCGTCTCCTTGGCGGCTGCGTGGATCTCTACACAACACAACAAACAAAGATCAGTTCATACATCACGGGAACCACTGATCAACTCATAGAACACAACAGTCACAGATTAGATCATAGAATCAATCAATAAATTGCGCTACTTATTGAGAAGGTAGGTAATTTTCGCACGCTTTTTTTCAAATCGGCTTGGCCAACCTGGCTCACAGTGGGCAGCATTCACGTTGAAACTACATGTTTACATGTGAAACTAGCAGTGCAACTAATGTGAAAAATAAATTATAGATTAATTTGTATCATAGTTTGATAAATTACTACCACAAAAGTAAATTGTATATATGCGTCAAACTTTCAGCCGCGTATTTTAAAACATTTGATTTTGTTGTGAGGCTGAAGATAGGGGGGAGGGGAAGGAGACGGAAGTTGGGAAGAGGAAAGTAGTGAAGTACCTTGGCTGCTCAGATCTGGCCACAAACACGAGAGCAACCAAAAATCAGCCAATTTGGAAAACCTTATGTCCAAAGCTGGAAGCCAGAAAGCTCCCGAACAAGTAGATGTGTACTGACCGCTAGCCCGCTGATACTGCACGGCAGCCCGCTGACACGCAGCCCGCGCATTGGCGGCCGCATTAGCCGCCTCGTGGTACGGCCGCGCGCGCTCCACACTGTTGCCCAGCCTCGCCGCCAGGCCCTTCAGCCGCCGCGTCGCCTCATTCAGCAGCATGCGAAATGTCGTATTGGACTCCTAAAACAGAGATGGCACTGTATTAATAAATTCATATTTAAAAATGAAACCAATCTTTAAGTATTTTATGAAAATATAAGAAGCCTTTTCAGCCCAGAAAATATAGGCTGTAAAAAAACACTTTTTTTGTGCAGACAAACTGACCAAAGCAAAAAAAATACAAAGGGGATCCAATGCAGCGCGCCTTTTCAATTTTCTGGCAATTTGTCCCAAAAATCTAAACCCTTCCACGGACTTCCACATTTCGTCACCTCATTGGGATACAGTTCTGAGGTTTTTTTTTCAAAAATGACCTTTGAATGCCAAAGCATTTCTTTTGCTCATTTCTATGCCCAAAATTATTTTCAGATCCATCTGTATTATATTTTCATAGATATGTATGACAAAGTTGTAACATCAAGCATTTTAAATAATCAATTATTTTACAAGGTTCTATCATCACTTACACTTGAATTGTTTGTATCTGACAGTTGATCATTAATACGAGGCACATTATAGTTCGTCATTTTGGTTGGATAGGGTTCAACTTGGCCTTACCATGTTCGGAGTTGCAAAGTTTGCAAAGATGAATTTTCATAATCTAATTAACAATTTTTTTTATTGTTTTGAGGTTCGATCTTGTGTAAAATATTTTAATTGAATATATTTAAATACGACGTGGCCTTAGTTTCGAATCGCAATCGGGAAATGTATGGAAATGCAATAAATTATTACACATATACGTTTTGCATATGGTTCTATTTGCATGTTTAGGTATGTTCTAAAATGGTAAGTATACATCCTATAATATTTTCATTAAAGTATGTTCAATTAAAACATTTTACACAATATTCAATCTCAAAATCAGAAATTGGTAAATAGATTATGAGAAATCGTCTCTGCAAACTTTGACATCTTGTATCTCAGAAAGAGGTAAAGTGAAGTTAGAATCGTAAACAAATAAGGCACCGATTTGTCATATTTCAGTTGTTTTCTGTGTTCAGCAAAATTTTTTTAAAGATAAATATAATAATGGTTTTAAAATAGTTTTTAGCTTTTAAAAGTGGCAGTGTTTCACAAAATGTTGTTAGCATGATCAGAAACTTTTAGATTAAGCAGTCTTTTTAAAATTCAAGCCTACACCATGTTTGTACAAAATAGTCTGAACCAAAAACCTAATTTATAGCATTCAGACTCCACATCCCACTAAACTGCTTCATCATGCTTCATCACGGAACCACAAAGGCTGTCACCAACATTAACCAGAGAGCCAAATAATTATTAATAATTATTTTTAATTGATAAACTAACATTTTTGACAAGATTTTTATGCATAGCACAAAGGGTAACAATTATTATAAGCAATAATTATCAAGTCCCGTTGGCAGCATGTATCTTTTCTCAGAAGATTTTTTTCAGTGTAGATGAGTGTTTCAGGCTGATAATTATTGCTTATATTAATAATTATTTATGAAATACAAGCTGAAGTCCCCGGCGATGCCCGGGCTTTACACAGAGTTTTCGAAATAAAAAGCAGACAGTGACCTTCCTTTGCATACAAATCAAATACACACCGCCCGCTTGCCAGCCCGCTCGACCACGATATACAGACATTCTCCTTTGTATATTTCAACCAATTTACACAAAACCTTGACAAATTATATACCTAAGCCTTCTTCATGAATCCTCTGTCTATTGGTGAAATACGCATAAAAATCCATTCAGTAGTTTTTGAGTTTATCGCGAACAGACAGATAGACAGACGCGGCAGAGGACTTTAATCCCTGTAGGGAGCTTGGCTACATTTGCAGTCCAGTGAAATAATAACTATCTTGAGGTGAACTGCAGTTTACAGTGTGTAGAGCTAGGTTTGACAAGTTTTTAATGTATTTCATTACTGCCAATGAAACTTCCAAAGTTAAAATGTTGATGTTGTAGAAGTTTGTCTTTTATTTCAAACATAATTTTCAATATTACATTTGACTATGAGATATAAATTTTACCCGCCCTATAGGGGTTAATTTATAATATGTAGAGATTAATTATATTGTGTAATCATTATTATTCATTCTCATTGTTAATGATTCTCAAACAAAATTAACCAACACAAAAAATGAATGAAGCATGCTAATGAGTAGAAGAAGTAATTCAATTATAATAATGGTCCATTATCATTCAACTAACAGCCTCAAGGTCGTTGCAGATTGCAAAGGTGAATCTATTAAACATTTAACGCCAGTTAGCAATATCACACATTGCTCTCAGACCTTGTAGAGTTGTGAGAATAGTGTAATAACAGATAATGTTGCTTCTCTAAATACATGTTAACCTTTTGACCGCGTACCTGATGTTTATAGAATAACAGTTGTGTGCATCACTTTTTGTGACATTCATACATTTTCTATGAAAATTATCCCACACATATACAACACATCTCTGAAAAATCGAAATTTGAAGAAAGGAGTGTAAGGAGAATATATGACGCAAATGTGAATGGTAAAAGAAGTCGGGGACGCCCGAGAAAGAGATGGCACGACCAAGTGAATCAGATACTTGAGTCGGGCCATATCAAAAGTCAGAATAATAGAAGAGCATGTATGAGACGATGTATGAATGTGAACGAGGCAAGGAATGTGTGCCAAGACCGAGTTGTTTGGCGGTCCGTCCTCTCTGCCTACCCCTGCGGAGAAACGGCGTGATAGTTAGTTAGTTAGAGTTGAGTATGCAGTTATATGTAAAAGTGTGCCTCTATCTCTTACAACACTCAGATTACTTATAAACACCATCAAATCAATTAGAACGCAGAAAAGCTTGTAGCGATTTAACCGTTCCGATCTATCGCGAATATGCACATTTTTCATCTTAAACGAAATGTCAGATTTACAAAAACTTTGTGTTATTTCCGCTTCACAATTTGAGCTCTATAAATGAAACATTTCTGAACGTAGCCGAATATTAAAAACTGTTTTTGAAAGGTTACGAAATAAGCTTTCAAACTGTTATATTACAAATAAATACTAACATTTTTAAATATTAAAATTTAGAATGCAAACATGTAAAAATGATGTTTTTGTGATGTTTTTATGTAAAAACGGTACTAAAATCACGGATTATGTAAAAAAAAAAACAATACTTACTCTATCATATAGATGTATGTATAACAAACAATTTAGTCACCTCTCTTTTTTATCATTTCATACAAGAATATTTAATTTAAAAAAAACAATGTTTAGCGGTGCGTGGGAGATTTGGGGGGTAAAATCTGTATCTACTGTGTATCTGACAGAATAGGTCTTTTTATGTATTTCTATGGACAACTTGAATAAGGATGTTTAGGGATGTCACTAGAACAATAACGGAGTTGTTATAATGATTTCTGTGGAAACACATGCGTTGACGTGAAAACACTCTTATTGTACTTGACTGCTATCGTTATATTATCGTATATATCCGCTTACGTATTGGAGTGGTTAAACAAAATGTTGATGTTTTCTGAGTCACTACATAGTAGGATATTACAAAATGTTGATGTTTTCTGAGTCACTACATAGTAGGATATTACAAAATGTTGATGTTTTCTGAGTCACTACATAGTAGGATATTACAAAATGTTGATGTTTTCTGAGTCACTACATAGTAGGATATTACAAAATGTTGATGTTTTCTGAGTCACTACATAGTAGGATATTACAAAATGTTGATGTTTTCTGAGTCACTACATAGTAGGATATTACAAAATGTTGATGTTTTCTGAGTCACTACATAGTAGGATATTTCAAAATGTCATACTAATGTACCGGACCTTTATGCCTCCCGGTGTTATTTTATAGCATGTTTATTACATAAAAAACAGACAATAATATTTGATTTATGGTGAGCATTGGAACATTGCTTGATGTCTGACTAATCAATATATGTGTACTATGTATTGTTAAAATTGCTTAACCCTTCAAAAAATTGGCATTTTTTTCGGTTGATCAAAATATTTTCGCTTTACAATAAAATGCAAATATTTGGAATATTTCTGAGCACATTCAAAAACTAAAAACTGTTTTAGAAAGGTGATGAAATACGCTTTCAAATTATATAATTCGAAATAAACATATATTTTTTTAATTATAAAATTTTTGAACACAAGCATAAAAAAGTTTTAAAAATGGCTCATCTTACGTTTTTTCTAACTTAAATTACAGATAATAAAAAAAAATTAAAACAATAAATATATTTTATTAGACAAACGTATAACAAACACATATTGTTATCTCACTTTTTGTTTTCTGAGTCACTACATAGTAGGATATTTCAAAATGTCATACTAATGTACCGGACCTTTATGCCTCCCGGTGTTATTTTATAGCATGTTTATTACATAAAAAACAGACAATAATATTTGATTTATGGTGAGCATTGGAACATTGCTTGATGTCTGACTAATCAATATATGTGTACTATGTATTGTTAAAATTGCTTAACCCTTCAAAAAATTGGCATTTTTTTCGGTTGATCAAAATATTTTCGCTTTACAATAAAATGCAAATATTTGGAATATTTCTGAGCACATTCAAAAACTAAAAACTGTTTTAGAAAGGTGATGAAATACGCTTTCAAATTATATAATTCGAAATAAACATATATTTTTTTAATTATAAAATTTTTGAACACAAGCATAAAAAAGTTTTAAAAATGGCTCATCTTACGTTTTTTCTAACTTAAATTACAGATAATAAAAAAAAATAAAAACAATAAATATATTTTATTAGACAAACTTATAACAAACACATATTGTTATCTCACTTTTTGTCGCTCTATGTAAAAATAATTTATAAAAAATTCCCGAAGTTAAAAATTTTTTTTTCAATTTGCCATTCAAAACTTTGTATACATAAAAGTGTACATTATACTTTTTTGGTGGCTATTTTTTAGATTGAAATATAAAGCGTGGTGTTTTCCCTTTCTAACACCGCTTAGAACATATTTCTCACTATGATAATAAGGGAGTTACAGCGTTTTATACGAGACCTATGTGCGTTGGGACAAATATGATCTCCTGCCATTCTAATTCTAAAAGGAAGGTATTTTCCCTAGCTGCTTAAAAAATGGACTAGTAATTCCTATCTATAAGTCAGGACCTAAAAATGACATCAACAACTACAGACCTATCACTCTTCTAAATACTATGTCCAAAATTCTGGAAAAAGCTATTAAAGAACAGCTCTACCACTACCTAGAAACAAACCATCTACTCTCGAAGAACCAGCATGGCTTTAGAAAGAACAGAAATACACAACACGCTATAACCTCAGTAACTGACTTTATTAACTCTAACCTTGACTCAAAGAAAAAAGTAATTTCAATATACCTAGACTTATGTAAAGCCTTCGATACAATATCGCACAATATACTTTTTAAGAAACTTATTAAACTCGGCATAACTGGAAATGAACTTAACTTACTGAAAAGTTTTATGTCAGAGAGAACTCAACAAGTCATTATCAACAAAGTGAAAAGTGAACCCCTTCCGATCAGTTACGGAGTGCCCCAGGGTAGTGTTCTAGGTCCCATAATGTTTCTTATCTACATCAATGATATCTGTGAACTAATTACAGAAGGCAATATTGTGACATTCGCTGATGACACTGTAATACTTTGTCAAGCTGACTCATGGATCAAGGCATTCCTTAAAGCTGAGAAAAGTCTTGCTGTCATCAAACAATGGCTCAATGAAAACAAACTTACTCTAAATACAAAAAAAACTAAATTCATTACACATAGTATAACTCAAAGAGGTCAACCTCCTCCAACCTTCGCTCTGAAATTACATGACTGCTCCCAACTCTCCTCAACATGCAATTGCGAAATCATAGAAAATGTCAAACAAATAAAATATCTAGGCGTCATGTTTGATGAAAACCTACGCTGGAATGACCACATTAACTTAGTTACTTCCAAGCTTAAAAAAATCATGTATCTCCTAAATAACATAAAAAACATCTTCCCACGCTCAATACTACGATCTATTTACTTTGCTCTTTCCCAATCCTTAATCATGTATGGTCTTCTATCTTGGGGAAGTGCAAGTAATATTTCTCTAGATCCATTAGAAAAGGCACAAAAGGCAACAATCAAACTAATTCTTCAAGTACCATATGACACAGACTCTGTAAAAATTTACAAGATGCTCGACGTTTTGTCAATCAGACAACTCTACGCTAAATCGTCTATTCTTCACCTCTTCAAATTCAAACTACATATCCCTTTACTTTCTCAGTCCTCAATAACAAGCCGGTCTTCAACAAACCTAACACTCAACATCCCGCTAAAGCACACGACCCACGGACAAAGATCCTTTAACTACTATTCCATTAAACTATATAACTACATGCCACCTTCTCTGAAACATCTTGCTGATCATTCACCAAAAAATAAACTAAAAAAACAAATCACAGACTGGATAAAAACTAAAGGAACACTATTTTTCCAAAACCTCTTTACTCCAAACCAAACATAAAAATTCACTTGGTATTCAAATTAAACCACTAGATCTACAAAATTAATTGATAGTGCATAACTCTTTTTATAATATTGGCACTTATATCATCTAGTAAAATAAATAAACATGTCTTTCAAGAATTTACCAACTATTCATGTATACATATATATTTATATATACTTTATATATTTTTTTCTTCCAAATAATCCATGTACAATAACCATTAAATGTAAATAAAAAATAAAGAAAAAAAAAACTAACTTTCTACTACAACACATAAATACCTATACTTGTCACACTGAATCATAACCACGTAAACACCTCAGCACAGGTTTTCCTAGTGAGGTGTTCACGAAACATACAACATTATCAACTAACAGTTTCACCTTCTCAAACCTACCTTACACACCCAACATAATAAAATGTAATATTAATATATAAAAATGTTTTCAAAATATATTATGTAAAAATATTAAATATAAGGTAAAAACTGTAATATATAGAAATAAATAAATAAAAAAAAATAAAAATAATAAAAATACCGGCTCCAAACACATGGCAAGCCTCCGCAAGCGTCCACAAGTCCCAGCGTCTGGAGCGCGCGTGTGGCTTGGCTTGCGTAAGCTTGCCACCGATCCGATCGAGGTCGGATATTTTGGCCACAAGCGGCAAGCGCTTGCGGCAAACGCTGGCGTGGCATCCACACGTTGGTCCAACTTACGGACAATAAACAAAATATTAGAATACTAAATGAATTAACTGGTACGATTTCTATGGATTTTAATCATCCACTATCTTCTCTTTCGAATTCTTCGCTTTCTTTCGTTTTGTTTCGCTTTAAAATAGAAATAGCATTTTTCAAAAATCATAGCTGATGCAGCTGCTTCGACGTCCGCCATCTTTGGGCGCTGCGCGCGCAGCGAATGTACTGGCGCGCTTGCAAGTGTGGGGACGCCAGCCATTCGTTTGCCAGAGCTTGCGACAAGCAGCATGTCGCAAGGGTCTGGCCGTAGCATAAGGGTTTTAATATGAGGCATGGTTTATTCGTGCACATGTACATATAGGTGCAGGCACTAGCATTAAGGTGTTTTTTTTTTTACGTTAACCCCACAAAGGAGACTCTGAAGAAAATAATTTCCCTCAGGGCCTGTGTCATCTTTGGAGATGCCATGTGGAGGGTTGAATATCATATAAAAATGTGTTAGGCAGATTATGTAATAAGCCTAATTTTAACCCCTGACGAAATGAACGGTGTTATAAGTTTGACTTTCTGTGTGTCTGTGTGTGTATCTGTCTGTGGCACCTAAACGAATGGACCGATTATGATGTGGTTTTATTGTTTGAAAGCTGACGTGATCGAGATGGTTCTTAACTACATTCATGAAAATCTTTTCAGGCGTTTCAAGGTTATCAGCTCTTTTTTGAGTCGGGGGTTGCTTAAAATTTTACGTACGTTATTTTTTAATTTATTTTACACTGTGCAGGAGTCCAATGTTATCTTTAAGAATACTGTGCGAAGGGTCATTTTAAGGAGAGGGAGGAGTGAACATGGGTCTTGAAGAGATCAATGTTGTAAGAATGAATTTTGAAAAAAAAAAATTTAATACCAACAGATGCCCCAGAAAATTGGCTTAGTGCACATTCTATTGAAATATCATTAAATTAGAGACAATGTTACACTCTCCGACTATGTCCTAATAGTAATTGCTATTCGTCCCGATTGCCTGAGTTTATGTAGAGGGTTTTTTTTTAATTCACGGGTTCTAATCCAGAAGTGGCTGCCAAACTCAACATTTGCAATATCGGCCAATTACATATTATATTGACTTTTAAGTTATTCAGTGGTAGTCACAATTGAGTACTTATAGTACTTGTAGGCTCTGTATGTTATGGACAAACTCTGACTTTAATGGAGCCCTCACAATGACGTTATATATATATATAATATATAGACTCGCAATTGTCTGACAAACTCAAGATAGAATGTGGCAAGTAAGAAACACTCTTATGTTTTCTAATTCATGTATGATAAAGATAGACATGTAAAAAATGTCTATCTTTGCAGGTCTATGAATGCGTGTGCCTAAAAGATATATACGAGATGCGGCAGCATAACTTCCTTTTTTCAAAACTTAATAAAAGCCATTGTATGAATCAGAATTTTTTTATTTGTTTTTTATAATTTAGGCACATGCGTAAAGCTTTGTTTTACTTAGTTTTTGAAGATCAAATAAGGTAGGTGACGTCCCCCATTCTCCATACACTGAGTCAACCGATTTCTGGCGTTATCCTGGATGTTGGTCTTCAAATCTTGTAGGGTCCTTGGACGGTTCACATAAACACGGGATTTCAAAAAACCCCATAGAAAAAAATCAAAAGGGGACAGATTGGGAGAACATTCAATCGAAAAAAAGGCCTCAAAGGCAAATGCACGCCCCTCAATGTTCCAACGCATGATGGAGACTAAACTGTGTCGGGACAAAACTTTATAGTTCCCTCTCTCGAACAAGATCACTAGCACTCCACTACGACATCAACCGACTGAATGGCGGGCATTTAAAAAAAGGAAGTTATGCTGCCGCACCCTGTGTATAGGACCGGGTGGCATTTTATTTGCACGGAATACTACATTCCACATTACGGGTGTGACTGAGATGACAACATACGCTTACTCGCTTACACTAAGACGAATACAAAATGCTGTGTGAGACGACCTACTGTCCTAGGTTGTCCTTCACATGCTTAATTGTTGCTTCGTTTGCTATCTCACTTTCTCCAATAGCTCTAAAAATCTTCAGGAAATAATTGAATTTTTATAATAATAAATAATTTGTGTGTATTTACGAATGAAATGTTTTTCCTTGGCTTTTACTGATGTTTGCCGTATAATGGAAACATTTTCTCATCACATGTGAGGGCATTTTGGCACTTTTTTAATGCAATTTACTTATTCATAGGAAACGACTTTACTTGGCAGTTTAGTACAATGCAATTGCCTTGTTTTTGGCTTACCACTTTGAGATTTCTACCATGAGTCTGTATATTATATATAAAGTCATTGAGCCAGAGTTATTCCAGAGCTGCTATCTATTACAAGGGATTGTTAAAAAAAAACTCTTTGCGCATTTAATGCGTCTTATATTCTTCTAATGCCTATTAATACTTACATCTAGTTCCAGTTCCAACCTGTTGATTTCGGCAGTGGCCGTATTCAGCTTCTCCAACTCAAGCTGCAACCAGAAAACATTTCCTTTCAAATTAAAACTAAATACAAGTGTTAGTGAAATCCTTTCTTGGCAAGACATATTATAGAGAATTATATAAATAAAATAAAGTGGTAAATATTTCCCTTCTGTTGTGAATGTGAGGAATGTCATCATGATAAGACCATTATTTTTGGCCTTTATTATCTAAAAGTAATGAAGCAAAAAATATTATCACAACGATAGCTGTAAATTAATCCAGTGTCCAAAAAGCATATCGTTTATGTAAGTTCAATACATTGTATGAGCTTTAAAATTAGTTTTTTAGCGTTTTCGGTTGAGCAGAACAAGCCGCATTAATTGTTGCTTTCAAATTTTAAAATTGACCGATAGGCTTGTACTATTTTAAAGTAAACACTGCGAATGAACTATCCCCAGTATATATGCAAGCAAGAGTGCATATTCCCTTGATAGTTTTTTGTCCGTCCTGAACATTTTTTCAAATGGTTCTTCTGCAGTATTGAACTTACATTGACGATATTATTTTATAGTGTTTGTTATCATCACATTTCGAGATAAGTAAATGTGAAATGTAGCTTTCTGAAGATTTTTACGATAAACGAACTAACCACGGCCACTTCTAATCCATCCACAGAGTGAGGAAAGAGGATGGAAAATCATACATTCCTGGCTTACACTAATTGCTTATTATGTATACACTAGCTTTCACCCGTAGCTTCGCTCGCATGGTTTTAGGGGGAAATCTTTATATATAAAAATCAAAATATACTAGCTTCTGGGTTTGTAGTTCCCGGCGCGTTGCTATGCCACTTAAAGATATTATTTCTCCCTGTGTGTCCTTTCCCTGTGTGTCCTTTCCCTTTGTCCCATTCTTCTTCCGCATCCCCTTCCCCTCACGCGTTCTCACTCTGCCTTCTCAGCTTTCCCTCTCCCCACTCCCCACTCCCCTCTCTCGCTTCCCCCGTCCCACGAACTCCCCTCCCGCCTCCCGCATTCCACACATTCAGTCTCTGAACATTCAGTTTTCAAACAGCTCACTTGCTACCTATTGCATTTTTTTATACAAATTACATAATGTCAGAGCTCACCAGTATATATATAGAAACCTTCGTTGACGTGCTCACAACAACTCACCAAAGTTTCATCGCAATCGGATGAACGGTTTAGCAATGCGTAATTTCATGATGCCAGAGCTCACTATTGTATACAGAAAGCATCGCGGGCATGCAAACATCAAATCCCTAAAGTTTCATTGCAATCGGATGAACGGTTTAGCAATGCGTAATTTAATGATGCCAGAGGTCACTATTGCATACAGAAACCATCATGCACACATCAAATCCCCAAAGTTTCATCGCAATCGGATGAATGGTTTGGCAACGCATAGCGGACATACATACAAACATTTTTAGATTTTTATATATATGTATAGATTTATACATCTTTTCATACATAGGTAGTCTTCTGTTACTCCTCGAACTCTTGACATTACCGGACTAATTATTTGATTCACTTGATCTTGCCATGTCATCCTGGGCTCCATCTTGCGCATCATAAATAACTGACTAACTCCTGACACTCCTTTCTTTATCCAGCCACTGTACATGTTTGACCCATCCAAGCATTGAATTCCAAATTTATTTTACTATTTTTGAAGGGACTTCATTTCAAGCATATTCAGTCAACTTTTGTTCATCACCTGCCAATTGTATGCTTCACTGCAATACATCAGGGTTGGTATCAATTACCAATCTTCCATTGTGAAATGACTATCACATTGAGTCCTTTGTTAAGTGGACTTCCTGCCATCACCCTTTTGTCAATGTATTTATCAGTTTTGTGATGAACACGGCAAAAAAATTACAAATACACTCATTACTGTCCTGATAACACTCTTGTCCTGAAACTCAATTTGCAAAAAGGCTCGGTTCTCAGTGGTAAACCAATTCTGATGAAGAATGAAAAAAGTTGATGGAATATATTTCAAGAAAATAGAAAACTTAAGATATTCTATCGTTAGAGAAGGAATGATGTGTCATCATTTTGTACTGACCTTGACCAGTGTTCTTAAACCCTACTTTGTCACCAGTTATGTCCAATTTAAGAAAAATCCGCCATTATATAGTTGACTACAGATGCAGTACACATATAAATACCATTGGAAGGTTGTATAAGTAACAATATTATTCAATGCTAAACAATATTACCATTTATAGGTTTGTAAAATTTTGCATTGCGATAATGCAAATTTTTTCACAAAGACTTTTATTTTTAAACAAAAATTTTTCATAATAATGCAAAATTCACAAAGTCACCGACATTCCATAATTTTTTTGCTGCAAAATACTAAATGTAAACATAACATCACTTTTGTCGCTAAAAATTACACACCTCCCAAAAATTCCATAAAAATATTGTAAATTTCGCTCAAAAAAACTCAAATTTCGTCAAAAACTAACACGAAATTTTCAGATCCGTAATCATAGGTATTGGGACCGGGAAAACTTCCCTCTTGGGAAAACCTTGTGAAGTCTATTTAAATAGAACCCAGATAATAATAAGGATTAATTTAATTGCAAAACCCTTTTTTGTAAAAAAAGGTAGGACTGGTAAATCAAAGGTGCATAATTTATTGCATGAAATGATTAATCATTGAATCATTGTGTTTATTACAATTTCCGCAATTTTCTGATATTCTGAAAAATATGTTTCAATACGTCCTGCCCTGATGTCTAGATAAGGCACAAGTCAGTATGCATTTCAGATAAGGATTTAATATTCATCGGAATATGCTCATAATTCATATAATCTACAGGTAAGTGGTAATAATAATTATAGAGATTTGATTGAAGATTAATAAATCATTAATGAGATAAACAAACGAATTTATTTAAAAAATATATAGAATCTATAAGCATTAAGATTTATAATCCAAACTTTTCACCTATAGAATAACTCTACATTTTTGAATTTGATTTTTGGGGATTCAAGCCGTGTTTTCATGTTACCATCTTTGAGTAAAGTTGACAAGTAACCACTCATTAAGTAACTGTAATCATAGGATTAAAGCGGTGGTAAATCACAGACCAGTTTAGTTGCTCGGCTTGTTTGTTTGGAAACTCTGCTATTTTTTCAAACCTAATCCGGGGGTAATGTTACTTAGCAATGGTGTAACACATAAGATACATTACTCGATAAGTAGTGCTAATCGACAGTTCACTCAAGGGTGATGAAATACCCTCTTTAAAGTAACATAATGAACTAGTGTTGGATGGAAGGTTCATTAAAATAATTGGATTCATTGATGAAGGTGAGAAAATGAATGCATAGAGCATAAAAATCTGTCAATACATTTTAATCAATAAATAATTGATCAAGCTCCATATTTCTGCAGAGTTTACATCCAATGATGTCAAGTTTAATTAATATTTTCCTCTTTTTAATTGGGAGTGTTAAGTTGCCTCTTTTTTTAGTGTTACTGAAATTCTCTTCCACGCCAGGTTTTCCATCATAATATTGCAGATCTGTTGCATCATGTTGGTTATTATGGATTCTTTGAATCATCTCATTTTCCAATACAATCAGGTAAATGCAACCTAATTTGTACTCGAGGAAAATGTTGTAGTAGTCACTCCAAACCAACAGGCATTAACTACTCGGCAGCATCACTCCAGCGGCCAAATGTAGAAATCGGTGATAGCTACCACAATGACATCTAAATCCATTAGATATTTCTAAAGCATAAACTGTGTTAGACAAATCAATGGTTCCGTGAATTCAGCCAAATAATCAACCGTGTTTCATTCGATGAGTGAACAATGGCGTCCTCCTCTCTCAGCCCACGGTACATATTGATTACACCCGACATATTGATTAATAAGCAGAACCATAGAAACACTGTAAGCACCATGTTTCCTGCCACACTAGTGCCGAAACCGTGAGGAATGCGAGGCCATGCACATATGTAGGAACTAGATTAGAGGAATACTTACATAGATAAGGTATCACATCTCCACACACAACATGTTTCCAATGATAACAGGCTGATAGCATCTGCAATGTTCTCCCATATTAATAGTCCACAACAGAGATTGTTTACACGCAGCCTCATTAAAAATATATAATTTTATTTCAATTAGCAATGAGTTGCGATTCTGTCATATTATTTTAATATGACTGTAAAATGTGTGTTGTCGGTCAGCTCAGGGATTTCTGCGTTTCCTCCAATGCTCCTTGCAGTCAAAGTAGTTGTTTCCGGAAGCTCAGTCTGGCTCCCATCCAAGGCAGATGTTTTATGAAAGGAATTTTCCAAATGTGTCATTCAACAGAAAGCCATCATTGAATTTTGATTGTTTCCAATAATTTTATTGAAATAATATTGCTATAATATACAAAAATATTGTCACATAAATAATAACGGAAAAGAAAATAAACATTCAATGAGTATATAATATTATGTAACAGACATGCTAAATATTTACATAACAAGCTGCTGCCATAAATAAAATACGAGAGATTTGAGAGCCTCCAGATCTGACACTCAGAAAGGGCTTGTTTAGTTGGGAGAGAACATCGCAACTTCTCCACAAGTCTCCCTGAACAGTTTCCAGGTAAAAATAACAAGATAAGTATAACAAGACCCACTGAAATCTAAACTAAATGCAAAATTATTCTACAGACACGTCGCAGGAGTCAATTGAGGAAGTATTGATACCAAACACCTCCTGACGAGAGGAGCCGGCCGGGGCCAGCTGCAAATCACGTCTCCGTGATGGCATAATTGGTTTATAGGGTTAAGATAACAGGTCAACCAGCTTGACAAGCTCAATTGCCACAGAATCTATAACTCATTTCCAAGTTCAATCAGAGACAATTATTACATTTACAGCATCAATAAAGATTCAGGACTTATGCCCAACATTTTTTTATCATGTGATATATAAAAGAAACATTTAAGATAATGATTATAACATTAATTAAAGGTAGTGAAGTAGGTGTTGTGTGGTGATGACACCATCACATATGCAATCATTCTTAATGATTTTGATATACAACAACAGTGCGGACAATAGAAAATTTAATATTAAAATAATAATTTGTCGAAAGGTACACATGGGAATGATCTTTGGAAACTAGATTATTAATGGAAAATTGGAAAATATTAAAATAGAAACAGATATATTATGTATGCTATATAATATTTATGCATACCTATTGTCCAAATATCGAGTGGTGAGGATTTCTTTGAAATTCAATAATGGACAATTTGGATTTCAAGTACTATTATTTGTGTAATGATTCGGAAAGGTAGTACTAAATATTTGCGATAAATTATAAATGAATTCTTAATAATGTGGGTGTACAAATTAGGCCAAATATAAGTCTTAAAAATATAAAATGTAGGAGATACATATATTTATAATTAAACATATTTTCTATTAATACAAAGTGCATTGGAATGGATTGCCGGAACAGCTCGGCGCACAAGCAGAGAACTTGTTCACACTTTGTTTGAACTGTGTTCACACTATGTTTACACTGTGTTCACATCGTGTTCACACCTCTGGCACACTTGCAGCAGCACTGCGCATTACTTTATACGTGTTACATTAAACACAAACAAACCTATGGTAGAATTAATCAATGTTTTCACAAATGAAGGCACTTTGAAACATGTGCCACCCATTTCCATACAGACCACTTAATCAATTACTTAAACTTCTAGTTAAAAATATACAGTCCCTACATACAGCGGTGCAGAACATTTGCAAAGACATGAGAGCCTTCTTTAAAATCTGTCTTATGCTAACTATATAAAATGGCACGCATACCAAGCGGTAGTCTGGAGTGATAGTTCGTAATTCGTAATACGAATAACCTCTAACAATATAATATAACTCCTTAGTACTTATTGTATTTTGTCAGGTAATGATGTGAATGTTCGTAGCGAGCGATGGAGGTGTCCTGGCGCTCTTCCGTTCTTCCCTTTCCTACATACCCTTACCCCTCTCCCTCCCCCATGCAGTCTACAGCCTACTTGTCGTACTTGCTGCATGAATAATCAAATATGGCATATACTTAGCACAATTATTAAAACATTAATGTCAACTGACAAAACGATTCAAAAGAACATACAAAACATTACATTGATACATTCAATTGTGTTGCCAAGATCATTACATATTCAAATACAAATAAAAATAATGAAAACATTTAATGACTTTGCAATATTACATTAAGTATTTTTTTTAAAGTCTGCACAACTGATCTGAGGAGACTTTGCAGACATATTCTAGAACAGTGGTTCCCAAAGTGGTCCGTACAGACCCCCCCCAGGGGTCCCCAGGATCATTCAGGGGGTCCGTGGAAAATTAGAATTGAGTTGGGGGTCCCTGAACAAGGCTAGAGGGTCCATGCTAGATTCTCAACCTTTTTTTTGCCCACCGCCCACCCCACAAAGGGGGGGTGTAATGGGATGGAATGGGGCGTAATGGGATGGGATGGGGTGAGATGGGTTTCTCTGAAAGTCTGAAAGGCCCACCCATAAAAGGAGTCTGTGGGCCAAAAGAGTTTGGGAACCACTGTTCTAGAATCAGTAATAACATATGAAATAATTTAACAAAATATTATGGAAATATTTGGATACATTCTGTCTATTTACTAACATTCAAAGGTTACCTACATTGAAATAAATTTTAACAACTTACGGTGATCATATCAAATATGCTTTGATTTTAAAGTTATGTAGTATTATGCTCGTACATATTTAAATAAAAAAGTTTACAAATATTATAATTTTTTTCCACACAATTCATCTATAGAATGATATCACATTAAAAAGGTAACTTGCTGGTGATGATCTCCCAAAAACATAAAAGAAAAATACAAAAAAATTAAACTTTATAAATATGAATATCACATGTCAAGTATAGTTTTTTTTAATATCTTTTTTATAACAGCCAAAGCCTGTTTAATTAAATCCAAAAGCCTCCTGCAAAGGGGATGCTTTTCATAAAGTAATTTGTAAATATTTATTATTAAAGACATCTGAATTTTATGAAGTAAAATTTTAATTTTTATAGAAAATTTCGAAACTTGGGTGCAAGTATTAAATATTAATTTGCTGACTAATATTTTCATGGAATCAATTCAATACCTATATATTCAAAGATATAACGGAATGTTAAGACAGTTTATGTATTATTACAAGCAAGTTGGTGTGGATGGGGTGGAGAGCTAATTGAAAAATATAATATTAAAAGTTCAGATATCCAACTTAAGAATAAAATTAAAATAATGAAGCTGGAATTATCAACTATTAGCAAGAATAACGAAAATTATAAAAGTTACAGATTAAACAAAGTTACTGTTAATTAATTAATTAACATAATTTTAAGACCATAAAATTGGTAACTTACTATTTGTTTTCTGAAGTCAGACAAAATTCGATTTAGGATACAGAACCCTAATTTTTCCATTTCCACATTACCTACAGCTAGTTTTGTTCTAAGTGAATAATAATATTTGTATAATATATATGTATATTTAACACGCAACATATAAAATAACTATGGTATGTACAGACATTCAACACGGTTTCCTTCAAAGAAAAAGGCAAAAGGTTATTTGTACAATGGTGGGGGCTGACCGGGCATTAGACAGGCGGGCTGTCGCTTACAGTGTTTGTTTGGCAAGTTGTCTTATTTCAATATGTTCAATGTAAAGAATACATACCGGAACATCACTGGAACACGCTCACCTCACTGGAACACGTACGCGCTCAACCCGCCGGACTAATGCACCCACCCCCGGCGGACGCAGGACCCATACTACTTTACTTGCTACATCACATGCCTACATGTTAAATCACGTTACTTTATCCATTCACTTATCGTCATTCTCCATCGCAGATATATTTTCCCGAAACGAATCTTCTCTTGACCAGGGATAATCGATAGCCACTGCCCACCAGCTCAAACTCTATCCCCGACAGTGTGGCCCCCTCGCAATTGAACTGGGAAGTGATGGTGCTCCGAGGGGAGGGTCCAGCCGCCAGCTCGGCGCGGGCCCGCAGGGACCCCACCCCGTGGTTGTCTGAGTGCTGCGAGAGCTCCGTGAACTTCCACACCAGCCCGGCCGCCTCCCCCGCCCCACCCTGCGTGCACGTGGGCATGGACACCACCTTCTGGATGCCCCCGCCCACGGGCACTGACACCGACAGATTCAGCAGGGGAGACGGGGAGCTCATGGCGTGCAAGTTGTACTTGTAGTCTATCTTTAAGTCTGTGTGAGAACTCTCACATTTCCAATAGGAGACCAGTTGGAAGGGACAGGACGCAGCTCCCAGCTTGGGTTTAACTTGGTACTTTAGAATATCTACATTGAAATATGAGGCTCCCGGATTCTTTTCCGACTGCCTTCTCAGCAATGAGGTCAGTGCCGGCATATTGAATTCTAAGACGGTGCTATCTTTGGTGGAAAGACTTGCATTGATAGCTATAAGCTGCTTGTTAGGACTTATATTGTCCAGTCTCAAAGTGTTTCGTAAGCGGAAGCAAAGCTTTGCAGGATTGGGATTGTTAGCGAGAACTCCCACGATGCCGGTGGGGAAGGAGAGCATCATGTCTCCGGACATCTTGACCTGGCATTTGGATTCATCCGTGCCTCTGAAGTAACTGTGAATGATTTCGTGGAAAGCTACCGCCAAGGGAATGGTGTCCGCCATGCCTATAGTGAGGGGAGAAGGTCCCCTGGAGGACCCCGTGACTCCGGCAGCGCGGAATTCCCCGGCCTCGGAGCGCCGTGAGGGAGGACGAGGGATGGCGATGCTGGATGCCGAGGGAGTCACCACCCGACGATCCGGCCCCGACTGACTGATGTCCCCCACTTCGGAGAACAGGTCTCCCATGTCTGTAGATGATACAGGTGTAGGGCTCTCCAGAAGGGCCCCGTGGGAGCCCTGCAATGGGGCATATGGGTTCCCGGCACTACCCAGAGGTGAACTGGGATTACTTCCGGTAGGACTCTGGAAGAAGTTAAGGCCGAGAAGATCGCTGCTGGGTTTGGCTAGGTTGGCATTTGAGCCTCTTCTCGTGGTGCCAGTGGGGAACAGGGAAAGGTTTTCTACAGTTGCCAGAAGTTCATCCACACTAGCAGACATAGGGGCAGCGCCATTACTGAGTGGTTTTATTTCTACGTGAATTTTAGTTTCCCTATCGTCTTCGGAATCTGAATCGGAAGTGGAATAGATGCTGCCTTTCTCATCTTTAGGCCGAATGCAGTACCCATCCTCGTCCACCTCAGGGGATTGGATGGATTCTAGGTCTTTAGAGATTGCCTCCTCTTCCTTCTCTTCTAGATCGGACTTGTCCTCTATGGTGGCGGTGTTCTCACCACCTTCCTCTTTCTTCTTTTTAGAGGATTTTTTTAGTTTAGGTTTAGTTCTTCTACTTCTCAAGAACCACTTGGACTCTCTTAGAGGGTTCCTGCCCATCTGGGAGTCGTCCGCTTTGTCGGTCGGCTGTTGCGAGGCGGCGGCGGCTTGCGTGCCACTAGGACTGGAGGGTGCAGAACACGGTGTGGCCCCGTCGATACTCCTACTGCTCTCATCTTTGCTCTGGATATTCGGAGTGAACAAGTTTAGTAAAGAAGTTGTACGTCGAGATGTTTTACTGGCAAATGATGGCTCTTTCTTGCTGAGCTTCATAATGGTAGAAGTGTTTTTGTGCGCACCGTTAGTCACAGCAGTGATCTGATCACTCTCCGAGATAGAGTTATTAGCCGATACAGGTTTAGGTAGCTGGGCACTGATGTCCATTAAAGCCGGCTTCTCCATGCTATTGTACTTCTCCAGTACAAACTGTTCTAGCAACTTGTCCACTGTCATCTCCAGACACTGATGTTTAAAGTCTATGTGCACCTGGCCAACTAGATCATGATTATTCTGTATTAACTCTACGTAGGTACCCACAAACTGTTTCATTTGCTTGAGATGAGCTTCTTCCACATCTTGAAAATGTTTACAAGTCATGGACATTTTCTTTTCAAAATCCTGTTTAACTATTGAATATTTGTCAACTATCCCTTTATAATCGTCGTGCAATTTTTTCAACTTAACTTCTGCCTTTTCAATATCTTTAGCCGAAGCGTTATCTTTCCGCAGTTTCTCAAGTTCGGCAGACTTAATGGTAAAAATGTCTTTAGCTTTCTGTAAAGCTTGTTTAGTACTCTGAATGATAAGGGCCACCTCTAGGGTGCTGGACTCGGAGTCCTTGACTGCTTTGTGCTTCTTGTGCAAGTCGTCTGCGTACCGGGACACATCCTTAACCAGTTCGCTGACCTTCTGGAACATGTGCTGGTGTAAGGTGGACAACTTCTCGGCCGAGCTGCGCAGCACCGCCCACATGGGAGCGAATGTTCCCTGCATGCAACCACCATTGGCCTGCTTTGCTAGCTTCGTTAGTAACTTTGAGTTAGACTCCTCTATGTTAGACCTCTCTCTGAGAAAATCAGAGAATTCTTTGCTCGCGTTCAGTCCATATTTCATATTCTGGTACAGAATGTCGTACCCATTAATCTCCCCAGCGAAATAATCGTTAAAGTTGACACTCATTTTGGCGGCGGTAGATTTACTTCAGATTACTTCGTTAAAATAATTCAAAAATGAATTGTTACGAGTCGATATCATTAACACCACTGACCTGAATTCTTGGATCGAGCTCGGAATCTCCACACTCCTCCGGTGGAATGCTAAAGGATTCCTCCATTATAAGCCCGAGTTACAATCGCAATGGCATCCCATCTGAATTACATCACTACAATAAGCATCACCATCGCACGGACGTGAAGTAAAGATCAACACAGAATGAAAAAAATAAAAATACACTTTGTTACACTTATGACCGATACCACCCGTCACTCCCATGGGAAACAAACATTTTAAACAAAACAACTCGCGATTCAATCCAACAGCGTTCAACAAATCTCGTCTTTCAATAATAGAAGATGACGTCGGACATTTGTGACGTCATGCAACTTAATAAAAATATATTTTTCCAAAATAAACGAACTGTGCAATTATTTACACTGCTACCACAACTCCCACCACTATAACCATTTTTTCTACACCACGAGTGTATCACAAAACGAACGGTTCTAGATGTACTATGGAATAATCATAGCAAGTTGTGCAGTTTGGGCGTAAAATTTTAATGTGAAAATAGTAACAAAACATCATTCTGCTACATTTCTGAGAACCGTCAGAGTAGGCGGATAGATAAATGTCAAACAATGTAGCCATAAAAATCTTCGCTTGACTTTGTATCTGTGGTCGCCATTGTTAAACAGCTGTCTGTCACATTAGAGATTAGAGTTTGCTTCATTTTAGAGAATCAAACATCGCATTTTAAAATAAACATTTATGCATAAAGTTATACAACCATTTGTATAGATATTTACGTAGAAAACATACGTAATTTTGTTAAAGGATTGTCAATTTATGTTAAGAGATGTCTTATCAAGGATCCCCATATTCATTCCACATCCAAGATGATTATGACATGGACGACGATGCTTACGACGATTTGGATGACTACCGAGATCAGGATGATCCTCATCCACCAACCATGGATGACAGTGATGAAGGTAATCATGCGTGCTCAATTTCGTCAATACTTTTCCCCCCATAACATTACCTACACCTCAAACTATTTTAGCATTTTTTACTACCTACAAGAACCATTATATCGAAATTCTATCTGATAAAAGCGAGTTACTCAAATTAAAAATAATGTTTGATTTTTATAAGCTCTTTTGTAAACATTTTTCAAACATCTCATCTGAACAATGAATACACAATACATATAATGTTCATCAAATTCCTGATATTAAGTTGTGATGTTTGCAGTTATATACTAAACTTGTTGAACTACTATTGGTTTGTGTGCTTGTGAAAATAGTGACATTTTGCTTCTAGACACCGAGGAAGCGAGTGAGACGGATATGGGCAATAATGACGAACCTTTGGAGATGAAAGAACAGTAAGTTTTCTTTTTCCCTCACTTTACACACCTGTAGTAATATAAATTATATTTGTCTCATGCATTTAGTACTTATTCTAATGATAATAAAATGCCTTCCTACATTGGTGTCAAGTCTGTTTATGAGACATTATCATTATTAATACTTAAACACTGACGACCTTCGTGAACTTGTTAAGATCCTTCACTATGAATCTAGAGGTCACGGGTTCGAATCCCTACCTGCACATGTAATATATTTTTTGTGACACATACTTTGGAACTATGGCATCCCAAATTAAGTTATTTTGCGAGACTGGAGGGAGGGGAAGGAGATGAGTGAGAGGAAGGTTGTTTTTCACCAGATGATACTGAGAGTATTTACCACTCCTCCCCCACTCAGTCTATTCCTCTATCCCATTCCTCTATCTGCTTCTGGGTCACTCCCACTGGTCATCCTATCATCTGGCATTCTTTATACATGATGAGCCCATTGCAGTCTTTGAGACTTAAATAACCTTACAGTGGTCTCATACTAAGTCTAATAGTGTCTTGTTATTGTTTGTCAGGATGTACCAGGACAAGCTGGCCAGCCTACGCAAGCAGTTGCAGCAGCTGCGGGACGGGGCGCACCCGGAGTATGCCCGAAGAGTGCGTCGATTGGAGCAGCAGCTCAGTGAGCGCCAGCGCCTCAACTCCATCCAGCGAGACTACCTGTTAGAGTGCGTGGAGCAGGACTACATCCTGGAGAAGAAGGCTGCCGCCAAGGAGTTTGAAGAGAAGAAGGTGGACCTCAAGGAGAATCTGCTCACCGACTTCGAGGATAAACGAAAGCACATTGAAAATGATCGGCACAGTATGGAGCTGAACGGAGATTCAATGGAGGTAAATACCTACAACTTAGTAAATACCAACAATTCATAAATGTACATACTTATATTTTCATAAAACTATTATATTATGACTAAATATTGTGCATGCCTAATGTAAAGTAATTCTGTGAATTGCATTAAAAAAGTATATTTCTAATTTTCTCTTTGATTTACAAATCGAAAATTAAATTTCCACTGAAAACAAGATTTTTAGGTACTTAAATCAGGTACTTAGTTATAAACCATAAAAAAATTTGGTAACATTTATTTGTAATGATAATAATTTTTCCAAATAAATGTCACATTGACTTTGATTATTTTTTCAAATTGCTATGAAAATCACCTACTACTTGGCAGACTGCATTTGGAGAGACTGGTTGAGGGAGATCTTTTTACCTCTCCAGCATTACTCTCTCGACCCACCGCAGTGGGAGGGATAGATTCATACGTCCGTCACTCCGGAGACACTGACCTTCTGATTTCGACCCACCTCTCATATTTTTCCTTGCCAGATCTTCCTCTCTTTGATGACATAAGTCCTTAATAAAAAAAAAAAAAATAAGGCAAATTTCAATTAATACCTAAGATAAAAAAGTTCAAACAATATATTTTTTTTAAATTGAACCGTTTTCGCAGATCTTATTAAATTTCTTAGATTCTGAAGCTTTATTACGAATGTTGATATTCGTAAAGGATGCAAGTGACAGATTAGATGGTTTGAACACGTATATTGTTGAATTTAAGTGATTGTTAAATTTCAACAGTTGTACACCAATAAAGTTTACAAATGGTTTATTACATTATTTCAATACATAATTTATCACAATATTGTAGAAAAATCTAGTATTCTAATAAGATGAATAAGCGAACCCTGGAATATAATGTGCCAAAATATTTTACATGTTACCAAGTACTTAATATAAAAAATTGCAATTCTACAAATAGATTGAGATATATGCTGAAAATATGGTTACTAAATAGAGATGGTTTATACTAAGTCTGTGTGTTAATTGTGACAATCTGTATAATTATAGTAATAATATTATGTATGTTTAATTAAATTGTAATTGATTAAAATCCTGTTGACAAACTGCTTAGTTGCAGTTTAACGGGAAAAAACAATAAACAATATTAAAAAATAGAACGGATTACGCTTTGTTGAGCGTGTTATTTCAAAATCATGTAAAAAAATACCGTGTTCAAATAGATTTGACTGTATTAACCTTTGTATTGTTCCAGGTGAAACCCGCCATGACACGCAAGCTGCGACGGAGGCCCAACGAGCCGGCGCCCGTGCCCGACAAGCGCCGAAAGCCGCCCGCCACCACGCTGACGTATGTGCTGGACGACCGCGACATCGAAGCAGACCTGCGTGCTATCGCAAGAGGCCGCCCCCTGCCCCCAACGCAGGCACGCAAAATGCACCAGGCACCGCACTCCCCTCTCACACACTCCATAGGTAAATTATTTTCTCCCCTTCGGTGAATGTCTCGGTATATTTTTCATTGAAATTTATATTATTGCAACTTAAAACGGTAAATGTTCCGCTATTGAGTCCACGCTCAAAACACACTTTAAAAAATTAAAATAAGTTGTACTAGGTAGATAATAGTTAGTAATAAGTAATTCAGTAACCGAAATTTAAAAATATTGCGTTTTAATGATTATTTTGTTAACTTTAAAAATGCGAAATGTCATTTTTCAAGGACCGCCATCCATTATTGAGTCCACGCTCAAAACACACTTTAAAAAATTAAAATAAGTTGTACTAGGTAGATAATAGTTAGTAATAAGTAATTCAGTAACCGGAATTTAAAAATATTGCGTTTTAATTATTATTTTGTTAACTTTAAAAATGCGAAATGTCATTTTTCAAGGACCGCCATCTTTTTAAATAAGAAGGCCATTCTTGTGCCGTGTGAAACTGCAATACGCAAATTGTAAATACACTCTACCAACCTTAAAAATTCAAAACATTTACGTAACCAGTTGTTTCAAATAATATAATAACAATTAATTGTTGTAAAATAACCTATCAAGAAAAACATCCCAGTTTTCAAGTAGTTTAGCGGCTTTGTGTAACATGGTTTGTGATACAAAAGAAAGTGCCCCTTTATACCGCCTGCTCGCGTCAAGGCAAGAAAAACATCCCAGTTTTCAAGTAGTTTAGCGGCTTTGTGTAACATGGTTTGTGATACAAAAGAAAGTGCCCCTTTATACCGCCTGCTCGCGTCAAGGCAAGAAAAACATCCCAGTTTTCAAGTAGTTTAGCGGCTACGCTAGGTTTGTGTAACATGGTTTCTGATACAAAAGAAAGTGCCCCTTTATACCGCCTGCTCGCGTCAAAGCAAGAAAAACATCCCAGTTTTCAAGTAGTTTAGCGGCTACGCTAGGTTTGTGTAACATATATATATATATATTTTTTTTTTTTAAAAGAAAGACAAACATTCCCGGGTTACGAATAACCCAACAATGTTTGAAAATCTCCTACTACCACCACAGAAAGCCGAAAATGTCGCTTGTGTTGTGATGGAGGACTTAGCCAGCCGAGGAATCGAACATGCGATGCCCGGGTGGGACCCAAGCGCTATGCCCACTCAACCACTGACCGGTTTGTGATACAAAAGAAAGTGACATTTCTTTCCATGTTCTTCTGTTATAAATACAGGTACAAACTTGTCTATAATACTAATCCTACTTGCAGTACAAACCTTTCAAAACTTTGGTGTTATTGAAAAGAAAAACGTGTGCGTGTTCTTTTATTTATTTTCGTTTTAGGCATTAAAATAATTACATACGTAATTTGGCAAATCAAGTACTTTCGTAATAATATCGTCTATGTATCGCTTTTAGCTACTCGTTTCGTGAATGCTTTTTTTATTTTTAGGTTGGCTCATTTGCAAATTGCATGTAAAACATGTTTCACATGGAACAGTTGTGGATGGTTTGGTATATTTAAGGAACAGTTTCACATTTCATATAGGCTTGCGTCTCGCGTCATGCACGCGATGTGTGATGATTTTTTGAATTTACGAAACCTAACAAAATAATGATTAATACGCATTATTTATCATTTTCGAAGATTGAAATTCATACTTACTATTGTGTAACTGACAGAGAGTGATTTTTCCTTTTAAAAGTGCATATTTCATCGTCGTAATTAATAACATGGCGGTCCTTGAAAAATGACATTTCGCATTTTTAAAGTTAACAAAATAATCATTAAAACGCAATATTTTTAAATTTCGGTTACTGAATTACTTATTACTAACTATTATCTACCTAATAATAATAATAATATTTGGCTAATTTATATAGCGCCGTTTTCGTGAAAAATCACCTCAAGGGCTCTGTACAAATAAATACATAAAAAATAATATTACTGGCTTACAACTAAGATTTACAATTATAACTAGTGATTTACATCTAAGTCTTATTGCTAGTGACTTATGACTAAGACATATAAAAGCTGACCTAAAACTGAGCTCAATGACATATATATTTACAATATGACTTAAAGTTAGAGATTTATAACTAACATATTTATTTACATTTAAAAATACTTGAAAACATCTTATAAATATCATACATTCGCCAGAATCACTCCACAGCGCCAGAAGAAGAAGGAAGTTTTTACATAATACATACAGTGAAACCCTCTTAAGAAGTTCCCTCTTAAGACGTTTCGTGGCTTAAGAAGTTTGTTTTTTTCGGTCCCTCGGCCCAAAATTTGCCCAATTTTTCCCACATATAAGGTTTTCCTGCTTAAGATGTTTGTTTTTTCCGGTCCCTTGGAAAACTTCTTAAGAGGGTTTCACTGTATTACTATTTAAGGACATGGATGCAAAATTTATCGGATTTACGAAAATGTATGGATATCTTAAATAAATTAATGAAATTAATCGCCGATCTTTACCGCATTATGATGACTCATCGCTCAACATTAACCGGATTGAGGTGTTAGGTTACCACTGACAGACCATTGGTAGGTAGATCAATAGCATTTTGAGTTTTTCGTTAGTAGTTGTAGGGAATATCAAATAAAATAGTATATATTCGTGGACATCAACAATTATTAGAGTATAATTAAATTACAAAGTTTAAATATAATGACGAATTTATGGAAATGAGTATTTGAAAAAATGAGTTTTAAGTTTGGATCTAAATTCCGCTGGGTTGGTTATGCATCTCAATTCCATGGGAAGTTTATTCCAAGCCTCAGGACCGGATACTCCAAACGCGCGATCACCAAAATTAGTGTTCGGATTTCGCTTGGGTTCTTTCAATCTTCCAATTGCAGACGATGTCGCTGATCTAAGAGATGACTGCCTTAGACCTATATTTTCCGGAATGCATAGTTCAGAGATATAGGGTGGAGCCATTTCATTGATAGCTTTAAACACCATCCAGCATAACTTATACTGGATCCTTTCAGGACACTTCAACCAGTGAAGATTTCGGAGGTGTTCCGAAATGTGCGAAAACTTGGGTACCCCTGTGATTAGTCGTGCTGCGGCGTTGAATACTGATTGTAGTTTATCAGTTTGACATTTAGGAAGACTTGCATAGATACCATTGCAGTAATCAAGACTATATATGAATTCACAAGAAGTTTAGTTGCTTCTGTCGAAAGGTTCCTACGAACTGCCTTAAGTTGTCTTAAGTAGAAGAACCCTGTGCTAACGGTCCTATTCACCTGACTTTTCAATGAAAGGTCTGAATCCAGATAAACTCCCAGAAGTTTGACGGTTGTTTTCGCAACTATGTCATTGCCGGA
Source organism: Limnephilus lunatus (assembly GCA_917563855.2). Lineage (NCBI taxonomy): Eukaryota > Metazoa > Arthropoda > Insecta > Trichoptera > Limnephilidae > Limnephilus > Limnephilus lunatus. Next base: position 75,499,985 of record OU830598.1, read on the forward strand.
AATGGCAATTGGTGAGTTGTCTATTAGATGTTGACGTCTATTTGTAGCTGCCCACAGAAATTCGGTCTTTGATGGATTAAGCTTCAGTTTGTTTGAGGACATCCAGAGACTAATTGCTTCTAGACACTTAACTGTGCGAATTTTGAGGCCGGTGATCTCATTTGGTGTGCAGTAAAAGTAGACTTGCTGATCGTCGGCATAACAGTGAGAAAGGAGACCAAATGACTCGATAATTCTTGCGACATCATTTGTGAAGAGGATAAAGAGAAGTGGGCCCAGAACGGATCCCTGAGGTACCCCTGAAGAGAGTTTTGTGAAGTTGGATTGTTTATTTCCCACCTTCACTGCTTGTGAGCGATCCATTAGATAGGATTGTAGCCAATTTGTTACGTTAGAATGTAAACCAAATGTTAATTCTAGTCTCTTAATGAGAAAGTCGTGGTCAATGGTGTCAAATGCAGCGCTCATATCTAAAAGTGAAAGAAGTGGTAACTTACCTGACTCTATGGCAAGGGTAATTAATATCTGACAGGACACGAAGTAACCCGGTTTCTGTTGAGTGGAATCTTCTATAAGGGGACTGATGATCGGTAATTAATTTATTGTGGTTTAGGTGGGAGGTTATTTGAGAAGCAGCAATTTTTTCGAGTAGTTTTGCTAAGAAAGGCAGATTTGACACTAGTCGATAATTACCCAAGTTGTCAGCATCAAGCTGTGGTTTTTTTATAATTGGAGTAACTACTGCATGCTTAAGTGCTTCCGGGAAGTCACCTGTGCTTAGAGACTTATTAAACACGTGAACCAAGTAGGGGGCCAACACGTTGCAACATTTCTTGAGAAGCCACGTTGGGATAGGGTCGAGAACACATTGTTTATTTGGCGAACTTAGAATTAACTTTCCTACTTCTTCTAGCGTTGTAGGTTTGAAGGATGATAGTGTCCCTTTGGAATTGGCTGTAAATATTGGCGGTGGAGCAGAAGATGTAGAGGCGCGTATAGATTCTATTTTTTCACAGAAAAACTTAGAAAAGGCCTGCGGAGTAATGTCTGTAGAGGTTTGTACGGTGCTATTAGCGATGATGGTTTTAACGGAGTTCCAGAGACATCGTGGATTTTTCCGCTCAGAGTCAATTTTATTGATCCAGTATTCTGACCTCTTTGTGCTCTCTTATTATTCTTCTGTACTCTATTTGAGCATTAATCCACTCGTCTCGTGGAGTAACGTCGGGGTTTCTTCGGTGTGACCTCTCTGGTTTCCGCATTATCCTCTTCTGACTCCGACACTCCTCATCGAACCAGCCATCAGATTTTCGGACTTTCCGCGTTTTCGAGGTGGTTGGAGCATACAGTGAAACCCTCTTAAGAAGTTTTCCAAGGGACCAGAAAAAACAAACTTCTTAAGCAGGAAAACCTTATATGTGGGAAAAATTGGGCCAATTTTGAGCCAAGGGACCGAAAAAACCAAACTTCTTAAGCCACAAAACGTCTTAAGAGAGAACTTCTTAAGAGGGTTTCACTGTATTTACTAAGTAAACATTATAGAGTGTTGTTATACTCCTCAATCAGTTTTGTCGGCGTCTTAATTTCCCAGTTGCTTTCTATGCACAAGGAAGACTTTTTAAGTTCTTCAAGGAAACTATCGAAATCAAATTTTCGCCATTCCCTCGATACTATTGTTTTATATGGCACTTTAGGTGGGTTAAATTCAATTTCCGTGCGAATAAGTCGATGATCTGACAAACCTATGTCAAAAACGTTTGCTACCAATGATGGGCCATTACACCTGGATACAAATATGTCCAAGATTCCACCAGCATCATGAGTTGGTGCTTTGACCCATTGACGGAGTCCAAAACTATCCAAAAGGTCAATGAATTTAACAGCATTGGGTGATGTGTCGCGCTCAAGGTGAATATTTATGTCACCTGTAATGATGAGAGTTTCAGAAAGTCCCACTACCCATTCCAAAAAACTCGAAAACTCCCTAAAGAATTCTACACAAATCGGTTTCGAACCGGGTCGGTACAGCGTTAGCAATATAAATGACGATCCAGCAGAAGAAACACGGCATCCGATGTACTCAAACGTACTGAATGTACCGTTTGCCACCTTGGTAAGCCTCAGTCCTTGTCAGGCTATTATCACAACACCCCGTGTTATATGAGCATGTTCCGAAGCTCGGGGTCTAGCCTCCTCCAGAACAGCATATCCTAGAGCTTGAAGTCGCTTGATTGAATAAGACTCGCTATTTTCATGCCAGCTTTCTGTGACGGTTAGTATGTGGAGATTTTGTTCTCTGAAAATATCATCCACCTCCTCTATCTTGTTGTTTAGGGATCTTGCATTCCAGAAACCTACCGCGAGTCGTCTACTTCTGAAATTGGCATGTCGTTCTGATTGTATTACATTCACGTTATGGCATTTTTCAGGAACACGAAGGTCTTCAGAAACTAGGCTGCTCCGTTCGTCGGTTGGTATGACAGCTTGAATACTCTGTTCTGCCAGAGAGATACTTTTATTACAATCAGTTTTACTTTGTAGATATTTTTTCTTATGTTGACCACCCCGGCAACCCCGATACCTAGTTTTAATGTTCGGGTCGCGCACAAGGTTATACAAATTTATTTTTTCTAACACTAACGGGTCCAACAAAAGTACAACTTATTTTAATTTTTTAAAGTGTGTTTTGAGCGTGGACTCAATAGCGGAACATTTACCCTTAAAACTTCTTATCATGATCGCTGGGAATGTAGATTTATTTATTTATGGTTTTTAATTAGTACATACATACTGAACATGGCTGCATGTTTGGTAATATCTAATTGTGAAGGCACAATCATGTGAATCAAATAGCCCTGTGAAGAGTCATGATAGAGTATTTATATATATAGAGTCTTTCTCATAAATAATTAAACAAACTAATTTCGGTTTTCTGAGAAGTGTGTTAGTTATACGTAATCTGGTTACATTTTTTTTAAGTTCTTTAAATTAAAGTGTCATTTTCAAAATTGCATTTGAAGAATTCAGACAAGCGATAAACTAAACCTAGAAAATTATTTTATTTTAATTAAATAATATTTTTTTATTTAAATATCATTCTTTGAATTTTGACAGATTTTGTGATTTTTCAACTTTACTGACTCTTTATTCGATAAATACTTTGCAGGGGTCCGCGCTAGTACATATATAATTAAAAAAATGGTTCAAAGAGATCTCTCGGCAGTAGGACTTTTGGTAATGATACACTGGGCCAAACGCGTTAAACAAAAAATTTGGACTACTTATAATCCATACATTTTCTATGAAATTAGATATTTTAGAAACACACTTGTCACATGCAATTCGATTAACTTTTAGAGTCACTAGACATGAAAAAGCTAAAGAGAGCTTTCTAAGAAGCGAAACACATTACCGAAAAAATAAACGTCAAATCAATTGACGCGCCAAGTACGTATGATCTAGAAAGTACTAGGGTAGGCAGAAAAGTAATGCACACATGCTTGTAAAATATAAACAAAAACAAATAGCAAGATCGGGCAAAAAATATATTAAAGTACGATTTTTAAGTTTCAAAATCGTATATTTATTGTTCAACATAGTCACCGTTAAGGCTAACGCATTTCTCCCAACGTGTAACAAGTTTTTTCATTATGTAACTGAAAATTCTTCCGACATTTCTCGAATCCAGGACTTGATAGCTGCCTTCACCTCATTGTCCGAGGTATAATGATTACCTTTGAGGTGTCTCTTGAGTAAATAAAAAAATAAAAATCGCAAGGTGAAAAATCGGGGGAGTGAGAAGGGTGTGGAATCGGTTGGTGAAGCTCTAATCGACGTTGTTTGTTCTCGTCTGCGAAACGGCGTGGCACCGTGGCACCCATCATCCACAGATTTTACAGTATCCTAATTATTCAACCACGAAGTCGACACGTTCCTTGGATATTTCAAAATGGTTTGTGATGCGCTTTTGAGTGATTCGCCGGTCATTTTGAATCAAATCCGGGACGAATTTGGATTGTTTACTGTCTGTATCAATGATCGGACGTCCGCTGCGTGTTCCATCAATAATGAATGCTTTTCCAGGCTCACAATCATGAAATTTTACTACCCATCAATTTACAGTAGACCAGCAAACATAACAGCATCGTCACCATATAACGATGATGAATCTCAGTAGGAGTCACTTTTTCAGCAGTTAAAAACTCGATAACAGCACGCTGTTTACATTGTGTTTACATAACACTAAAACACATCTCCATACTTCCGCCTCTCAAAATACACTGGATGAATTCAACGTCCTAAAACTTGCTCATACTTATAGAGGAGGAATGTCACTTCCATATTCCACCTGGCATACTTCCGAAGGTCATTTGGTTCGCGCTGTACAAGCATGTGTGCATTACTTTACTGCCTACCCTCGTATTAGTAACATGCTTTGGAAAAGGCATGTTCTTACCAAATTTTAGTTGTAGCAGAATCCCTAATGGGCCCGAGTGCTTACGGCAGCTGTGCACATCGTCTTCTTATGAATGATGATAACAATGGTGTATATTTTACTGATGGCAGGTACACCTCCCGAAAGCCGGGCCCCATCCCCCCTGTCAGAAGCACGTGTGGAAGACGGAAAGCTGCTGTACGAGAGGCGCTGGTACCACCGCGGCCAGAGCATCTACGTGGAGGGCCGCGACCATCCCCGATTCCCCGCACACATCACCGCCATCGGATCCGACTGTGTAAGTTCATTGCCAAAACAATATCATACAAATGTTTTTTTGTTGTACTTACTAAATATAAAAATAAGAAAACTCCAGTATATGAGGAGTGACAACAGGTAATAGAATTATAGGGAGCTATGGCATGGAAGCGTGCAGCATTGTTTCTTTTCTTTCTGAAAATAATTTCACTTAGGGATGCTGTGTAGAGGGTTTTTTTTGAGGAAAGGAAGAAGAGGAAGGTTTTTTTACATTAGCTCCACACAGGAAACCTTGTTCTGGGAAACCAGTTCTGGGAAAGAAATATGTATGAGGGGTGGGTAGGAATCTGGGGGTCAGTGTGTCCAGTAGTCACGGACGTATGAATCCATCCCTTCAACTGTGATGCAAGGCGATGGGTCGAGGGATTCTGGCCGAGGAGGTTACAAGACCTCCTCAACTAGTCTCTCTCCATCCGGCCCGCCACGAACTAAATGGGAAGACACATCGGTCGCCAAGACCTTGACAAACCTCACCCCATGAACCCTGGCACCCCTTCTAAGTGACCAAGCATAGAGAATCACTTGGGGTGACCTATGGTAGAGGTGTTGGTTATCCAATAAATGGTTCTCTGGGCGGCGGTACCCATACCCGCCTCCAAAAAGGCGATTGTCACCGAGCTACGATCAAACTGCATGGACTCTCAAAGTGGCGGAACCAGTGAAAGTCATGTGTTTGGTGTGTAGGTAAAAACATCACTGTGCATGAACAATGTTGGCGAATTTTTTTTTTTAATCTGTATACCATACAAGAGTCCCAACTGCTCCCGTCTAAAGCAGCGTAACTATGGCATCCCCAATTGGGATGTGTTTTGAAGCTGAAGGTAGTTAGGAGGGGAAGGAGATGGAGAAGAGGAAGGAGGGGAAGTACCTGGCTATTCAGATCTGGTAACCAAATATGGTTAAAGCCATTTCAAGCAACTTTTCAATTCTGAATGGTGGTCTTGCAGTGCGTGCGGTTTCATAGTAATAATGGTTCATGGCCCATCTCCCTTGTTTCTTTTATCTCAGAGAGTGACAAATATTATAAAGTTATTCTTTTTAAAACACAGGATTTGTACACAGTTGAAATTTGTCACATGAGGACGGGTCGCTTCACGACTCTTTGAAAAACCTTGAATTATCAGAAACTTTTAAAATCTATTTACTAAGTTCTTCACAGGCACAAAGCACAAACTCCATTCTAATTGAAATTAATTATTCTGTAATGACCTCACATCTGTGTAATGTTATTTTTAATGGATCAGGTTTGTACATGCAGTTGTCCAAATCATAAATGTCAAATCATCAAATGTCAAACCCATGAAGTATGTAGGTACATTACAGGTATTGTTTAAGATTTTGATGGTAACATTTTAACCACTCAGATATTTTGCGATTATGCAAGTATTTTTGTCTTAAACGAAATGTCAGATTTACAAAAACTTTGTGTTATTTCTGCTTCACAATTAAAGCTCTATAAATGAAACATTTATGAACGTAACCGGATATTAAAAATTGTTTTTGAAAGGTTGTGAAATAAGCTTTCAAATTGTTATATTACAAATAAATATTAACATTTGTAAATATTAAAATTTGGGATGCAAACATAAAAAAATTGTAAAAATGACTCATGTGATGTTTTTATGTGAAAAAGGTACTAAAATCACAGATTTTGTTTAAAAAAAACTTATTCTATTGTAAAAATGTATGATAAACAATTTTGTCACCTCATTTTTTTACCATTCATACAAGAATATTTAATAAAAAAATTACAATGTCTAACGGCACAAAGGCGATTTGGCGGGTGAAAACTGTTTTTACAAAATAAATCTTTTTAATGTACTTCTTTGGACAACTTTGAATAGAAATGTGAAGCTTGATTCAATATGGATCTTCTACTTTTTGTTTTAGGGTTGTCACTATAACGATAACAGAGTTGTAACGATTTCTGTGGGAACAAACGCATTAGCGTGAAAACACGCTTATTGTACTTGACTGCTATATTGTCATGTAAACACGCTTACGGTTCGGAGTGGTTAAATAGGTATTCGAGTAATTAATCTATCCGATATTCATTTGTAAAGTTTTTTGTTGAATGATGACCAACAAGGTTGTTGTTAAGTGATTAGATTAATCATATTTTATGATATTGTAATGTAGTTTTTTTCTTTTCTAAGATTATGATTTGAAGAATGTTGAACTGGTATAACTGCATGGTTTTATTTTTTTAATTTGATTAGACAACTGGGCCACTTCAAGTTTGTTTGAAATATTTATTGGCTAATTGGTGAACATTAAAATATCAAATACCAATTTAAATAATGTACACAAAATAATTTAAAAAAAAACATTTTTCCTATTACTTTTCGATTCTAAACAACTAAATTGGGAGGCGGGAATGGGTACCGCCGCCCCAGGAACCTTTATTGGATAACCAACACCTCTGCCATAGGTCACCCCAAGTGGTTCGCTACGTTTGGTGATTTAGCAGGGGTGCCCGGGTTCATGGGGTGAGGTTTGTCTGGATCTTGTAGGCGGATAACCAGGACACACTGAACCTCAGATTCCTACCCACCAAACCCCTTTCCTTCCCAGAACTCTCCTCTTCTTCCTTTCCTTAAAAACCCTCCACTCAGCATCCCCAAAGATGACATAGGCCCTGAGGGAAATTATTTTCATCATGTAAAAAAAAAACTGTTTTCTTGCCAATACTTCACCCGCCAAAATAAGTTCTTGCATTTTAAAATTACATTTTAATAATGGAGCGCGTTCAAATATGAACAAAAAAGTACCTAACTGTACAGCAAAATTTTGGATTGAGGTAGGTACTGTAAATTTTCAATAATATTTCAGCGTGTCCCATTTTTTAGGTGTTGTAAGCAAAATTTATGGAGTTAAAAAAGTGTAGTTTTGGTATGTAAATTATTAGCAGGGAAACAAAGTAGGTATAAGCCATTTTATAAATAGATATTATGAAATTTCATAACAATGTAAATGTTTCCGTTGTTGTAGATATCTGTGAAGAAGGCGTCTTCCGAAGGCAACTCCAAGTGGAAGATCTTCACCTCGCAATTGGCCCATGGAAAAATATCCATCAAAAGAAGAGCATCATAAGTCAAAGCCCCGCTCTGTTACCTCTTTGTATAACATATCCTTGGATAGGGTTATCAGATGATAAAATATTAAAGGAATATAAATTGAAATTGAAGTATAAAAGGAGAACTTCAAAACTAATAAAACTTTAACTCAAATCTTCTGAAATGAAGTGTCAAAGTATTACATATGTATTATAATCGTCAATTCTGTTTTTACATGGACTTTTTTTTTTCAGCTTTGATAAATATAACAAGGTCAACAAAATGTAATGGATATGTGAATGATAAAATTAATGTCAACATTCTTGCAATACCTACTGTGCTAAAACTAACTATGCATTTAGTCATACATTTCAGAATTGCCCATTTTTGATAAAAGTTTTTCGTTTTTTGTGATAACTCTGAAAATTTTCTTCGTAAGTCGGTTCCTCATTGCTGAGGATCATGACCCCTACTTCAATTTCCATGGTGGACAAGGCTAATCCACTCTTAGCGGTCCTGTGCTGTTGTCGTATCAGACGCCAGTGACACCTGGTCACTCCGGTGCATTGGTGACCTTCCTCTGCTTCTTCTGCCTTCTACTTTGCCAGTGACTATGAATTTCTCCAAGTTAAAGTCCTCAGTTTGGCGAGCAACCGTTTCTAAAATTGATGGATGACATTATTTTTAGGTGGAAGTCCTTTTGAATATCATCTGATAACCCTATCCTCGTAAGATCAAACGGATCATTTTGCCGATTATTTATTTATCGTAATAAGTAATCAACTTGTTGAACAGTATATGAATTAATTATTTTATTGTAATTATAGATATTAACTCTAATGTAAGTTATTTTTATGATAAAAATTACAATTTATGTAATTTGAAAGCAATACTGAGACAAGTTACTTCATTTTTAAAGTAACCTTGAAAAAAAAATATTTTCACATGTGAGAATAAATGATAATTCAAACGATGCTTGTCTTTTATTTTGTGCTTTTTGAAGTAAAACTTCTTTATGCATACTCGACTTGGGGGGTAAGCTGGTGAATGCGTTACGAAAAGTGTGATGTGATCGATGCGAACAGTGATTGGGCGAGGCGTACATACTAACTCAAGGTCGTAGGTCACCACAAAGTCGTGGGTTACCCCAAGGTCGTAGGTCACCCCATGGTCATATGTCACCCCAATGTCATATGTCACCCCAATGTCATACGTCACCCCAATGTCATATGTCACCCCAATGTCATACAACACCCCAATGTCATACGACACCCCAATGTCATATGTTATTTTATAAGTTAGTGAAGTTTTACTTCAGTTGTGTGGTCTAAAGTCTAAAGCACACTCGTTTTTTTTTAATGACAGGCATTTTTTAACATGGCTCACAATTAAAACAAATATTATTAGTATTTAGCCAATTGAAAATGTAGATTTCCTCTCATGACATGTCCTAATAGGTTACCCAATTGACGATGCGGGTGCTCTAATATGTCACCCACTTAAAAATGTTGATGCTGTCCTAAAATGACATGTCATTGTATTTGTGTTCCAGATACGACATGTCCTAAAATGTTACCCAAATGAAAATGATGATGTCCAGAAACTATGATGTCCCAAAATGTCATCCAATTAGAAAAACAGATGTCCCGCCGTGACATGTCCTAAAATTTTAAAGAAAATTAAGATGTCCTGTGATGACATCTCATAAAATTTGTAATGCAGAAGTCCTGATATAGCATGTCCTAATATTTCACCCAAATGATAACACTATGTTTGCATGGGTGACCGGACAACTCGGAATCATGCATGCAACTTCAACACCTCCCTTGGAAAGTCATAAGTGATGGAAAAAATATATATAAAAAATTGGTTAAATAGGTTAAGTTACGGGCTATTTTTCCATAATTTTTTTTGATACCTTTTAATGATTTTGAAATTGCATGATTCCGAGTTGTCATGGAATCATTTACATGTATTCAATTTTGATAATGAAGAACAGAATGCAGCAGAGCTACCCTAAAAGACGATATGAATTTTGGGTAATTGTTAACTTTACTTACCTGAAGGGGATCACTAAGGTCCCCCATAAATCGTGGAGCGGTCGTTTCCCTTAATACTCTTTTTGACCTTTTCAGTAACACCTAGATATTAGTTACTACCTGACATCGTCCATCTTTGCCCAGCAGTCAGTCTATCATTGATAATGTAAGACGGAAAAGAAATAGTAATAAAAAGTAATGGCAATACCAAGGAGGGGGGAATAATTTTGTGGAATTAGATACTTATTATTTAATATTTAATCATCGAAGACAATATTTACGACTCTCAAATGAAAATATGAAACAGAAAAAGATACGGTCGCCTCTAGAGCGAAACCCCGGCAAGGCTGTTGGGCTAAGGGCCTGGGTTTATTTCCTAGATGCAACCGTATCTTCTTTAGATTTATTTGTTCCAAATTTTCGTTTGAGAGTCACTTATATTCTTTTCAATTTTTTTTCTTTCATATGGTGGAGGGTCGAAGGGGGACATCTATGTCTGCGAGCCAGTCTAGGGCCTCAGGTGTTGCGCTGTGGACCTCGTCAATCCCGCCGGGGAATGAATGGAGCGGGCATTCGTTGACCACATGTTCAGTGGTCTGCACCACACCACATTCACACATCGCCGACTCTTTAAGGCCCCCATCTATACATCATATATGCACAACGGCTATGGGAGCACCTTAACCTAATGATGGTGGACTAGAGTTTGCGAGGCAATGAGCATCCAGGCTGTCCTCTAAGTAGGGTCTTGTACGAGATGGGCATTTTTCACGTTAGTTGATTGCCACTCAAGCTTTCACCTCTCTTCTGGGGTGAGAGGTGATCGGAGGAGTCTTTCTCATTCTGTCCAGAAGAGTTTTCGGGACTTCAAGCGGCATGCATGATTAAATATTACAATTTAATGTTTTACTTATTCTCATTAAGTCATTCCAAAAAAAAAAAGTTTATCTGAAAAATAGTAAGGGGTTATTTTTTTAATTCAGATCAATTATTATAGAATGGTTTTTCCACGACTGACAAAATTATAGATTACGTCTTAAGTAAAAAATAATTTCGATATTGCACAAAGATCTTCTTTGGGAAAGTGTATTAGACAGTTAACCACTCGAGCGATCACGCGAAGTAAATAAATTTGCCTTGATTGCTCGTGATTTTCCGGAAGATCATTTTTTAAATTTTTCGCCAACATTAAAATAACTTACCTTCGAATTTTAACATTTAAAAAACTTTTTATAGTGCTATAGAGTCAATGAATTAACCTGTATTTTACCGCTTGTCTCATATTTGTAGGATTTAAAAAAAAAAAAAAATAATAATTGTAAAGTTTATAACCGCGCGAATCCTGCGTGCTGTTATTTGAAACTGCCGTGAGGGGTACTTATTCGAGTCAACATAGAATATTTTCGATTCTGTGGTATACTTGATAATGAATGGTGCATATCTATGGAAAAAGGTTTTAATTTTAACCGTAAACAGCTTGTCAAAAATTCGACGTGAAAAAATATTAAAAAAATATATTTTTATCATCGTTCTAAAATAGTCTACGAAGTTCGGATTTGAGATATCCATGGTCATAATGGATAAAGCATTTCAATAGCTTCGTTTTAAAATAAATGCTGGCTGGGGAAATGTTTTAAATAATTACAATAAATGTTTTACGAACGGTAGGAGAATATAGTCCAATTTTGGACCGCTATCAATCGCAGAGGAATAAAAGTTGTCCATTTTTCGACCATAATCGGTCCAGTGGTTAAAGGGTAAAACTTTGCAATTCTTATACCCTTTTGTGACAGGTGTAAACTGAATATGTAGTACATAACACGTTGACGTTATATACTGGTACATAAGCCAATTATTTTATGACAGCTATTTAGTAAATCGTCGCCTCAGTTCTTAATTGTTCAAACGACCATTTTAGTTTTTGTTCAGTCTTTACATTAAAATTAAAAATAAAGTATTAAAAATGATGGTTAACTACTTAAGTAAGAATTATTTAAACTAAGGAGACCTTTTACTTTACAGAAATAACGTTTAATTGAAATAATGAAAGAAAACCTTCTCCTCCTGTGATATTTTCTAATGGTCGTTTGGACAATTAAGAACTGAGCCGACGAAATGTTAATTTGCTGGTATATATGGAATGAATTGTTCAATACTTATTCTATTCTGAAAGAGAATGTAGATATTTTGAATGCTTTGACTATTCAAGGACTTACAAGTGACCTTTCCCAAATACTCTTTACTAAAAGGAACACCTATATCTTCCTGGTGTATTAGACTTAGGGACTGGTTTCATCTTGGAAAATAAAGAAAAAAATAGTCACCTTTCCTGTTTTAATCCAACAATTAATAATCAGTGACATGCACATGTTGGTTATCATGAAAAACTCCTAGACCAGATTTATGCACAGGGGACCCATTATACCTACCTGCTAGGTACCTCTAGTGTTGTCAAACCCTTTGTACAAAACTTAAAAAACCTGTTGTTAAATGTCTTTTATTTATTTATTTATTAACATCCTTTCAGTATAATCGCAATTATTCAGTACCTACTTACTTTTTATTATTATCTATACATATCTGAACTATATTATACTAAAACAAATATGAAACTTTTTTCTACTTTGATTTTATTGACGGTAATCGGTTTCAGCTCGTTAAAGCCATCTTCGGACTGGTACAAATTCTTAGTTCACGGTTTATATACATAACATATGGGGGAGGGGAAGAGGGGTGGTAATTACATTTGTTACGAAGTCTTTTCAGACTGTCTAATTTCTAGTTCTTTTTGGTAATTCCAGTAGGCTAATTATCTCGGGTTTGTATTTTGTAGCTCACTTCAATATTATTCAGGGAAAAACCTTACAAGGAATATGAATATTATTAATGACCTACATAGGTACTTGCCGAATTGTTATTAAGTATATTTATGATGAGTGCGATATTTTTTATTGCTTTTGAAGGGATGCAATTTAAACGCACACAAGGTACTGGCAGGGATATTCAAGAAAAAATGTTGATAATGTTCGCATAATTGTTTATTGTGTAAAATTTAATGAACTTATTTCACTTTTAATAGAAAAAAAAACGGAAAAAAGGAGCATTTGAGTTATTTTCAGCCAAGCTAAGACTTGGTTTTAAACTCATTAATTGAAATAACTTTTAACAAATTTTCGGGATGCATTAAAAAGGGCTACTGATATTATGACTTTAAGATCAGTTGTTATTTATTTATTTGATATAATATCTTACATTTAAAATTTAATTCAGCAATGTCGGCCTCATTGGGTAGCTCACCTGTGCTGAGGCCTCCATTTTATAAAACAAAATAAACTAAAAATTAAAATTTATAATTAAGTTAAATTATAGGTAAAATGAATTATTTTATTAAATAAAATTAAAACCGGTATATATTATGTGTTGTGTGTTTGTGAGTGATGTGTGTTTTATATTGGTTTTGAGTGTTACATGTAGTTATTTGTTTTATTGTTATTTTTTTTTGAAATTTTGGTAATATTGTCTTTTTTGTTCTTTAATCCATTTTGCAATTGCTTACATTGGAGTAGGAATGGTCATTAGGTATATAAATTAAATACATAGGTTTTTCGATTTCGAAATTATTATGAAAATTACAATGGATACAAAGCGGAGACTTAGCAAATGATTCTAATTGCCTATTCATTACAAAGTTAGAGTCTATTTTTTTGGTTAAGGGGGTAATTTCTAAAGATTCTAGTTTACGACCTTTACGACAATCCGCTGGTCCTGATAACATTCCTACAATCTTCTTATCGAAATGCTTATCAGTCTTAACTTATCCTCTTACTAAACTTTTTAACTTGTCAATAAAAACCGGCACATTTCCGAATAAATGGAAAACAAGCTTTCTGTCTCCAATTTTCAAGAAGGGTGATAAATCCGATATATCCAACTATAGACCTATATGTATCCAGTCGTCAATCCCAAAAATATTCGAATCTGCTCTGCTCTCTAAACTCACTCCTGAGATTAATAAAGTAATTTCACATCGACAACACGGTTTCATGGCAAAAAGGTCTACTCTAACAAATTTAATGATCTATCAGGAATACTTATTTAATAATATGCACAATCATCTTCAAACAGACGTAGTATACACTGACTTTAGTAAGGCTTTCGACAAAGTCTCACACAAAATACTTATACGCAAATTAAAATCCCTTGGAATAACGGGGCATATTTTGAGATGGTTTGAAAGTTATCTATACAACAGAAAAATGTCAGTCAAACTCAACTCGCACTTTTCACATCAATTCGAAATCTTCACCGGAGTTCCCCAAGGGTCACATCTAGGACCAGTGCTGTTTTCTTTGTTCATCAACGACATAACCACAATCTTTGATGGAGTTATGATACTTTTATTTGCAGATGATCTTAAAATTTACAAAACAATTACTAATCTCAATGACTGTTGCGTATTACAAACAAATCTTGTGAGGCTACAAGAGTGGTGCATCCATAATGAACTGTTCCTCAATATTGAAAAATGCCAAACAATAACCTTTGCCCGAATTAAAAATCCTGTTAAATATGAATACAGCATCAACAACATCTTTCTAAAAAGAGTTGAACAAATTAAGGACCTAGGAATTATTTTTGACAGTCAATTATCTTTTGTTTCTCATATTAACGAAATAACTAACAAGGCCATGAAAAGCTTGGGATTTATATTGAGGACGGTAAAAGATTTTAAAATAATTAATTCTTTTAAATTGTTGTACACTGGGTTGGTGAGAAGCCATTTAGAGTACAATTCAACCATCTGGGCTCCTTTTTACAAAACTCACCAACAAAAAATTGAGAGGGTGCAACACAAGTTTCTGAGATTTATAAACTACAAATTAGGAATTCCAATCGAAGAACTTAACTACACATTTCTTAAGGACTTACTGAAATTAAATGAATTAACTTCGAGACGAACAATGAGTGATTTAATTTGTCTTTTCAATATATCAAATGGCAGACTGGACGCCCTTGATTTAACCAATCTAATCCAGCTGCGAGTACCTACCCGTGATACAAGATTGATTGCGCCGTATTTTGTCCATGCGTCTACTAATAACTATTTCGAAAACTCACCAATCGAAAGGCTTCATAGACTCGGAAATAAATATAACTCAATCGATGTTTATCGCCATCAGTCAGTGTCGAAATTTAAATGTAGCATATTAGAATATTTACAATAGAATAATAAGTACAATAGTGCACTTAACCCAACATAGTTATATTCCGAAAAACACCTACCATATAGTGCTTAATAAAGGTTAGTAATTTATAAACAAATTTTACATTAACTATTCGTATTTATCGTTGTAATATTAATAACAAAATTACCTTAACTACTTAAACTTTAATTAATATTTTAATTTGATTAAAATAAGATACTCTGTTATATTTTATTATCGAATTCATTTCTACTTTCCGTGATTGTATACCCAACAATCTGACATTATTTGCTTATACCTTAAGTATTCTGTGGTAGCATTATAAATATAAAGTTTTTGGTCTTCTGAAATTGAATTCTTTAAGCAGAAACTCTGTCGTAAATGTAATTGGTTAAAATGGAATCGCTTTGAATAATAATTTTAGTGCGGTGCAAGTCGGTAGTGTGTATTTTTGTTTAATAAATCAACTTCGCCATGTATTCAACACGTAAAAATTATACATATATTAAGTACCCACACATTATTATTATTTGTTATATACTTATTATGCTATCTGTATCTCTTAAACTGATTTTTTTTTCTGTCTCTTTATTGTATAATGCTATACTCTTTACCTACCATCTTTACTTCTGTGTACCATGTCTGAAACCTATTATGTTTTCTTTGTCATCTGAACACACCTGTATGCACTAAAATATAAAAAATGTAAATGTATGTAAAAGCCCATAAGGGCGTTAATGATTAATAAAAAAAAAATAAAAAAAAAAAAAAAAAAAGTTCCTATGGAGAACTTTAACGTCTCCGTCTTTATCAAACGAGTGTTTGTTTTCTAATAAGTGTGATGCTACATTCGACAATTCGCCTTTGTCACTCACCCAGTTTTTAAAGTGTTCTTTAATTCGGGTTTTGAATGACCTCCCAGTTGGACATACCTATGTGATACGACGGGCAATTAGCGCAGTTCACTTGGTAAAGACCCTTTTCCAACGATTTTATAAAACATGATTTCTGCAAGTCCCAAAGCTTTCCCGCTTGCCTAAGATATCGACATTATAGATTCCTTCTATAGACACGAATCTACGCATCACTCACGATAAGTAGTCGTGATCGAAACTTATACGTTTCGTATGTCTGTTGGCTGTCATCCGATTTACTGTCTTAAATCGTGTAGAACACACTGAAAATCGCTCATTTAATAATTATTTTTTCATTGTTTGAATTGAATAAATATGACAACACCAATACGTAGTGGTGCAAGAGAAGTTATATACTTACTGCGTTTTTCAACGCTGCCTAGCCGATTATCATGCAAAGAAGCTCCTATGTAATTTGGAAGATGTTTACAAACGAACTACAGAAATGAATGGTACTTAGTATAGTTTTTTAATTAATTTCATTAGTATTACAAGATTAATGCCAATTTTCGAGCGATTATAACCATTACAACTTGATTTGAGGTTATGCTTAAAAATCCGAATTTGACACTTCCATTTGACAGTTCATGAAAGGCCACAAGAAAAAGAGAATAACATAATAACAAAAAAAAAATTAATATGCAACTTCTTTAAACTCATAGAAAAGATACTTTTTTTCCTAATTTTCTCTTTCTATCTAAATAAATATTATCTGTGTGTGTTTTTTTAAACTACCTTCTATAATAATAATTTTAATGATGTTTTTCACACCCAGGTAAATCTTAATCAACGGTAAGATGAATCGTCAAGGAAGGGGAAAAGGTAGATGGAAAATTTGAAACACCGAGAAAACGGAAAATGGTCATAATAATAATAATATGTAAAAGCATAAGTGCTGATGATTGGAAAAATTGTTGCAAACACTTGATGAAAATTGAGGCAGAATATTATGCACGAGGCAGTACCTACTCGATATCGATGAACTGATAATACGTTTAGATGAAGATGAAGATACAGAAGAAGAAGAGTCACATGAGAACGAAGACAATAATGTCAGATGTTGAATTAATAGACTCTAAATTTTAAGTACCTACGTTTTTATATCGAAATAAACGCCCACTTAAAACTTGCTTTGTTTTATTTTACTTCTATTAAATTTCAGTTTTTTGTGCAAAATTTTTGAAAGTACAAATACGCTATGAAATATGCATTTTGGTTAGAGTGTTTTTAAAAACATACATTCATTGTCTTATGAGCCATCTTGGTGTTGCCATTTAAAACCTAAAAAACGATCGCAGCGCCATCATTTATTTTCTACACTTTCTTGCTAAACTGTAGTACCTACGACGGACAATTAGCGGTAAACACCTTTTTCCAACGATTTTATAAAACATGATTTCTGCAAGTCCCAAAGCTTTCCCGCTTGCCTAAGATTTCGACATTATAGATTAGTGACGTTATAGATTCCTTCTATAGACAAGAATCTACGCATCACTCACGATTGATAGTCGTGACCAAAAATATTATTAACATTATTATGTTATTATAATTATGACTTCGTCGGCGATCCACTATCCGGTTGTAAATAAGTAGGCACCGAAAAAGTTCCATGGGAAAAATGTTCGAAAGACGTTGAAGAAAAATTCGAAAAGTTAAAAAATTCGAAAAATGTTGAAGATATTGTTAATGTTCACCTGACAAAAAATCATGTTAAGAATTCTGTCCTGTGTGAATGTCGTCTTGGTGAAGAGGACCCCAATAACATTTTTTCAGTTGCCCAATAAATAATTCATACAAAAATTTCATCCCTGACCTAATAAACTCGGAAATATTGTCCCCCTACAACATTACATGCCTGTTATCTTCTGTGGACAAACGCGTTTATAAAAGGCTAATTTCCTTAATATTAACAGCATTAATTTGTAACTTTGAGTTTAGTTTCATTTATTAAGTGTGTGCTGTTAATTTTTAACGCATAATAAATTATATCAACTTATTTATTTGTTTCCTGTTGCTTCCACTTGTTGTATGTAAATAAAATCATCTTGTGTTGTGAGAGTTTAGTGTAGGTATTATAATTATTTGTATTTTTTTAGTATTAAATATATGTAATGTAGATAGGTTCTTGTTACGAATACCAAATTTGTAAATACCCAAAATTACACTTACACACATTAGACACTGGCTAAAACACTCCTTTGGGGTAAAAAGCCATGAAAGGTAAAAAAAAGTTTTAATCGCTGTTCGTCAATTGTTGGGTATTGGAAAGTAATTTTGAAGAGGATGCGTTTGAATGTGTTTATGTACCTACACACATTTTCAAATACATTGAAAGTTAAAAAAAAAAAAGTTTTTCAAACTAGTTTCGAACACCCGCCAGCAGTTCTCTCCTTCCCCGAAAATAACTTTAAGAATGGTCTGAACATAGTACCATTCATTCACGTACAATTTCAGACTTTACAATGAACGTACGCGAAAGAGAAAGACGTAAAAACATATGTATTTAAAATAAGTATAATGATTCAATAAAAATAATTGTTTTCATCTAGCGTCAGTACCAGTACCTACCCAAGTACTTTTACAAGTACCTATGTAAACCGCTTAAATTTAGACTCGCGGTACAGATATACTCGTATTTACATATTTTGCTGTCCACGTTAATATTTAAATAAACATGTATTTCTTATGTACCTACTTATTGTTTATTGGGTTGTCTGCAATGATGCACCTAAGAGTAATATAACCTTTGAACTTTATGTTTTATTTGCATCTACAATAAAGATTTTTAAGAATTTGAATTTGTGACATTATTGTCTTATCGGTGGAACCCGTGGAACTCTTCACATGCAAAACTGGCGAGGTCTTCTCTGGTAGATAGGTAGACTTAACAGATTATTCAGCAAAGATGAATGGTCTGTAATTCGCACCCCTGACATTTTTTTCTTTTTTAGGGGGCATCCATTAATTACGTGAGCAGATATATTAAGTAACGTGAGATTTTGCTGGACCCCCCCCCCCCCCCGTTTGTGCTCACGTATTAATGGATGCCCCTTATAAAGATAAACATTTCGAGGTTACGAATAACCTGACAATATTCTGCCAATGTTATAAGCGGAATTTGCTGGTTGTGCAATGATGAAGGGCTTAGCTAGAAGAGGATTGAACCTACTACGCTCATACAGGTCACAAACAAATCATTGTGTCTCCCTTACCTACTATCATGGTTAGAAATATGGTAAAAAAACACCACAAAATATTAAAAAATGTACAACTTTATGAATCCAAAGTTTCCCGCCGCAATTTGATTTTTTTTTTTAATTAAACTTCTTGCTTGGCTTGACTTGGGGAAAAAGCATTAAAATTGTCTGGTTTTAACGCCGTCAACAGACGTTCAGTATACAAACTAGACAAAGTATTTTTTGAAAAAGCAAAACGTACCTACAGACAGAGTACTTTTTTTACATTGGCTCCTACTGATGCTGTGTGGAGGGTCTTTTTAGGAAAAGGAAGTTCTAGGAAGGAAAGAAGGTATGAGGGGTGGGTAGGAATCTGGGCTCGGTGTATCCAAGAGTGACGGACGTATGAATCTATCCTTGCCACTGCGGTATAAGGCAATGTTCCGAGAGAGGTCAAAATCTCTCTTCCGATCCGGCTTGCCACGAAGTTGGTGGGCAGACGCATTCGCCGCCAAGATCCGGACTAACCTCACCCCATGAACCCGGGCACCCCTGCTAATTCACCAAACGTAGCGATCCACTTGGGGTGATCTATGGCAGAGGTGTTGGTTATCCAATAAATAGTTCCGGGGGGGGGTACCCATACCCGCCTCCCAAATTATCTTCTAGTACAGTTAGTAAAAAAATATTATTAAAAATTTGTCCAGTTGTGGAGGAAAACAATGGGGTATAAAAAACCTCGATTTTGATTTTTTTATTTAGGTATTATCAGCCTGAGTTGCAGTTGTCCCTTTCGCTCAGTGTTCGGCGAAAGAGACAAGAGCGACTTTAACGGTAGGTACCTACCTACTTATAACGTTTTTAATGATTTATAAAACCTATGACCTATCTGGCAAAGAAACAAAAAATGCTCGCCTTTTTAAAACGAATTACATATCATGTCATACCCGTTATACAGAAATTCTATAAGTAGTATTATTAGTTATCTGTAATCTAAGAGGAAGAATACACATTCATTTCGAATTAATGAATTCAAATGTATAATATAAATCAAGTCCGTCACAGAGGAAAAAATCTAATGTGAGGTCACCAGCCTCTGACATAATATTATACACGCGGAATAAACGCACACCAAAGATATAATAATAATATACAAAGCTGTCTATACTGTTATTTGTCTAAGTAGGTACTTACCCAGGTTACTATTTAATTAAGCGCATTTTTATCCCGTGACAACACTGCTATTTTTCAAATCTGAAATGGAACGGTTTAATGTTAATTAGAATTATTAATCTTTTTCTTTGATCCAGTATTGAGGGAACACCTATTGACCCCACCCAACATCGTTATACCTACTTACGTTATTTATAATTAAAAAAAATACATACTTAGTATAGGTTTATTTTTATATTAGGTTTAACTAATGCAAAATACAGGGTTCGACCGCAAAAGCTATCAAATCAGAAATCAAAGATACCCAGCCAACAATAATTATAGATTTTTGTTGTTATAAAAATTATCTATAATCTCCAATCAAAGAAAGATTCAATCTACTTTAAATTGAACCTTCATGAACCGATGAGAATTAATTATTTGAAAATGTAATAAAATTATTTATTTCTACGTGTGATGTATGGCCGTTATGAGATTTTTTTTTCGAAAAGCGAAATTTGAAAATTTTGCAATTTGCACAATAAATAAAAAACATTGTAAAATTATTTTAGGTATGTATTTATTGAGAAGATTTGATTTTTCTGCCAAAACATCAACGAATGGTCATACATCAAACTCTTCTCTTTGCTTTTGTAAAAAATAAATATGTATACTGTTATGAACGGTTGGTCGAGCGGTCCAAAACATCGGCTTCTCGTCTCTTCTATTTCAATCCTTTACTAGCTAATTCCTCCATCAATGCACAGGTAATATTTTCCGCTTAAAATAATGGTACTAGGAAGAATTAAAATATTGTAAATGTATTCTTAACCTGGGACTACCATTATTTCTTGCCTTTTTGTTATAAGTTATGTTTATAATTAGAAGAAGTTATCAAAAAATTCCATAAATAAAAGCTGTGCAAATTTCATATTCTATTTATTAATAGGAGGCTTAAAGAAATCATTAATTTGTCTTGGCTGGTGAGCCAAGACTTGGAGTCCAATTTATATTTAGTGTATCAAATAAGTGTTCTGTTCAATGACCAGTGGAAGCGCATTGTTCAGTTTTGTTGCAAAGCATCTAAAATTATTTTGGCCAAATGTCACTTTAGCGAAAGAGATAAGAGATTATGTCATCACTTTGGATCTAGAACCGTGAGCGGTTTTAAGCCGGGTCTCCTCCGACCGAAAACACAAACAAACACAATTTTTGTCTCAAACATTTCGAAAACATTGGTGCAAACATTATTGAAAGATTGGGGCGCGGTAGGCGTGGCTACACACATTTTGTTTAATGGTCTACGGAGAAGATGTGTCTACGTAAAAAAGTACACCGATGTCAAAAAAATGTCAAGATTAGCTCAAGAGGAAGAGATATATAAAATTTAATGGCTATTTATTTACCACGAAAGATTTTTGGCTAGTATCGATTCGTACACGACCTAAACGTACCATTTAAGAATTTCAAAACAAGAAGTATTATCACATATAGGTTTATAGGTTTGGTACAATAAATTAATATACTTAGATGACTTTATTTAAAGGTGAGTTCGTGATAGAAACAGTCATCCATTACGACATTATTTAACAAACACATAATTACGCTCAGTGCACATAACCTCAAAAATTCGTGCGATTTATTCTCCATGACTGACCGCGTCGCGCGGCAGTTGTCAAAAAATTAAATAATTCCCTCCTCTGCCTTCCCCGTTTCAGCACGGAAACACAAAGATTGCAAGGCCACGCCCCCATTTTGAATGTTTGGACCAATGTTTTAGAAATTTTTGTGTTTTCGGTCGCATAGACTGGACTTTATATACACAATTTTAAATTTACTAGAAGGATGGCACTATATTTAATTTTGATTCTAGCTGTATGTAGCCTGTGAATAATGGTCATTGTTTATCACTAGAAGTAGGAGCTGAACAATTTTGATGATTTATCGCCGACAAATAACGCTTTAGTGGTAATGGACATTGATAAATTTAATTAATAGCCGGCTCTGCATTATGAAGGCTGGAAAAACACCAGTTTCAGCGTTATTTATTGAATAATATGATTCATCGTTCTTTAGCCAATGATTTAGATCCTAATTATTATTTAACATGCTAAAAAACCGTCTTTAAACAAATAATATTTATTATTATTTTTAATTGATAAACTAACGTTTAAACAAGATTTTTATCCATAGCTCAAAGGGTAGATAACAAATATTATAATGATAATTATTGATTATAATATTTGTTATCTACCCTTTGTGCTACGCATAAAAATCTTCTTTAAACGTTAGTTTATCAATTAAAAATAATAATTAATATTTGACAAGTTAAAGTATTTCAGCAATAAATGCAGACATAATTAGTCTCGACGCCACCTAGCGGGAGATTTAGTACTTAACAATACCTCTCTCACAAAAATAAAGTTAGTTGTTTTCAGTTGGAAAAATGTAATAATAAGTAATTGTCGAATGAAACACTAGTATATATTGAATTATTTGGCGGGTATTCGATAAGCCGCCATAGTTCAGTGGTCAGAGCAGCTGACCGGCAATCAGAGGGACACGGGCGGCCAGTATCTTTTCTCGGAAGATTTTTTCAATGTAGATGAGTGTTTCAGGCTGATAATTATTGATTATAAATAATATTTAAATGAAATGTAAATATATTATTATTTTGTTGGTTCATTGAACTCATATCGGGAATACTTATACTCGAAATTCACTTTTTGTGAATACCGCTCAAGAGTTCCAACTGCATCCGACTGTTTGGAGCCAAGGGGACCATGGCATTCCAAATCCCGGGTATTGTGACGGCCACCGTGGTCGAGACGTAAGGCTCTCGATTACTAGCCGGGAAGTCGCAGGGTTCAAATCCCGACTAGCGCAAGTTCATTTTATTGGATTAATTTGTGTCCTTCCATAAATAATGAATTTAAATAATATTATATGAGAAGTATATTCGAGAGAGAGGCACGCTCGAGAGTGGAATATACTTTCAGAATCGCCCTGGTGGAATACATTAGTTCAGAATAAAAATATTGCTTGAAATGGTTTTAGTGTTCGGTGACTAGTTTTGATTAACGAAGTACTTTCCCACCATCCCTTTCCCCTCCCCATTGCCTCGAGCCTCACAAAATACCCCAATTGGGTTTGCCATAGTCTCACTGGCTCCATACGGTTGGGA
The DNA here is from genome assembly GCA_917563855.2 of Limnephilus lunatus. NCBI lineage: Eukaryota > Metazoa > Arthropoda > Insecta > Trichoptera > Limnephilidae > Limnephilus > Limnephilus lunatus. The sequence continues at coordinate 75,523,463 of OU830598.1, forward strand.
GTAGTTGGGACTCTTGTGCGGTATTCACATTTAAAAATACTAAGAACTCTGAAGAAATTCGTGGTCACCGGAAAGGTGTAAGGCAGGAGAAACGGAGAAAAATCACCGATTAGTTAACGTTATCAAATGTGATACTTAAAAAAATAAAAATAATCCACTCTTTCATAGATGGCGCGGGTTTAATTTTTTTTACGCCTATTTAGGCTTTTACATATATATAACAATATTTACGAAATTATACTAATAAATAGTGCAGGAAACGACTGTTTAAAAGACTTGCACAAAAATAAATATAAAGTAAAATATTATTGAATTTGATCCACACAGTATGTAGATACATAGGTACAAAATATAAAAAATCCAAAATAGTTTTTTTCTTTCAGCCGACAAAATACTGTTAATGTGTTAGTCAATTTAAATAGCTTTGTCAAAATATTCCTCTACTTGATGAAATAAACTTCAATAAGGTATGCCTATATATTAAACTTGATGTACTAAATATATCAACAACATCGGAGTATTTCAGTATTTGTTTCCTAGCTATTGAATCCGTTGCATAGGAGTGTAATATTGGGACGTTGATGTGAAATTGCTACAATAATATGGTAGGTACTGTCTTGTAACTGACCTGCCTCTGCCTGGAGTATGAAAAGAGATTACATATTTATTTATTTATTTATTTGCTCCCGTAAGTACGAAATATGAATATGAGCAATATGCAGCCTTGTTAACCAGAAAAAATGGGGAGGGTTTACGACCCTCGAGGTTAAGAAATACCCGAATATTAAATATGGTAACGAAACACGTCTAAATTCATTTAAAGTAACGTTTCTAATGTGAATGCTGAAGATTCCTTTAATGTACAGGGCTTTCAGTGAACAGTTGAGGAATAATGAAGTGGGTAGGTAGGCCCGAATAAAACGGTAAGTTAAAATAATATGAATTGAAATAAAACAATCACTTTGTTTGTAACCACGATTTTAATCATGTCTTTTTTCAATACCGACCGGTTTCGCTTAACAGAGGCATCTTCAGGGTATAAAATTAAACGTTTAATTTTATACCCTAAAGATGCTTATGTGAAGCGAAACCGGTCGGTATTGAAAAAATTAAATAATTAAAATCGTGGTTACAAACAAAGTGATTGTATTATTTCAATTAATATGTCAAACCACAAAGTTACTGCTTTCTACCAAAATATCAAATAATATGATTTACATGAAATTAAGTGCCTACCTAATTGCTTATTGTTGATTGTGTTATTGTTTGGAGTTCGATGTCCCTTTCTGCATACCCTCTCGGAGAATAAATTTGTGACTTGTATGGGCCAGGAGCCAGGAGTCAGGACGCGGGGGTCATTGGTGCAACAGACTTTAATTAATATCTACTGCAGTAGATCTTTATAAAGTTATCCGTGCAGGCGACCAAAACAGGAAGAAGTTTTTTTTGGTTATTTCGCTGTCATACCAGGTATGATAGTCAAATTAAATTTGCCAAATCACATTTATCAAATTAAATTTATCAAATTACATTTAACAAATTACATTTATCAAGTTACATTTATCAAACTACATTTGTCAAATTAGATTTGTCAAATTATATTTGTCAAATTACATTCGTAAAATTATATTAGTCAAATATATTTAACAAATTTTATTAGTCAAATTGTACCTATTTGTCAAATTATACTTGTCAAATTGGGTTTATCAATTTGTATTTGTCAAATTGTATTTTTCGATTTACGTTTGTCAAAATTATATTTGGAAATATTTATGTGTCACCTTTTATATTTTGTACATACTTGTACTCGTTATGATAAAATTTCAAAAATTATTTATATTGGAAAATTATAATATAGTGGACATAATTTAGCGACCCGATGATGTACATTTTTTTATATGGTGCAGGCGCTGGATGGAGTTGAGTGTGCAAAATATGAGTGCCGCATTCTGAACATAGTTTTGAACTCAGAAAAGCTTGCAGATTATGATTCTGGATGTTGCCAGAAGGTTTATTGATCCTTTTTCTTACACCCCATCCCCTTAGCTATCATGTAAATGGACTGAAAAAATGCTTTGGAACGTTTTTCACGAAATCTCAATTTCCAATTGACCGATTTTCTTGAAATTTGGCATGAATTTTCTTTATATGGTAGGTACCAACAATTTTTTTTTTAAATTTTTTCTATTTTTAATAATTCTGAAAAGTTTACAAATAACTGAAAAAAACATTTTTTTTTGTAGTCGCCATTGTACAAGATTTTTTTTTATTTTCATTTTTCTGGTTTCTACCATAATAACATTTTTACTGATAAAGAATCTACCTTTTTTATATATTTCAGATAACCAGAAGGGTTGAAATCGTGGCAAGATAGACACGCTCTTTATCCCCCCCTCTTTTTAAACTGAGTGTAAATTCCTGAAATATACATGAATTTTTTTATAAAAATTTGGGAATTCTTAATATATAAATAAATAAATTACAAAAAATGCATACTTAAAATATAAATAAATAAGTTACAAAAAAATACATACTTAAAATATTATTTTTTTCATCGACGTCGGGCTTCTAGACTAGAATACCCCCTTAGAATATAAAAAAATGTTGTTTATATTTTGTACTATTTGTTTTTTTCTTCTTTAAATTGAATAGCTACAAGTATCTTTAATCATAAGAAACAATCGGATATTGTCACTAAAACTATTATTAAAATGGTTCCAAAGCATTTTTTCAGTAAATTTACTTGATAGCTAAGGGGATGGGGTGTGAACAAAAATTGGACCAATAAATCTCCTGGCAACATGCAGAATCATAATCTGCAAGCTTTTCTGAGTTCAAAACTATGTTCAGAATGCGGCACTCATATTTTGCACACTCAATTCCATCCATCGCTGGGTCTAATAGCCATCCTTTTCATAAGCGGTGCTATATTTTTGTCCGGTTATGTGAAAATAACGTGTGTTGTATTTTTGTCATTTCATTGGATAGAAAAATTAATTTTTCAAGTTTAACAACATTCGATAGTTAAATTTCTTCTTTTTAAAAGCAATTTTTTTAATAACTTTCAGCTTCAAAATATCTATAATTTTATTATTATTTTATTTACATAATTTTTTTTAATTTTATTTACTGTAAAATTACGGGATATTTCCCGTAATTTTTCAAGGCTTAAAATTGGAAATATTTTATAGTCCTCAATTAAAATGGATGACTCAGATAATTTTAATATCGGAATCCTGCAGATCCCTTCAAATCGTCAGACCATCTAATCCGTAAGCGATCTCTCCTCTCTTTTTCGAGGATATCTTTCGATGATTACTATACATATTACAGTGGATGATAGGCGATTTTGAGATTCCAGTGGTGGTCTGTTGCATTGGGAACCCAAATGCCTTCAGTGGCGACGCCCCCGCCTGCACAGTTAAGTGTGTTGGTGTAAACTAGCAGGTACCTACCAGGTACCAGGTGTGCAGGGAAGGCAGAAATTCGAGGAGGTGAGAAGTGCGAGGACTGGGGAATGTGCAAGGGGACACCGATAACATTTGGCGCGCGCTCCATGCCTCGTCAGGACGTGCGGGGCTGACAGCCAGCTGTGGAAATGGACAGATAAACTAGCAAGTAATGAAGAATTTTAGTAATAATAATAATAATAAAACGTTTATTCATCAATAGATTTTTTACAGTATATCTTATACATTTTGTTCTATTATCATTGAGTTTATTGATGAAAAGGTCACTGCTCAGCTACAATTCAGGATTTCTCCTGGAGTGCAGCTGGTTCTCAGCAGTGCTTCCAATATAGAAAGCAGATTTTTTTAAAAATAAAATTAAATTAAAATAAATACAAAAATTAAATTGCATAAAAAAATTAAATCAAATCCCTAATCCAACACACACAGTTTAATGCAATATAAAAAAATAATAGAAAATAGTTATTAAAAAAAAAAAAAAAAAAAAAAAATTAAAAACATTACCAAAGGTTGGTAATTGAAACAAGCGAGATGAGCCATTTTTTACGTCAACTCCACCCGGTGCCTTGGGGGAAAAACTGTGTGGAAGTTTTTTTGAGGAAAAAGGAGCCTAAGTTTTCGTAAGGAAAAAGCATGAGTGGTAGATTGGCATCTGGAGGTCAGTGTGTCCAGAAGTGAAGGAAGTATGAGAGGTCAACCGGCCTCTCCCGATAGACGTATCCTCCGGAAAGACCTGAATAAACTTCACCCTGTGAACCCGGGCACCACCAAACTTAGCGAACCATATGGGTTGACGTGGCGGAGGTTTTAGCTATCCAACAACTGGTTCCCTTGGCAGCGCGGTACTCATACCCGCCTACCAAATTGAATTGTTGATAGTCCTTCCAGTTTGGTTGTAGCACGGCGACATGCCGTTTCTCATTTTGTTTCTATTACGTAAGAATATGGTGTTTATTTTTATCTAGCATAGCATTAAATAAATAAAATGATAACATTTTATTTATACGCTTTCACGCTGGGTTTTAAATCCTCGACCTCCGGTCGCCAAATAAATTAAATTGCCGCTCTGCACGAAGGGACCACAAAAATCCCGTTTCCAGCACTGCTCGTAAGGACGAAATGAACGAGTCCAACCGTCGAAAATCTCAGTCCGCCCGCAGTTAGTCGCCAGGAGCTGGTGCGGCCCGACACTCGTGCAATAAACACTCTTCTTCGTCGGAAAACAATTACCACGCTAGAAATTATACAATCAGGGGTCATTATCATTCTCCTCACGGCTGAACGTCGATCAGTCGAATTATTGCTCGTCGCGTTCTGGTCGCCTTCGGCCCACTGACATTGTTTTCAATTTCAAATAAACGCGCGTTCTAGGACAAGGGACACTTTTCCCGCCAGAGGAAAGCGACGCCGCGGCGTCCACAACGTTTCCCGCCGTAATTAAGGTAAATTACATAAAATGACATATTATATTTACTAGTTGTTAGTTATTATCTATGAAAAATCAGGGATTGCAATTTGACTTGTCAAGGTGAAAATTGTGTGTTTTTTTTTATCTGCAGAATCTAAAAAAATATTAGCTGCTTTCTTTTAACCTCTTTCATTTAGTCCTCGACTATAGTCAGAATATTTGCTTTGCAATAAAATCCAAATAAATGGAATATTTCTGAACGCACCCAAAAAAGAAAAGCTTTTTTTAAATTTTTAAGTAATATCTCACACGAGTCTCGGCTGCTCCCGTCTGGAGCCAGTGAGACTTTGGCATCCCCAATTGGGGTATGTTGTGAGGCTGAAGGTTGTGGGGAGGGGAAGGATATAGGGATCCTCTTCCCCATATCCTTGTGGGAATTGGGGTGGGGAAGTACCTGGCTATTCAGATCTGGTCACCAAACACGGATAACGCCATTTCAAGCAACTTTTCAATTTTGAATTGTGGTCTTGCACCAGGGTGATCCATTCTGGAACGTGCCGCTAATATACTTCACATTTTTTCAAATGAATATTGTGAAATAACACAAATTATTCAAATAAAATTTATTTGCTCACGCAGGGATTCGATCCAGCGACCTTCGGATTGCGAGTCAAGAGCCTTACCGCTAGACTACGCCGGCCGTCTGATTTTGAAAGGCGATGAAATATGCTTTCAAATATTATAATTCTAAATTAACATTTAACTTTTTAAATATAAAAAAATTGAATACAAACAAAAAATTTTTAGAAATGGCTCACCTTTCGTTTATTCTAACTAAAATTTCTGATATCGAAAATAAATAAAAACGAATTTATTAGGCAAACGTTATCGATAACTCACCCTTTTGTCATTTTATCTAAAAATTATTCATAAAAAAATCGCAAAGTTACATTTTTTTTCAAATGCAGTCGTATAATATTTTGGATTCATAAAGATGCACAATTTAATTATTTTGCGGTTAACTTTTAGATTTGAATATCAAGCGAGGTGTTATCTCTTCTAACATCGTTTAGATCATATTTCTAACCAGTAAGGGGGACATAGGGTTAACTTAAGCTTGCATTCGTTCCCCTTTCAAAAAAGATAAGCAAAAGTTAAGTGAAATGCAAATTTAAAATACCTAATAAAACCAATTGTCTGTATTATAGGAAGGCAGATACTTTATCGCTTATCTGAACTTGAAAAATGTGCTTTTTTATATTTGATAAATTTATAGTTTTTTTCGTGTGAGCGTGTTTTTTTTTAATTACGCATGTGAGTAACGAAGTAAATGATTTGATAAACATCCCGCCTTCTTATATCGGAATCCCATATTGTTCATACCTACATATAAGTAACAGGCTTGCAGCATTGTCAATTTTTTTTTGTACTTAGATACTGATAAGTTCCGAAAATATTGTGAAAAATCAAGGATTATAAAACTTAACTTGCCCAGATCAAAACTGAGAAATTTTGTTCATTTGGAATCAAAATATATCTTCTTCTTCTCCTTGTGCCCTGTCCGTTCAACGAACATTGGATATCATGTAAGCTATGCGGACTTTGTTTACTGCAGACCGGCGCAGCTCTACGGTAGGCTGGCCAAACCACTGTCTTAGATTTTTCAGCCATCAGGTTCTCCTTCTTCCAGGGCCCCGTCTTCCGCCAATCTTTCCCTGCATTATGAGATGCAAGATCTCATACTTCTCTGGATGTCTCATCACATGTCCAAGATATTGATGTTTTCGGGTTTTTATAGTTTTAATAACGTCTTTTTCTTTATTCATCCGAACAATAACACCTTCATTCGTAACCCTGTCCATCCAGCTTATTTCATATATCATATATCGCACATTTTAAATATACTTAGAATAAAAATAATTATTTCGTAAAATATATTGTAGGTAGGCACTAACAGGATCTGAAAATATTACATTAATTTGACAATTTTCACAAGACAACGATATCAATTTTGAATATGCCACACTCGTACGTACGGACAAGTACATAAATTTAATTCTTTAATTCTCCAATGTTTTCCCTCTTTTTGATTGTCCACTGAGTGTTTTATCTTCTTTTTAAAATGTACGGTGAAACCTGTTTCATATTTTCTATCTACATAACTACCTATAGGTAAACAAAAAATCGTGTACATTGGTATTTTACGAATTTGGGTTTTCGGGTATATTCCTAAATTATGTCAACCGGATATCTTTGCGGTGTATTTACTTCAAATTTTAAAGTAAATTTGGAATACATTGCTATGTTATAGTTTCCTGAGTCAACAATGCTTTTAGTGCAAATATTCTACAACGCCTTTATGACACAGAATGCATTTCTTGCTAGATGCCATACTTTGAACACAGCAAACAACGAATAATGTGAATTCGCAATATTCTTCGTATTTCAATGCCCCAAATATTTATTTTGCGGTTATACTTTCCGGCAAGATTGAATAGAATTTTTTCATTAAAATATTATCGAATACAATCGACAATGGAGTATTTCCACGATTTGTTGACGAATAAATTATCTACAGCGAGTCAAAGTTACCCGTTTTTTTTAATTACCGCTAGAACGATATTTTGGGGGGGGGGCTATTGTGTGACGTCATTAGCACGGACGCTCACTGACAGTGTTTATTTATGCTGGACAAGCCGAGCGACGCTTGTGACGTCACAATCCGATTTGCCAACTACGGGCCGTTTTGATTTTGTCAGTTTTAGATCGTTTTTAAAATCAATAATATTGAATGAAAACATAAGAAACAAATATTTTAGTTGGATGATTAAAGTCAGAAAAATAATCTTTAAATATCAACAGAATCCCTCGTTTGTGGAAATACCCCTATTATTAGAAAAATCGAAATATTAAAATAGAGAATTTTTTTAATACTTTCTGAAAATTTCGTTTATTATTCGACAATGTTGTGGAGTCTTAAATATAAATTAGAGTCATAACTCCGCTATAATTAATCTTTATTTTTTTAATTTCTGAAATAATGTCTTCTTGAACAATTATAATTGTAAAATGTAGTTCTAATGGACACTCCAAACATATCAACGGTTCAGTTGATTAGTAAGAAACCTCCGAAAAATCTAAATTTGAGTTGAGTATGCAGTTATATGTAAAAGTGTACCCTCTATCTGGTACAATATTCAGATTACTCATAAACACCACCAAATCAAATACAATGCAGAAAAACTTATAGTGAATTAAACGAAAAGTTATGTCTTCTGGTTTAATGGTAGGATATTTCAAAATGACATACTAATGTACTGGGCTGTTATACCTCCCTGTGTTATTTTACAGCATATTTAATATGTTAAAAATAGGTACGGTAAATAATATTTTATTTATGGTGAGCATTAGAACATTGCTTTCCTCATTAATCTAAGACCATATCTTTCGATGGAATTGACGTCGAGACCTAAAACGAAAACTTTGAGTAATTTTCGCGACGCCAGTACTCAGTACGTATTCATCGTTCAAGAGTTTACTGATTCAATTCAACACAGGCTAGCCTAATGAGGCAGGTTACGAGAAACCCAAATTTATAATTATAAACCTCTATTCTTTAAGTACCTACTGTTTATATGTATATCGTTTTCTGTTATTAACTTTTGTACTCATGCAACTTTTAAACTATTGTACGATGTACTTTTTTTTGTAAGTAGTTATAAATCTTAAAATTTTTGCTCAATAAAGATATATTATTAATCTGCACACGAATAAATTTTGTGTTTTTTAGTCAAGATAAAACAGTTTTTCTTGACATTTCGAACAATAAATTTTATTTATTGATAATAAATAATATCGAGGGTCCCGAAAAACCATGCTGGATGTGCGATGTATAGCTTCGGAGTAGAGCTGTTTATGTTTCGATTCTGTATTTTTACTGTTTTGGAGATCAATAATTATAGAATAAAAACATATATATATAAGAAAACAATGTATATTTTATTTCATTTCATAAAAAAATTCGAAAATTCAGACTTTGAAATCAACAAAAAGGAATTAACATAAGCCAACAGCCCGATTTTTAATTTTTAGTAGATCCGACATTGTTCTTCGGGACCGTCGACATGATATAATCACGAATCTACGCCTCGACAATACATTATTTATCTGATAGTCGCTAATGCATTTTCAATAATGGCGGTGTTTTGGTTTCCTATCGAAAAGAAACAGGTCTTGAGATGTGATCAACATTAAGTATCGAATATCAGGTAGTGAGAAAATCAAATAATACAAAATGCCAAGTCTTCTCCATATGCCAAATGGACTTGTAACATTATTTAGTTGTGACAAACACCAAGTCAGGGCGATGCACCGCGCAGACGTTTGCACTATTTGTTGAAGTCATTTGTTGTTGTCATTACTGAGGTGATAATCCATTTAGATAATAGAAACAAATCGACCCGCAAAAACAAAGTTTTTGAAGTGAAAATTCCTCAGTCCCGTTGGAGTGATTTGAAATTCGGATGAAACGGAAATAACGCACTACAGCACCTGCGAAGCATCAAACTGCGCTCAAGGCTCCTATTGGTTGAGGCATAAAACGGAAACGACGATAGGTCTGCGCTCATTGGCCGCTTTGAGCGCGTCCCATAGCGCAGCGGTATAGTGCGTCGCATATCTCAGCGGCCAGAGAAATCCAGAGAACATTTTTTTTTGTAAATCAATATCCAATATTCAAACCACTTTAAAATAAACAAGCAAAAGAAAGCGACTTTCTAGTTTCAGTTCTATCGCGTGTGAATTACACAGTCTATTTTTTTTTCACTATAATGCGTCTATATATTTTTATTATGTAGTTGAACAGTTTCGACTTTTCATCATGGTCCTGCGCAACGAACCTTGCGGCCATCATTTCGTCCAATTTCAGAGAAATGCGTGTGTGTGCGCGTGTGTGTACTGTGTACGTGAGTGCCACCAAAAGTAGAAAAAATGAATTGTCATCGACAGCGAGTAGATCTGCAGAGTTTCAACTCGATCGGATAACGGGAAATAGGTTAATTTCCACTTCCAAGATTTGCATTCATTCATTCGTTCACGAAAAAAAAATCAAAATTCGAATTTATTTTTAAAAATATGAAACCGCGTGCACAACGTGTGTCGTCAATAACGTTCACCCAAACTATTGCAAATCGCATATCTATGCACAGCAGCGTTTGTTTCTACCAACAAATAAAAGGCATTGCGTTTTACCGCTTAATTTCTTGGTAGGTAGGTACTCCATTTGGTTTCCCCTATATTCGCCACAGGATCTACCGTGATTTCAGATGGGATCATAATCATAAACCAAACATTTTTTTCAAAAAACAGCACAGTAATGCATACAACCCTGCCTATAATACCTATTTACCATACTTGGTCGAAGCTATGTATCCAAGCTCGTTGATGTTCGATGGTTTTACGCTCATTTGAACCTGTAAAAACAAAGTTAGTCTTTTCCGCCCGATGCGTTTTCTTTCTTGGCGGTATATCTATGGCGGCTTGATTGTGTCGAGCTGCTCGAGTGTGTGGACGCAACGACGAGCATGATTAGAGTCATTATGTTCGATCGAGCCAAATATACCTACGTGTGTAGTTAAATTATATACCTACAAAAACACAAACTTTAGACGTTCGTTCCATTATTTATCAATTGTATCCATGCCATATGCATAAAGGGGTTTATATTTAAAAGTTTTTGTAAATTAAGCTTTTAGACAATGTTGGAAAATATTTTTACACGTCAAAACATGCACAACGCCCTTTTTACTGTACAAATAAAATCTTTGTCTTACGACTCGAGCTTTCCGTTGCTAACGATGGCAAATGCTAAAAATGTATACATGGTGCACTTGACTTACTTTGACCAATGATTCCTGACATGATGTGGAGTAAAAAATGTAAATGAAATATTGATCTCCGGTGACTTTATCCGGTGTTTTTGTTTTGTTTAAATTTTTTTCTTCAAACCAACAAAAAAATTTCTTCCACATGTTATCACTGATCACTCAGCCGAGTACCCCCCAACCCAACCCCCCACCCCGACCCTAACTATCCTATTCATACTAATTTTTTATGATTTAAGTTTAAAAAAAAAATAATAATAGGAAAAAAATTTCTATCACTTATTTTTTTTATGAATACCGCAAAAATCTAATGTTGATCTCTTAATCTTAATTTAATCAATTTAAATAGATAGATAGAGTGATTGAAAAATAAAAAGAAAAAAAAAGAAAAGAAAAGGAAAGAAAGGAAAAGAAAAGAAAAGAAAAAAAAAAAAAAAGAAAAAAAAGAAAAGAAAAGAAAAGAAAAGAAAAGAAAAGAAAAGAAAAGAAAAGAAAAGAAAAGAAAAGAAAAGAAAAGAAAAGAAAAGAAAAGAAAAGAAAAGAAAAGAAAATAAAATAAAAGAAAAGAAAAGAAAAGAAAAGAAAAGAAAAGAAAAGAAAAAAAAAAAAAAAAAAAAAAGAAAAGAAAAGAAAAAGAAAAGGAAAAGAAAAAAAAAGAAAAGAGATTACAAAAATAGAAGAACGATGAAAGAAAGAATTAAAAATAATTGAGTTGAAAAGAGAAAAGATACAGGCGTTGAGTGTGTTAATTCATTAAAAGTGTTATTCTTTTAAATTATTTTAATGCACTGGCAACACAGGCATCTGAAAAATTATCAAAAAATGTATTAAACAATGCACTGAATAAAGAAAAATTAAAAGTTATAAAAAATTTATACTATGTTCGTATTTCATTAGCATAACGTAAATCAATATTATTAGCAGGTTTTGCAAAAATAATGTCAGAGATATTATAAATATAATTATCTTCGGAGCAGGCAATGCTCCTGCAAATAAAAAGGCCGAAGGACAGCCGAAATTGAAGTCAATTAAAAAAGGTGCATTAAATTATTTTTTGAAGGATATGTAAAGGACGAGTAAGGGTAAAATAATTTGCATGATCTACGCCTCATCGAGTTATTCGCATAATTATTATAAAATAAATAAACAGATATACCTACAACGTTCTTCCTGTCCTTTAAAGGTTTAACCTCAGGCCTCGGGCATATTTTGTCAGAAGGTCGAAATATTTCAGCTTTACAATAAAATCCAACTAAATGCAAAATTAAAATGGTTTTTGAAAGGTGGTAAAATTAGCTTTAAAATTTAATGATTCGAAATAAACATATAATTTTTTTAAATTAAAAAAAAATTAATGCAAACATTAAAAAAATAAGAATGTCTTAAATAAGAACCTTACGTTTTTTATAACTAAAATTATAGTTAGTGAAAAAAATAGAAACAGACATTAGACAAATGTATTATAAACGTAATCGTAACCTCATTATTTGTCGTGCCATGTAAAAATAATTAATAAAAAATTCCGAAAAATTCATATTGTTTTTTTCAAATTGCGATCGGAAACTTTGGTTTCATAAGGTATTAAGGTATTTACTTATTTTTGTATGTGATATGTTTATTTTAATTATTGTGTGGTTAAATTTTTGATTTGAATATAAAACGTGGCGCTTTCTCTTTCCATCACCGTTTAGATCATATTTCTCACCAGAATAGTAAAGGAGACACAAAATTAGCTTGAGGAGTTAAAGAACCAAGGGGAATTAAACGAACCCTCGAATGTTGTTTACAGTCAAGTCAGGGGATGTAAATCAGTGGATATATACAAGTAAATACAAGACTATACGCTAAATAATAAGACAATTTTTTTTATTAGTGGGTCGGCTGGGCTATTTGTTATTTTTTACTGAAATAATTAGGAAAGTAGGAAAATTAAAAATTCAAAGAAATAAATAGGAAAATCAATAAAATTGATGTATGTATGTTTGTTACTCTTTCACGCGAAAACTATTGATTGGATTTTAACGAAACTTTACAATAATGTAGCTCGTACATCTTACTAATATTATAAACGCAAAAGTTTGTATGGATGAATTAGTTTGTTACTCATTCGCGCAAAAAATGCTGAACGGATTTTAATGAAACTTTACAATAATACAGCTCATACACCAGAATAACATGTAGGCTATATATAAGGGTAAGGTCTGGTGTTATGAAATTTGTATAAATGAAAATGTCTGTATTTCATATATTTTAGCGGCAGAGAGGAGAGGCAACGGGGAAGGGGAACAGGGGGAGATGGGGTTCGCGGAGAAGGAAGAGACGAGGGAGGGGAAAGGCGGGGAAGGTGGAAGGGAACGGGGACGCATAGGGAGAATCAATTTATTTTTTTGAATGGCTGTGCAGCGCATGCCGGGGACCAGCTAGTTCATTCTATAAAAACAATGGTTTAGTTTAGTGTCATTATGAATCTCTGGTGTTTTTTTAAATGTTTTAAAAATTAAAGCTAGCTTTATTTTTGTAGGAAGTTTTGTTGTTTGAGTAGTAGTGAAGTTATTTACCTAACGACTCTAACAAAACAAATATTCGTTTGCTATATTTACGAATATTTGCCGTGTTTCTGGTAACTGCTTGCTCCGTTTGCATTACACTATTGACATTCTTGGTAATGTCTTTAAATTATTTCCCTCAGAACCAAACAACCAGTTGTTATAAAAAATGGATGACACCACTTCATTTATCGCTTGTATTGTTCATCTTGTTCATTGTAAAAACTCATTCCTCCTTAACAGACCTGAGGAACTCCATTATGCTCGGTCTTAAGCGAATAAGTGTGGCTTAAATCTGGTTTTTGGAATTGATTTATTTTCCCGAAAAGATCACAATAATAAGTTTGAAATTATTTTGCCGTAAACCTGTTATTGGCTGACCGCCGAAAAATGTTCGTTGGAGCATTTTTCCGAAAGGACAGAACTAATTTGATCATTAATTTGATATGAACAACTTAAAATTAAAGATTCACGAATCTGAACAGCTATCCAATACAAAACCTGTCTGATAATATAATTATGTGGTGTATATACGAGTATAGGTAGGTATGATTGTTTATATTAACTCTTCGCAAACCGAGAAGTTAAACATTTATTAAGCACTATAGAAAGAGCATGCAAAAATATATACAACATACTGCTCCCAACCGCCTGGAGCCATTGAGACCATGGGAGGGGCATGTTGTGAGGCTGAAGGTATTGGGGAGGGGAAGGAGATAGGGCAGAGATAGATTTGGAAGTACCTGGCTATTCACAACTGGACACCAAACACGGCTAAAGCCATTTCAATCAACTTTTAAATTCAGAATGATGGTCTTACACCAGGGTGATACCTACCTACTTAGAGTAAATTTTGGTTGGTCATCTCAAAAACTATTACTAAATTCCACGATATTAATAAAAACCCCTGAGTTAATTTCGATAAACCATCTTCGTATTAATTTGTCTTCTCTTCTACTTTCTTATTTTATCTTCAGCTAGTTTCAGTATCTTTTTTAAACAAGATAAATATGAACAACTACCTACTCTCAATGAAAAAATAAAAGCCACAGAAAATAAAAACTGGGACTTGAAACCAGATCCTCTAGTTTTACCGGGACTGGCATCTCTACCAATTGATCTATTGCCACCAAATTATAAACCGTCATTTTTATCAATCTCGTACCTACTTACTTCAATTATTTATAATATTTTTGGCTTCAATCTTTTTCATGTTATTTCAAAGTTCTCCTCGAATGTTTTTACAACCTGGATGGTGTCTTCGATAAACTTATCAAAATTTTATTTATATGAGACATCTTTTGACTTTTCTATAAATCTAAAACGAATATTCGATTCATTAGAATTTACTTAGCTAAGTATTTAAACTTTGTAAACCCCATATGTAATATTTGACAATAGAAGAAGATAACATCAATAACTCTCAATTGAAATATGAAAGAGGTAAGGACATAGAACGTAAAATAAGGTAACGGTCGCAACTGGCTCACGAACCCAGATCCTCCAGTCTTATCGGGACTAACGTCTCTACCAATCGAGCTATTGGAATTTAACTTCTTTTAATTGAGTTTTTATTTGATTGTTCTCACTTAAGTTTGAACAATCTGCAAAAACTCAGAATGAATAAATAAAAATCGAACCAGGCGATATCGCTTCTTTAAGTGTTAAGTTTTAATTTGGCGGTCTCGGAGTCATTGACCTCGTGTTGTGATTGTGGCGTAGATTCCTCTCTAGACATCAGATAATGTTAAGCAATGTCACATAATGACACACCCATACCTAGGTATGTATCAGTGCTTTATATTATTTTTAATTGATAAACTAATGTTAAAGACAAGATTTTTATGCATAGCACAAAAGGATAACAATTATTATAAGAAATAAAATCATTAGCCCGAAACACTCTTCTACGTTGAAAAACCTCCTGAGAAAAGATACATGCCGCCGACGGGACTCGAACCCGCGTCCTTCTGATTTCCGGTCAACTGGTCTTATCCACTGAGCTACGTCGGCTTATCTCCTGTCCGCCAAATAATTCAATATATACTAGTGTTTCGTTCAACAATAATTACTGCTTATTACATTTTTCCACCTGCAAACAACCAACTTTATAATTTATATGAGAAAGGCATTGCAAGTGCTCAATCTCCCACTAGGTGGTGTCGAGACAAATTATGTCTATATTTTTTGGTAAAATACTTTAACTCGTCAAATATTAATAATTATTTTTAATTGATAAATAATAAAATTGGTTGTTTGCAGGTGGAAAATGTAATAAGCAGTAATTGTTGAATGAAACAACAGTATATTATGTTGAATTATTTGGCGGGCAGAAGACCGACGTAGCTTAGTGGATAAGAGCAGATTACCGGCAATCAGAAGGACGCGGGTTCGAGTCCCGTCGGCGGCATGTATCTTTTATCGGGAGATTTTTTCAATTTAGATGAGTGCTTCAGGCTAATTATTATTACTTATAATAATTGTTACTGCTATATATTCCGTTCTTGTACATGGTACAACTGTTACACTATGACACTGTTACATATATATTTGATTTTGACCTTATCAAGACCTTATCGACGCGGCCATCCTAATTAGTTAGTCAATTAAAATATGAATATTTTATACGTGCCATTAGGTGCAATAACCGATGTTATGTATCATCACTTCATGTAACGTAGGAATTTCGGTAAATTCTTCCACTCTGTAATTATTATTACACCATTCAGAATTGAAACATACATAACTTTTGGTGAGCAGATCTTAATAGTCAGCTACATCCCCACCTTCCTCTTTCCCATTTCCTTCCCCTCCACACTATTTACTGCCTCACAGCATACCCCAATTACATAGTCTCACTGGCTCCAGACGCGATCAGCTGGGACTCTAGTGAGCTAATCACATAAAAATATATTTTATTTATTTCGTAGGTATTATTCGTGTTATTACACGAAAATAAAGATTTCGGGGCGAATCTCAAAATTCATTACCTATTTTAATTTTTTTATATGGCCACAGCGGCCTTTTTCAAACTAAACTTAATTTTGGATTTGACGGCAGAATACCCAATCAAACTGAAAAAAATATTGTTTTAATCAAAAAAATATAGCAGATATCTCCTACGTTTATGTGCTATTTAATTTATTTATATTTTTAATTATAAATTATAGCCCATTAAAGAATTATTTAAACACACCCTTTGTACGATATTTAACTTTTTTATTTTATATTTCATTATATTTAAATAGTAGATTAGGCAAGATTTTATTTTTTAACAATTACCATTAACTCACAAAAAATTGTCAAAGATGTCTCTAAAATGGTGACCCGACAATTGGTCCGGCGACAATTGATCCTGCGACAGTCGGTCCGGCGACAGTTGGTCCGGCCGACAGTTCGTCCGGCCGACAGTTGGTCCGGTCTGATCCTTAAGAAGATTTTTTCTTCAAGTAAGTATGCAAAGAGGATATACAGCCGTACAACCAAAGTCGATATACTTGTATCTGAAGGCATCTTGAGTGAAAAAATCCGCTGTAAAAATATTTTTACTAACAATAAATTCGACTCTAACAAAATATGACATACTTATACGTGCAGTCGGCTTAGCAAAAAAACCGTTAAAGATTCCTTCTTGCATATAATATAACTTTTTTATCTGAATACAACACATGTGTCCCAATTGCTCCCAACCGTCTCCGGACCAATTGTCGTTGAACCTTTTAAAATATAGAAAAAATAATTCTTTAATAGCTTATAATTTAAAAATATAAACAAATAAAGTAGCACAAATCCTTACTAGATATTTTCTATACCTTTTAACAAAAAAATAATGTTTTCAGTTTAATTAAGTATTTTGGCCTCAAATCCAAAATTAGGTTTTTTATGAAAAAGCAGATGTGAGGCTAAATGGTGTGGGGACGAGAGGTGATGGGAAAGAGGTTGGGAAGTAGATAAGTACCTTTTTTTTTTTTACTTGAATACCTCACAAGAGTCCCAACTGCTCCCGTCTGAAGCCAGTGAGACTATGGCATCCCCAATTGGGGTATGTTTTGAGGCTGAGGGTAGTTAGGAGGGGAAGGAGATAGGGAAGAGGAAGGTGGGGAAGTACCTGGCTATTCAGATCTGGTCACCAAACACGGCTAATGCCGTTTCAAGCAACGTTTCAATTCTGAATGGTGGTCTTACACCAGGGCGATACAGAGAGTATCTTCCACTCTGGAACGTGCCGCAAATATACTATTTATTATTTTAAATGAATAAATTGTGAAATAACACAAATTAATCAAATAAAATTTATTTGCCACGCCGGGATTCGATCCCGCGACCTTCGGTGCGCGAGTCAAGCGTCTTACCGCTGCGCTACGCTACCTGGCAATCAAGCAACGTTTCGATTCGGAGTTATGGTATTTCACAAGTTTGATATTGAGAATATCAACGATTCTGGGATAATTCCACAAATAAGTAAAAATCGATCAAGAATGGAAAAGAGGTAGGCGATAAAACAAGACTGGCTTTGCCTTTGGTACTTAGTTAGGAATGTGTGCACAACGGTCTAATAACTGGTCTCGCGAATATGACATTCAATGTTCACCAAAACCGTTTTATGACCAAAAATTAGAATTGATTATCCAATAATTTACTACCCAGCTCCAGTCATCAGCAAAATAATGGCGACTGAAAAGCTTGTTTTTTGGCACGTTTTCAAGAATATGGGGTCCAGAAACTGTTGAATTTACATCACATAGGTTGTTTAAAAATTAATCTAAGTATTTTGTTTTATTTTTAAACTTTTTTCCAGCAACTAAGGGTTAAAAAAAACTTTTGGTGCCAGGTCCGAAGGATATTAAAAGTTTTTATACCGATAATTAAACCCCCGAGCGACCGATTTTTTTCCAAATTTGTCATAAAAAAATTCCAACTTTGGATTCGATTTAGGTACTCGAAAACGACAGCTCAAATAAACAAAGTTATACCACAAAATTCAAATGTGATGTAGTTTCACCAATTTGATGATGGAGTTTCTGGACATCACGTAAAACAAATAATTGTAATAAAATCATATTATGGACAGCGGTAGTCTAAATATTTTGTTTGCAAGGATGGTGGTGTGAGGTGTGACTCGCCGTGATGGCTTTACATCTTCTTCAAATATGTTATTATTCATGAACAACATATTAATCAATAAATTAACCGCTTCGTTTAAATTACCTTTAGTAGATTGGGGTTTGCTCAAAGTCGGCTGCTTATCACTTTTATTTTTCTGTCCCAAAATCGTATTATTCCATGAGGAATGGACGAGCTTAGGACCTCGACCATGCCCTTTGAATATTAATACAATTTAACACTTAGGATGCAAAAGATGACGAATATGGAATATTAATTTCTCGTATTTTTTGCCTTCAAGCTGATAATAGTTTTTGCAGGTAGTATGGTTTTGCAAGTAAACGTATTTACATGTCTACTGAATTTAGGCATATAATATTATAAACGCGAAAGTTTGTATGGATGTATGTGTGTTTGTTACTCTTTCATGCAAAAATTACTGTATGGATTTTAATGAAACTTTACAATAATGTAGCTCATACATCAGAATAACATAGAGGCTATATATAATGGTAAGCTCTGGCGTTATGAAGTTTGTATAAATGAAAATGTGTGTATTTCATATATTTTAGCGGCAGGGAGGAAAGGCAGGGGGAAGGGGGACGGGAGAGGTGGGGTTCGCGGAAAGGGAAGAGACGAGGGGGGAAGGCGGGGAAGGTGGAAGGGCATGGGGACGCACGGGAAAGAACATGCATGGAGAATCAATTTATTTGTTTGAATGGCATTGCAACGCATTCCGGGGACCAACTAGTTAATAATATCTAGGATTCTAAGGTATTTGGTAATACTGCAACATTCTGCGAGGTTAGTCTCCAACAAAGGGTATGGATATTAGAAAGACGGCATGTAAAGTGTGCCCGCGCGCTCCATGTGTGCCTTTTCGAGAATTTTACCGAGACTGCTGACATTGGCTGACGCCTCGGTCGCGCATTGAACTCCTGGTAAAACGTTGATAAAGCGTAGAAAAACCGTCAAATGCGTCGTTAAATTGCGTAAAAACAGTTCTGGGAAGACAATTGAGAAGAAAGACGGTACCTTTCACATTTAAGTGTTTAGACATTTTGTATTTTCTCGACGTTTTATTTTCAACTGCCATCGCAGAATCTCGTGAATGCCGAATGGCAATGGGTCAAATCAGTCAACTGCATTTATAATAATACACATTTACAAGCGAACCTTCATTATTTATTACACGTGTCACAGGTACACGTCTTTCATCATTTAATTCATTCACTTTTCAACATTTTTATTTCATTTCTTTTTTTATTGTTATTTTTTTTTTCTTTTCCTAAGAATTTAACTCTCTTTTTATGTGTGTTTCCGGGGTTAGTTGTACACTAGCCCCAGTCTCTATCCCCTTCACTTGCCAGGGACAAATTATGATAGCTACACTGGTTTTGCTAGTTTAATACGTTTCGAATTTTTTATACCGCTTCCTAATAATAATACACGTAGTTCCATGCACTTCAATAATTAATTTTAAACATTTATAATTTTGTAAACGAAGTTGTTATTTTGATTTAAACTTAACTCAGGTTTATCTGCCTAAATATGTAGAATGCATTTAAATAGTATAAAATTATGCTCAGCCGTTTCAATGATATTGCTGGAATAAAGCAAATTTTAACTATAGATTTATCGGTTCGGTCGTTGAAAGCATGAACCTTAAAATCTCTAGACAGTTATTCTACTATTCATAAATAATTTGAAGTTGTAGGGTGAGGGGAAAGATGTGTGAAAAATACCTTCACCTGCGTAATTTCTTTAATGACATGTTCCATTCCCTGTCTCATCAAATACCAACAAAACCGTACGCCGTTATAATTGCATAAACAATACATACCATTTTTATACCTCCACTTTGCGTCAATTCAAAATATATGTATCTCTTGGTTCGCAAAGCGCCAGATTCGGATCTGTTTGGAATTTGAGCACCAGTAAGATCAGCAGTCAGCGGCCCAAGATACTTTTCGTAATATAATATTATACTATCACAAACTCAATACTAAATCATTGGATGAATGGGGAGCGTGTTTCGAGACTTGTCACCAGGCGTAGGCAGATTTCAACTGCCTGAGTACATACGTACTAAGCACTAAGCCGTGCTTCGAGCTTTTTATTTTTGTCGCGGTTTCAAGAAATTATTCTGACAGTCACAATAAAGATTTATTTTATCCGACAAAACGTCTGGTTTACTAATGAGGTGTTCATATACGTTGTTTAACCCCTTTTGCATGATACAGCATTTCTAACAGAATTTCAGTGTTCCGGGAGAAGTGTATTTTTATTTACCTCGGCTCCACACAGGAGGCTCTTAAGAAAACAATTTCCCTCAGGGTCCATGTCAGCTGTGTGGAAGGTTTTTTTAGGGGGAGGAAGGAGAGGAAATTGTGAGAAGGAAAAAGGTATGAGGGGTGGTAGGAATCTGGGGTTAATGTGTCCAGTCCAGGAGAGACGGTTGTATAAACCCATCCCTTTCGGGATGACGGACGTAAATTGCCGATGGGCCGAGAAAGTCCGGCTGTAGAGGTCTAATAATAATAATAATAATAATAATAACATAGTATTATTATTATTATTATTATTAGCGCAGTTTTGTGATATTTCACTTCAAATGCGCTTAATTATAATAAGCTTAAAATTAATTATATAGTGTTCCTTATGAGTCCTTACAAAATTGATTAAATAATGTGAAACAAAGAATATACAGTATATACAAAGCAATTCCTGAAGAACAATATTAACAACAATAGTGAGTGCACATGACAATAGAATAGATATTGATCCCATTGAAACCATAACGGTGCCATTCAACAAGAATCATTAAAAACTAAAATATACTATAGAACAGGCCTAGGCCTAGGTCTAGGCCCTCAACCCTCAACCAATCTCTCCCGATTCGTCCCGTCGCGTATAGAAGGTTTGAAAACCGCCAAGACCAAGAAATTCGCCGCCAAGACCTAGGCAAACCTCACACGATGAACCCGGGTACCCCTATAAAATTACCAAACATATAGCGAACCACTTGGGGTGACCTATGGCAGGGGTGTTGGTTATCAAATAAACGATTCCCGGGAGGCGATAGCTACATCCGCCTCCTGAATTGAGAATATTGTATAGTTTGGGATAATACTTGTGTCACACCCACAGCTATAAAAGACAAAAGATCATTTGGCTCGGCCTATTTCAGCGCTCGCCATATATTCCACTAGGAATGTAAGTCGAGCGATATGCCAAAATACGTCAAGCCAAATGATCTTTTATCCTTTATAGATGTTTGTGACACAGGTCTAAACACGATTATGTTTGAGCACAAGTATTTTTTACCCCATGGATATCAAAATAGGAAAAACCTCTAGATTGCTATTACCTATTTAGATACATAGGCTTTTTCGATGTGTAATTATTGTTTTCTGCCACACCTCTCTTCGCGTGAGATCAAACGTGAGTCCTCGTTGTAAGGTAGGTACCTTCCTACTTAATTTAATTTGTACGTTTTCGGAGCTGTTGAGAAATTTACTAATTTCTGAGAATTTTTGCCAAAGGCTGCCGTCCATACTAATGTTCGATGCTCAATTTCGTTTGTTGTCATCAAAATCCACTGAATGAATACGATATACACATTATACATAGGTGGATTTAAACCAAATGAGGTTACTATCTTTCTTTAGCAGCCAATAAAAGTATGAATTATGAAAACGAAGACAATGTTAGTAGTTCTTAGTCTAAGTATTATACAGTTAAATATTACCGAAGGGGATAGGGCCGAATTAGACATCCTGGGTTTAATTCCCAGCTGCTCCCGTCTGGAGCCAGTGAGACTATGGCATCCCCAATTGGAGTGTGTTGTAAGGCTGAAGCTAGTGGGGAGATGGGGAAGTGAAAGGTGGGGAGGTACCTGGCTATTCAGATCTGGTAAATAAATACCTTCGAATTGCGAGTCAAGAGCCATACTACTAGACTATTAAACATTATGACGATAGAGCTAGAGCTGGAATAAAAGCGTTCTTCCTAGATCTGTAGTGTAAACGGTAATTCGTTTTCACCATTTACATCAAAAGAATACCAACGAACAAAACGAGGACAACAAGAACAAGAATTATAGCAGACTCTCTAGGGATGTTTAGATTAGACGAGCGAATGCTCATTGCCCATTTTTCAACAATCAGTAGAAGTGTTTACACCAAAATAATTTGCAAGAGCAGACTAATACGAGCATCAGCTCGTTTGGTCGAAATCCGTCTAAAGCATAGGTTCTCAACGTGGGCGATAACGCCCCCTTGGGGGCGTTTGAGACCTTCAGGGGGGCGGTAGAAGATCCAGAGACAATTGGGGGGCGTTGAGATGGCACAGGGGGGCGTTGGCAAGTAAAAAAATATGGTCTAAAAAAGACAAACAAAACACGCTTATCACATACTAATAAAGCAAAGTAAACTTTAATGGGTAATTTTTGTTATTGTGTGTATTTTAATCATTTTTATCACGTTTGCGAAAATTCATTCGAGAGTTCGGGAAGTGAATGAAAATTGAACTGATAGATTCCGTTACATTCAGATCTACATTAAATTTTATGAATGAAAATTTTAATTTGTTGATTGAATAATTTTTTTTTTAAATTTAAATCTTCCGACTTCACGATAAATATCTTATACATACATACATACAGGCGAAGTTAATAAAAAAAAGTTTGTAGCTATTAAATTATGATGATTTTTGTTAAATAACGGGATTTTTGCAATCCTGCAAGAATTCACAGTATTATCTGTGTATTGATCTAACTTGCTCAGTGTCGTCAATGCATTCGGGAGTCAACGAGTGAGCTTACATGCGTCGACAAGACAGCCCCTTAGCCCCCGATCCATTCTGTTCCTGCGTCGCCTTTGTCTCCGCGACAAGTCCGCGTTTTATTTCTGCACCGGGTGGCGTATTTACAAAACCTATACCGGTTCAGTCACGGCGGCGACTGAAATGGGATAGGTTTTGTTGTGCAAAACAAACAAACAATCGACAAACCTAATGCCATTTCAGTCGCCAACGCGCTTCGTTGCTCTATCTATCTGTTTCAGAGACTGTTATAGAGTAGCTTCTGTTGGTGTTGGTGCTGGTGCATTTCCATGGTTATATTATATTTATTTTGTAAATTTATAAAAACGTGTACAATTCATAGCTTGCATTATATTCTGAAAAGGTATGAAACTCATGGGTGAACTCAAACTATGATGGATCATAAGTGCAGTTGCAGTACATTTTGACACATAATTAAAACTAGCAATACATATTTTGTCATTAAGCGATGAAGCCTTCTAGGCTTCAAGATCATTTTAATATAATCCACCCGGATAAGAAAGACAAAGATGTGACCTATTTTCAAGACATGAAAAAGAATTACGAAATTCAGCCAACTATATCAAAACCAACCACATACTATTGGGGAAGATTTAATTTTACCAGCAGTAAAATAAGTAATAACCACTGTGCTCCATAAACCAGCTGCAGATATTATCCGAAAAATTCCTTTGAGCAATAGTTCTGTGCAAAGACGAATTGATGAAATGGCTGAAAACATTGAAGAATCATTGTGCAATCATCTGCAGTCTTGTCGATTTTCAATTCAGTGAGATTCGTCAAAGATGAGAAAATATGTCAAGAATTATTGTTTGTTTCAAATTTGGAAACAGATACAAAAGGAGAAACCATATTTAATACACTGGAAAAGTTTTGTGACGAAAAGAAAATTCCTTTAAATAATATTTTGTCACCTGCTATGGATGGCGCCCCAGCTAAGATAGGGCGTCACAAAGGCTTCATAGCATGCTTAAAAAAATAAAGTTCCTGACTTGCTTGCTGTGCATTGCGTAATTCATCGCTAGCATTTGGTTGCGAAAAATCTGAATGAACGCCTCCATACATCACTGCAATATGTTATCAGAGCAATTAATAAAATCGGAAGTAACTCATTGAATGACAGATTATTTGGTCAGCTTTGCATTGCCAATGATGAAGATTTCAAACGATTGCTGCTTCACACAGAGGTGCGCTGGCTGTCAAAAGGTTCATGTTTGACTCGATTTTACAATCTGTTTTAGTCTGTGATAGAGTTCCTGGGAAACCAAGACACAGAATTGCGCGACAACCTCACCTCATCGAAGAACGATATTGCGTACTTGACAGACCTGTATAAATGGTTTAATGATGTCAATCTCCAACTTCAAGGCGACGACTTAAATTTGATTAAGACAAAAAATTGTGTTGCAGCTTTTGTATCCAAACTGCTATTATACAAAAGAATTATCGGCAGACGGGAATTTAATAACTTTCCAAATTTATCAGCAGTATCATTTAAGAACGACGACTTGCTTGTTTACAGTCAACACTTAGAAAACCTCCAGAGTGATTTCAAGGAACGATTCCAGGATATTTTAAACATGGACATACCAGATTGGGTTTTGGATCCTTTTTAGAAGAAGAACTGACGACAAATGAGGAATTAAAAATTAAATTTAAGAATGGCTACCAAGAGTTTTGGCTGCAGAAGCCGATTTCGCAACTGTACCCAGGATTATGGTCGATAGTTCAACGATTTTTAATAGCATTCCCATCGTCCTATTTAGATGAACGTGGATTCAGTGCTGTAGCAACGTTGGTAACCAAAAAGAGAAATAGGCTCCATATTACTGAACGCGGCGACTTACTTTTGTTTTTAAGTAAAATCGAGCCTAATATAAACAAACTTCTTAAAACGCATCAAATTCAACCATCTCATTAAATAAGTTTTAAATTGAGTACTTTTTCAATGTTAATAAAAATACTTCTCGATATAATTAAGTACGCGCTTTAATTAACAATCTTCTTCTCAGAAATAGGATAGGAGCCATAACCCATCGCCCTCCACCCCCCCCCTTAAGATGGTATGTAAAAACAGTTGGGAGGCGCCAGAAAAAAAAATATTGTCAAAGGGGGCGGTGGGCAAAAAAAGGTTGAGAATCTATGGTCTAAAGTGTATTATGGGCCACTCCTCCATGTAAACTCAATTTTTTCCATATTTGTGGTGAATTTGGTAAAACATCTTGAAATATATACTGAAATTCTATATAAGCTGAATCAATTTCACTGTTTATCATACGTTTCTTCATTAAAATCGGTACAAATCACACTTCTATGAATTGCCCATTATTTGTTCAGAGCTGTAATCAGACGACCGTCAGAGACAATTTATAATAGAGAAGTCCAGTCCAATTATTTTATTTTTTTTTATGAATAATGACCTTCTAACTTAAATAACTGCATTTTTTTTTTTAGAGTTAGTTTTAATAGTTAAAATAATTGTCAAAGTTTCAATTTTTCAAGGTCCCTCAAAAACCCGCCAAATTTAAGATGTATTTTGTGACGTCATCAACAGTTCCATTTCATGTTTTTTAAGTTGGTCTCCTTGAATCTCACATAGATTTGCGCAGGCGCCGCCAGCCATCTTAACGCGTTGATTGGTCTATTTATGGTATAAGGCACCGCCATCTTTATTTCCAAGCCGTGCTGTAGACTTGGCGGGAAATCAAAATTCAAAGTAAAGAGGCCTATTTCCACAAGAAGCAAATAAATCATTCCAGCTCTGATTTTAAAGGTTCTAATAGAAAATGTTGGTGAATTTAATTTACAGTGAAGGCATGTATATTTCTTGTTTATAAATACTTACCTTTTTCATCTACACAAATCGTTTTGATTCATATTAATGAATATATATAGGTACATACCTAAATCTCATGGGTAAAAAGTAAAATAATTATTGTGGGAAGTAGATATTTTAGAATTTCATGGATAAATAGTAAAAGAATGATTTTTAGAAGTATGTATTAAATATAAAATATAAATAAATGAGTATTTACAGTATTTTGACTTCTGTCTTCATAACTAATATTGTCATCTATATTAATATTATGATATCGTACCAACAAATTTTCTAGTTGTGACCATAAACTCAATATCATAGTTTTAGGGAATAGCCACTTCAATTCACTATGAGAAAGTTAATTTGTTCCGACAAACACTTTGATATTCAGATGAGAGTCAACTACAACCTGAGAACTTGTTTAAAAATGTTTATCTACATTGCCAAAGTTTGTGACGTAAAAATATGTTCTGTCATTTATAGTTTTTACATTCCACTCACTGAGTTTAATTTTAATTTGCATATTTCTGACAAAATCACTGTAATCCACTATCGTGTCACTTTGAATGAAAAGTTCAACTTGTTCCTCGTGTCGGTATTTTATTTTTAACTTCCGATTTTCGGGATTCATTCTCTCCGTTGTCTTTTTCTTTGTTAAATAACTTGGCAAACCCTTAAAAATACTTGGTGTAGCTCCGATAGCCAATTTTGTTTTTTTAGGGTGAGTTATGATATCCTTTTTATCAAAATGATTGATGCAAACGGCAGCGAAAGCACCTGGAATCCAATTTTTGCGAGGAATAGCCCTGATCCATGACTGTCGGCGTTCTTTCTCCGCTGGAATTTTGAAGATGGTAACAGCACCATCCTTCTTCAGAGAACTGGCGTAATTCGTTTTGCACCCCGGAACACAACACTTATGAGGCATCTGAAAATAATATCCACTGATAAATATATTACGTATTTTCAAAACCAATAAAATTTCACTTGGAAAACAAATCAACAATCGAGTCGAAAGGAAGTGTCATTTGTAAGTTCCAACTAAAAACGTCGCAGCTTATGGATTAATTATCCTATTATTCTCTCAGAAAGCTCTACACATGTTATAAAATAGTACTATTATGTAGATTATATTATATTATCTAGTAAATTATAGAATTTCTAATGATAATCAGTACAGCTCCAAAGCTAAGCATCATCCGCCATTATGAAAAATGGTTGAAAGCATTATTACTACGTTAAAATCGTAAATATATTAAAAATGTCTTACCGTAACGATCGTATATTACCACCAACGTATTGCTTTACAAAATTTAAGTATTAATATTACAGAAATGTGATGAAAACTTTTAAATATCTGCTTCAATCAGTAGCACACACTCTTCTGACGCCTACACAATCCATACTGGCGCGTAGAAAAAAGTTACTATGAAGTCCCAAAAATAGGACTCTTTAAATGTCAGTTGGTTTTCTACAGCACGGCTTGGAAATAAAGATGGCGGTGTATAAGGGCAATGGCAATATGGCGACGGCGAGATCAGAAGCTTCGCAAAAATGACATGATGAATTTTACTTTTACAGTTTTATGTTTTTGAAGTTAATTCAGTTTTATGTTTTTGAAGTTAATTTACGTTTAAATGATCAATTCACTGTGATATTAGTGTAATTCATCATAAGTACCAATGCTACGTTACTTTTTTTTTCAGTTTTAGTCCTTTAAATAGTGTTTTGTTGGTGTATTTCCGTTGTACGATAGGTTTAAGGTTACGTCTGAAATTTTTTTTTTATGACTTTTCCGCGTGAATTTAATAAAACTTCCATAAAAGTAATATTATTTAATAATGTTAAAGACTAATGCATGTGTAAATAAATACAAAATACAGAAATCAACACATTAAATTGCGTAACACCGAATCCAAGATGTCATATTTTTAAAGTTATTTTTTCGGAATCATTAAAATATGTTTTTATCATTTTTAATTGTATGAACGAGATAAAAAGTGAAGTGACAGTTTTATTCCAAATTCATAAAGTAAGAGGACTGTATCTTTAAAATTTTTAATTTTCCTAAATTTTTCAACCATTTAATAGATTATGTTTACAGTCAGCTGTTTTTTTTTAATTTTTTCATTTTGAAACTTAAAATACTGCAATTTTCAAACGTGATCGTATATGTCAGATACAAAAATCTAAAAGGCAATTCTATTTAGTTTCTATAAAGGTATATGCTTTTACGACATCTTCAAAAATAAGAAATATATAGAACATTCGTTTGTGTCATACCTAAATTCCTATACAAATGACGTACAGCATAAATAAACCTGTCATTACAGTAATTACCATCGTGACGTCACTACACAGCATACCAACCTGACGCTGTGTTTTAACGAGAATATTAAAAATGCACTTTTTAATATTTTTTTAAAAACTGTACGTTTAATATTATTGAATAAAAGTTATATATTCAGAATCAGCGTTTATTGGTCTATATGAGCATATTTTTTTAAAGCCATAATATTTTTCACTGGAGTTCCTTATTTTGACATCCAAATAAATATTTAAATTTTGGTCTTCAGCGCGGGTCCATTTGAGTTCACGCGCCTATATTTGTCATCGGAACTCTTTTCACATTATGTAAATGTCATTTTTTGTGTCAAGAAGTGAATCAACCCGACCGATGGCCGCCAGTCACTCAGAACAAATTGTAAATCTGGGAGTGACAATCCTCAAACAGCTGATTGTTTGTCGATCTGGCGGATTCTTTTCTAATGACACCGAACCTTGGTTGGCTTTGTTCTGTTCGGGTCGATGGCTCCTTGTGCTTGTTGTCCTTTGCTGCTGATCACGGTGACAATTCATAAATACTTGCTCAGATCATCTCTCTGAGCCATATGTCATTCTTACTGTGGCGAACTTTTCAAAGTCTCCAGTTTTGACGTTTCGGTACGACCCATCTCATTGTTAATTCCATTTGCAAGATGGTTTTTTTATGAAAATCAGCAAGTAGTAAAAAAAGTATAAAATATCCCTCAAATCAAGAAGATTTTCGACAATTCATTTAACTGTTATGTACAGAGGGCCTTTATTATCAACCAGTCGATTCACAATAAACAATAAACAAACGTTCCTCATCAGAATAACGCTGCAGCTCTTTCAAAAGATGAGATACACATTGGAGGGTGTCCAACCACTTTCCCACGGCGTTCTAAGGAAACATATGGTTTCCTCCTTCACCGTGCACCTCAGGACTCTATTTTATTGAACGAAGCTACATTTATTTGAACGACTCTAGACCCTCCAATGTCCATGCGTACGGGGTTAGAAAGCAGTATGCAAGTACTTACATTAACATAATACAAAAGAATAATAAATGTTGCAGCCCGTGGAATGATTCGCCTGAAATCTATAGGATAAATAATGTATACAGATAAAAGTGTAAGTAAAAAGAAAAAAAAAGAAAAACAAGAGCTGCGCCCGTTTGAGGAAACCTGGAATAAGAGATGAGATACACAATGTACATAAGTTTGTTTCCTCCAAAGAAAAAAGTAATCATTTACCGCACCCTGACGTCTCCGTAGACCCCTAAAATACTATTAGCCATGACGATAATTTTGAAAGTATGGAATATAGTTACAAGGACAATATTGAAGTGTGAGTGAATTCTAAAAATTCTAAAAAACGTCAAACGTCACTGCGCTGATGGTTTGCTTTTGTTTTTAAACATATAATGTTGTAGCTTTTTCTTACACACTAAATAACAATAGTCGAAAATGAGACAAACGGTGAACGTGTTTTTTCATTACTTTTAAAAAGGGTTTTGAAATGCCACTAAGTTGATTTATAATGGAACCTCTTCTGTTTTTATTATTATCTGATCATTTTCGTGTATCAATTCCAATTGTGAAAATATTTTTTTAATTCGTTCTTTTTGTACATTCTTACGGATTTTTATGACTAATTATTGTATTGTGTGAAGACGGACCATTTAAAATTCTTTCTCTAGGTCGAAAAGGGTGCAACGATTAAAACATCTTTAAAAACATTTACATCTGCGTGAGTACACTTACCCCGTGTTACGTATTGGTATTTGGTGTGAAGGATCATTGTGAAAGCATTTCCGGAAGCATAAATTCCACTTCATACAATTATGGGACGTAATGTTTTGAATGACAGAATGATCACAAAAAGGTGTCGACGGGAAAATACCTTTAAGTAAAGATCATTCGGGCCACGCTGTAATTACAAATTCCCCGCAAGACCGTGGAAATATGTTCTTTGGTAACAATTTTACAGTCAAAGAAATTTTTTATCTCTGTTGCAACACTGAGTTACGTTGATTTTGATATAATTATAGTATTTATAGCCAAATGTAAAGTACAGTATAGCGTTGGCGGTCGGTGACTTTTTGTATAAGGGATGCTGAAGTATATACCTACCTTATATCAAATATAAATACCTACATTCTAGCCCACGAACAAGATGCGATTACTGACAAAAATAGTATGTCAAATTAGCTCTATAAATCCTTTATGCTTCACATCAATTATTACAGTTCTAAAATTAAATTAATTAAATAGATATTCGAAAGATATTTAACGCATCAATCGGAATCCGTTATTCAAGCCAAATTGTCAAAATGGTCGAGCGAACAAATTCTCTAAAACGTACCGAATTAAACCACGCGCTATGCTATTCTGTGAACTATGGCCACTATGGCGTTGGATGCTCCTATCCAAAGATATTGCAACATAAGGAGATGTGATATCCGCTGTTTTTAATAGGTAAGACTGCGCTTCCGGGTGTCGCCGGTGTTGTTAACCAATTAACGAATAAACTAAACGAACGAATAATTGACGAATAAACCAAACGAACGCTAAACTAAATGAACAAATTCTTTCCGTATTCAAACTATATTGTTAACCAATAATAATGCACACCTTCAAAAAATAAAGAAAATGAACAAATAGTAGTTCGGCGACATTCGCGCGGACATCATACATAGCACATCTCTTTTATATTTGAATATAGCAAAGGCTCCTATCGAATGCGTATACTGCTTCATCAAAACTTGGCAGGCAGAACTAAACCGCATGCACAAATATCAAACTTTTTCTAACATCGTAGATGCGGAATGGAGCAGAGAATCCACTGTTGCTGGTATTGGTGCGTTTACGCGACATTCGACACATTAGCATCAAGAATGGTGTTGATATTATATATTTCGGTCCGGTTCGCACGTCGCGTTTTGTTGTTTTTGGCCGCTTAGGTTGGGACGGTGTCGTTAAATTGCAGTATTTATTGCTGTTTACGGTTAGGAAAAAATAAGCTCAAAGTTTTTTTTAATGCTCAATAAATAAATAAAAATTATTATAATATTTATTATATGCCTCATAAGAAAGGGAAACGCCGCATCCACAGTATGTATGGAGGGACCCCGCCTGCAGTATACATAGGTAGGTGGATATATTATTGTTTTTTCCATCCATATTATGATAACTTCGGTGTACGTTCCCAGAAATTCTTTCCTACTATTTCGGTTTGGGACGAAAGCTTTAGTCGGTGAAGCAATTTCATTGGTAAACGAGCTACATTTTACGGAATTTTCTAGCCGACCAGTGAAGAAATTGCCGTAAAAAGTTGCTTGTTTTTCAAAACCTTTAATAATTTGTCATTGGAAAGCGGTGCGGTACCTACCTAAGTAAGAAAAACGTTTACGGTGTGTACTTAACTTCCTAAGTGCTGTCCGTCAAGAAAGTGTAGAAAAATTGCGGGCGCTGCGATCATTTATGGAAACAGGCAACACCAGGATGGTTTAGATTAAAATTAATGTATCTTTAAAAAGTACTACGGTTCAAGTGAATGTTTTTACAATACAATTTGTACATTACATTATTCTAAAGAAATTTATAATTCCTAAGAACC
Source organism: Limnephilus lunatus (assembly GCA_917563855.2). Taxonomy (NCBI): domain Eukaryota; kingdom Metazoa; phylum Arthropoda; class Insecta; order Trichoptera; family Limnephilidae; genus Limnephilus; species Limnephilus lunatus. Next base: position 75,555,457 of record OU830598.1, read on the forward strand.
TACCTAAGTAGCAAAAAAGTTAAGGTCTCCATGCGTGGTCCAGTCACCGGGAGGTCCAGGAGGTTCAGATTAGTCATGAGGGGTGAGGAAGATAACTCAGAATCGATATATTCGGCAGGACATGTTTCTGATTCGGGAACACGACTTTTTGCAAGCGACAAGACGAGACACGAGAATCGCTATCATAAATCGCGCATTTCGTGAGAACAATTCAGATGGTCGGTTGAGAGGTGCTTGACCCGTGGCTACCTACATAGATATAAGTTACCTTAAATGGAAATTATGTCTAGGGAGGTATATTCACTCTGCTTAGGTAACTATGTATATGATTATGTTGATACTTTTTTGTGAACACCGTACAGAGTACCAACTGCGCCCGGCTGTCCTGAACCAGTCCGGATAAAGTAGTTTGACATTGACCTGTGCTGTTATCAGTGATGAAGCTAAAGATAGTGGGGGGAGGGGGAGCAGGAGATGGGAAAAGGGAAGGGTTGGAACTTATATTACATACTATTATATGATAATATTGGAAAACAGCTAGCTACCTACCTACCTAACACATAAATGTTTTAATAATAGTTAATAGATTTTTAGAACACATATCTCCCTTAAACATTTGAAGTTTTTAAGCTCTTAAAAAAAAAGTTATTTTTGAAGATAATATCTAGACGCGTTCCACGCCGAAACGCAAATTATATAAAATTCCCTAGAGAGAAAAAAATCTCAAAAAAACAAGTTTGTTTCAGTTATTTTACAAGTTATAGTTGTGAAAAAAAAATCACAATGTTTCTTTAAATGATAGGTACTTAAGATATACGTTCCACCAGATTTTTGCTCTATTCTTTTTTTTTTTTTTTAATACATAAACGGCTATACTGCCTTTTATAAATTAACATATAATAGAGTACAAAAGTAAGAAAAATAATATCATTACATAATAGTAGTTTTAAACTTAAAAATAACATACAATCATTTTGTGTATCACAACAAAAAATAACAAAAAAAGAACAATGAGAAATATCATCATTTCATTTCAACATGTCCATATTGCGTATATAAAGTTACATTTTGGAAAAAATAATTTTTGAGTGCATATTCTAAACAAGTCGTATTTTATTAAACATTTTCGAAATTTTCGCATCAATTTTATCGCTTCAAATATTAGAGCACTCCTCTAACATTCGTAATTTCATATCTCTCTATCTTCTTCTTTTTGAGCTCGGATGCGGAGCCTTAACAGTCAACATATTCTTTCAGTTTCAGACAAGTCTAGTGTTAATTCTCACACCTATATCCAATGTCCGTGTCAATTTGTCCATCCATCTGCGCCTTACGTGACAAGATGGACAATGTGATTACTGATTAAACCTGGCTACCATTAATGCACATTTACACAATACATAACGATAACAGCAAACACCTTCTTGTGTTTCACGTAATCTCAATGTGCGGGTAATGCGAATTGCGCCATGAATGATTCTTGCAATTTAGGCACGAATCCCAAAACCACGCACGTACCCACTTGGACAAGTTTCAGGGTTTTGTTGGACGACCCGGATCTTTAATTTATTCTGAAAGTGTTGCCAGTACAATTAATCCTACTGAAGAATTAATATCATCTCTAAATTAAAAAAAAAAAAAAAAACACCGTGCTTCTAACCCGTGATCTCTGATTTCGTAGACAGGAACTTAACCGTCCGACCACGGAGGTCATCATATTAATTAATTTATTTTATTTGGAATATTTAACAAGGACCAAAATCCTTTGATTATATAATATATAATCAAAGCCAAAATCATACATATTGAGAGAAGCAATATAAAAGTACGGCCATCAATCCATTGACAAAATGTTCTCATCACGCGTTGAGTACCTATTAGTTAAAAAAAATGTATTATTATATAAAGTAGAAACGAGCAGAAAATTAATAATGTCAAGTTAAAAGTAAATAAACTGTAAAATCAAACAAGCATCAATTCTCCCAACCCCAAAATGTTAAAAATTACAATAGGCATTTCATTTATTAATATCTTAAAAATAATTAACATATTTAAAAAAGTACAAATCAACGAAAATGAAAATAAAAAGGTAAGCACGCCATGTTTGAATTTTATAGCTGATTAGGCAAATATACCTACCCACAGGGTGTTACAGGACGATTTACTTCATCCAGTTATTACTGACATTATTTTGAGTAAAAGAGAGAATGAAATTTTGGGAACTTGTTTTAAAAAAAAATTCAAATCCTAACAATTATTTTTCTTCTGCATGTGATGGTCACTCAGCCGAGCAATCTCTGAACCCCTCATCCTGACTACAACTAATTCAATACCTACTGATTTTCTATGTTTTAAATTGAAATAAAAATGTAACCGGGGAACAAAATTTTATTTAGTATTCAGAAAACTGTTTCTGAAAAAAAAGAAAAATAGAGATTTAGAAAATGAGATTAAAAGAACTTGGCATTCTCAGAATATAAAAATATTACCATTTGTTATTTCGGCTACTGGCATTATACCTAGCTCTCTCATTCAAAATTTAGGCGAATTAGATTTGTCAAAGAATTTATATATAAAAATGCAAAAGTCAGTCATTTTAAATACATGTAGGATTACGAAAGAAAATATTTATATTGAGGGATCAGTAGGATTTATCGGTCCAGTTGGGAGTTCCACCGAGCCGACCCCTCTGATATGAAAATATCTGGAGTCAGTGAATATTTTTTCCCATTTGGTCCCTGGTAGATTGACGCATTGTTCTTGTATTGTTTTGTATTTATTATACTTATATAGTGCACTTACATAGCGTGGATTGACTAGATAAATATTTGTGGATAAGTGTGTGAAAGGGTTTAGTTTTTCCTGTGAATTAACCCGGACATAAAATCTGGAGCACCAATAAAACATTTTTAACTCCAAATAATTTCAGGGATCACTGGAGTATGTTAAGTACGTCCTGTAACATCCTTTATTTCAATTTCATTGATCATACCATTTTCGTTATACCTACGACACGTGCAAGATAGAGGGTTGAAAATGGTACATTGTTGCTAAATGTTTATTGGTAAAATGTACATTATTGATAAAATGTTTCTAATACAAATATTTTATATTTTCTCTTTGGTCTAGTTCTTACATTAATTAGAAATTAGTCCTGATTCAATTATATTGTTTAATAATTTGCACGATAGGTACTTCGTAAATGTAAATACGTAAAGGTAAATATATTTGACGGCCGGCGTAGCGCAGCGGTAAGGGGCTTGACTCGCACACCGAAGGTCGCGGGATCGAATCCCGGCGTGGCAAATAAATTTTATTTGATTAATTTGTGTTATTTCACAATTTATTCATTTAAAATAATATTTAGTATATTTGCGGCACGTTCCAGAGTGGAAGATACTCCCTGTATCGCCCTGGTGTAAGACCACCATTCAGAATTGAAACTTTGCTTGAAATGGCATTAGCCGTATTTGGTGACCAGATCTGAATAGCCAGGTACTTCCCCACCTACCTCTTCCCTATCTCCTTCCCCTCCCCACTACCCTCAGCCTCACAACATCGCCAAATTGGGGATGCCATAGTCTCACTGGCTTCAGACGGGAGCAGTTGGGACGCTTGTGTGGTATTCATATAAAAAATAATAAATAAATTTTACACCGTTAGTGAGACTTCGTAGATAAAAGTATGGATTTTAATTGTCCGTTGTAAATATTTCAATCTTTCATTCAAATACCTCCGATCTCACGAAAGTTGGATTCAAGAACAAACACAGTTGACGAATTCCATTGTTGTTCAAGATTATGAAAATTTTATCCTGGAATAGTTACATAATAATCAGTAGTTCTGTTAGTCAACGTAAGGCTTGCTTGAAAAATAAATAGGATGGAGCAGATTTTCAAAACCGAAACGGAACGTAGAAACAAATTTATAGAAAGGTGAAAAATCGCATTTCGCTACGCTCAGATAGTTCCCCAGGATTATGACTGTTTCGGGAACATGTGTCATGTGTATTATGTACTTACCAAGTTACTTACCTACTATTAACACTTACCTATTTTTAAATCTTTCTGAGTCTTCTCCCTCGAGTTTTAAAAAGGGTAGTGGTAAATATTAACCCCATATTAATAGTTTTGTTTTCATTTAAACCATGCAAGCTACCTGTCTTTTATGAGTTGTTTGGGATGTTTATAGGAAAATTTATTGGATAACCATTTATTGGTTAACCAAAACCCCTGCCTTAAGGTCGCCCCAAGTAGTCAGTACCTTAGCACGGGTGCCAGATTCATGGCGGCGGATGAGTTCGCCCACCCATTGCGGTAGGCCGAATCGGGAGAGATTGCTTGAGGGAGACCTTTTCACCTCTCCAGCCGGACTCTCTCGATCGATGCACTTGCACCGCAGTGGGGAAGATGGGTTCATACGTCCGTCACTTCTGGACACATTTCCCCCCTTTCCTACCCATCTCGAACGAATACCTTTTTCCTTCCTAGAACTTCTTCTTCTTCCTTTCCGTATAAAGACGCTCCACACATTCACACAGCATCCCCAAAGATGACATGCCCTATGTGACTTTTTTCTCAGGACCTCCTGTGTGAAGCTAATGTAAAAAAACATAACCCGCCACTTCAACATTCCATGACTAAGAAGCCAATAAACGTGTTACAACACATATTTTTTGCGCATTTTATAAAACGTACCTACAAAACCACGAAACAAAGATTTAAATCAAGACTGAGTAAAATCGAGATTCAAAAGTTCTCGTAATGATGGGTTGATGAATAAGTTCATAGTGTATTTTGGTTTCCAAGGTGACAGTACCTTGAAAAGCTTTTTCATGTCAAGATCATGTAAATACCATCGTAGTTTGTTTATTGAAAAGGTATGCAGTTAATGTCTTAATTTGTAAAAAAAACATCGTGTTCAATTGTGGCTAAAACGAGGTGACAATAGAACAGCTAATATTTCCTATGTCTACTTTTATTTTATTAGACAACTAGCAGCTAAGATAATATGTTAAAAAAGGCTATCTTCAACCTCCGCCCTATATACACCTGGAGCTCTAGCATGGTGGAATAGATAATTTTACAATATCGGATCGATCGACTTTCACGAAATTGTAATTTAAAAACAAAAACAAAAATATGTTTTCGAAAAAGAAGCTATGTCGGTATGTTTTTATAATTTTGTAATTCTTTATGAGAATTGAGTTAGCAGCACTTTTCCTTAAATAATATTTTCTAATCAATTATGTAAAAGTATTAAGGCTCCGCATCCGAGCTTAAAAAGAAGATGGAGAGATATGAAATTACGAATGTTAATGGTGATGTAGGGTAAAAAAGGGTACAAAACGATGCGAAAATTGCGAAAATGTTTAATAACACACGTATCGTACGTATCTTAAGCCTCCGCAACCCGAATTTCTACCGATTTCTTACATATCTCCCTTAAACACTTTACGTTTTATAACTCTTAAAAAATAATATGTTGTTCTTGAAGATAATATCTAGCATTAGAATAATATCAGTTGTTTTGATTAGCATAATGTTTCACAGTGTTTTACTGTCATCTTATAATTTTGGGAGGTTTTTGACCAATTGACCTGAAAAAAGGACCGCCACTGGAACCAAATCTGTTTTTAACAATTTTTGGACCATACTTCCCGATTTTGGGAATTTTATATAATTACCCATTCGGCTCTACAAATGTATAGATATTATCTTAAAAAATAAAATATTTTTCTATGAACTTAAAGTGTTTAAAAAGTGTTGAAGAGAAATATGTTATAAATCGGTAGAAATTCGGAATGCGGGGGCGAGGGCTTAAAGCCAAGACATTTTATCTCCATTTTGGGCGAAATGAACATAGAATCAAATTTGTACGTGAACGAGTTAAATGTGCCTCTAACCCATATTATTATAATATATTTTTTACATTAGCTCCACACAGGAGGCCTTGAGGAAAATAATTCCCCTCAGGGCCTAAGTCATCTTTGGGGATGCTGTGTGGAGGGTCTTCTTAGGAAAGGAAGAAAAGGAAATTCTGGTAAGCAAAAGGGTATGAGGGGTGGGTGTGTCCAGGATTGACAGACGTATGAACCTATCCCTCCCATTGCGGTGCAAGGCGATGTTCCGAGAGACTCCCTGTCAAAGGGACTCCCTCAACCATCCTCTCCCGATCCGGCCTGCCATGGCAGCTTGTGGGTAGACGCATCCGCCGCCAAGACCCGGACAAACCTCACTCAATGAAGCCGGACACCCCTGCTAAGTCGCCAAACGTAGCGAAACACTTGGGGTGACCTATGGCAGAGGTGTTGGTTATCCAATAAATGGTTCCCGGGGCGGCGGTACCCATACGCGCCTCCCAAATTGATTTTACCAAACTCCAAAGATATTTACTTATTTCAATGCGTCGAAATTAAATTTTCCACGAGATTCAAATTTTCAACATCGTTTAATTGCTAGTATAATAATTTAATAAATCTTGATTGTAAGCCATTGCTTTAAAAATTTACTTGACTTATTCAACTCTCGTCCATCGGATTTCTTCTGGCATGGATATAGTATTTTGAACGTTGTTAATCAATCTTATGAAGAACATGATACTTATTATAATTGTAAAGTTACGCCTCATAAAGGGTAAGTAAAATAACCTTTATCCAATGAAATTGATTTAAGTAAACTCACAGCTACTTGCTACTTGTATTCCCCATAATAACCCAATACGGCAATGCAAACAGGGGCGGATATACGATGAATAAGCAGCAACTCCTTAGAATCCTATTTTGGAAAATGTAACTACGTAAATACAGATTTCGTCCTCATTATCCTTCTAATCACCGCCCTTTTGTTAAGATACTGAAAAGGTTAAATATTTTTGACGTCGCGTCGTCAGGTAAGGATAGTCATTTAGTAAAATCTTTAAACACGTATGTATTGCTGGAAAAATCAGGCCGTTTCGCCGTCATACTAGGGTATACGGGAAAGCTTCAATGCTTCATCAGAGAAAAATGAAACGCTTCAATGTGCCGTAAGGGAAAATTGGGACGCTTCAATTTATCGCTGGGAAAAATTGGGAAGCTTCGGAGTGTCGCTTGGAAAAAAATGATGCTTCGATGTATCGCTTGGGAGTATTGGGACACTTTAATGTATCGCCAATTAAAAATAGATTATTCAGAAAATTGGAAAGCTTCAATGTATCTTTAGAGAAAATTAGGACGCTATTGGTATTGCTAGAGTAAATTGGAACGCTGTTATTTAATCGCCAGAGAAAAATAGAATATGTTAATGTATCGATAGGGAATATTGGGATACTTCAATGTATCGCCAAAGAAAATTGGGACACTATTGTGTACTGCAAGAGTAAATTGGAACGCTGTTATTTATCGCCAGGGAATAATGTATCGGTAGGGAATATAGGGATGCTTCAATGAATCGCCAGAGAAAATTGGGACGCCATTATGTTTCACCAAGAAAAATTGAGACGCTTTTATATATCGCCAGGAAAATATAAAACATTTTAATGTATCGGCAGTAAAAAATATGATGCTTCAATGCACCGCTGGGAAAAACTGGGACTCTTCAATGTATCGTCAGATAAAATTCGGACGCTTCAATGTATCGCCAGAGAATATTGTGATTATATGTTTCCCAATTACCTTGCAAAACATTAAATAATCGAATGAAGAGCGTATAACCAGAGAAAACGAGAAATATGTCATTTTTAAATCAGTGTTTAGCGAATTGACTCTTTTCCACAAAAATTATAAATTGATTTCGAAAGATTGTTTTTTTTTTTATCTAGTAAGCGTATGTTTTAAATTTCGAGAAAAAATGTTTATTTTTAGTATAATAAGGTTATACCATAGTTCGTTGGCAGATTTGTTAAATTTAAAAAAAAAAAGTATTATACAACACCCCTTTCAAATCATATAATCATGCAGTAAAATAAATTAATACATTATCTGGTAAACTCATGTTACAAAATTTTAATTTTAGTATAAATAAAATCTTAAAAAAATATTTACATACATGTGTTTTTGGATGAAAATTGGTCCGTTTGTGTATTTATTTGCGCACTTACAAACTAATATATTTCAGATTTTTTAAAAATCTTATTTTGCTCAGACATTATTGAAAAATGATAAATATTTACGATTAAAAAATAATTACTAAAAGTACATAATTTTAATAGTTTTATCATCACGCCTTTCAGCATTTTTGGATGAAGGTATAAATTAAAGCAAATTTGAAATGAAATAAAATCGATATTGAGTGATAATTTTAAAAAGCTGGTACGGAGAGTAATTAATCTTTCTCATTGGAACCGCCCTGTACGATCGTAAGAACATCTATCGACGAAATGTGGATTTTCGGCCGCTGGCTGGTTAAACGCTATTAAATAATAATTGCGAAACATTAAATAATCAAATACTTTACCAGTAAGAAAAACGATTTATTTTACGGGCCCCTGGCTCAGGAGGTCCGCATAGTTTAAAGTGGTCACGTACCTGTCAGGATATATGGAAGTTGGTGGTGCGGATGGGACAATGCTGGATTTTGAAGTTCAAGCGAAACCGGTCCAGCACCACACCTTGACATTTAGGGCCTCCAACCAGCAGCTGAGTAATTGCTCGTATCTCACTCAATCTCTATAGGCGGGCTCAGTTCATTAACGGCCACGATTACTTGGATAATCGGTGCTCTAGCAGTTAGAGTGCTGGCTTAAGTTGTAGATGTTGTGGATTTAATTTACAAGCAAAATGTTATACTCAATTGAGCACTTCAAAAGTGTCCCAACTGCTTTTAACAGTAGGACTATGACATTCTTTATTTGGTTATACACTGTTTCCAGAAAACTAGTAGTACCTACAAGCGGGAACATTCGGAGCCGATTTTATTGATTTTAGCATTCGTTTTTGAGTTGATCGAGTCCAATCGAATAATTAAAAAAGTTTTTATTTTCCAAAGATTACCGTTAGCTTTTTGAACTGTGATCTATAGCTGGACTATTAAAAAGCAGAATCTTAGAACATGGAATTTTGTAGCTGTGGCATCGGAAAAACTGATCTATTGTAGATATCGATTTTTAATAAATTCGTAAAAGTGCCAATATCTCGAAAACTAACGATTTTTTTCTGAATTCATGTTATAATATTCTGTTTCGTAATGATTGGCCTATCAGCTCTCCAAATGATAACGTTTAGTTTTGGAACACTTTTGTATAAATAGTAAGTATAAAGTAGGACACAATAACAACTTTGTCTTTGAATAATATCTACAATAACACTTTTGTACATACAGTAAGTATAAAGTAAGACACAATAACAACTTTGTCATGAATAATACAATAACAACTTTGAAAATATAGTTATATATATTTTTTTAAATTCTTTTTAAGGCGTAATGTTCACCACAGTAAGCCAAGGAACTACAAGCATTCAATATGATTCAGTAGTATTTACGCCATAAATTAATAATGTTGGCACATGTAATGTACATTGTTACGAACTAACCATACTCATCTATACAATGAAAATTTTTAGTAACGCAGCAACGTTTTTTCTTTGTTGATTTTTTTCAAATTTCAATAGTATAGGTAAATCATTTAAAAGATACCCTTACATGTGCAGTTGTGTAATAGATAAATACAAAATATTAAATTTAACGAAAATTTTATTTTTGTTCGGAAGCTGAAGAATGAAACTAAAAAAAACATGAAAAGAACATCACCGAATTAAATGGCTAATCCTAATTTAAGGCGAAGGTCAATGCTAAATAACTATTTTAGATTATTCTTTACTACGAATCGGTTTACATTACAAATGCAAAAAAAATGCTTTGGATAAATTGAAGTTTTTCCTACGGTTTCCATTAAGTAGTATGATTAAAAGAAAGTGGTTAATTATCTTTCAAAAAATATAAGCGTAAACAACTAAAAAATGTATTTTTCATAAAAAAATTATGAACGGCACAAGAAACAACATTTAAAAAATATCATTTTATGGCTAAAATTATCTGTGACAATTTCCATTGTTTAACTTTTTTTCTTTCTTGTAAAATTATTAACAAAATTTAAATGCGCATAAAATCATGACCTTTCAGACACCGTTTGCCAAGTGATTTTTATGCCTATTAGGTACTACCCATATTCGTGGCGATATAGGGCACACTAAGAATACATACATTTTTGGCTTGTGGCTTCCTCTGAAGAACGTCGAATCACTACTACAGTAGGTATATTTGGGCATTTGCGAGATAAGAAGTTATTTCAGGGGGTTTTCCAAAATATCTCGAAATTTTTTAAGGAAACTTTCGATACCATCTGTGTGCACAAATATCTTCAAACGTGTCACGTGTTTTTCCTGTACATATTTATACAATACAATACATAAGTACAATGAAAAGGTAGAGTCCAACCAAACATTCAGAGTGGATATGGTTTCGGCAAAAGTTGTGTTATGGTATAAGTATGTTTCCTTCCCCTCCCCACTCCCCTCAGCTTCACAACACCCCATGCCATGGTCCCTTTGGCTCCGGGCAGTTGGTACTTTTGTGCGGTATTCACATAAAAACGCCCATTTCCTATTAGGAGACGTAGAAGATTTTTTTTCAATTACTTATCTTTTTCAGTTTGGACCGAGGTTTAAAATACTGATTTATTTTTAACTTAATGAGTAAAACCTCAAGGTTTAATTAAAAATACTGTTTCGATCGGTATTTAAATAGCGGTGAGCCAAATTAAATTTATTCAAGTACCTACTCGGCTATTGTGTGTGGTAATGCTGGTAATAGATGACACGATTTGAATCATTTACCGTTTGGAAGTCTCTCGAACACTATGGTAATCTACAGCAGACACGCGCTGGCGTAGGTCGCTGGCAGAGAATTAATAGATGACATCTAGAAATAATTGGAGGCCGATTTGATTCAGTGTTTTTGTTTTTGCCAGGGTTGAGGTGGTTTTTGCGTAAATAATTAGTTAGGTACGCATCAATTTTTAGAATTTGAATACCTCCGAGTACCTCCCTCGTACACCCCTCGTACACGAGGGCTCCTAGCACAAGCACATCGATAAAGATTTTTTCGACGATGTCAACATTCCTGAATCAGCAGATCGCCAACGAACGAAGACACATCGACTAAATTTACATTAAAGTCATCTGCCAACAAAGTTCAAAATTTATGCGAAAACTTAATAAACACCAACGCAAACATTAGATTTTATTTTATTTATTTATTAGAGATAAAATATTACAAAGTTATTACATAACATTTATAATACATTACTCCCAATGAGTTTAATAAAACTCATTTCGGGAAGGACAACATTATACATCTAAAAGAAAATTATTTTTACACAAGAACACGAAGATCATTGAACAGTACATAGATTTTTAAACGGACTAGACCCAATTGATACAGGTAATTGAAGAATATACATACAAGAGTTACAAAGGAAGACAGCTAAATTCGTCACTGATTAATAAAGTTGCTGAGAAAATATCCTTTTAGATCCTTTGCCAATTTTTTTGTTTGTTTGATGCTGCATGTTTTAGGACTTTAGGTAATGCGTTGTAGTGCGTATGTGCGACGTATTGTAAGGAGTTAATTCCAAATTTTCAAAAACGATCACAAAATCAAATACACCTGAGTAGATGACGATAGATGTAATTGATTTTGTGATCGTGTTTTGTGCTGGTGTATATCGGAATTAAAGGCTGGTTTAGTGTTGGTGTGTGAGTATTGAATTATTAGTAGGATGGCAGTGGTGATGCTATATTTTGGCAGAATGGTAAAGGGAAGTATTTGTGTCAGTGAGTATATATCTTTGACATGTGTATCCCATGGTAGGTGGTATATATTTCTTATGGCTCTATTTTGGATTACTTGTATTTCGGATATTTGTTTCTTAGCAATGGTGCCCCAGATATCAACCAGATAACTTAGAACTTTTCATATAGAAAGAAGTCAAAATCACATAAGTCATTACATTACTATAGAGATCGGTGAAGATCTTCCAAGAAATGTTGACTTGTGCCACACGCAGCTATAAAATTTGTAGCGTATTTCGGCATATCGCTCGCCGTACATTCCCAATGGGAATATATGGCGAGCGATATGCTGAAATAGGCCATGCTACATATTTTATAGCTGCGTGTGACATAGGTCTAAAAGAAGAGGAAAATGTGTTCAAATTGAAGAAAGGTATACCGAAATAACATGTTTAGTTTTTTTGTGTTATACTGTAGTTTGGAACTTATATTTATTTATATGTTGCTGTGTTTATATTTATTAGCACATATTATAAGTCACGTAGATAAATATTTAAATATGTGTTCAGCTCATTTAAAAAAATCTTTAATGCACCAGTGAAATGTATGCTTAATGGCGAACATGGTACGATCATCGAAATAAAATAAATCAATATTTGGATTCTGATTGTGTTGTTATTTATTACGTTATTATCTTTGCCGTTATTATCATAACAATCAAGCGACAAAAGCAAACAGTTTAACAAGAAACATGTGATTTGAGATTTGACATGTATGTAAATACCGATTTAAATTTGTTTGTATTAAATGCCATGCCGATTTGAGTGCGCCTACTTACTGTCTGCAACACTACATGTTTGTTACGAATATTGAGAGCTTTTATTTTTAAGGCGCCGATGCGTGACATTAACTAATTTTATCAGTAAGAGAATAAAACTATTTGTTTTCTATTCCGGCGTGTGGAAAAGCAGTGCAATCCCGCACATTCCATAAGATTGCTAAATTCTTAAACATAAAAATATACAAATTCAATGAAAAATTGTAAAAAAAAACACATAATTAGATAGAACATACATTTTCGAGGCGTACCTATTGGTACGTGTACAATGTACAATGTACAGTCTCCGTTGAATGTAAGGGCAATTGTTTTGGATTGGTATCTACCCCCAGTATCTCTCTGGTGAAAGACCATCAATATATTGAATTATATTAAACTCTGCTTAAAGGCGATATTAGCAGTCCACAATGGAGAGATAATATCAACTCTGATACCAACGTGTATGAAATTGAGGCATTTTATTTATTTTATTTTTATTTATTTATTTAAACGCCATAAAATGGCTTTTACATTAAAGTGTTACATGAGATTAAAAGTATACAGAGATACACAGGAAGGTGTCAGTATTATATTAAGAACAAAATAAGAATGTACAAGTATACAAATGTAATATCGCTGAAGTGATACAGTTGTTATTGTAAGTACAATGAGATAAAATTGAAAAGAAATACAAAATAAATATGTAGTCGCACAATAGAAAAAGAATATACTAGGGTTATATAAGACCTGACATACAACAAAGTACCAAGTAAGCTATAAATATTGAAATTTGATGAATTGGAATACGTGTTAGTAGGTATCCAAGTAATGTTATAGCAAGTTATTGCAAAAGGTATACATGATTTTAATTCTAATCTGTTATTCACAGTTGTAACTGCAGAAGGAAGCAAGTCAGACAAATGGCCTAACTAATTATTAGGGCTCAGGCTACAGTAGATTCAGCAAATTATTGTCACAATATTACACAAAACAGGATTACAAACATACTCGAAGCATACCGGTTTGCAGTGGTTTAAAACATTTTTTTAGCGATTAATAAATAATTTCATTTAGGGTAGACTGGGGACGATTGAAACATGTTATGATTGAAACATCTCAATTTTCTCGAAAACTATAATACCTAAGAGTGTGATACAATACTCGAAACTCCGTCAGGTCTGTTGGGACGTTTCTACAAAAGCGCAGTAGCCGGCGAGTGACTCAATCGTGCATAGGGGACATTATTGAATTTCGCACTAAAACTTAAATATTTAAGACATTATTGTTTATCTTATAACTCATTTTACTCTCGCAGCTTGACGAAATGTTTCATTACATTATCTTCTTTATCTATTTAAGAGTGTTTATAATGCATTTGCGTGGCGTTAATTTCTATTTAAAAGGCATGTTTTTGACTTTGAAGCAGAAAATGCAGCGTGGGGATGTTTGAAACAACTCGTGTGGGGATGATTGCAACGTTTCAATCATAACCATGTTTCAATCGTCCACACTGAGAGAAAATTTAAAAGTTATAATGAAAAAAGGTCAGAAATTTAAATCATTAAGTATTATTCAAATTCAAATCATTAAGTCTAATGTACTTCTGTGATCTTGAATGGTGAACTTCTGTGATCTTGGTTGATGAAGTCGATCTCATTCGACCACATTCGACGTCACACACCCTCTCGTGATAATTTCGTAATAACATATCTTTATTGATTTTCTTACATTTATAACTAAAAAAAATCAACGTTAATAGTATACATTGTTTTTTCAATTATGTAAGTACAGAACAACATAGAAAAAAATTATGTTATGAAGAAAGTGAGTTCCCCTTCTCAAGAAACCGAGGTTGCAAACTATGCTAAAAAAACAGCCAACATTTACCTATTTTGGGCTATCTTCAAAAGATTTAAGACAATTGGCATTTGATTTGTCCACACAAGGCCAGATTCATGGTACACAATGGGATGGCCGGAATAGAATGGCTCCGAGGATTTTTGCGCGCCATCCAGAATTTATTATCTATAAGATGTGCCCAAGCCACGAGTAGGTATGGCACAAGCAACAAGTTTTAATTGACATAATGTTGATGAATTTTTCAACAATTTAGCGAACGTTATGGATAGTTTTAAATGTGAACCAAAGGACGTCTATAACGTAGATGAGACCGGTGTCACAACTGTTCAAAAACCTAATCGGTTTATAGCCAGGAGAGGAACTCGGCAAGTAGATGCAGTAACGTCGGCCGAACGAGGAATTTTCATAACTGTCTGTAGCGGCAAATGCAATTGGCAACTCAATTCCGCCGATGTTCACATTTCTACGTATCAATTAAGCCATTTCTTAAAAGAGAGTCCAATTGGTAGTATCGGTACCACGAACAAATCTGTCTGGATCATGGAGGAACGAATAGATTATATATATATATTCCTTCCTCCGTGGTCTGGATACAAGAAGAAGATTTTACCAAATTTCTTATTCATTTTCAAAAATTCACCATTTCGTCCTTAGATCGCAAAGTTCTTTTATAACTTGATAATCATTCATCGCGGTCGAATCCTACGAAATAAAAAAAGAATATTATTTTTTAAAATCAATATTTAGTCTTCAAACCATTCCAAAATGAACAGGCAAAAAAAAAAAAACACCTAGAGACTCCGAAGAAGAAACCACAAACAAGATGACCAATGTATAGGAAAAGGTGCACTGGAATCCGAGGACAAAAATATGAAAAAAAATCACCCTTCACATTGATAAAAAAGTGCTTCGTAGTCTCCACTCTTGTCTACTTTGGTTTTCTGTATATTTCACTTCTACCGCATGTGAATTGCACATCCAGATTTTTCTTTTCTTTTAATAGATAATATTTACTTGTTTAATAGATTTTAATGCCACTTAACAGATTATTTAAAAAAAAATCTAAAATATTGCGATATTTTGTATAATGATGTCACATCCCAAACCATAAATTCAATAAATTTTTATTTTTTCGACTTCTTAATTGTTGAATTTTACACACAAAAAATGCTCTTAATTCAGAGGTAAATTCTACATTGTTATGATTGAAACAGTGTGATGGTTGAAACAAGCACTTTTGTATGAAAGCAAAAAACTTATTTTTAATACCGTTCTATTCTGCTCCAGGGTAATATCGCAGTAAAAGTATGTTGATTATGCCAAATACTCATAATAAGTATAACTAAGAGCACGTAAACATTAATAATAAAAAATATATTTAAAGTTGTTTCATTTCAAGACATTTATGTTTATAATTTTTTAAATACTTGTGATATGTTTAATCACTATTCATGATCTCATTGAGTACTGTTTTAATAATGAAAATGTTGAACATTGATTAAAATTATTCCAATTATTCCATAGATATTTAGAGTGTTTCAATTATCCCCACATACTGTTTCAATCGTCCACACTATGGGGATAATTGAAACAGTTTTCCCCATCGTCTTTAAGTGGTCATTGTAGCTTACCTGTACGAGTTGTGGCCATACAATAAATTTAATTTGATAACTAGATAAATCATAGAACATCTGGTATAAACATCTTGTATCGAACGTGTCGACGAAAGCGTATGACAACCCTGAGAATTCAAGAATGGAATTTACGCTTCCACATAATACCGTGCCGCTGCGCGTTACCCCTTCCAATAACCTACGAAACAAAGGGAGTGCTCTCATTGGCCAACGAAACACTGTGCATTTGGAATGATGTCTACAATGCTATTACATTCTACAATTAACTTATCAATTGAAAACATAAACGCAATTGATAATAAATACATGCTGCAGCATCATTGGACTCGAAAACACATCTGAATAACCACGTAATACTTCCACCAGGGACCCCAGACAGCAATGATCAAAATCAAGGAAATGATTGAGTATTTACGTTATCCCCACCCTGCTACCAGACGCGGCGCCATTGGTCAATGCTGAACAAAGGAAATGTTTGAATCGTAAATATTTACGACAGCCAATTTACATTCCGAAAAACTCGGAGCTAAATTTCGGGAAATCGGGAATAATTTGAATCAAGAAATATATATCATCACCTAAAAATAGGTATATACTACAATAACACCTCAAAAAACTGTCGTCTACCAGTGATTATTGCACTTTAAGAAAATATTTACTTCTAGATATTGTATCTTGTATCACATTTGTAAACTTGTACCTTTTCTTGTTGAAACAATAAAAATTATGTGAGACTTCGGTTTATTGGAACAGGACTGTCTTGGCAAAGGTTATCACACAGATTTTTAACACATCTGCTCGAAAATCATAGCGATTGGGAAAAATACGTAAACGCAAGCACCCTTCAGAAACAGGGAGGTTCTGTGTTCCAAAAGTCCAACCCGGATTTGCCCTATAAAACAAACGGCAAACCGGTAGGAAATCAGTTCAAAAACTACCAGCCAAGAAGTCACAAGTCTCCAAGAAACTGAAGTCTCCAAGTTCTAACCTACTTTAAAAGTGTTTTTTAATCAGTTTAAATTCTGTTCTACCTTTCTCTCAGTATCCCATTATCCTGACCCCAACAGTCTCCAAAAGTCTCCAAAAGTCTGCAAGTCTTTTAAGTGTTTTTACAACAGTTATAGAGTCAGTTTTTGCTAATTTAACTTAGAATCATTAAATCCAGAAGTTAAGGACATTGGCGTGCCAAGTTGTGTCCAGCTCCCTATTTTTGCAATTTGTGTACAAAACGTCTAGTACATTTGGTCCTTCGAGCCGGATCTACACATAACACGCCTTCAGTCTTACCCAGTGGAAATGCCGTCTCTTCGCAGTGGCCGTAAGACCCCGACATCTTCTGATACATCGCTGTCTAAATCTAAACCTGACGCCCCGGGGACAAGCCGAAATATGCCAGTGGCGCCCCTACGGACCCCGGGCCCACACACCGTAGACACCGATGAGACGCCATCTAGAGGACCCCGCCAGGTCCACGATCTATCTAGTGCGAGCCCAGCCAGGAACTCTGATCTCATCACGCTTGACCGACCAGCTCCAGAATCTGTCTCCGAGAGCCTCCACGAATCCAACAGTAAAAGCAGCGAAACAACTTCTGAATCAACTGAAGACTCCCTACGATTACTGCGCCGAGAGATGCGCATTCGGGACAGACGTCACGCCAAGCAGACAGCCAATCTGCTCGCAGCCCTGAACGCTGCGACACGCCAAGCAGTCAGCCAACCTGCCGAGGAGCCAGCACCAACCAGCCCGACCCTGCGAGCCAACCTCGGTCAGGCAGTAATTCAAGTCCAGGCACCAACCGGCCCGTTTACTAACGAGTTCGCAACGAGATATGCCACTCAAGTACACACGTCAGACGGCCCGTCAACCGGAGAGTTTGCAACTAGATATGCAACAACTCAAGTGCCCGCACCAACCGGCCCTTCTGCTAATGAGTTCGCAACGAGATATGCCACTCAAGTACACACGTCAGACGGTCCGTCAACCGGAGAGTTTGCAACTAGATATGCAACAACTCAAGTGCCCGCACCAACCGGCCCTTCTGCTAATGAGTTCGCAACGAGATATGCCACTCAAGTAAACAAGCCAGCCGGAGAGTTTGCAACGAGATATGCAACAACTCAAGTGCACGCACCGACCGGCCCTTCTACTAATGAGTTCGCAACGAGATATGCCACTCAAGTAAAAAGGCCAGCCGGAGAGTTTGCAACGAGATATGCAACTACTCAAATGCACACACAAGTCGGTCAGCCTACCAATGAATTTACAGTAACCGATCCAACTGGATATGCCGCCACCCAAGGCTACACACTACTGACGGGCCCTGCAAAAAACATCCCTACGACCGAATACAGCCATCTCGGACCCGAGCGCCCACTTTACAATACAACGGGGTACCAGCAACAGCCAGCCTCCTCCGGCCAGGATTCCCCATTGTTTACACCACCGCATACAGCCAACGAGACAGCACGGCACACCCGAGAATGGTTGCAGCACGGCAACGACCCACTGGCCCAGATCGCCTCTGTGATGGCAGAGGCGCTCCGCTCCTCCAGAACGCAAGATAGCCCTCGCACATTAGAAGATGACTCAAGAATGGCAGCCCTAATCGCCAGGCAATCCACAGCAAAAGATTTGCCTACCTTCTCCGGAGACCCCCTCGAGTGGCCTACCTGGAAGGCACAGTACGCTCAATCCACCGCCACCTGCCAATTGACTCCGAGCGAAAATCTCATCCGGCTGCAGCGTGCCCTCAAAGGCAAGGCGCGAGATACCGTGGGTCCCCTACTAATGGATCCTGCGCAAGTTCCAGAGATCATCAGCGTCCTCGAGCAGCGATACGGCAGCGCTAACTCCATAGCAAAATTTATGCTAGACAAGGTTAAAAAGCTACCTTACCTCACGACCGAGGTATCACTCGAGGACCTGGCAGATTTCTCCGGGACGGTGCAAAACCTGGTGGCATCCCTCCGGATCTTGAAAACCGAAGGTTATCTCACCAATCCTGCATTACTGAACGACGTCACTGACAAAATGCCGAGTTCCCTGCGGCTGGCATGGCTAATCGAGATCCGCAAACAACATGCCCCGGCCACCATAACCCAGCTCGCTGCCTTTCTGAAAGAGGTATCAAACGCAATTCCAAACAGCGGGATGGTGGACCACATACGATCCCGACCACGCCGTGAAAAAATACATGCCGGGTACCAGGAGGAAGAAGATAGTGATCGCATGCGACTTCTACCGAGCCATGAGCAAATACATGCCGGACATCAAGAAGAAATCGGGGACGGCCCAAAAGAAAAGATCGCCCCGATGAAACGCAAAATGAATGAGGCACATACTTACCCTGGACCAAGCCGAAAAAGAAAAACAGCCGACGAAAGCTGCGCCCAATGTGGCGGCGATCATAAAACCCGCGAATGCAAAGAATTCGCAGCCAAAGATGTTGAACTTCGATGGGAAACTGTACGCATGGGAAGGTTATGCCGCAAGTGCTTAGAAAAACACCACTCACGAAGCTGCAAAATAAACCAATGGTGCAAAGTAGGGGATTGCCGATCCCCACACCACCCCCTGCTACATAATCCCGAGTTCGTACGAAAAAGCACCGTGGAAAATGTCAACTTGTGACGCCAGGACTCCGGACAGAGAGTACTGTTAAAAATTGCGCCAGTAATATTAAGCGCTCCCAACAAAGAAGAAGTGTCAGTGTTTGCTCTCCTGGACGAAGGATCCACAGTAACACTTGTTGACACTGACACCGCAATACAAGTCGGAGCAAACGGCCCAGTTCACGGACTGCGAATCCACGGTGCCAAAGGAATGTGCACTTCTGACAATCTCTCCCAACGAGTGAGACTAAGAATACGAGGTGCGGGCAACAGTAATACATACCACATCTCTGCCAGCACAATAAGCAACCTCAACCTGCCGGAGCAACAGATCCAAGGAAGGTCTGTCGTCCCGAAGCTGCTAATAGGCCAAGACAACGCTCACCTAATTGTGTCAAGGGAAGTTCGTGAATGCAATGATACTACGCGAATAGCATCACGCACCGCACTAGGATGGATCGCTCATGGGGGAGTCAACCCCAGAGATAATAACACGACTACCACTTTGGCACTACAACCAGAAACGGCCGCAGACATACAATTGAGGGAGCTAGTAAAAACCAACTTCGCCATCGACTCGCTCGGAGTAACATCAGCCACCAGAGTCAATGCAAGCGAACAACAGGCCATTGCACTTATGAATGCAACTACCCGTCCTCTTCCTACAGGGAAGTGGGAAACTGGTCTACTATGGCGCAATCCAGAAGCCTCGCTACCTGACAATCGGCAGTGTGCGCTGAAGCGACTTCTGTCTCTGGAGAAAAAGCTAGCAAAAGACAAAAATCTAGCAGTGGCCTACAATGACAAAATAAGTCAACTTCTCAACAAAGGCTATGCCAAGAAGCTATCAGGCCATGAAGCTTCCACCACCACACCTCGCAAATGGTACCTGCCTCACTTCGCAGTAATCAACCCAAATAAGCCAGGAAAAATCAGAGTGGTATTCGATGCTGCAAGCCGATGCCGAGGAACCTCCCTCAATGATCAGCTGCTTACTGGTCCTGACCTGCTGTCCTCCCTCCTGGGGAATATAATACGCTTCCGGGAAGGAAACATCGCCATTGCTGCAGACATCAAAGAAATGTTCCTGCAAATAAAAATAAGGCGAGAAGACCAGCCGTCCCAGCTTTTCCTGTGGAGGACATCACCCCATCATGAACCAGACACCTATCAAATGTCATCAATGATGTTCGGAGCCACCTGCTCCCCAAGCAGTGCCCAATTCGTCCGAAATAAAGTGGCCGAAACATACGAGCACGAGTACCCGGCCGCCGCAAAAGCCGTACGCACCAAGTTCTACATGGACGACTACCTAGATGCAACAGACACACCCAATGAAGCTGCTACACTCGCCCAAAGCGTAAGTGCCCTCCTCGCGAAAGGAGGGTTCCACTTGACAAATTGGGCGTCTAATAGCCCGGTGGCCCTAGCTGGCGTACCCATAGAAGACCGTGCCAGCTCCGCGATACAGATTAGCAGTGGAGGTCCAGAGACAGAACGAGTGCTTGGTTTGATCTGGGACCCCACCACAGACCGCTTCCTGTACTCATTTCGCGAGGCAATCTCACCCGACACGGCCACACAACCTACCAAGCGGCAACTATTATCCATAGTAATGAAGATCTTTGACCCAGTCGGCTTCGTTGCCTGCCTTACCATCAGATCTAAGATGCTACTGCAAGCAGTGTGGCGCTCAAGCGTCGGCTGGGACGAACCCATTACCCCCGAACACGCCCAGAGATGGACAGACTGGCTGAGCCTGCTGCACACAAACAGCATCTCAATCCCGAGACGTTGCCTCTCAAACAAACAGAACAACGTAACTCTACACCTCTTCTGCGACGCATCGGAGCAAGCTTGCTGTGCCGTGGCCTACTTCACCGAAGAAATAAATGGATCCTTACGAGTAACATTCCTTGCAAGTAAATGCAAGGTAGCACCACTGAAGCCTCTCTCCATTCCACGCCTCGAGCTTCAAGCCGCCCTCATAGCAGCGAGACTAGCCCAGACGATCCAAAAGGAAAGCAAAGCCCTGATATCCCGCACCTGCTTCTGGACAGACTCCACAACTGTACTATGCTGGTTACGCACCGACCCACGCGCCTACTCAACCTTTGTGGCAAACCGATTGGGCGAAATAGATGAACTAACCAACATACCCGACTGGAAATGGGTACCCACAAAACTCAATCCACCTGATATAGGAACACGAGACTTAGAGGTGCCAGACCTAACACCAGAAGGAAGGTGGTTTACCGGCCCAGCCTTTCTCACTTCCCCGGAGGGTGCATGGCCGAAAGAACGGGCGCCCGCCCACAGACCTGACGACCTAACACTAGAAGTCAAACCTCACTACGTTGGCCTTGTGTCCACCAAGGGCGAAGCACTCCCATTAGTAGAGCGGTTCTCCTCATGGCACCGGCTAATCCGCTCCACAGCTTGGATCCTCCGTTTTATCAGACGATGCAAGATGGGGCCCAACAAACCAGTAGAAGGCCCACTACTAGCCGAGGAGATAAAAGCAGCAGAACAAAAATGGATCAAAAGGTCCCAGGAAAACGCTTTCACAACTGATCTACACACCATCCGACAAGGTCAAAAGCTACCTACTGGCAGTCGCCTCAACTCGCTGAACCCCTTCTTTGGACCAGACGACCTTCTACGAATGGGGACCCGACTACGAGCCTTGGAAAGAACAAAGAGTGTGGCCCGAACCCCCATAATACTGGACGGCGACGAACCCTACACTCGGCTCCTAATCAGTCACTACCACAAAAAGGCAGATCATCCTAGTACTGAGAAAACAATTGCAGAAATACGCAATCATTTCTTCATAATACGAATACGCACAACAATCAGGAAAATAACGCACGTCTGCCCCACTTGCTTCATACGACGCAGCAAACCGACTCCACCTCTGATGGGCGCATTACCACCACCCCGCCTGATGCATCACGTCCGTCCATTCACACACTGCGGGCTTGACTATTTCGGCCCTATGGCTATCACGGTCGGTAGGCATCGAGAAAAACGATACGGAGCCATCTTCACCTGCCTCTCAACGCGCGCCATTCACCTAGAACTAGCCGCTTCACTGACTGCCGACTCGGCCATCATGGCCCTTCAAAGAATGACCGCCCGCAGAGGTCAACCCACAGCCATGTACTCGGATAACGGAACAAATTTTCACGGAGCTGACACCGAGATGAGGGACGCCCTGCTGTCAATAAGTCAAGACGCCAGAATGATTGACGCAATAGCTACCCAGGGCATCGAGTGGCACTTTATACCACCGCTGAGTCCCCACATGGGGGGAGCTTGGGAGAGACTAGTACGATCAGTAAAGAAAGCCCTAAGCGCAACACTCAAAGAAAGAGCACCAAAAGAAGAAACTCTACGCACAGCACTTGCAGAAGCCGAGTTTGTGGTAAATAACCGACCACTCACCCATATTTCAGTCGACCCGCGTGATGAAGAACCTCTAACACCCAACCACTTTTTGCTGGGATCGGCCGGGAAGCGCCCCCAATTATCCTTCTACGACAAAAAAGAAGAGGAAGTATGCCTACGCCGCCAGTGGCGCATCGGACAACAACTTGCAGACACCTTCTGGAGGCGATGGCTGCGCGAATACCTACCTACCATGGCTGCCCGACAAAAATGGCACCATCCAACTACACCAATTAAGAAGGATGACCTAGTGATCATCATGGACCCAGCACTGCCTCGAAACAGTTGGCCACGTGGCCGTATCCTCGAAGCAACACCTGCAGCTGATGGACAAGTCAGAACTGCTCGGATCCAAACCAGTACTGGGATATACGTAAGGCCGGCAGTCAAAATCGCCGTCATCCTGCCTGCCACACCAACAACTAACGAAACTGTACCAGTTGCGAAGACACCCGATTCAGAACTCAGATATCGGAAAAGGACACGCCCGACGAAGTAGCTGAGCACAGTCGAGACTGCACTGGGGGGAGTGTATCGAACGTGTCGACGAAAGCGTATGACAACCCTGAGAATTCAAGAATGGAATTTACGCTTCCACATAATACCGTGCCGCTGCGCGTTACCCCTTCCAATAACCTACGAAACAAAGGGAGTGCTCTCATTGGCCAACGAAACACTGTGCATTTGGAATGATGTCTACAATGCTATTACATTCTACAATTAACTTATCAATTGAAAACATAAACGCAATTGATAATAAATACATGCTGCAGCATCATTGGACTCGAAAACACATCTGAATAACCACGTAATACTTCCACCAGGGACCCCAGACAGCAATGATCAAAATCAAGGAAATGATTGAGTATTTACGTTATCCCCACCCTGCTACCAGACGCGGCGCCATTGGTCAATGCTGAACAAAGGAAATGTTTGAATCGTAAATATTTACGACAGCCAATTTACATTCCGAAAAACTCGGAGCTAAATTTCGGGAAATCGGGAATAATTTGAATCAAGAAATATATATCATCACCTAAAAATAGGTATATACTACAATAACACCTCAAAAAACTGTCGTCTACCAGTGATTATTGCACTTTAAGAAAATATTTACTTCTAAATATTGTATCTTGTATCACATTTGTAAACTTGTACCTTTTCTTGTTGAAACAATAAAAATTATGTGAGACTTCGGTTTATTGGAACAGGACTGTCTTGGCAAAGGTTATCACACAGATTTTTAACACATCTGCTCGAAAATCATAGCGATTGGGAAAAATACGTAAACGCAAGCACCCTTCAGAAACAGGGAGGTTCTGTGTTCCAAAAGTCCAACCCGGATTTGCCCTATAAAACAAACGGCAAACCGGTAGGAAATCAGTTCAAAAACTACCAGCCAAGAAGTCACAAGTCTCCAAGAAACTGAAGTCTCCAAGTTCTAACCTACTTTAAAAGTGTTTTTTAATCAGTTTAAATTCTGTTCTACCTTTCTCTCAGTATCCCATTATCCTGACCCCAACAGTCTCCAAAAGTCTCCAAAAGTCTGCAAGTCTTTTAAGTGTTTTTACAACAGTTATAGAGTCAGTTTTTGCTAATTTAACTTAGAATCATTAAATCCAGAAGTTAAGGACATTGGCGTGCCAAGTTGTGTCCAGCTCCCTATTTTTGCAATTTGTGTACAAAACGTCTAGTACACATCTTATCCATAATTACAAAAGAAATATTACTACACCTAGTTAAAGTAAAAGTGTTTCAACCATCCCCAGTCTCCCCTATATATTAATCGATTAATATATTAATATAACTGCCTGCATATAAGCTTTTTAAAGGGAGCGATGTTTTTATAAATAAATATGTCAGTAGAGCAAGTTTCATTCCCCACACGATGCAATCTCTGAATACAAGAGTTGAACATAAAATTAGTGCGAGAAGCAACTATGTTAAATGGAGCATGGAGTCTAGTGTTGTATTTATTGGGTACTTTATAATGTATCATATTCACTAGTTCAGGGCTATCCAAATATCCGTTAATGATTTTAAATAATAATAAAACATCACAGATTTTTCTTCGCTGTGATAATTCGGGTAGTCTAAGCAATTTCATTAAATAATTATAATTTAAATTTTCTATGGGAATGTGTAATTTGTAATTTATATGCCTTAAAAATTTGTGTTGTACTCTTTCGATTTTGTGTGAATGTACATTGTACAAAGGCGACCAGAGAGAGGAATTATACTCAAGGTTGCTTCGGACCAGTGTTATGTAAAGCGTTTTAAGGGTATTAATATACGTTAGATCTTTGCACGTTCTTAACACAAAACCGAGACATTTAAGTGCTTTATTCGTGATTGCATCGATGTGGGGCATGTACCTAACTGGAAGAGGAAGGATGAAAGTAGACTGAATGTTTGGAAATCCCCGAAGCAAATGTGTGGTAAAATGTGGAGATCTGAAAAGAATCCAAGGTTGATGTTAGCGTAATGAGTAAGATTAGGAAAGGGACGCTAAGAGGGTTCAGGCGTGCAACGAAGAAAGGAGTGAATATTAGATGCGAGTGTATCGATCATGGAAATTTGAAATGCTGGAATGCTGAAAATTACAAAATGTTAATTGTTCAGGGGAGCGAAAATTTTATTTATTTTATTTATTTATTTATTAAAATCATACTCCTGTTTTTGTAGACCTATAATTATTATTTTTTATTATAAAATAATATTGAATTTATTTTTTGTAAATTTCTTTAAAACAGTATTTAATTAAATGCACGTCGTAAAAGACGCACCTATTTTTATATAAATATTTCGACGACGCAGATCGAAATAGAAAAAACGGAGAAAAATGACATGAACTCATTTTTGGATTTATTGTCCTTTACATCATTTCTAATTTCCATGATCGATATGGTAGAAGAAGTCGGGAACGCCCGAGGAAGGCGTGGCACGATCAAGTGAACCAAAGTGATTCAAGTTTCCCTAGTATCTACTATTGTGACAATTATACTACGGTTTCAGGATGATTTGGTTTACATACTTAAGGAATTTTTTTTTCAGTTCTTTCTTTCTTTCTATTTTACATAAATATATTATTATATTATTTTTTTCCTATTATAACTATCCTATATGTAAGTGGTACTAGTACAATTCTAAATAAATAAATAAATGATTCGAGTGGCACATGTTCTGTGATGGTTACGTTAAAATTCAGAATAACAGAAGTGTATATATGAGAGGATGTATGAACGTGGCTGAAGGAAGCAGTGTCTGCCAAGACAGATGTAATGTTATTAAATAAAGATTATCGTGGTAAAAACAAAGTGTTTTTAATTATTTCATAAAATAATTTTTTATTTAGTTCAACTGTAATTACGCGACGGATAACTACGGAGAAGATCTAAAAAAATAAGTCGTTCAACGTAACTAATATCTGATTGTGCGATTTATAAGGTTATAAATCGCGTAATTAATCACAACACACTTTTAGGATAGTGTGCACTTCCGACATTCCTTTACTTTGTCCTGCTTACGCCTACTATTATTTTGTTTTTGGGAGAGCTAGTGCACACGTTGTTCCAGTTTAAATATTCGAAATGTTGAAATATATACGAAAACTTTGTTTTTACAGTTTTGAAATTCGCCATAATTTTCTTTTCTGAATTGAAACATAACGTATGCAAGCGATGAATTAGTCCTTTAAGTTGATATTAAATGTTTTTTCTTCTTTCAGATGGGCTCAAAGAGGATATCGCAAATGTATTACCTGCTAGCAAAGTGGATCATATTCATTCAGGTAAAAGATGACGAAGCATCGTAATTAATTAATATATAAATCTTATTGGGTAGTGTGTTGAAATCATAGATAATAGAAACGAAGAGAGATGCGGTATGAAAGAGTGCCGACTGTCCCCGAGCTATGGCCAAGCTGCACGGATTATCAAGCCGGGGGGGAGCAAATGAAATGTTTGCGTTTGGTGCGCACATATATGGTTTGTGGTTGTATGGGCGGATATTGGCGACATTTTTGTCACACTTCTGTTACCCATCAGTGCCATTCACTGAAAAAAGATAAACTTGAGACATACATAATTTCATGAAAAATGTAGTGGAATTTATGTACTGTAATTTATGTAGCACCTAAATTTATCTTAGTATAAATAATAACGATTTGTCAGACTTTGTGTTTCCCCTCTCTTACAACACGGTTAACTTTAGGCTTAGGGTAACCTGTGTGAAATAAATATTATACACGGTGTCAGGAAACTAGTAGTATGAGCGGGAAACTGGTAAATCTACATTACATAGAGAAACCAAAATAACTTATTTTTTTCAATTTGATATTTTGAATTTTTTTTAAACTCCTTTTCCTTTTTTTCTGCAAATAAGGTTTAAAAAACTTTAAAGCCTTTAAACAAAATAAAAAAAAAAACTTAAAACTTTACGCTTCTACGCATTTTAATAGATATTAAACAGCTAACGTTTTTTTTCAAATGTTACTCAAAAATTTTAACTTCGGACTCGATTTACTCAAATAAAATAAAAATTTCGAGAAAATCGACCCCGTGAGTGGGAAGTGGGATGCGTGAGGGGAAAGAGATGCGGAAGAGGAATAGGAGGCGGAAGAAGAATGGGACGAAGGGAAAGGACACGCAGGGAAAAACAATATCTTTATTAAGTGGCCTAGCAACGCATGCCGGGAACTACATACCTCTGGGTTTGCTTCTGAGCTAGCATATTTTGATTTTCATATATATAGATTTCCCCCTAAAACCATGCGAGCGAAGCCGCGATAAAAGCTAGTATTATATAATTTTATTCAAACCAATAAATATAAAAATATGATGACGGTATTTTGCAGATTTTGCTGAGCAGTCACACAGAGCTGGGGGCGCGAGGCCACGGGAGGCTGATGGACCCGCCCTCCAGGAACGCCATGTGGAGATTCGGATTTCCCAACCCTGTCAATTACAATGACAATGAGCTGTTCTGCGGGGGATACGCAGGTACTAATTAACACCCCACATTAAAGACCAAAGTTCCGATTGAATGATTCGATCGAAGATTTGAGTTGAACATTTCTAAAAATCTACAATCTCTGCTCCTATAATGGAAATATATTTTTCTATCAATTTACATGTTGTAATCTTTAAGTTCGTTTACATTTGATTATTTATTATTTTTATTTATTTTTTATCGGAATAACTTCTTAACCCATCAATGCAATATGTTTGATATTGTATAATCCTTCTTCAACATCCGTAGCTTATCTATAGGATAAAGATTATATATTTTCAATGCATGATTTATATGTAGGTACTTTCCATGATAGTTCAACTACTTTAGATTATTTTTATAAATCTGTAATTTTCACTGGTAAATAATGTATTAAGAACCTAAATCGTTTATTTTTAAATATTTTATGCTATCTGCAGTTCAAAACTTCTTACTTTTCTTTTTACTTGTCTTTTTTTGTCTCTACATATTATAAGTTAAAGTCCTCCGCCGCATCTGACTGTCTGTCTGTTCGCAATAAACTCAAAAACAACTGAACGGATTTCCATGCGGTTTTCACCAATAGATAGAACGATTCTTGAGGAAGGTTTAAGTATATAATTTGTCAAGGTTTTGTGTAAATTAGTTGAAGTATATCAATAATATATAATATATAATATATTATGCCATTTATACAGATTACAGCAAGGCGTTCGATAAAATTAACCATTCCATTCTGTTTAGAAAACTAAAACTTGCGGGTATCCATGGAGATCTACTAAGATGGCTAGACTCATATATCAGAAACCGTTCGCAAGCTGTTGTGCTAAGTGGTTTCAAATCAAATTGGGTCAATATTACATCAGGAGTTCCACAAGGATCAATTTTGGGTCCTCTCCTGTTTAATATCTATATTAATGACATTACGAGTTGTTTTAATCACTGCAAGGCAATTTTATATGCAGATGATATGAAACTATACCTTCCAATCGATGATATCGCGTGCTGCTTAAAAATACAGGAGGACCTTAATAATCTCAGCGAATATTGCAAAATTAACTGCTTGTTCCTAAACATAGATAAATGTTACTCAATATCATTTACGAGAAATAGGACCAAAATAATATTTAAATATTCAATAAACAATGTCGATATTAAAAGAAAAGAATCAGTTCGGGACCTGGGTGTTACCTTAGATTCCAAACTTACATTCCAATTACATATTAATAACATTGTCACTAAAGCCACCCAAATGTTAGGATTTATACTACGAACATCAAAACTATTTTATTTTCTCGATACATTTATTTTGCTTTATTATACCTATGTTCGTCCGCACCTAGAACACGCCTCACAAATTTGGAATCCAAGATATATAACATATGTTCATAGAATCGAACGTGTTCAGGAAAAATTTCTCTCCTACATAAATTTTCGGTCATTTTATGCATTCCAATCAAATGAAGATATTCGTCAATTCTTTAAAATCCCGAAATTAAATTGTAGGAGAATTATTTCTGATCAATTGTTTTTGTACAGAATCCTAAATAATACGATATCTTCCCCGTATCTTTTACAAAAAATAGATATTAGAGTTCCTGGTCGCAATGGCAGAAACGTATCCCTTTTTTATAACAGCCGCTCCAACACCAACTACTTACAAAATGAATTCATACATCGAGCCTGCCACTATCATAACACACACCTCACATATACAGACATCTTCAATATAACTTTCAACAAATTCAAAGCAACACTATCAGATAAATGTAATGCATCACAACACACCACTTAACATCCATATTTATATTTATTTATTATATTATTAATCAGATTCCTTTTCCTAATTTGCAATATATTTTCATATTCCTTAATTACATAAAAATCATCCATATACTCCTATAAGATCATAAGCTTACCCTTTATTGTGTTTTTCTATATTTTATCATGCATTATTTAAGTATTTAGCTTCTCCTTACTATTTTTTTTTTCTTAGTTTTTCTTTATGTTTAATTTAGCTTCTCTTAACTATTTTTTTCTTAGTTTTTCTTTATGTTTTTCTTGTCAGCGAAAAAAAAACAAATTTTATCAGCGAAAACATGTTTTTAGGCTTACTGTTTTATTTTAGCACTCTTTATTTTTATGCATCTTTGTAAAGCTGTTTGTTTTCCAAATAAAGATTATTATTATTATTATAAAGGAGAATGTCTATATGTGGTGGACGAGTGGGCTAGTAAGCGGGCGGTGTGGATTTGATTTGTATGCAAATGAACAGACGGTGATGTGATTTAAAAGGTTGGGTAACCATCCGGTAGATGGCGTTGTGTTTCGTTAGCCACAGCAACACGTGGTCAGGTCAGCTAGTATCGGATAAGTTAGCCGGGTTTTATACCCGTTGCGAGTATTTTATTTGTTTATTTAATATCAGTTATCCTTCGGATATGCTATCAATATATTGGTGAAATATCCCCTTAGGGGTCGTCCATTAATCACGTGAGGCTCAAAAGGGGGGGGGGGGTCGGAAAAAAATCACGATTCATCATGAGGAGGGGGGGGGGGGGTAAAATGAGATATCACGTGTATTTATTTTTCATTGAACGTACGATTTCTAAAGGCGAACGTCCTATACTTAGTATTAAAAAAAATACACGTGATTTGGGGAGGGGGGTTAGTCTAAAACCTCACCACATATCACCAGGGGGGGGAGGGGGTTAAAAAGTTGCTAAAAAACATCACGTGATTAATGGACGACCCCTTAATAACATATTTATCTGGTTTACTAACGGTAACTCTCAATTTCAAGTAGAAATATGATTCAATTAAAGATTTGGTATAAATTTCCCGAAAATATTAAATGCAACTCTTTTTCCCTAACATTATATATTAATACTTCCACTCCTTCACTGATTTCCCCGTTCTACGATATATTCACTATATACTTCCCCCTTAAAATTATTTGTGTTTTAAATTTTATGTAAATTATAAACAACCATGCATGGGAAATGATTTTTATCAGTTTTGTAAAATTTAAAAGTTTCTAATATTTAATAAGAAATGAAGTTAAGAAAACAGTTTTGTTTTCGTTTTGTACTAAGAATTATATAAAGATTATCGTTATTAGGTATTATGACGTTAATTTGCATTACGTATTTTTTTTTCATAGTACAAATAACATATTCGGAAGTTTTGCCTATCCAACTAGGAAAATTTCCCGTTACCCGTTTCCCCGAAAGACAAATTGACAGGTTTAGTTCATATTATTCCTTAAGAAATGTACATATTTCCATAATAAAAAATGTGTGTCTCAGCAATGACGTTATATGTTATATTTAATAGACTCGTTATATTTACGTTATATTTAATAGACTCGCCATAGTCTCACATACTCACAATATAATGTGGAAAGCAAGCAACACTCTTTTGTTTTCAGCGGTTTTCAGTATAATTTCCAAATTCAAAACTTTATTCCTGTGTGATAGACAGACAGGCCCGGACTGGGACCATTTGGGGCCCTCCGCTGAAACCTGTAAAGGGGCCGCCTAACGTGTGGTGAGGGGGGGAGGGGCTTCAGGGTCCGGGGGCCTCCCCCGGATAATTTTTGAAAATTAGGTGCTTGAAAACAATGAAAACGCGTTTCTACGCTATATTGGCACCTATAAAGAAGAAGAAATTCAGATAGGTTTTTATACGAATATTATGATTTTCGACTTTTGTTGACTTTATTATTTATTGAAATAAGAAATTCACGGTATTTTTAGGATACCAACACACTACTAAACACATGCTGTAGAACTGCCAATAATTATAACGGAATTAAAACACATATAAATTTGTTGTAGACCACTGTTATTTTTTAAAGCACTCTACCGGTTTCGGAAGCGCCCTTCCTTCGTCAGGAGAATATTATAACTAACCTATTATACAGAATACAAATTTAGGTGTTCGAGTGAGGGGTAAGCAACGGGGTGGGGGTAATTGCGGGATTTCCGGGAAGAACAGAGCGGTTTATTGGAAAAATATTTAGAATGGGACTAAAAGATAAATTAATTTGGTTATTTAAATACTAGCATTATTATTTAGGGATTTTCTGATTTCAAGTGCTTCTAAGTTATCTAATTTTTTGCTTTTATTTTTACGGTGAAGAATTTTAACCCCTGTGTCCTTATGTTTACTGTAATTGTCATAGATATATAGTAGGGCGGCTTATTAATTTCTTCGCCGAATACTGCTTTCACATCACGGGTGTGACCTATGGGTGTGACTGAGATAACAAGATACTCTCACTCGGTTACACAATGGACAGGGAAGGGTAAAGAATACAATGACGTATTATTATAAAATTAATTGTAATAGTTATAATAATTGATAATAATAAGTAATTTGCGTGTACTTACAAATGAAGTGTTATTCCTTCGCCTTTACAACTATTTGCCGTGTAATTGAAGCATTTTCTCATCACACAGGAGGGCATTTTGGCACTTTGCAATGCAATTTACTTACTGGTAAGACACGACCTCACTTGACGCGTAGCAGTTTAGTACTAAAATACTAGAAATAGAGACAGCTACAATCGTCTTGTGTTTGGCTTCCCACTTTGAAATTTCTACCCCGCGGCCAGTGTTAATGTCATTGTGTCTCAGTAGAAAAAGTAACCTAGTGGCATATATTATATTCGGATTTACCGAATTAACCTGGTTACATATAATATATACGAATGTTTACAGTGTATGAGATAAGTAGGTAAGTTATTAGTATTGAAAAGTGTAAACCAGGTACCTGATAACAAGATGGGGGGATTACAATAAGATTTACAACATATAGAGATGAAGTTATGTTAGGTTATGTGTTTAGAAGTGTGAACTTATAACACAGTACACTTATAAGAGAAACTACATTAAAATTTACAATATTAGATATAATTTATGTATGTAATAATATACAGGGTGTTCGAGGGTAAAAGCATTAATTTTGGGACTAATCACCTCCTGAATCGGGAGGTGATTCTACATGATATTGCGTGAGTAAAAAAGATGAAAAACTTTTTTCGAAATTCCAACTTTTCGGGGTTGTTTTGTGGCAAAAAGATAAAAATAGACCTGCGTGTGCCGCCAGCTTTATTATTTTCCGCTGTTACGTTACGATACGGGCCAGTCACAACCATGCAATGTTGCCACAATCCTGCCCGGCAGGCACTCAGCAAGTAAGATCGTACCTCACACTAAAGATTTTTAGTAGGTACGTTTTTTTGTATGGGAAAAAAAAGTTGGAATTTCGGAAATAGTTGTTAATCTTTTTTACTCCTACCATCATGTAGAATCACCTCCCGAAGTTAATGCACTTTACCCCCGGACACCCTGTATAACAAAAAAAAAACTTTTTAAGCGTTGTAACTGCAATGTGTAATAAATTACCTATGTACAAACATGATTATTTTCACTATTAAATTATTTATATAGGTAATATTAAAAATAAATAGGTACCTACTCATATAAGTAATAAACACACTTTAAAATTCCATATATGGACATACTGACGATGTGCTATAAATGCATTTATACATTTAGATGTTATCATCATCATAATTACTATGATTTACAAAACTCTAGAAAAAGTTAATTTCAAATAATAATTAAGAGTTCCAAAATAAATAGAGCCACATGTCCGGAAATTTATTTTTCACTAGCATCTCCAATATCTACCTTCGTCAATATCGACTACAAAGTTAACCATTTCTATGTGTCAATAGGTCGAAATAAAGCCGAAATGTCCAACCAAATTAATATTATGTTGTTTGTTTTAGTCCAATGGGAGCAAAACGGTGGCAAGTGTGGCGTGTGTGGGGACCCCGTCCACCTTCATCCCCCGCGGCCACACGAGGCGGGAGGCGAGTACGCCA
Organism: Limnephilus lunatus; assembly: GCA_917563855.2. NCBI lineage: Eukaryota > Metazoa > Arthropoda > Insecta > Trichoptera > Limnephilidae > Limnephilus > Limnephilus lunatus. The sequence goes on from OU830598.1 coordinate 75,589,487, forward strand.
AGGGGGTCATCGGAAGACGCTACAGTGTGGGTCAGGTACAAACAATCATAAGATAGAGATGGCGAATGACTGAATGTACGAGTATACTTCTGATTCTTCGATAACTCCGAAGTTCGATCGATCCGGCTTGAAGGACAAATCTGTATTTTGATGTTGCAAACCCGTTATTCAATGATTTTCAATTTTTTGTGTATTTTGCTGTTATTTTCGATAGTGAAATGTAGCAACATGTTACTTTAATAATACGAGCCATTCGCAGCGCAGCTTAAAATCTTCGAGACTTGCAGCGCACATTACACTTGGAAACTTCTAGATTCGCGACGAAACGGTCGACCACATCGGTCTACCTGCAACTTCTGCAATCATGCGGCTCCACTAATGAGTGCTTATATAAATATAAACGCCTCCGCTGCGCTCACATTCAGTCCAGTACTCACCCACCGCACCAGCCGTGCGCTGGCCGTCGAGATCTACTCGCGTGTCCGGCCTTTCGTCTAGCCTCCGTCCTTTTTCTTTTTCTTTTTCTTTTTTCTTTTTCCCCTTCTGGGGGTGCTCTAGATCTCGTGCATCAACAGGAGTCGGTCGACGACGCAACGGCACGGTACCCTCTAAAATCATTTGCGCCACCCCCAGCAACATGTGCAGGCTTGAGGTTTGGGGGGGGGGGGGGGTGACCTCGGCTCTCCTTCGCCTTGCTTCCGGCTACTCGACGCTGAATTCCTTAGGGTCGTCGGGTATTTCCCCCAATCTCTCATTTACTTTTTTTTTAAGGCATCACCCAGGAACCAGCTACGGGGCACGGAAGCTGAGTGTGGTTCACGGCTAGACCGAACGTCATGCGCATTCTTGCTGGGACTTCCAATTGATTGGAGAGGACTCCACACCGTTTGCCATGCCCTTATTACTTATGTACTGTATCTTCCTCCCAAACAGGTGCTTGTAGGATACGCTGGATACAATCACCCAGCGCTTGGCACCTCGTGCACTTTCACTTACCTGTCCCATTGTCTTGTCTATTTTTTGTCATACTAACACATATTATATCTTGTATTTCCCGCTAAGCACTTGCATACTGCTTTCTAACAACGTATGCAGGGACATTGGAGGTATAAATTCGTCCTAAACTAAATAGAGCTTCGTTCTTTCAAACAAATTAGAGTCCTTGCGAGAGCCTTGAAGGAGTAACCATCTGTTACTTATACCAGGAGGGGTAAGTGGTGGATAACCTCCAATAGCTTCCATCCACATTGCGTCAAAGATCGAACCACACCTCACTCCGTGATCTTCACCACCATCCTACAACATCAAGTCTCCGCCCGCCGCGCGTCATTCATAGATCCACATCCCGCCTTGATGTGACCGGTATGCATCTTAGTGTGATGCATATAAACCACAACATCATTAGCCTTCACCTTCGCATCCATATACCGCCGTCATATGACTCACGTGTTATGAGTCGTGATAACATACCTACTACTACTGTCTACATTATAAAGACACAGGACATCACTACATCTTTCATTGTTTCTACCTACAATTACCCACAAATATTTTAAATGGATTGGCGTTTTATTTGTTTCAGGAAATAGACGTGGAGGTAGAGCTGACAGCCAACCATTGGGGGAGATTTGAAATTTCCATATGCCCAAATAACAACCCAAGTTACGAAGCTACTCAGGAATGTTTCAACCAGTAAGTAAACAGCAATTTATCATAACGCCCCTAAATGGTATTGGACAACTAAATTCATCTACCGCTAAACGCATTATTTCAGTTTTTCTAACGCGTCTGAGCTCAATTTCTGCAATTCAATATCATGTTTATCTTACTAAACCAAATACAAAAAAAAAAAAATTTATAATTGAAGAAGAAGATAATACTAATAAATCTAAACGAAACAGAAAAATTAAAAGGTAACGATCGCAACTGAGACTCGAACCCAGAACCTCTTGTATTACCGGGATGTTTGTCCCAACGTTCTTGGTGAAAGACAGTTTTTGGTTCGTGGTTCGAAGGTGTTCCATTTCGAAGTCTTCTTCTCGTCCGCTCAATTTTATTGGTCCTGTTTTTTTTAGACATTTAAAAGTAAACCGCGTACAATGGGCTATTGTCGTTTTTAAAACTTATAATTTCGTTATGTACGTGTACTTTTTAATGTTTGTAATTTTAGTCACTTTTAAATTTCTTCTGCCCCTTTTGTATATTTCGTCACCATTGGTAACTTCTGTCAATACATATGTACCTTTGTTTCGTTTCAAGGCATCCGCTGAAGTTAAAGGGAAGTCGAGAGCATAGTTTTGTAATTCCCCTGGACAGTCCGAAGAAGGAGATCTTCCGTTACAAGGTGCGGCTCCCAGCTTACGTCACCTGCTCCCAGTGCGTACTTCAGTGGACCTATTACACAGGTAGATTTTAACATCATTTTCACGTCTGAATGTATTACAGCTTGAGAAGATTGATTTTGCAGTTGGTGGCGTCACCAGTGAAAATTTTGTGGCTACACACAATTTTATTGATATAAATGCAGTCCGTTCGTACGAGAGCTTCTTTGGTAGTGTTACCCGTATCAAACTGTAGGCAGGTTGATTGTTAAAGGGCTAGAATGTGGTGAGGTACCCAACTGTGATTCCGAGTCAATGGCACTTGGCACAACTTGTATTTTGATGTAACCCTTGACCAATGGATTTTCCAGTGACGTTTTGAAAACTGTAAGATAATGCTGAACCCTATACATAACAACGTGAAGTGTTACTGCTCTATTTGCGAATAGGCATATTATTATTATTCATGAAAATATAAATTGATTAAGAAAAATAATTAAGCTGCCAATAAATTGAATGCTTTGAAGAGAGTCAGTGGCTGAGTGTACATCGCGTTTTGGTCTTACCCGGGCTTCGCGTGTTCGATTTTTCAGATGGCTAAGTCCTCTATCACAACACAAGCAACATTTTTGGCTTTCTGTTGTGGTAGTAGATTTTCAAACATTGTTGGGTTATTCGCAACCTGGGAATGTTTGGCTTTCTTTGTTTTCAATTTAAAAAAAGTTCGAATCTGATGTCATAGTTACCGCCAAGGAATTCATCTGACAAGAGATTGCCATCACAATACGCTAATTTCTTCCGCTAAATTTCCCACTTGAAATTTTGCCTTTTTGGAGAGTATATTATTTTTTTTTAAGAAAGTCAAACATTCCTGGGTTACGAATAACCCGACAATATTTGAAAATCTCCTGCTACCACCACAGTTAGACGAAAATGTAGCCTGAGTTGTGATGGAGGACTTAGCCATCCGAGGAATCGGGTGGGACCCCAACGCGATGTCGAACCACTGACCGGTGGATTATATAAATCCTATTGAAATTTTTTTGTGGGTTTGAAATATAACAATATATTAAATTGTTTTCTAGGCAATATGTGGGGCATCTGTCCCAACGGGACCGAAGCTGTGGGCTGCGGTAAGGCGGAGACGTTTCGGAACTGCGCAGACATCAGCATCGTGACCAGCACCGGCGGCCTACCCCCCTCCGCGCTGCAGGAGAGTAATCCCTTCCTGCTCTACTACAGGGACTTCAGGGCACCCCCGGGCGATGACGTCTTCCCTCTAATCGTCAGGTGAGAAAAAGCAATGCCAAGACTATCATCAAATCATAAATGGCTTTAATATTTTTTTTGTGATCGTTATTACATGTAAAAGAAATTGTACCTATTTTTTGTTTGTTGTGTTGTAGAGAATAAGTTTGCATCCGACCCTCATGAACCAGTTGATACCATACTTATACTTCATTGTATGTTGTGTTCCAGAGACCAAGTATGCATCCCGAATTCCCTGTATCGGTTGATCCCATACTTATAGTTCATTGCTTATTATGTTACAGAGACCAAGTATGCATCCCGACTCCATTGTATCAGTCGATCCCTGGTATGGGTCAATGGTGCCAGACCAACTGTCTGCGCTACCCGCCCAATTGCCCAGAAAGTGTTTGCCACTGCCCGTAAGTAAACTTATTTATCACCTATGCTAGAAACTAAGGAATATATGGCAAGGAAGTAAGCCATCTGTAACCAGTACGACCAAACTGCATTTTTGCTTTGAACATCGACACAAACGCGGGGCGCGCGTGCGATTTGCAATGGTATGGGTGAACGATGTTGGCGACACTTTTTTTAATTTTTGCTTAAAAAATAAAGATGGATTCCTCTGACGGAAAGAAGACGAAACGACATTAATCGTGATTTTTTAAAATAAGTATATAATAGAGAAAATAAGCTGATTTGAAAAGAGTTGTTATAGTAAAATTGGCATCACGGCCAGCAGGCAAGTCAAAAATGCTGGTGGCGTTTGGAATACCTGAAAATATTTTCTTCTTTCCTTTCATGTTTCATTGTTTGAATGTTATTTACTTGTTGCGATAACTAATGACAATGACTGATGTTGGTTTATTTATTGTTTTCAGTCAAACGTGCGAGGCCATCGGAGAGTTGGAAGGCCGCTCCGGCGCTGATGTGTACTGTCAGGACGAGTGCATCAACTGGCCGCCCAAGTGCCCCGCCGGCAGATGCCGCTGCTTCTAACCCGAGCAGGATCCTAAGCTATCATCTGAATGTGTCTTATCATCAATATCTTAATGCTGAACCCATCAGCCAAGCTATCCTGTTCACTGCAGAAGCCTTCATTCCCACAATTGTTGGGAGTTCTCTGGATGATTCTGGAGGACTCTGGAGATCTCGTAATGACTTTGCATGAGGTTTTCGGAGATTTTTAGAAGTTTCAGGGGAGTTTATAGAAGTGCCTGGAGGTCCTTTGTTGCCTGTGCAGGCAGGTCTAATAACGTTTCTGAAGGTCATTTCAAATGTTCCTAGACGTTTTTAAATGTAGTCTGGGGGGGTTTTTGAAAGTCAAGTTTACCTTTCTGGTGGTCTCTGAAGATCACTGAACCTGACTGCAGGTGTTCAGAGGCAACTGTAATCTAGGGTTGATGAAAGATTGAAAGTCTCTATAACTTCTCTGGGTTTTCCCGACAAGATTTCTACCATGCTGTATGGATTGATCGAGATCTATGATTTTGTTCATAGATTTTCCCTTTGGCCCGTTATTTATGTAGTTCGTGATTTAAATTAATTCTGTGGTTTAAATCTTTGGTCATTCAGTACCTATTTATGTTGAATTTTTACCTTTTTTCTAAAAACTTAAACATGTTAGTTTATAAAAATTGATATTTGTTAAATTCAGGAAAATTAACAATCGCCTTAGCACATTAGGAAACAACGGGGTCTAAAGAAATATTATAACCCCCACAATTCATGTTAGACACCTTCCGGGCACCTCAGTCAGATTTTGTCGAAACTGGACAATATAGAATGGAAATCGAGGCTCAGTCAGACTTTTGCCTGAACTGGACAACATAGAAACGGAAATAGAACCTCAGTCAGATTTTTGCCTAAACTGGACAATATAGTAACGGAAATCGAGGCTCAGTCAGACTTTTGCCTGAACTGGACAACATAGAAACGGAAATAGAACCTCAGTCAGATTTTTGCCTAAACTGGACAATATAGAAATGAAAATCGAAACTCAGTCAAATGTTTGCCGAAACTGGACAATATAGAAACGGAAATCGAACCTCAAGTCAGATTTTTGGCTAAACTGGACAACATAGAAACGGAAATCGAACCTCAGTCAGATTTTTGCCGAAACTGAAAAATATAGAAACGGAAATGAAATTTGGTCGATTTAACCTTCCGTCAGGCGCAATGCAAATCCTAAGACGATAGGGCGTAATTCATCTGTGAGATTAAATTACAGAAAAACAGATCAAAATAGATTTTTCGCTCAATTTTTCGAGTCGAACGGAAACTGGCCCTCTGTGAATGGTGGGGAAGGAGGAAAAATCAGGAGGCCACTCCCCTAGATCGGCGATATTTACCCTTTGGCACAAAAATAACAGAAGACTTCATTTCACAGATTAGTTGCGCCTGACGGAAGGTTAACGCTAGATTGATCAATTAGCTGGAATTACAAATCGTCACCTCATTTGGACAAGGTTCTAACAGCACCTCACAATGGTTAGGACTTTGACACCTAAGAACATGTGCTTATGTAGATGTCAAAGTCCTTTCCATTGTAAGGTGCAGTTAGAACCTTGTCCAAATGAGGTGACGAAATCATCATTTCCGAAGATCTTTGGACAAACAAATATCAAAGAAATATTATACACATCCAGATGATACTTACATAAATAAAATTTTGTGAAGTTCCTTGTAACTAGTAAATAAAATAAATCGTAATAAATAAATATACACTAAAACAAGAGATTTTATTGAATTATTCGTTGATAATCATGTAGCGGGTCTTCTTATACGTCTAATGCCCGCTCCTATTGTTGGCTATCATCAGGAGAGTCTTCGCCCAGAAGGCTGCAACCCAAAAAAAAGCCCGTGGATCTATACTCGTACCAGTGACGTAGGTTTTGAAGCTGGGAAGAATGTGTGAAAAACTGCATCTTCAATCCTTTTTTGACCGCCCCTCGGAACTTCCTCTTTGTCCTTTCCTTAAAAAGACCCCCGCCCAGCTTCCCCAAAGATGGAGGGAAACTGTGATGGAAATTATTTTCTTTAGGACTCCTGTGGGGAGTTAATGTGAAAAAAAACTACTTAAACTTTTTTGTTGTTGTTTAAGGCAATTCACCCTGAAGAGTGCTGTGTGCTAAACTTCTTCGTCGATGATTATGAATTACAACAAATAATTATAAAAAAGTGTAGATATAAGGTATTTTAAATAAAGTATTTATAAAACGAACTAACACTTGCTTACTTTTTTTTAAATTCTGTGCATGATATTATTATTAACACTTTAGTGGTCTAGCACGGTGAAGCCAATTAAATTTTACAGTATCGGATATTCCGACGATTTTATATCGATGTCCCAAGCATGGTTTCAACGCTGACAGCCGAAATGATATTGACAGGGAATAAATAAGAAATCGAAATACGATGGCAACACCGCCGTATCTGTCTATGAATCTTAGCTTCAATCGGTACGTTAATATAAATAGATATTAAAAATACTAACTAAATGTACTAATAAATAGATAATTTCGAAATAAATAAAGTCCATGAATCGAGTATACGATTTCCTTCAAATCTAAGAGCTTCGTTAGTTCACCTCCATTCATTAATTAGCCATTTATTTTGCACAGCGAACGATATTATTTTTTTTTTTTGTATGTTGACAGATTATCTGATACCCTGGAGGTCACCCTAATATTTATAATAAATATATAATGATATCTCTTAACAATTGTTGACCGTGCTCTAAAATACTGATAAGACGATGGATTTAGTCAATATCGTATTGATATATATGGTCGACCCATGGCGGAAGTATCGTATGCATAAATTAAAGATTAGTTGCAGTGGGATCTATACATATATATCTATATTTCTTTTTTATTTTTATTTTTAACTTTTATGAGTAAAAACTCAAATAATAATATTTAATTAAATGAAGACAATATTAGCGAAACTCAATCAAAATCTGAAGACAGAAAAATCAGAAAAAGATATTGGTTCCACTGGGACTGGGAAAATAAAAATATTCATCCTAGACTTGCAGAAAAGTCAATAGATGTCGCGTATTAAAAATAAAATGGATAAATATTTACCCAGACACTATCTAGATAGCATTTAGTTAGGGTTGAATCTTGCAATCATATATAAAGATAGCAGCCAATAATACGCGCGTTAAGAAAAATGAAGATGGTGTTGGTAGTACATAGTCGAAGTATGATACAGTTAAAAGTGATCGAATTGGAAATAGGTTCCATAGCTCAATCGGTAGAGCAGTTGGCCATGAATGCTAAGGTGTCTGGGTTCGAGTCCCAGTGGAACCAATATCTTTTTCTGATTTTTCTGTCTTCAGATTTTGATTGAGTTTCGCTAATATTGTCTTCATTTAATTAAATTCTATATTTCTTATTTTTGAAGTCATAGAAAAATAATAAGGTACCATTTTAGAAACCAAGTCAAATAATCTTTTAGATTCTTGTACTTGAAATACACATTAATATTATTAAAAAAAAAATTACTATCGAACATGAAAATGTAAAAAAAATTTCAAAATTTAAAACATAACTGAACTTGATAAAATAACAATCTTTTGAAATCAATTTATATATTTTTGTTGAAAAAAGTCGATACGTCTAGATTTTGATAAATTACATATTTCTGGTTGTGCTTGGTTATTCCCTGTAAAATGCGGAGTTACAATAGAATTGTACACAAGGATATTTCAATTGTATACAAGGATATTTCTATTTTATACAAGGATATTACAATTGTATAAAGTAGACTTTTTACAATATTACAATTGTATATACATACATAGTCCAGTCAATATAGGGTTTCACCTCAGAATGAAACGCGAATCCCAGTGGATCTTGTTTTTTTGTAGAGAATGTTTTACTCTACAACTATTATAATGAATGCAAATACGTTTTGAGGTAAAAGAAGCGAGATATTTCCAAAAAACTGATTTTCCAAAAAACAATTCCAAAGATTCCAAAAAACGCGACCTTTGACCTTGAATATCTAAGGACACTCACAGGTGACCTTATGAGCCTTTTTAGACAATATTTAAAACGCCAAAATAAAGTTTTATACAAATTTTCAGATTATTTCTTTTATTCCGAAGTTGACCCCTTTTTTAGCTTTAGTGACTGGACTAACAAGTCGCGTCGTCTTGAGATCCAAGTTATTTCCTTTTTTTTACATGAATACCGCACAAGAGTCTCAACTGTTCCCATCTGGAGCCAGTGGGACTATGGCATCCCCAATTGTATGGTATGTTGTGAGGCTGAAGGTAGTGGTGAGGGGAAGGAGATAGGGAAAAGGAAGGTGGGGAAGTACCTAGCTATTCAGATATGGTCACCAAACACGGATTAAGCCATTTCAAGCAACGTTTCAATTCTGAATGGTGGTCTTACACCAGATACTGAGAGTATCTTCCACTCTGATCTTCTTCTGATCCTTTTTAGAAATCCAACTTTCTTTCCAACAATATTTTCTTTGTTATGTAGTTAAATTTTAATTTATCACCTAATACACAATACACCCAATTATTAATTAAACCCAAATATTTAGTACAATTAATTTTCCACATTTACATTATCAATTTTTAGAGTTGCCTACTCCTCAATTGTTATCCAAGTTGGCTATAATGGCTATCCACACATAACATTCAATTATGGTTTGTTTCTCAATGGCGTCCTGTAAATTAAAGATAATTCATAAATGTATTATTCCTATTATTTAATTAATAATTTATTGTTTACCACTGGTTAGCTAATGTCACACATCGTATGATGTTTTATCATTTAGTTATCAGAATAATGTCTAATCTAAAACCACACTGCAGCGTCATTCCACTGTTTCGTGCAAATCGCATTTCCGATAGGTATTTCATGTGATAAATTTTTATTGCTTTGCTTTGATGTATTACTAATCCTCATACTCGTAAGGTGGGGTTAAGAGGCGGTTCTCCGAATTTCAACCGTTTTCTTGCAAACCTCCCTTAAACATTTGAAGTTTGTAAGCTCTTAAAAAATATATATGTTATTCTTGAAGATAATATCTAGACATTTATCGCGCCGAAACGCAAATTATATAAAGTTCCCTCGATAGAAAAAAATCGCAAAGTATGCTCCAAAAATGTTTATAAACACGTTTGTTTCAGTTATTTTACAAGTTATATGTATGAAAAAATTCACAGCGTTTCTTTAATAAAATTAAAGACAATTATCGCGAGATTTTCGCTCTATTTTTAACGACTCCTGTTTTATAGCGCGCTCTTCTAACATTCGTAATTTCATATCTCTCCATCTTCTTCTTTTTGGGGCCGGGAACTGAGCCTTAATGGCGTATTTTGCAAATAATTATAAATATTTTCCCACTAATGGTTATAATTTAAAAAATCACAACGGTGCTAAAGAAGTTTTCACTTAAAAAACAAAGTATGAAACACGCGGTAGAAATGAAACCGTCAGAAAACTAAAGTAGACAAGAATGGAGAGGCTGTGAAGCACCGCACAAAGACGAGGCCGATAGGTTACAAAGCACCGCACAAAGAGGAGACCTATTGTACTACCTCTTCAGTATTGAATTGAAAACTTCTTTGGCACCGTTGTGATTTGAAAGTCGATGTAACGAAAAAGAGACAAACACATACATTGATAGGATTTTGACCGCGAGAGAATGAGATAGTATAATCGGTTTTATTTATTGTTATCAAGTTTAATTTGTAGAACTCCATTTAAATTTTTTATTTCTTTCATATATTCAATAACACTATTATTAAATTAATAAAAACAGTTTTTTTATGAACAAGTTCTGCTGGGTAATTATTATTACGCGTGATAGCTGTTTCGCCTTCTGAAGGCATTATCTCAGTTTCTCATTATCAGTTTGATAATGCCTTCAGAAGGTGAAACAGCTGTCACGCGTAATAATAATTACCCAGCAGAACTTGTTTATTAATTTAATAATAATATTATTGAATATATAAAAGAAATAAAAAAAGCATAATCGGTCTCTTTTTTGTGAGGTGCTTCGTAACCTATCGGCCTCCTCTTTGTGCGGTGCTTCATAGCCTCCCTACTATTGTCTAATTTAGTTTTTTGAAGGTTTCACCTCTACCGCGTGTGAATTGCGCACTGATTTTTTTTCAATACCTTCCTTTTTCAATCCATGCATAACATTTTGAGATCATCAATGGGTTTTTTTTAAACCTTAGATAATATTAAAATTACAAAAAAAATTCTGGATAATAAATATTTTCTCCACTTCAACTTCATAAAAATATTACCCATATTTTCCAGTTTTAAACTATGTCACTCAAACTTTTTCATTACCTTCCAACTTCCAAGACATAACGCCTACAATACAGACATCTTTTTTCAGCCCGATTCCAAAGTCAACATTTTTCGCTTCACGCGATCGCTATTTTCATCTCTATTTTCATATCTACGATTTCAATTGTCATCACTGCAGACAACACATGAACCATGCTGTTTGCTGTGATGCCAACTGAAATCGTAAATATGAAAATAGAGATGAAAATGGCGATCGCGTAAAGCGAAAAATGTTGACTTTGGTCTCTAATTGGAATCGGGCTGAAAAAAAGATGTCGTGTATTGTATATTCTGTAGTAACTATAGAAATATCAGTTTTGTGCAAGTCGAAACTTGCAAACCCGTCTTCTCAGCGGTTCCTGTTTTATAATAGGCCCTACTCACCATCCGATTTGCAGAACAGTTTGCAGGAAAGCACGCTGGGTTCTGCATATCGGATCGTTTGTATGCAAAATCATGAGCCGAATTATTATTATTCGGGTACGGGGCTGTCGGAACAGGATCACTTTTAATTTCCCGCAATCTGCAGCAAATTCAAACGAGTGTTGGCAAGACTCCAACCAAACACCCAATTTCTCGTTAGGGAGCGTTCCGTGTGGTTGTTACTGTTGTTAGTGACCTATGAATTTGCTATCTATGTAAATAAAAATCAATTGGTGTTCGTTTGTCTCGCTAAAACTCGAGAACGGCCGAGCCGATTTAGCTGATTTTAGTTTTGAAATGAAAACAAATTGTTGCCTTGGAAACGATGTTTTTTTTCTGAATTAGGCTATTCACCCAAAAAAGAGTTCTTTGTTGGCGTCGTAGTTAATACCTACCTATCTCTAAAAATTAATCGCCGAATTGTATGTACACTGCTCGCCTCTCTCTTCACTGCCATGGTTGGGCTTGAACTGTGAACACATTCCTAAAGTACTGACCAAAAACATTATAGTACCGATCCCAAAAAGTCACCAACTAAACCTGACATCCTCCGTTAATTACAGGCCCATATCTCTTGCCACCATAATAGCAAGAATATTTGAAAAGGTGATTTTAAATTTAACGGAAGACAAGCTCATTACAGAGGGTTCCCAAATGGGCTTCAAAGCTGGGTGCTCTACTGATACAGCCATATATAGCATGAAACTATTAATAGAATATTACAAAGCCAGAAAAACATCGGTATATGCATGCTTCCTAGACCTTAGCAAAGCTTTCGACATGGTTTGTCATGATAAATTATAGAAAAAACTGACGGACCGACAATTACCACCACAAATTGTAAATATATTGAGTATATGGTACAAGCAACAGAAAAACTTCGTCAGATGGAATGACAGCCTGTCAGAAGCAGCAAAATTAAAGTGCGGCGTTAGGCAAGGAGGCTCAAAGACGAACTTAGTAAAATACTGAACAAAGCAAGAATCGGATGCCACGTTGCCGGAGTATGTATGAATAACATAAGTTATGCAGATGACATGGTCATACTAGCCCCATCAGTAAGGGCAATGAGAAAACTTCTGGCCATATGCCAAGCATACGTCGATAGTCATGGTTTGATGTACAATGCCAAAAAGTCATCATTGCTGGTGTTTAAAGCAAATACTGGTCCTACTGTCATTCCACCTATTCTCGGCGGAGACACTGTCAAAATCTACAGGGAAATGTAGGGGTTAGGATATTGAGAAAGGGGAGGGAAGGAAGGGGAGGGAGGGGTGTAGGAGTGGGGAGGGGTAACTCACACTGGCTCCAGGCGGTTGAACAGAGATGCACATAAAAATAAATAGGTTAATAAAATAAAATAGCTGTCCGAAGAAATAATAATCTTTTTTGCAATACTTCACCATACAATTCAAGATTTGTGAGAAAGGGAAAAAGTTTGCATTTTATTTAGTTAAATTCCTGAAATCAACAGGGTTCAATTCTCTTGCGATGTTGGTGTGGCTAAAATTACCAACTTTTACTTAAACTTATTACTTAAACTTAAACTTATTATTGTGTTTTGTCAATAAAGCTAACGCTAATCCGATCCGTTGAAATTTCAAAAGTGACTGAGCCACGACATGTTTGCGCGGCGCGACGCACACATGTTCACAAAGCAAAGTCGATCATCACACTGCAAAACGGATGGGTGTGTAGGCAACCTCAACTTACCCCACTTTACCTCGCGACGTATCGGGGTTTGGCAAATCGGTTGGTGAGTAGAACTTTTAACGCTCAAGCTCAGCCATAAATAAACAATAAACCAATACTGGCTCGGCTCCACTCAGCTCTCCTCTCAGCTCTCAACTCTCAGCTCTGTGGCCTGTGCATAAATATACAAGTTGGTATTAGTTCATTTATGTACCAGTTTGTGCTTTGCTTTGGGCGGGGAGGGCGTATTTCACAAATTAAAATATCCAATATTATCTTTTTTCATACGAGTTTTTGATTTTGTTCAGTGACGTGATACCTAATTAATTTTTGTATTATGCTGTAAGTACCTACCTACAAATTAGTGTTTTTTTTAAATGCAATACTTTTTCTTCTAAGTGGTTTAGTATTTTTATCAAATTTGTATTCATGAGTTATTTCAAAAAAACATCAACAACTCCATTCATGCCTTCCTTATTTATGTCTACGGCTTGATGGATAAAAAGAAAGACGATTTACTTATAAGAAGTTTATTGAGGCGTGTTGCCATATTGCAAAAATGAAAAACCATGTTTCAGGAGTGAACAAAACCATGTTTTGAATGATAAAAAATCATTTAAAAACCGTATTTTTCGTAAGCTTTTTACTGATAATGTAATTAAGGAAATAACGCTTCGTAAAGAATTTCCAATGCTTTATTAAAAACAATCATTTTATAATTGTGACCGGTCAGTGGTTGAGTGGGCATAGCGCTTGGGTCCCACCCGGGCGTCGCATGTTCGATTCCTCGGCTGGCTAAGTCCTCCATCACAACACAAGCAACATTTTCGGCTTTCTGTGGTGGTAGTAGGAGATTTTCAAACATTGTTGGGTTATTCGTAACCCGGGAATGTTTGTCTTTCTTTTAAAGTAAAGTAAAGTAAATTTTCCTTTGCATAATAGAAAAAAATACACTGTACAAATAATTTAAGATAGAGGTTTTACTTTAAAAGGAGTTTTTTTACCGTTGTCAAGTTGTAGTACCACTTATTTAAATGTTACATAGGTATAAGTTTTTCAGGTCGATGAGATGAGGGAGAAAAAAAATCCCCACAACTCCAATAATATTTATTTCAAAATCTTACAGTAGGTACCTAATACACACTTTTGTTGACAGGTAAAAAGCCATGTCTTGTTCGACACAGTTTAAAAAAACATAGACGTAGAAATGACCCGAAAAACCATGAAAACATGGTAAAAAACATGCAAATGGCAACACTGGTTGAGCGACAAGTAATGCGACAGACACTAACTGTCAGCATTTAACAGATGGCGTTTTGACAACTACCAACATAACGGATCATCCTCTCCTTCCATTTTTTAATTATTAAACTAAATAACAATAAAAAAAACTTATGCGTAATCACTATGACCAAACCTCACAGGGGTATCACAACTCTGCCAGACCTAGTCATGACATCATATTTCCAGTAGCTCTGGGTAAACCTCATTAACAATTTTATTTTCATGACTTCCCGAGTCATAGTCTTACCATTCATCGGGATTCTTATAACTTGATTTCGACCACAACTTTTTTTTATTCGGTTTACGTTAACTTTTTTCAACTCTCCTCCGATTAATTGAATCAAATACACGTATGAATTTAATTTTAACCTACTAGTTACCTGAATATAATATCATAGAACTAGTAAATTACCCTGAAAAATCATAGGGTAGACTGGGGACGATTGAAACACGTTATGATTGAAACATCTCAATTTACTCGAAAACTATAATACCTAAGAGTGTGATACAATACTCGAAACTCCGTCAGGTCTGTTGGGACGTTTCTACAAAAGCGCAGTAGCCGGCGAAAGACTCAATCGTGCATAGGGGACATTATTGAATTTCGCACTAAAACGTAAATATTTAAGACATTATTGCTTATCTTATAACTCATTTTACTCTCGCAGCTTGACGAAATGTTTCATTACATTCTCTTCTTTATCTATTTAAGAGTATTTATAATGCATTTGCGTGGCGTTAATGTCTATTTAAAAGGCATGTTTTTGACTTTGAAGCAGAAAATGCAGCGTGGGGATGTTTGAAACAACTCGTGTGGGGATGATTGCAACGTTTCAATCATAACCATGTTTCAATCGTCCACACTGAGAGAAAATTTAAAAGTTATAATGAAAAAAGGTCAGAAATTTAAATCATTAAGTATTATTCAAATTCAAATCATTAAGTCTAATGTACTTCTGTGATCTTGAATGGTGAACTTCTGTGATCTTGGTTGATGAAGTCGATCTCATTCGACCACATTCGACGTCACACACCCTCACGTGACAATTTCGTAATAACATATCTTTATTGATTTTCTTACATTTATAACTAAAAAAAATCAATGTTAATAGTATACATTGTTTTATCAATTATGTAAGTACAAAACAACAGAGAAAAAAATTATGTTATGAAGAAAGTGTGTTCCCCTTCTCAAGAAACCGAGGTGGCAAACTATGCTAAAAAAACAGCCAACATTTATCTATTTTGGGCTATCTTCAAAAGATTTAAGACAATTGGCATTTGATTTGACCACACAAGGCCAGATTCATGGTACACAAATGGGATGGCCGGAATAGAATGGCTCCGAGGATTTTTGCGCGCCATTCAGAATTTATTATCTATAAGATGTGCTCAAGCCACGAGTAGGTATGGCACAAGCAACAAGTTTTAATTGACATAATGTTGATGAATTTTTCAGCAATTTAGCGAACGTTATGGATAGTTTTAAATTTGAACCAAAGGACGTCTATAACGTAGATGAGACAGGTGTCACAACTGTTCAAAAACCTTATCGGTTTATAGCCAGGAGAGGAACTCGGCAAGTAGATACAGTAACGTCGGCCGAACGAGGAACTTTCATAACTGTCTGTAGCGGCAAATGCAATTCTCAACTCAATTCCGCCGATGTTCACATTTCTACGTATCAATTAAGCCATTTCTTAAAAGATAGTCCGATTGGTAGTATCGATACCACGAACAAATCTGTCTGGATGCAAGAAGGAGATTTTACCAAATTTCTTATTCATTTTCAAAAATTCACCATTTCGTCCTTTGATCGCAAAGTTCTTTTATAACTTTATAATCATTCATCGCGGTCGAATCCTACGAAATCAAAAAAGAATATTATTTTGTAAAATCAATATTTAGTTTTCAAACCATTCCAAAATGAACAGGCAAAAAAAAACTACACCTAGAGACTCCGAAGAAGAAACCACAAACAAGATGACCAATGTATAGGAAAAGGTGCACTGGAATCCGAGGACAAAAATATGAAAAAAAATCACCCTTCACATTGATAAAAAAAGTGCTTCGTAGTCTCCACTCTTGTCTACTTTGGTTTTCTGTATATTTCACTTCTACCGCATGTGAATTGCACATCCAGATTTTTCTTTTCTTTTAATAGATAATATTTACTTGTTTAATAGATTTTAATGCCACTTAACAGATTTTTTTTTTTTAAATCTAAAATATTGCGATATTTTGTATAATGACGTCACATCCCAAACCATAAATTCAATAAATTTTTATTTTTTCGACTTCTTAATTGTTGAATTTTACACACAAAAAATGCTCTTAATTCAGAGGTAAATTCTACATTGTTATGATTGAAACAGTGTGATGGTTGAAACAAGCACTTTTGTATGAAAGCAAAAAACTTATTTTAATACCGTTCTATTCTGCTCCAGGATAATATCGCAGTAAAAGTATGTTGATTATGCCAAATACTCATAATAAGTATAACTAAGAGCACGTTAACATAAATAATAAAAAATATATTTAAAGTTGTTTAATTTCAAGACATTTATGTTTATACTTTTTTAAATACTTGTGATATGTTTAATCACTATTCATGATCTCATTGAGTACTGTTTTAATAATGAAAATGTTGAACATTGATTAAAATTATTCCAATTATTCCATAGATATTTAGAGTGTTTCAATTATCCCCACATACTGTTTCAATCGTCCACACTATGGGGATAATTGAAACAGTTTTCCCCATCGTCTTTAAGTGGTCATTGTAGCTTACCTGTACGAGTTGTGGCCATACAATAAATTTAATTTGATAACTAGATAGATCATAGAACATCTGGTATAAACATCTTTTCCATAAATACATAAGAAATATTACTAGGCCTAGTTAAAGTAAAAGTGTTTCAACCATCCCCAGTCTCCCCTAGGACCTTTCGGATGTCTTAAATAGACCAAAACATTATGATTTTCCTTTGCGTTTTTACTTGATAGTTTAACATTTTGTGAATGATTACTTTTGTTGGCATGATTTTCTTCTGACAAAATATATAGTGGTGTACGTCGCTCATACGAAAATATTTTAGCCGGTGACCCAGCAGTTGGTCCACCGAAGTTACAATTATTATAAAATTATATTTTTTGTGCTTCATTTACCAATTTCAAACCTGAAATCGATCTCATTAATGATTAAATTACCTTTAACAATAAGTTGATATGGATATCAAACGAATTTTAGAGTGTCGATTTTTTTGTACCTTTACGCTGATGTAGATAGTCTAGGTATAATAGACAAGTAGTATTTTCTTTTCAAACTCCAATTTTCCAAAAAGCCTGAAGTCCCTTATTTGTTTCGTGCAGAAGTCTGCCGACAGTTATTTCGTCTTGAAAGCGAAGGCATTAAATACAGTAGAGTTGGTCTTCTCTAATAAGTCTGTCTACCGAAAAAAAAGGAAAATAACTTTTCGGGTACTGTTATGAGTTATGATACTGTCACCACTGTCGGTATGTAGCGCCGAATAATAGAAGTATAAAACATATTTTCATTCAAATGCATCAAGGAAAACAAAACACTACTTGTCTATTTACTGTATATATCAGCAACAAAAAATCGACACTCAAAATAAATTCGTTTAATATCCATACCATCTTACTATTAAAGGTAATTTTCAGATCGATTTCAGGTTCGAGATTGGTAAACGGTGCACAAAATATATAAACATCAATATATATTATAAAAGAAAGTCCAAAAAAACGTGGGGACCGCAAAAACTCAGAAACGAGTCCCGGTACAATCAAGGGAGTTATATGGTGTGGTAGAGCTCTATCCCCCCTAGGGAATAAGGGTACCCGTTTTTACCTAAAGCGCGTCCTCTTGAAGATATAAGGGCTGGAAGTTTCGCCCTCTTGAAATTTCTAGAACAGTCTTCTGGAAAGTTGTAGAAGGTTCCATAGAGCTCTAGAAATTTCTGGAAGGAGTGGTGGAATATGTCGTGGAATTTTCGGGAATAGGGAATCGGGAACATCGTTGTGGAACATTCCAGAATACTCTCGAATGTTGTCCGTCCTTAGCGAAGCCGGGTAACCCAGTTAGTATAATATTATAAAATAAAGGCCAAAAAAACGTGCGGCTCGAAAAAAATCAGAAATGAGTCCCGGTACGATAAAGGGAGTTATATGGTGTGGTAGATTTCTATCCCCCCTCCAGGATGACGGTTTCCGTTTTTACCATTAGGGCGTGCTTTTGAAGATATAAGGGCTGAAAGTTTCGCCCTCTAGAAATTTCAAGAACAGTCTTCTGGAAAGTTCTAAAAGGTTCGATAAAACTCTAGAAAGTTCTGCAAGGATGGCGGAGTATGTCGGTGAGTCTAAAAGTTTCGAGAATTAGGAACATTCTGGAATATTCGAGAAGAGGGAGTCAGGAACATCATTGTTGAACATTCCAGAACGCTCTCGAATGTTGTCCTGAGCGAAGCCGGGTAACCCAGCTAGTTTTATAAAAATTGTAACAT
Organism: Limnephilus lunatus; assembly: GCA_917563855.2. Lineage (NCBI taxonomy): Eukaryota > Metazoa > Arthropoda > Insecta > Trichoptera > Limnephilidae > Limnephilus > Limnephilus lunatus. The sequence continues at coordinate 75,608,312 of OU830598.1, forward strand.
CGAGGGGCCAACTGTCCAGGATCAACTGCTGGATCGCCGGCTAAAATGTTTTCGTTTGAGCCACGTACACCATTATGTGACAATTTTTCGACAATGTTTGAATTATTTTCATCCCAGTTATGTAATATACCCTAATTTGGTATGCCATAGTCTCACTGGCTCCAGACGGGAGCAGTTGGGATTCTTGTGTGGTATTCACATAAAAAGCAGTATTTGAGTTGTACAATTTTATTTTCTACTATTATTTTTGTAATATTTAAGTAATTAATATACCTAATACTATTTTTACTGTATTTATTTATTGCGTGACATGTATTGGGATTTGAAAAGCCCTACGGGCGTTTAGTAAAATAATAGGCGCCTTTTTTATTCGTTTTTAAAAAGTTCAGTGTAGGTACCTACACTATATGCATAGACAAAATAATATAACACTAGAAGTACCTTCCTCAAAATTTTGAATGGAAACAAATAATGTAAACGAAATAAAAGAAAAAAATAACTGACTTGGTAGCTACCTTTTTCACCAGTACCATTTAGCACGCCGTCTGTCTCTCTTACATTTGCCTGAAATTGTATATCGCCATCCCATTTGAATTTCAAAATCGTGGTGAAACACAGTTTTTAATGGAAATATAGGCCGAATTTAGACGTACCTATAATTGAATTACGAAAAACGCCCACAAGGAACTTTTTCAACGACTTCGAAAAGGAGGAGGTTATCAAGTCGACGGTTTTTTTTTATGTTTGTTACCTCAGAACTTTCGATTGGGTGAACCGATTTTGATGATTCTTTTTTTATTAGAAAGCTGGTGCTTCCCGTGTAGTCCCATTTTAATTTGGTCCAGTTCTGACACTGGGATCTATGAGAAAACTATATATGTCTTAAATTTGCAATAAGTATGTGCGCGACAAATAGACGAATAACTCCATATTACGCCAACAGATTTCGATGATTCTTTTTTTGAAGTAAAACTTCTTTACGCACGCTCGTCACTAAAAATCAAAAAATAAACAAAAATTTTAACAAAACAAAAAACGACTTAAAAGAATGCATTAAAAAGTAAAAAAATAATTTCGTACGATTGTTATTTTTGGAGTCGGTGTCAGCCAAGATCTCCACATCTCGCCTATAACTATCTATGTATGTAGTTACCTTGGCTGACACCGACTCCAAAAATAACAATCGTACGAAATTATTTTTTTACTTTTTAGTGCATTTTTTTAAGTCGTTTTTTGTTTTGTTAAAATTTTTGTTTATTATTATTTTATTTTATTTATTTTTTATTTTATTTTTTATTAGGTTTGTCAACAGTGATTTACATCAAAGCTTTCACAGATACAATTACACTGAACATGGTTGATGCTATCACTAATTAAAGACAAACACAACATTGATAATATAATACTTACATATGTATACAATCATTCACACACATACACATACCATACATTACAAAATAATAATAAGTTTTTGCAACAAGTTTTTAGAACAATAATATTATAATATAAGTTTAAAGGTTTAGTTTATAGGTTTATAAGTTTATATAACAATATAAAAGGGAGCTTTAAATCTTGTTAAGAGAAGATTTGAAGTTGGCAAATGTTGACATTGTCAAATCAATGGAATGTTTTTTATAAGCTTCATTAAAATTACGGCACATTCTTGACAAAGCTGAATCATACCCCAGCTTAGTTCGATATTTTTTAATATGTAACGGAACATAATTTATAAGTCGTGAACCAATTCAAGGAACATTGAACATGATTTGATGAATTAGAAAAGGGCAGTTTATTAAACCAATAACAATTTTGAAAAGAAAATTTAAATCTGTATTTAGTCTTCTCTGTTCAAGGGTGCGTACATTGTAAAATTTTAGTCTATCGGTGTTGTGAGGAAGTGATCGAGCTCGCTTATCGGAATACGCTAGGTGGTACATAAAATGTTTTTGAACTCGCTCTATTCGCTGAATGTGAACTTTGTAGGTTGGACTCCATACAGCACTTGCGTACTCCAACACGTTGCGGGTGAAGGAATTGTACAGTGTTATTTTTGATATGGGGTTTTGAAAATTTTTACTATTTCGTTTGATAAATCCTAGCATTTTCAAGGATCTAGAAATGATGTTGTCGATATGAGGTGTGAAAGTAAGTTTTTTTTATCAAATAACACGCCTAGGTCCCGAATGGTTGCGACTTCCTGGAGTTTAGTACCGTCGATAAAATATTGAGTTGGAATAGGATTATTTTTACGTGTAAAAGTTATGTGAACACATTTTAAAGAATTTAGAAACATTCTATTGTTGTTGCACCACTTTGAAACTCTGTTAATATCATTTTGGAGAAGTATTGAGTCTAGTGATGTATGGATAATTTTGAATATCTTACAAACATCAGCAAACAACAAAATTTCAGAATCCAAAATAACATCGCACAAGTCATTTATAAAAACAAGAAATAAGATTGGGCCCAAATGGGACCCTTGCGGCACTCCAGATGGCACGTCTAATCCTCTTGACTCATAGCCATCAAATACTACTCTTTGTATGCGGTCAGTTAGATAGGAGTAAAACCAGTTTAGCAAGGTACCATGAACACCCATTTGTTTGAGTTTACGAATTAATAATCTGTGATTTACTTTGTCGAAGGCCTTACTAAAATCTGTGTAGATTGTGTCTATCTGTTGACCTATATCGACAGCTTCGGTTAAGGTATTTACATAGCAGAGTAAATTAGAGGATGTTGATTTCTGGGAGAGAAAACCATGCTGTTTTGGAGTTTTTTGAGGTGATAATTTAGATATGGATAAATTAATTTTTCGAAAATTTTTGCAAACGAACAGAGAATAGAGATGGGTCTATAGTTTGTTACTTCGTGAAGGTTTCCGCTTTTAGGTATTGGTAAAATATTAGCCTGTTTCCATCTTGTTGGGAAAATGCATTTTCCCAACAAAATGGAATGATTTTCTGTAAATGATAGTCAGAGGGAGTGCGAGACTGTGTGCACATTTTTTATTAGGAGTGGTGGAATTTTGTCAGGGCCAGGGCCTTTGCTCTGGTCAAGGTTTAGCATTTCTATTTTTACATCGTGTACACTAATGTTTACTGTGTGCAAAGAGCTGTTCGAATGGTCTATTGATTCAGATTAAGGTTGAGTCTCTTCGATGCTTCTAATGTCATCTTTCTCATACACTGATGAAAAATGTTGGGCAAATAGTTCGCTGCTTTCCTCGCCGTTTGACGACTTTTTTTCTCCAAACGTCATGTTTTGGGGGATAGTACTTAAGTTTTGTTTCTTGTGTTTGACAAATCTCCAAAAAGCTTTAACGTTATTATGATTAACCAGACACGATTCGATTTGTTCAATGTGTTTAAAGTAGCAATTACTAATGAGTTTGGAACAACGGGTGCGTAAGAGTTCGTAAGAGTTTCTATCACGTGGATTCTTATATTTTTTATAGAGAATTCGAAATTTATTTTTTTCTTTTAGTAATTTAACTAAGTCTGGTGAGTATGAGAGCCTGTTGAGTATGAGTATGTGAGCCTGTTACGATTTACAACTTTGGTTACGCATTTCTCAATTATACGATACATATGAGTGTAAAATAATCATGTCTGGTGAGTATGAGTATGTGAGCCTGTTACGATTTACAACTTTGGTTACGCATTTCTCAATTATACGATACATATGAGTGTAAAATAAAGAAACCATATCGTCTACCGGCATGAAATCGGGTAAAAGTAGTGCCCAATCCAGTTCTTGTAATTCCTGATTGAATTGAACGCAATCATTCTTATTAAAATCATATTTAAGTAAGTTTTTATTCTTTAGCATTTTTGTTAATTTGAAATCAAAACTATATTCAATCTCTAAAGGCGGATGGTGTTTATCAATGCGACTTAGGATTTCGGTACTTTGCCTGACTTGTATTGTTTGTGAATTGGATAGAACTAATTATGTTATTTATTATAATTAATTATGTTACTCTTTATTCTATGACTATACGTAGGTATCTACTTCCACTAAGATTTTACAAATATACAAAAGATCTTAGAACTACTAACCAAAGAAAACAAATCAATCACTAATTGGAAGCAGTTGTTTTTTTATATGAATACCGCACAAGAGTCCCAAATGCTCCTTAAGACTATGGCATCCCCAAATGGGGTATGTTGTTAGGCTGAAGGTAGTGAGGACGGGAAGGAGATAGAGAAGAGGAAGGTGGGGAAGTAACTGGCTATTCAGATCTGGTCACCAAACACGGCTAAAACCATTTCAAACAACGTTTCAATTCTGAATGGTGGTCTTACACTAGCGCGATACTGAGAGTACTTCTACTCTGGAACGTGCCGCAAATATACTATAATATTAAATGAATAAATTGTGAAATAACACAAATTAATCAAATAAAATTTATTTGTCACTCCGGGATTCGATCCCACGACCTTCGGATTGCGAGTCAAGAGCCTTACCGGTGGACTACACCGGTCGCCGAAGTTAGGTAGAATATTACTAATGGAATAAAAATAGTAATAAAAAAGACTCCTATAATTATACTAATACTCCTATAATATAATGTGTTAATTTTTGTACATTAAATGAATAACCAAATGCCGGAATAATTTAAAGATAATTTTTTTTAATAAAAATATACATACCTTATCACGAAACCAGAATTGAAAATAGAACTAGATTGCTGCTTACGAGAAAAACAAATTCACAGAACTGCTGTATATAGGACTAAAATTGTATGAGGAAAATGCCTGAAAGTCTGAAGAGTTGGTAAAAGTTGTAGTGTGTAGGTACCTACCGTAAAATTGTTTTTTTGTTCTATAAAAAATGTAAACCTTGTACCTCGCTTCTATAACAAAATTTAATATAATTTATATAAATACAAATAATAAAAAAACAATAAATATCAATACAGTTAATTACTTATCTATAAATCAGGCTCAGGATAAAATTAGACTCGTCGCATCTTGTTGAGCAGGAAAATCAAACAAAATGAAACCTGATAACAGATAACATTAATATATATTGTATGTGTTTCCTGTCCGGACACCAATTTTCTATTTTTATATTCCAGCTGATAACAAACTGATATCATTAATTTGAAATTACCCTATTACACTATAATATCATTATTGTATTTAGTTATTTATTTATTTGGGGCTTTTACGGTGGGTTTATTATTTATTTATTTTATTTAACGCCCAGAGGGCTTTTACATAAATAATAGAGACAGTAGATCTTTAACAGGAGAAATAAATAAAGTTAGAAATAAAAAGTACACAAATGAAATAAAAATATAAGCAACAAAAATTTAAAGTACAATGATAATAACAATAAGTTACGATAAAAAAATAATTAATAATATAAAAATACAAACAAAAAAAATTTAAAAATAAGGTGATCAAAGGTTTACAAAATTGCAACATTAACCATGTCTAAATTGTCTAATAACACCAAAGTATTAGTTTCGCATAGTGCCGAACCGCTGCGCGCTGTATCGATGGTACCTCCAGTACCTCTGCAAGTTGCAGTAGTTTGGAACTGTCCAATTAACGTTCAAATATGTCCAAATAACGAAATAATACTACAGGTGATGGTTTATAATATTTCAATGAATTTACTAAGACATTACATTTAATTACATTAATAAGATCGGTAGAGATAGTTCTCCTATAGTTAAAATATTTAGTGAAGGATGATGGATGTCAGGGGGTACGACTTCTATGCCCTTACTCAATTGATAGATTGAGAATTGAAGAATACGAGATACAGTACACGATTGTTAATGTTTCTGACACGATTATGTTGAGTTAAGTTTAAATATATTGACATGTCGAGTATTACTCTTTCACTTTACGAGACTATTGCAAGTATTTGACAATTCGGGATCGTGCAAATTCCAGTTTCCATTTGGAAGATTGTAATCACCTACGGCAATAAATTTGGCATCAGGATATTTTTATTTCTACGTCTTCATAATGGTTTTTGAAGACAACAATGTTGGCCGAGTGGGGTATGTATACAGAACTAATTATTATTTTCTCATTTTTACATTTCAGCATACAAACAATTGTTCAACGTTATTGTTTTTTGTGTTTAATTTCTTAGAAGTAAATTTCTTTTACCTCCTCTTGATTTGGAACTGGTAACATGGTTTCTGTCCATTCTGTAAACATTATATAAGGATAATCCTAGTTCGGAATAATTGATGGATGGATCTAACCATGCTTCAGTCAGTACCACTGCTTCACATATTATTGATGGTATACAAATTCTGAAATCTAGTTTTATTTGCAGCCCATGTACATTTTGATAGTTAAGGTTCAGTGTGCTGGATTTTGATAGTTTTTTTGTTTGCATGTGCATTCACGATTTTTGGTATTGAGTTCAAGTTTTCTTAGTAAGACTTCGTAAAAGAGCAAGTTCATTTCTTTGGAGACTGGTGAGGTCGTTTGCTGCTTTGACACCGTTCTTTAACTTTGTTCTGTTCATCAGAATGAATTTAGAAGTTGTAAAATCTTTAAATGCGATCTTAATGGGCCTTGTTTGGTCAGGTTTCTTGATTCCCATTCATTGGGATTAAAGGTGTTTTCGAAACCCTCCAGGGAAGATGAAACCTTTTGTGTATCTTCGGTGATTCTCGTTGAAGATGACTGGGAATAGCTCTCGAGGGTGTTAAATAGTAAAATGTTCTTGGATATTGACTTCCTTTCCTCCAACTCAGTTAGCATCTCACAGATGTCGGTCACATTGTTTACGGGTGATGGTTTTTGAGGTGGAGTGTTTTTTAGCATTTCTTTGTATGCCTGGAGTTTACCTTCCAAGGTGCTAGTTTTGGAGGCTACCGCTGCCGACATGCTCCCAATTGCGGCTAAGATTTCGCATGATATCGGAGTGATTTTTGATATTTGGTCCTTGTTAAATTTATTGCTGGAGTCAAGAAGTACCTGCCTTGTTAATTGACTGCCCTTTCTGCGTTGGTGATAAATGACTGGACATCCATTATGAAAATTAAGTTTTTCGTTTTTATAATTTTTTTGTTAAATAAAATTTAAAACTTTATTTCAGAGCCACTGGTTGAGCTTCACTGTCACAGTACCTACTGTACTTGTAACTGTACAGTGTATTGTTTTTGCTTTATTGGTAATAATGTAATAAATAAACACAAAAATCTGAGATTTTAACACTTTACTAACTAAAGTTAGCACTGTTTAATCTTGTGTATAGTTTTAGTGTTCAGATTGGCTGTAAGTTTATTTTTATTATTGAAACTGGAGAAAATGTTTTGACGTTTGCATAGTATTGTTTTTGCTTTATCGGTAAAAAGGACACTAAAAAAGGAGATTTTAACAGTTTATTTCACTAAAGTTTGTTAATCTTGTGTATAGTTTTAGGGATCGAAATTTTCAGTAATAACCTAAAGAAATATCGATACGAAGTAACGCGTACGATCGATTATTATTTACATGAGAGTATGTAATGTATCGGGAGCATCTCCTATTATTTTTCCTATATTCCTTTTCCTCTCCCCTTCCTATAATCCCAAATTTATTTTAAGATATTAAAACTTCATTTCCATTTCCACTATAAGGATGGTGATAAAACTGTAATAGTGATAAAATTTTGTGCACTCTTTTCGCAATCCTAGAAAGTGTTGACATATTTATGTTTCCTTTCCATTATGTTCTCCAGTGTTTGCATACCGATAATAATATCTCTTCTTTGAATTTCAGCCATCGCAATCCAGCTGTGTGAACCAAATGCGTATCCAGAATCTAAACAGACTAAATATTATACCAATAATCTAGTGATTTTACACAGATGTTGAAGTTGGCGAACGCTCTTGGTTGCCGAGTCATCAGAGGCAAAGATTGGGAATGGGACGATGAAGGTAACTTTCAAAACTTCTCCTGTATCCTCATTTTAGGTACCTACTTCCATTGAACTAAACAAAACTCAAAATGCGAATAATAGATACAAGGAGATGGGACATGAATCATTATTAGTATGAAACCGGGCACATTTCATTATCGCCAACATCGTTCGCTTTGGTAACCGTGCAGTTCGTATCACGGTTGTGACACGGCAACATTGTTAATTAAGAAACATGTTTCAGCGATAAAAATAAACATGTTTTACCATTACCACCACAAGGATTATAAAACCGTGTTTGAAGTATTAAAAAAACAGGTTTTTTCAAGATTTTTATTGAGAACTAGCTGACCCGATGAACTTCGTACTGCCTCAGAATCAATAACTATTTAATTAAATTCAGTTTTTTTATTAAGTTAAAAATCACACAATGAAGCAATCATCAATGCGCAAATGTCCGTGTTTTTTTTGTCAGTATTAGAGATGGCATTGTGTAGGTACGGATTTATATTTTTTGTGATTTTCTTATTTTTCCACTTACTTACGGGAATTTGGGAGGCGGGTATGGGTGCCGCCGCCCCGGGAACCATTTATTGGATAACCAACTGTTGGATAACGACTATAGGTCGCCCCAAGTGGTGCGCTACGTTTGATCTTGGTGGCGGATGCGTCTGCCCACCGTGGCAGGTAGGATCGGGAGAAACTGGTTGAGGGAGATATGTTGACCTCTCCAGCAGGACTCTCTCTGAAATTCACCTTGCACCGTATAAACTAAGAGACGACATAGGTAAACCCTACGTCATCGAGTACACGGATGAAACTACTTTTTAGTGATAATGGACACTTAGAAAACCTTAAAAAAGCTGGTCTGCCGGTGCGCCTCTTGGCAGGAGCCGCGCTGCCATGGAAATAGTCAGCGATTTTTTCGAAAAAATTATGTCATCGAGTAAACGAACGGGAATGGTTTCATATGATAAAGGTCGATTAGAAAATGAGAAAAAAGCAGGGCTGCCAACCGGCAGCCTGGCAAGTTCGCAGGCAGCCGGCGTCAAAGTGGGGTAAAAAATAGTCAATTTTACGTCATCGAGTACACGAATGAAACTAATGAATAACTATAGTCCAGATCATTCCGTTTAAGAATTTCTTGGTCTGCCGACCAGCAGCCTGGCAAATTTTTGTGTACGATTTTTTAAAGTTTTTTTTTTAATTTTTCGTTTATCTTTATTATTATTTTTATGTCATTATATTTTTAAAAACTTTGATTGCCATGTTTTAAAAGTATAAGCGATAATGATTAAAAAAATATAATTTGAGAGTTCCGAGTGTACCCATCCGTCAGGTGAGCCGTTCGACGCCAAACCACTTACGAAACCTGCCGCGGTGCCCCTCACCGCTGTCGCGTGTCAATATTATTGTACAAATTTATAACATTAAGAGTCTAATGTCTATGAACTATTAGTCAAGATTGCCTAATAGTTCATAGTAGTTGTAAGTTCGAAAAACCAACGCACAGTCGCTGTAAGAGTTGCGTTCGTCCGTAAAACTACGGAAATTTCCGAAACTCCGTCCGTTTCACATCAGTTTCGCTTGCCCTGCTGCACCGATTACGTCGAAAAAAGATCGAAACTAACGAAAAACTGTAGTCTAGATTATTTTATTCGTGATTTCTTTGGTCTGCCAACCAGCAGCCTGGCAGCTTTTTGTGTACGATTTTTTAAAGTTTAATTTTTTTTTTTAATTTAAAATAATTATTTTCAATATCTTTATTATTATTTTTATTTTAATGTAGTTTTAAAAACTTAGAATGTCAGATTTTAAATAAAATAAGTGGTAATGATAAAAAATAAAATAATTTTGAGTGTTCCGAGTGTAATCGATGCAGCAGGGCAAGCGAAACCGATATGAAACGGACTGGGTTTTGAAATTTCCGTCGTTTTTCGGACGAACACAGCTCTTACGGCGACGGTGTGGTGGATGTTCGAACTTCCAACCACTGTGTTTCATTAGATAATTTTAAAAAGACTATTATTATTATAATTTTGTATATTAATATGAGCATGCGATGGCGGCGAAGGGCTCCGTGACCAGTTTCCAGTAAGTTGTTTCGCGTCGAAAGGCTCTCCCGTCCGATGAGTACACTCGGAGTGTACTCATCGGACAGTTACAGTTTTTTGTGTACGATTTTTTAAAGTCTTAATTTTTTTTAATTTAAAAAAAATTATTTTCAATATCTTTATTATTATTTTTATTTCAATGTGGTTTTAAAAACTTAGAATGCCAGATTTTAAATAAAATAAGTGGTAATGATAAAAAAAATAAACTTTGAGTGCTCCGAGTGTACTCATCAGATCAGTCTAGATCATTCCAGATCATTCCAGTCATGACTTCTTTGGTCTGCCGACCAGCAGAATGGCAGTTTTTTGTGTATGATTTTTTTAAATTCTAATTTATTTTTTAATTAAAAAAGATTATCAACATTTTTATTATTATTTTTATTTCAATTTTGTTTTTAAAATTTAGAATGCCAGATTCTAAATAAAATAAGTGGTAATGATAAAAAAATAAATTTTGAGTCTTCCGAGTGTACCCATCGGACGGGAGAGCCTTTCGACGCGAAACAGCTTACTGGAAACTGGCCGCGGAGCCCTTCGCCGCCATCGCATGCCCATATTATTAAACAAATTTATAATAATAATAGTCTTTTTAAGATTACCTAATAGTCCATAGTGGTTGGAAGTTCAAACAACCACTACACCGTCGCCGTAAGTGCTGCGTTCGCCCGGAAAACGACGGAAATTTCCGAGCCCCGTCCGTTTCATATCGGTTTCGCTTGCCTTGCTACATCGATTACTCGAGTACAAGATCAAAACTAACGAAAAACTGTAGTCTAGATCATCCCATTCATGACTTCTTTGGTCTGCCGACCAGCAGCCTGGCAGTTTTTTGTGTACATTTTTTTTAAGTTTTAATTATTTTTTTTTAAATTATTTTCAATATCTTTATTACTATTTTTATTTCAATATGGTTTTAAAAACTTAGAATGCCAGATTTTAAATAAAATAAGTGGCAATGATAAAAAAATAAATTTTGATTGTTCCGAGTGTACTCATCGGACGGGAGAGCCTTTCGACGCGAAACAACTTACTGGAAACTGGCCGCGGAGCCCTTCGCCGCCATCGCATGCCCATATTATTATACAAAATTATAATAATAATAGTCTTTTTAAAATTATCTAATAAAACATAGTGGTTGGAAGTTCGAACATCCACCTCACCGTCGCCGTAAGAGCTGTGTTCGTCCGAAAAACGACGGAAATTTCAAAACCCAGTCCGATTCATATCGGTTTCGCTTGCCCTGCTGCATCGATTACACTCGGAACACTCAAAATTTTTTTTTTTTATCATTACCACTTATTTTATTTAAAATCTGACATTCTAAGTTTTTAAAACCATATTGAAATAAAAATAATAATAAAGATAAACGAAAAATTTAAAAAAAAAAAAAAAAAACTTTAAAAAATCGTACACAAAAATTTGCCAGGCTGCTGGTCGGCAGACCAAGAAATTCTTAAACGGAATGATCTGGACTATAGTTATTCATTAGTTTCATTCGTGTACTCGATGACGTAAAATTGACTATTTTTTACCCCACTTTGACGCCGGCTGCCTGCGAACTTGCCAGGCTGCCGGTTGGCAGCCCTGCTTTTTCTCATTTTCTAATCGCCCTTTATCATATGAAACCATTCCCGTTCGTGTACTCGATGACATAATTTTTTCGAAAAAAATCGCTGACTATTTCCATGGCAGCGCGGCTCCTGCCAAGAGGCGCACCGGCAGACCAGCTTTTTTAAGGTTTTCTAAGTGTCCATTATCACTAAAAAGTAGTTTCATCCGTGTACTTGATGACGTAGGGTTTACCTATGTCGTCTCCTGGTCTAGTAGTGGAAGGAAGATATTCATACGTCCGTCACTCCTGGAGACTCTGACCCCCAGAATCCTACCCATCGCTCATATTTTTTCCTTCCCAGAACTTCCTCTCCTTCCTTTCCAGATTAATACCCCCACACAGTGTCCCTGAGGGTTTTTCCTCAAGGCCTCCTGTGTAGAACTAATGAAAAATATGTATAGTTAAAAAAAACCGTGGAGGTGGAAATGACCCTAAAAAACTGAAAACATGGTAAAAACCATGAAAATGGCAACACTGATTGGCACGCCTTGGTACCATATCTCCCCTTGTTTATATTATCTTAGTTGGAACTCAACTCCTTCCTCTATGCGTTTATAAACAATGTTTTATTTATAACCAACTTTTGACTCTGTACTCTCAACAGATGGTGGGTTGGGCTGCGCGGGGACCGTAATAGGCCTAGGGCGCTCTGGCCACGAGCGTTCCTGTGCTTGTACAGTGGAAGTGTGTTGGGACTGGGGTCTGCGATCCAATTACCGCGCAGGTTACCAGGGAAAATATGACCTCAGAGTGATAGACACTGCTCAATGTGGTTTGTATATAATCAATGATTAGATAATCATTCAATTTTAGATTAATTACAATTACCCTGAATCAGTATTTTTCAATGTTTCACTATTCATTATTATTCATTACAGGGACAGCCACTTTCCATTTTCTTTACCATGATCACCAACGCCTTTTGTGAGATGATCACATGAAAAATTATCAAAAAAATGCACACATTGTAAAGATATAACAAACTTAAAGTAAATTATTTCTAGACAGAGGCGGGTTTAAACCAGGGGCGGTCCGTGACTTTTCAGGACACTGGTTTAAACATGCTGAAATTGTCGTACAAATTTCACCCAACCCGTTCATTTTATCGTGGTATTATTTTATTCTGCAATTATGAGTAAGGCGGGCTTAGTTTTGGTGTTTTAATTCTATATTTTGGATTTTAATGATATTCTGCCTTAAAATTTGTAGACTTGAATATTTGATATACCCACACTATCTCTATTGTAGGTATCTACTAGATTGGATATTGTAGCTTATTGTTAAAACAAGTTTCAGTACCTACTGATTATTTATTATACTTATCTTTTATTTTTATCTATTTTAATTTCATATTTTGTAATTCTTTTTCTCGTGTTCTAACGTGGCATGTCTAGTCGTAAAATGTAGTGTTTTATGGAAAAGGTGTCTATGCGTTTAATAAAACAAAATAAACTAATTAAGATATTTTTTTAAGGAATTGTACATGTAAATGTGAAATGTGATTCTTGCAAGAAAAAAGACATTCGTGGGTTTCGGTTCAAGTGTACCGTTTGTAACAATTATGACCTCTGCACTAGATGTTATCATGATGGGGATCATGACCTTGAGCATCCATTTCTAAGATTTGATCAATATGCAGGTGCTTGTAATGGGTGAGTTTTTAATAAATTAAGTTCTTATTATACATGTTTTAATATATATATATATATATATATATATATATATATATATATATATATATATATATATATATATACAATACCTACAGGAAAATATGCACACATCTAAAACAAATTCTAAATGTAAAAGAATAAATAAATTATGGCACCTAGTTTTGAATAACATGTGTGTATTAAGACATGCGTGTAAAAATAATAGATAGAGATAGCCAGGCAATAAAAGTATTCCACAATCTTAACCATAAATACTTTATCCCTTAACCTAAATTAATATATGGAGATCAAAACAGGCAAAATTACAAAACTTAATAAGGTGAAAGAATAAAACACATACGTATACGTAATACACAGTAGCACTTACTACAAATAGACACTAACTAAAAATACACACTTTATAACGTTGGGCGCTATATTTAAGGTAAAGTAGGGCGTTGGACTAATGTTGGAAAATTACACGGTATAGCATAATCAATATACATTATAAAAGAAAGTCCAAAAAAACGTGCGGCTCGCAAAAACGAGTCCCGATACTCTCTATGGTAGATCTCTACCTCCCCTAGGGAATAAGGGTATCCGATTTTACCTAAAGGGCTTGCTTTTGGAGATATAAGGCTGAAAGTTTCGCCCTCTTGAAATTTCTAGAACAGTCTTCCGGAAAGTTCTAGAAGATTCCGTAGAGCTCTAGAAAGTTTTGGATGGAGTGAGTATGTCGTGGAATGTTCGGGAATAGGAAAGCGGGAACATCATTGTGGAACATTCTAGAACACTCTCGAATTGTCCTGAGCGAAGCCTGGTAAACCAGCTAGTATTATATATTACATAATATAATGTAAGAGACTCAGGACTCAAGATAGTGGAGGTCTGTTGCTATGTGGAATGGTTTATAATATTACTCTGAAATAAAAGAAATATGGCATGTACATATATTATTCTAGGACATTTTAGTCTATATAAAGAGATGGTTCCGAGGAACAAAATACAGCCAGAAACACTCAAGAAAACATGGTAAAAATATATACCTGTGGATATTGTGAATACCTATACCCTATACTACAACTAAACACACATGAGTGCTGAAAGGAGTAGGTACGCAGAATGCGCTGAGAAGTAGTAAACTCGAACAGGAAAATCTCCAGGTCGGGACCTGCTTTGGTCAGCTGTCGGGCAGCAGATTTGAGGCCATACTCCAGATAACAAGCCGTCCTTATAAAAACCTGCTGAGAAGGTCCGATCTCATGGATGAAATTCGTCAAGGGATGGACCGCACATAAGTATTTCGTGGGCGAGTCATAGCCATAAAAATGCGTTCGCGCATATATCAGTTGTAGAACGAAGCAAACCAAGTCGCGGATGACTACGATAGGTAAAGGAGCTGACGGATACGCCATACGTAAATAATTATGTTATTGTCACCCGTACAATTACAAGAGTTCGACGATCTCACATTTTATAGATCCGGAACGCGGCACAATCATCCAACCCTTCAAAATTTGGAATTTTTTTCAGATGGTCTAAATATTTTCGCTTTACAATAAAATGCAAATATTGGGAATATTTTTGAGCACATTCAAAAAATAAATACTGTTTTAGAAAGGTGATGAAATACGCTTTCAAATTACACAATTCGTAATAAAGATATAATTTTTTATTGTAAAATTTTTGCATACAAACATAAAAAGTTTTCAAAATGGCTCACCTTAGGTTTTTTCTAACTAAAGTTGCTGATAATAAAAAATAAAAAAACACATATATATTTTATTAGACAAATGTAACACAAACACATTTTGTAACCCCCTTTTTGTCATTCTATATAAAAATAATTTATAAAAAATTCCTGAATTTTCAATTTTTTTTTCAATTTGCAATTCAAAACTTTGTATACATAAAAGTGTACATTTTACTTTTTTGATGGCTATTTTTTAGATTTGAATATAAAGCATTTTCCCTTTCTAAAACCGTTTAGAATATATTTCTCACTATTATAGTAAGGGAGTTACAGCGTTTTATACGAGACCTATGTGCGTTGGGACAAATATGGTCTCCTGCCATTCGACGGGTTAATACACAAAAGGATTCCACCATTTTAAAGAATCAATAACTAAAATAGGTGACAAGTCGGAACACTGTTGTTTCCCCCGCGGCCATTTTCCACCGGAAACCGTCTAAAATGTTGTCACTCAATAAATTAAATCCAAGGCGATTAATTAATAGTTTTTTTCTGACCAGGAAAACAGCAATTAAAATCGGTTTATTACTAAAAGGAAATTGCGAAAAGTTTTTAGGTTACGAAAATAATTTTTACTGAAGGGAATAATTATTTTCGTGACATCTTACTACAAAAAATACTATAAACTTATCTCACAATATTTGCCTAATTTTTCATTACTGCCTTTAATGGTAAGCCCACACTGCGGCCAACGTTCCAACTTCAAACGTTTGGACGATCGTGTGGAGGGGAGTTTTTTTTTTTTTTTTATAATTATTTCTGGCTTTCACCCTTCAAGGGTGTTCTAGGCCATCATTTAAAATTACAGAGAAAGGGAAAGGTGAATTTATATATTAATTTTATTTAAATGTACAAATTTCAGAATTATATGGAAGATTGGAGTCGAGTTCAGACTTAGAAGAGATGAAATGTTGAATGGAGGGGAGGCAATTTTAGATAACGCTTGATAGAAGAGAGGATATTTATTTAGAGAGGGACAACCAAAAAATATGTGATCTAAAGAGCCCACATCTAGACCACAGAACGTACAATCTGGGGAGTCAAGGATGTGAATTTTAAAAAGGTGAGAAGGAACGGAACAATGACCGATTCGCATTCGAATAAGTGAGGAAATTTCTTTTTTGGAAAAATGGGGAAATTTTTGAAACCACGGTTTTGATGGGATAGTCCTTTGTATTGAGGCGTAGCGAGCTCCCTTGGATTGACTGGCAATGTTCCAATATTCTGTCCAAACATTGCGGGATCTATCTTTGATGATGGAAAAAATATCAGATAGGGGAATATGGTTTACGAGGGTAACAATAGGGTTGGACGCTCCTTGTTTTGCCAAAGAATCTGCAATATCGTTACCCACTATGCCAATGTGTCCAGGGATCCAAACAAGAATTACGGTTTTTCCAGAGCTTTGAATGGAGGCTATCAGCACTCTAATGAGGCATACAAAGTGATCATCAGGATGAAGAAGAGGACAGGATTTAAGTTTTTGGAGGGAACTGAGAGAGTCAGAGAGAACAAGGGAATGTTCACAATTATTTTTGATTATATATTTGAGTGCTTCAATTATTGCAATGCACTCAGCAGAGAATATTGAAAATTGGTTTGAAATTGAATAAAATATTCTATCATTAGAATTATTGTGGTAAACGTTAATACCTATACCACAGTTAGGAGAGTCAGGAGATTTGGAGCCATCAGTAAATAAAAGAGAAGAGTTGGGCCATTTAGAAGAAATAATGTCATTGAACATATTATTAACAGTACGGGCTGGGAGATTGGAATGACTTTTAAGGATGCCGATCCCTTCCAAAATTGTTGGGGATAGGGTGACGTGACTATATTTTAATTTGTATAGTGGAAGAAGATCATTTTGGATAATTTGAAGCTCCGAGAGAGAGCGAAAATTTTTACAGATGGCAGGAAGAGGTTTAGTTCGAGCTCTGATTGTAGATGAATGTGTTGAGTCTTTGAACAACGAAACTCTGGGAATAACCTGATGACATTTAGAATTTAAACATTTAAGAACAAATTTGTCAGCAAACAGTTGTCGCCTTAAATAAAGTGGGGGATCAGAACATTCCACTTGAAGGGAATTGATGGGCGACGACTGCATCGCTCCAGTTATTATTCGCAATGACTTCGATTGAATTTTGTCTAATTTACTGAGTGCATTTTTGGAGGCAGTACTAAAAAGTGGGCAGGCATAGTCGAGATGACTTCGAATAAGTGCATTGTAAAGCAACTTAATGCAGGTAGGGTGAGCACCCCACCAAACGCCAGTCAATGATCTGATGATATTTAAATTTTTTTCACATTTAGTAACTATATTGTGAATATGGGAAGACCATTTAAGTTTCCTATCAAATGTTACTCCCAAAAATTTTACTTCAGAGGCGTTGGGGATTGGAGAGTTTTTAAATAAAATTTGAACAGGAGGATTTTTATGACGGTTTGAGAAGGTGACACATTGACTCTTTTTAACTGAAAGTTCCAGACCATTTAAAGTGAGCCATGTGCAAAGGGCATCCATGGCTTCATTAAGATATTTGACGGCAAGTGGGATGATTTTGGATGATAAGTAGAAAGCTAAATCATCTGCGAACTCAATAACTTTTACTTGAGGGGGAATAGAGACATGCATATCGTACGTGTATATATTATACAGTATAGGGGATAATACATCGCCTTGGGGTAAACCTTTCCAAATTGATCTACTCTGAGGAGTAACATCTGGTAGTTCAATGAAAATTTTTCTATCAAGAAATAGATTAATAATAGATTGGACAAACATGGGGGGAAGGCCAAGGCCTAAAAGTTTTTTTTTAAGGATTGGGATGGAAACATTGTCAAAGGCACCTTCTATGTCTATAAAGACTGCAAGACATACTTCATGGTTAGAAATGGATAAATTAATATCAGTGCTGATGATGGCAAGGTTATCTTGCGTAGATTTTTTTTTCCTAAATCCAAATTGAGATGGAGAGAGAAGCTGATTACTTTCAACAAAAAATTCTAACCGGTTTTTAATTAATTTTTCATAAATTTTACTGAGGGTGGATGAAAGAGCAATTGGCCTGTAGTTGGATCCAGAATTGGGTGATTTGTTTGATTTTAGGATTGGGATGATTATTTGAGAACTCCAGTCATCAGGCATTATGCCAGACTGAAAGATTTTATTTAAGATGCTTAGGAAGTGATTTAGAACATTATCATTACTATTTTTGATAATGCTATAAGGAATACCATCTCTGCCTGGAGATGAGTCTTTGACTGTTGATAAACAATTTTTTAATTCAATTAAAGTGAATGGAGAGTCTAGCCAATGATCAGACATAGGAGTGTTGTGGATGGGAGTTATTTCATCTAAGTTAGGTACAGAAGGGGGGGCAATTTTGTCCAAGAACTCATCTATCCATTTAGAATGAGACGCTCGAGGAGATGTTGAACTGAAGGAGGATCGAAATCTTCGAATCATAGACCAAACTTCCGAAATTGGAGTATTCGGAGATACTGAACTGCAAAAGTTGTACCACCCGGATCTTTTTTTTGACCTCAATACCCTTTTGGCATTGGCTTCGGCATTTTTGTATATAAGATAGTTCTCCATAGTCATATTGTGACGATACGAAAGAGATTTAGCTTTCCGAATTCTCACTACCTTAGAACATTCCTCATCCCACCAGGGAGTCGGAGGGAGTTTTTTAAGAGATTTGGTTTTAGGGGGAGGATTTGATTTATGTATTGCAGTTATGAGCATCGATTTGAAGTTATCGTAGTCATCTTTGACAGATAATACATCGGAAGAGGGTAAATTTTGTATAAACTTATCCATATGCGAGTTAAATTCGTCCCATTTGGTGTGTTTTGTTTTAATCTTCGTCGAAATATGGGACTTGTCTGAATGGAAAGAAGTTTGATAAGTGATGGTGATCGGGAAATGATCACTGGAGCAAGGATCGGGGGACACCACCCACGAGGAGAGAGGTGCCAGATTTGTAGAGCATATGGAGAGATCCACTGCACTAGGGTTTGTGTTGGGGCGAGAGATTCTCGTAGGAGATCCGTCGTTCAAAAGGAAAAGGTTGGATTCATCTAAAAAATCCATAACATTTCGACCATCTCGATCAGAGAAAGCAGAACCCCAGACGGGGGAATGGGCATTAAAATCGCCCAATAAAAAGAATGGAGGGCTTAGTTGACGGACAATTTGTAACCAAGCTTGCTTATTGAAGTGAGAAGATGGGGGAATATAGATAGAAACAAAGGATGTGTCCTTTATTTTAGCTGCAACCATTTGAAAGTCAGCATTGGGGGGTTTGATATTATTTATTGGGGAAAACGGAAGGGATTTTTTAATAAAAAGGGCAGCACCGCCGCCCGTACCTTCCAGGCGATCATCACGGAGACAGGAGTACCCTCCCACATTAAAGTGGGTAGATGGAGTAAACCATGTCTCCGAGACAGCAGCCACAGAAACAAGGTTTGAATTTAATAGGTTAAGAAGGTTCGATTTGTTAGAAATAGCACTGCGGCTATTCCACTGAAGTATTCTGACATCTTGAAGTGCCATTTTGAACAAATGATTTTAACGTGGAAATAATAGAAGCAGCGTTGGACGGTAGATTAGTTTGAGAAGAAATTAGGTCAATTAGAAGCATAATAAGAGTTTGTATAAATGAAGAATTATCTTGCGAGAGTTGTTCAGAAAGCTTTTGATGGTTTGTTGAGGACGAATTATAGTTGTTTGCGCACCCATTTGTGGCATTTGAAAGAGGAGAACCATTGGGATTTAAGAGAAGTGAATTGTGTTGTTGCCGATCGTATCCAGGAGCCGGTTTAGAGACAGGGTTTTTGTACATAAATTTAGTTGATCGAGAAGATGTTGAGGAGAAGGGGAGAGGGTTGGATGGAGAGTTACTGGATAAAACCTCGGCAAAAGATTTTTTGACAGGCGGGAATAGTTTAGAAGCCTGCAGAAAAGACAAGTTTTCAGAGGCCATGGAAATTTTTATATTTTTTTGGCGAGTTTGTTCAGGACAAGAAGAGTGAATGGCGGAATGAGCGCCTGAGCAGTTAAAACATTTAGGTGAAGAGAGAGAAGAACATTGGTCAGCCGTGTGGTTTTCTCCACATTTGAAGCATCTGGGAGGGGATCTGCATGCAGCTTTGGTATGACCAAAACGGCAGCAATTGTAGCATTGGGTGGTGGGGTAAGTATAAATTTCAACTGGTAAGGAGTTGAAAAATAAATAGATATGGGAGGGAAGAGATTGTCCTTCGAATGTGATCACAACAGATTGGGAGGGCTTCCAGGAAACATTGCCCTCAGAGGTGTCCTTATAATTTAGCCTCCTGGCTTTTATGGGATTGCCAATATGTTGAGGGGTTGAAAGAGAAGACAGAATTTCTGGAATGGACAGATCGGTCGAGATACCCCTGACCAGGCCCATACGAGTGACATTGAAAGTTGGGATGTACGCCTTGAATTTAGAATTAGATGTAATAAAAATGTTTTTAATAAAGTTGTTGGCGGCTGAACCTGAGAGGAATTCAACAGAGATTCGGAAGCGACCCTCGGCTTTTACACCTCCGGGCTTAATCGAAAGGTTCTTGTTGGTTGAAAGGAATTTACCAAATTCAAGAGGATGTATGGTTTTACCTTGCTCAGTTTTTTGCGCATAAACAATGTAGGGGCCACAGGAATGAGTAGAGTAAAAATTGATTGGAGGAGGTTGATGAAGATCTGGTAGAGACTGAGAAGTAGAAGGAGAGTCATGCTTTACTGGGGAAGAGGGACTAAACTTCCTTTTTTTTGTGGAAGTTAGAATGACAGATTCACTGTCAGAAATTACAATATTTTCACCATCTGGAGGGTCAGGGGGAGGATCTGGGGGCTTTTTAGGATGTCCAGGAGGGAAATCCTCCTCCATTGTTCACAAAATTACAAAAAAAAATATGTATGGAAAGTGACAGTAGTGAAAAAAAGGTTATAAATATCTGGAAATCAGCGACGAAAAGTGACTCCTGGAAGATCAGAGGGGAGAAGAATCCTCAGGGAACAACACACTACACTTTATTGACCAGAAAACATAAAAATAATAGTTAAAATAATAAAAAAGATTATTTTTTTAAGAGAGAAAACAAAACAACTGATGACAGCCAAAAGATGGAGGGGAGTTCGTGCGTTGGAAGTTCGAGTTGGAAGGTTGGAGTTCGAGTTGGCCCGGGATCGCCTTCGAGGCGATCCCAACGGCCAACTCACACGAACCCGCCTGCCGCAGCTGTCCACACATCCGTCTGCGAACGGCAGGCGATCAAGATGCGCGTGCCGCGTACTATTAAAATGACGATATTATTACGGAGAGTGGTATAACAATTGTTTGAAAACATGTCGTGTATATAAGTACATAATAATACGTACGTAATAATTATAGGCAACCTGATAAGATACAACTTAGCTACAGCTGTTCCATGTCCGCCATTTTGGAGTTCGGAATTCGGGGATGGAGGGTTGGCCGCAGCCACCACACGATCGACCAACCTTCCAACCCCGAACTAAGTTCGGCGTTGGAAGGTTGGCTTCGGTGTGGACCTAGCATATTACTGATATGATTTTTAATATTGGCACGCTCCCTTTAACATTAGTATTTACATATCTCCCTTTCAAACCATCTTCTTCTACTTTTGGAACGCTTACTACGGATTTTTTATTCAGTGTCCCGGCCTTGTGATCAAGGTGGTTTTGCTACTCACGCGTGGTTTTTCTCGTTTTAAACCGTTAATTAAGTTATGTTTATTTTGTAAATTAGTGCAAGTGAAAAAAAATTCAACGATTAAAAATGAGCGATTAACAGATAAACATGGTGAAAACATGTTTTACAGGGTAAATCTAGCACCAAGATTAAAAGAAGACCAAATTGAAGTA